>OY992891.1:87654790-88377290 GCA_963921405.1 Cepaea hortensis
AAATAAATGATGTTAGATTGCATATGAACGGAGTTTGTTGCCTGTATGAGCCCGAGTTTCATTCCCCTAGATATCTAGGACGGTGACACCCCCCCCCCCCCACCCCCATACCGACAATCCTTCATGTATATGTAAAACAATCCATGCAATTTTCACAATCTGTGACCTCTCAAACAAGGATAACGATTCCACAGGAAACGTACCTTACTCCACCTTAATTATCATTACTCTGTCCTATTACCACCTTACTCTGTTACTGCGCATTGAATGCAATGTATGTTGCAGTGGTCTCAGCTATCAAACAGAATGTTGCTGTTACTGCTTCCACCTCCATTCTCATGCAGGAGGTCGTAGTCTCTGCCAGACTTTCCTCTGTCAGGCATCGTACATTTGCCTTCGCGATGAAACCCCAACCACTACGTCTGTTTGTTTGTCACCACTGACGGATCGATTTAGATCACTATGTCACCCTGATATTTGTTACTCTGGATTAGTTGTTGCACATCAACCTCAGTGCAGCCTGCTGCCCATTCTATGCACTCACGACCTAGTGTTACTATTACACTGTGCCAGTCCCGCATAACTTCCAGATCTTTAACCTACTCTTTTTCACGACTGATGGTCTCTAGATCACACACCTGGCGTATAGATATTTATGCCCGTGCCATTCTATGATCCCTGGCCGTATACACGGCTTCATGAAGGGGGTGATCCCTATCTGCGGCAACGCTCAACGGAGTAAATACTTCGTGCTCGATACCTTTTCCAAAAAAAAAATAAGAAATAGATCTAGCATTATTTAACACACACACACACACACACATACACACACACACACACGCGCACACACACACACACACACACGCACACACACACACACACTCACACACATTAGATAAATGTACACAGCTACTATAAAGAACAGAAATAATGTTATATAAATATTATAGGTTAAATGCTGTGCAATGGAAAAAGAAACGGCAATAAATGTACACCATACTTCAGTCAAAATAATTCCACCTAAATACAGGATGTAGCAAGATGACAGAGGGGTCACTGCTAGGGCCAGGTAGACACATTTCCATTTAGCCACGTTTCGGAAACCTCTGTCTTCAAGCTGTCTATGATTCTGTGAGTACGAGAGCCTGGAGATGGAAACAGATTTCCAAAATGTATGCTGTATGTAGTGATTTCATTGTGAGTGCATAGGGCAGCGTGATACTTGACATACAAAGTCCAGCCTTCATAGATGAACGTGAATGTGTTACAAAATGGTTGGGTGTGTGAACTCTTTCAGTTTCACGCAATGCATGATGTATGATTTATTCTGCTCTGTGTGTCCACAACATCACGCCATCTGATTCTTTCTCATGTCCACATCATCACGTCATCTGATTCTTTCTCATGTCCAAAACAATTAATCCTTTGATTGTTCCTGTGTCCAGACTATTGTATCATTTGATTCTTCTTCATGTCCAAAGCATTGTGTCATTTGATTCTTCTTCATGTCCAAAACATTGTGTCATTTGATTCTTACTCATATCCATGATATTGTGCCATTTGATTCTTCCTCTTGTCTCCAAAACATTATGTTTTTTATTCTTTATAATGTCCACAACATCACATCATGTGATTCTACCCTGTGTCCAGAACATGTCGTCATGCATCTTCTTACTTATACATTTTGACACAGTAAATCATAGAAATCTGGCTACCCAAGTGCAGGCAACTTTGGATCCAAAGCATGTAGTAATTATTATCTTTTTTATATAATATATATATATATATATATATATATATATATATATATATATATATATATATATATATATCTTATATATAAAAAAGACCGTATGTATCTCTGTATGTATGTATGTATGTATGTATGTATGTCCTTTATACGCTCGCGAACGGCCCATCCGATTGAGATGAAATTTTCTACACGCCTTCCTTTCATTCCAGAGATGCAAACTGTCGTAGTTTTTTTTTCTTCTTCCTCCTCCTCCCTCCTCCCTCCTCCCCCTCCCAAAATACGTACGTCCAGGAAATGGTCTTCTACATAGACACTTCTCTCTGAGGTCCGCGATAACATATTAACCTGGTGGGATGGCAATCAATCATCCTACTACCTCCTCCCTCCTCCTCCCTTCTCCCTCTTCCTCCTCCCTCTTCCTCCCTCCTCCCACTCTCTACTCCTCCTTCCTCCTCCCTCCTCCTTCTCCTCCCTCCTTCTCCCTCTTCCTCCTCCCTCTTCCTCCCTCTTCCTGCTCCATCCGCCTCCTCCCTCCGCCTACTCTCTCCTCCTCCTCCCTCCTCCTCCCTCTCCCTCCTCCTACTCCCTTCTCCTCCTCCTCCTCCTCCTCTCTCCTCCTCCCTCCTTCTCCCTCTTCCTCCTCCCTCCTCCTCCCCCTCCTCCTCCACCCTACTCCTCCCTCCTCTTCCTAATCCCTCCTCCTCCCTCCTATTCCTCCTGTCTCCTCCTCCCTCCTTCTCCCTCCTCCTTCTACCTCTTCCTCCCTCCTCCTTCTCCCTCCACCTCCTCCCTCCTCCTCTCTCCTCCTCCTCCCTCCTCCTCCCTCTCCCTCCTCCCTTCTCATCCTCCCCCACCTACGTTCTCCTCCTCCATCCTCCCTCCTCCTCCTTCTCCCTCCTCCTCCCCCTCCCTCCTCCCCCCCCCTCCTCCTCCTTCACCCTCCTCCCTCCTCCTCCTCCTCCTTCACCATCCTCCCTCCTCCTCCTCCCTCCTCCTCATCCTCCCTCCTCCCTCCTCCTCCCTCCTCATCCCTCTTCCTCCTCCTCCTCCCTCCTCCCTCCTCCTTCTCCCCTTTCCCCCCTCTTTCTCTTAATCCCTCCTCCTCCCTTCTCCTCCCTCCTATTCATCCCTACTCCTCCTCCTCTCTCCTCCTCCTCTCTCCGCCTATCTCTTTCTCCCTCCTCCTCCCTCCTCTCTCTTCCTCCTCCCTCCTCTCTCTTCATCCTCCCTCCTCCTCCCTCTTCCTCCTCCTCCTCCCTCCTCCTTCCTCCTGCTCCCTCCTCCTCCTCCCTTCTCCTCCCTTCTCCTCCTCCCCCTCCTACCCCCCCCTCTTCCCCCTCATCCGTCTTCCTCCATCCTCCTTCTTCCTCCCTCCTCCTCCCCCTCCTCCCCCTCCTCCTCCCTCTCCTCCTTATCCCTCCTCCTCCATTCTCCTCCTCCTCCTCTCTCTACCTCCTCCCTCCTCCTCCCTTCACATTCCTCCTCCTCCCTCTTCCTCCTCATCCCTCCTCCTCTATCCTCCTCCCTCCTCCTCCTCCTCCCTCTACCTCCTCCCTCCTCCTCCCTTCACATTCCTCCTCCTCCCTCTTCCTCCTCCTCCCTCTTCCTCCTCCTCCCTCTCATCCTCTTCCCTCCTTCTCCTCCCTCCTCCTTCTCCCTCTTCCTCCTCCCTCTTCCTCCCTCCGCCTCCTCCCTCCTCCCACTCTCTACTCCTCCCTCCTCCTTCTCCTCCCTCCTCCTCCTCCCTCTTCCTCCCTCTTCCTGCTCCCTCCGCCTCCCCCTATCCTACTCTCTCCTCCTCCTCCCTCCTCCTCCCTCTCCCTCCTCCTCCTCCCTCCTATTCCTCCTGTCTCCTCCTCCCTCCTCCTCCCTCCTCTTCCCTCCTCCACCTCCCTCTTCCATCTCCCTCCTCCATTTACCCAAGACAGACAGACATACAGATAGTCGGGAACGGGATCTTATATGACTACTTATATGATTTAAATGAGATGCTCTCCACCATGGGCTGGGCCGGGTCAGACAGACAGACAGACAGACAGACAGATAGATAGACAGACAGACAGACAGACAGTCGGGAACGGGAGCTTATATGACTACTTATATGAATTAAATGAGATGCTCCCCACCAGAGTCTGGGCGAAGCCGGGCCGTGTCAGCTAGTATATATATATATATATATATATATATATATATATATATATATATATATATATATATATATATATATATATATATATAATATATAATATAGATAAATTAATATTTGTGAAATCTTTCATGAAAGAATTCAGATTTCGTGCAAAATCTCCTGGACCTGAAAGAACAAATGTTTGCATGAAAATGTCACGCTGGATGTCGCTGCCAGATTTTGACATGCTGAAAGTTGCAGACAGAAACTGTACTATACACATACTTGGCCAAGATAAGGAGAGTAAATGTTTGCAAGAGACAACCAGGCAAGCAACCACGCCCGTGTGTTGCTGGGGCCCATAAGGGAAGCAGAGAATAGCAACACTGCAGCCTACCACGCATGTCCTAAGAGGTGACTAAGGAGGCTTGATGGTTCCGTCGCCCTGCTACTGAGTGAGTGCGTGGCGCGACACTGAGCTGTGAGTTTCGTGTGAAATGTTTTTGAATCTGCCCGAGGTGTTGTTGGAACGTGACTGAATATTCAGAGCAATGGCAGCTGGCTATGTCCCAGAGTTGACTGGTTTTTGCCTTATGCAGAAATGCGTGGCTGCTGGGCTTCTGGTTGACTGCCACAACCATCGACGATGAACTGTATTTTTATGGACTGTGAGGGTGAACATCTAGGAAAGATCCAGATGGGAAAATGACTGCCGATTCCATCAGAGATGAACTGGGTGTTTCGTGGGGGATTGGTGTGTTGACATTCTGGCGGCGGCACTATGCACAGTGTATCTGTGCGGGCTGTTGTTTGTCGATACTCCTGTCTTTTCCACTTTTCACATTGGGCAGTGGGGAGCATTTTGTGTGATATTCACTGGCACAGGAACAGAGCATAATGGGGACGACCCGTTGCTGTGAAGTTGGAACTGCGACTAACTAGCTAACTAACTAGACACATTTCCTTAAAGCTAAACAGAAACCGAATGGTTTACAATTATTGTTAATGGTAGGGATAAGTTTCCGTGGCAGATACTTTGAGGTAATCTGGAGGTTTCAGAAGTGACCAGACATTGTGATGACTCGGCAGTTGGCGATAATTGAGCTGACTGTCCTGTAAGAATCAAAAGTAGATAAGCAGCACACCAATAATAAGTATAGTGACATGGTCGCATTTTTGAGACAGGACAGTATATTGTCTGGCTATTTGCGATTGGCACCAGGAGCGTGGTGTCAAACTCTGCACACGATGTGCTAAAGTAGCCGGGTATAAAGATACACTCAAAAATATTGCCACCAAATGACTGGACAAAGAGGGGAAAAGACTCCATGCTGACTAAAGAGCAAGCATAATGATGAGTAGGACATATGAGTAGTAAATAGATAGTTTAGGACCTGCAACCCAAGTCTGGTTTTAAGTTTTAAAAGTAAAATTTGAAATGTGTACGTTTAATTAGTTTTTACAGTACAGTAAAACCTCGATTTTTGTTTCCTTCGGTTATCGCGAAATATTTGTCAAGGTCTTCGTCAATTGCATCAGATTTCTTCTGCGTGCCCATGTGACCTGGTTGCTAATTGTGCGAAATCACAGCGCCCCACGCGCGCCTCTGCTCTGTTTGACGTTGACTTTCGTTGTGTGAGCATCACTTGCTAATTAAAATACGAGAGCAGCATTAAGATTGCTGCAATCGGCAGCGTGTACGAGAAATCGCCATCCACGATAAATTCCATTGTGGCGGAAATTATAGCAATAAAGAAGCTAATGTAGCGAAATACGTGAATATGTTGACGAAACAGAGATCGCAAACAATTGAAGATATCGAACCGTTTGTGTTAATTTGGATAAATCAAAAACAGTTAGATGGCGATTCTGTTTCGGAGGCAATCAAATGTGAAAAGGCCAGACAGCTGTATGCCGATTTCATTAAGAAAATGTATGGGACAAATGCTAGTGTAGTTAGTGTTTTCAAGGGCAGCAGAGGATGGTTTGAAAAATTCAAGTGGCGCACTGACATACACATTGTTACTAGGCACGGCAAAGGAGCGAGTTCGGACAAGTCTGGGGCCGAAAAATAGTAGAAAACACTACATTTATTCGCGATAAAATGTGTTTTTGATATGTATCTCGGAGTATCTAGAACGAATTAATAGGATTTGCATTAATTCACATGGAAATTGAAAATAATTACCTCGGTTTTCATCGGTTTCGGATTTCGCCGATTCTTTTCGGACAGATTATCAACGAAAACCGAGATTTTACTGTAATTTGCTTTCACTTATTTTGATAGTTACCATGTTTGTTGGTTTATTTGTTTTAAATTGTTTTTATTTCAGCAATTAATATATTTATCTCTCTTTCTACAGTATATCTCAGTCAGAAAATCGTGTTTGATAATTTCACATTGATATCACCCTGTAACACCGGAGCAAGAAGTGCAGTAGACACATTTCTTATTACTGGAATCATTGGAGACAACATTACAATGGCTTTGAATCAGAACTGGTTGTCAGTCGTGTCCATTAAGTTGTTGAGAAGAACATCACACCAATATGAGGCAGTAAGTGTTAATCAGTTGAGATCATAACTAATATTTCTTCATTTTTGTTAAGCCAGTCCAGTAATTTGCATGTATTGACATACACATAGCTGAAACTGTTCATACATGACTATGGATTCTGAAGAAGTAACATCGCTGCTGGCGATTAAGATCCCTGCTCAGTTCCCAGTGATTTCTGAATTAAAATAATAAGATACTCAGTAACAGCCAAGAATTGGCTTGTACTGTTATTTAGAATTAGACTGAACGGATTATCATAAGCATCAGCAATTGAGGAAAGTAGATATTCAACAATATCTTTAGGTAATGCAGATGGAGACGGCTGGCAATTATTCTGTGACCATTCTGCTGCTTCACTGGATACAAGTACCCCTGCCACGGGGTGTGTTTTTAGTTTTCTAACTGTTATACGAAACATATTACATATACTGAGGAAACCAAACTTTGAGTTTGTAGACACACAACCATGGTTAGTAATTTTAAAATGTTGTTACGGCTCTTCCAATCGTTTCTTTCGACAAAGAAATGAAATGTGGGCTTAATAGTATGATAATGCTGATTTATATTATAGTGAACTGCATTAAATCAATAATGAGCGATAAGATGTTATGATTGTATGGTGGTGTTAAATTGGGGATGATTGAATGAGGTATAAATCTAAATCAGCTTCTAACAATACATACGGAAAACAAGCATATGCACATAACTTGTACAAACAATTAAATTAATTTCAGAGAAGTTCTCAATTTCAGACAATGACAACAGTCCGGTCAAGGAGAGATCTTGTCTTCAACTGGTCCACCTACTAAGACCAGTGGCTCCTTTTGGGTCATTGTGGGGTTTGACCGTCTCTGCCGTTTGGCGCATCGTTAAGAGATATGGCAGAAACAAATCATATGTGTAGTTAATATTACTTACTCATATCTAATATATAACACTTGTTATATAGATCTTCTGTTCAGTAAAATTAAACAGCATATGAAGATAAGCTTGGCATTTTATTTATAAACATAGAATCCAATACAATGTAGGGTATCTCATAAATCAAGTAACAGAAGAGCATTTGGAGGTCACATTCACTGATAAGTTCGTGGCCCTGCGACAGTTCGTAGATGAAGATCACTGACATCAGGCTGAAATCATTTGGAGCAAATCATGTGTAGAAAGAAGTCATTGGCAAAAGGAAGAGAAAACATCAAGCATGGGAAGTACTGAAAACCCCTGATGTATTATTATCTCGTGCGTTCCAGTTTCGTTTTACTTTTCAGCAGATTTTGATCTGCATTTACATCTGCACCTCTAAAGATTGTTACACCTTGTAGATATGATCTACATTTCTAGATGATACATATATGCGCATTTTCATTTTGTTTTGTGGTCAGATGAAGGCCTTGATACTTATGTATTATTTTATATGATAAAGTACGTGAAATATAATGCAATAACAAATATCTCAAGTTTCATTGATTGTTCTTCACTACCCTTGCTACCCATTGTAGCCAGAATTCTTTCACGGCATTACATGTGTGCTCTACTTCTCTATCCTTTATTTTATATTCATCTTGCTTTAGTTTTCTTTTTCTTATATGTCTATCTATTGTAGAATGTATTATGTCATCCATTTCTTCTTCAGTATTCTTTATATCTGGTATTATTTACTTTGATGCCTGCTGTATTGTCTCCTTCAGCATTTGCCATCGTTCGTCAATACTGCTTATGTTGTCTATTGCAGTATAACTATTATGTACAGTAATGCCATAATTATCACTTAATACGATTCTATCATTGTCAAATCTAGCTTGATATTTCTTTGAGTCCACTTCAATTCTTTCGGTCTATTAATTATTTTTCCAATTATTGCTGCATGGTCATGTTTACAATTTTCTCCTGTACTTGATTTTACTGACAGTAAGCTGTTTCAATGTCCATTGTTTGTCAGTGTATGCAACCAATTATATTACGCACATTGTTTCCTGATTATTTTCATATACAAAGGCATTTAGTATGTTGCTAAAAGATAATGTTTCTGGATTAATAATAGACCCAAGCAGGCGTGAGACAGAAATAAGATTGGTTAGGAATGGCAAAAACAATGTCCACCAATACGAATCAGCTTCTCATAATTAAATGCCTCAGAATTATGAGTTAAAACAGTGATCACTGCACTCAAGAAATTTCAATACATGCTCCATCCCCTCGCCGTTCAACAACCAGCGAAGAGTCAAACTACTAATCTTTCCCACCTCTAGCTGATTAAATTGTATCTTGGATTTCCCTCTCAGTTTTGATATTCTTCCATAACCCTTGCCGATCCAACGAAATATTATTCTCTCCAACACGGGTTCTAAATCTGTTTGTTCTACCACCTTCTCCAGATGGTCTTTCAGGTGCTAGACAACCTTTTTCTTTTCCATAGGTAATCTACCACCAAGAGGTGCAGCCTATTAATTCACACACACTCCGCATGGCCAGAGCAAAAAATGCATACACTTCTCACCATCTGTGACCTCTGAAGTGAGAACAGCCATTCCACACGACACATTCCTTTCTCCACCTTACTCAGCATACTCCTTGATTCCGTAATGAATGCAGTGTGTATTGCAGTATTATCCCCTAACCCACATAATGCCGCTGTTACTGCTTCCACCTCCATTCTCATGATAAACGTCGTCGTTTAATATACTAGAATCTCATTTCTTAAGCATCATCCTTCGCTATGAAATCCTAACCACTACGTATGTTTTTCACCACTGACCCATCGGCGTAGATAATTATGTCACCTTGTTGTGTGTTACTCTGGTTCAGTTGTTGCACCTCAAAGTCTGTGCGGTCTGCTGCCCATTCTCTGCACTCATGACCCAGTTTTATATTACGTTGTGCCAATCCATCGTGTCTTCCGGTACTTTAACCCACTATTTTTCACGGTTTATGGTTTCTAGATCACACACCTGGTGAATAGATAATCTACCTGTGCCATCCAGGACCTGCTTGGTCTCAGTGTATGACCATTGACAATACCCATGGCTTCATATAGAGGGTTATTCCTATCTGCAACAACTCTCAGGTATCTTTGGGCTAGAAGGAACTTGTCTTCCGTCTTTGTTAGTAGTGTTAGGATATGCCTCATGCATGTAATTGGTGTGTCATTTGTTCACCTCAGGATCACCCGCATGACCGCATTCTGTATGCGCTCCAACATTTCAAGCTGACTCTTTGATATAATCAGCAGAATCAAACCATACTCAATGACAAGCATTATTAACTGCTGAAAAAGACTTAAAACATCTTCTGATCTACCCCGGTTGCTGTCATCGCCCTCAATGCGATAAGTCTCTTACCAGCCTTCACGACCAAAGCGTCCACATGACCCTTAAATGACACACGCCTGTCAAAGGTGATTCTCAAGCAATTATGTTTATAGTTTATTCTCTCTACTAAGAGGACATGAAAATGAATATACTAGGCATAAGTGAGATGAGATGGAAGGGATCTGGCAAAATTATAACCCACAAACACACAATAATTTATTCTGGAGGGGACACACATGAAAAATGTGTAGGAATAATATTTGATGATAAAACAGCCAAATCTATGAATTGATACTGGTGTATTTCAGATAGAGATATAATGGTCAAAATCAAAGGCAAACCAACAGATATAAATATTATACAAGTATATGCACCAACAACAAGCAGTAGTGATGAAGAAATACAACACTTTTACGATGAAATAGAAATGGCAATAGCTCAAATTGGATCACAAGAAATAAAAATAATATTGGGAGATTTTAATGCAAAAGTAGGAAAGGGAAAAATAGAGGATATAGTGGGGAATTACGGTTTAGGTACAAGAAATGAACGAGGTGAAAAACTAATAGAATGGGCAAATATTAATGATATGATAATTGGAAACACATGGTTTAAACACCATAAAAGACGACTATACACATGGAAAAGCCTTGATATGAAAACACGCAACCAAATTGACCACATACTTATTAATAAAAGATTTAGAAATGCATTAATTAATGTAAAGACAATGCCTGGTGCTGACGGTAATAGTGATCATGTGACAAATAAAAGTAAGATTAAAGAGAGGGAAAAATGGTTAAGAACTTGAGACTTAATAAAGAGGTTCTAAACGTAGATAAAGAAATTCAAGAACAATGCAGAGTGACTGTGAAAAATAGGTGCAATGCAATAGCTAAAATACAGAGTATAATTGTACAATGGGAAATGTTAAGGGACTCCTTTCATCAAACTAGCAAAGAAATATTACCGGAGAGAAGCCAAAAAGCTAAGAAAATATGGATGAATGAAGAAATCTTAATCTGATGGACAAAAGGAAACAGAATAAAAATGACAAACAAGAGTATGTGTAACAGTGTGCCACTGTTATGGATTCGTAAGGCAAAAGGTCGGGGGTTCCAAAGGCAAAGCAAAGCATGGCACTTAATGTGCAAGATGAAAAGTGGGCTGTGCACGATGGAGCACGGTCTCCTGATGATGGGTGGAGTAGAGTCATAGGGGGGTGATCAATTGGTTACGGGACAGAAGCTTCGGATCATCGTCTCAAGTAACAGTGTAGGGTTCCATCTGGCGAGATTTAGTTGTAAAGTTGAAGATTTTGTAAAGCCTTTTTTATAATTCTGAACCGGGACCCAGAGCTTTTGTGGCCATGCTGATTTGTGAACCTGCTTTTGTACGAACACACGAATAAACGCAATAGAACCTGACTTGTAAAGCGTTCTGACTTATAATTGAATATACAGCAGCGCGAAGAATTCTACAATCATTGCTACCGTTGAATTACTTCACGCCTTTGACTTCCCCTACAACACTGTTAAATATGCTAAGATAAATAAAGAAATAAGAGATAAATGTGTGAAGGCAAAGGAAAGTTGGTTAAACGAGCAATGCAAAATAAATTGAATTAAATTCCATTAAAGATCAAAAAAGTATGCACAGACAAATCAGTGAGCTCACAGGAAGAAATAAAAGAATAAATACAGGGTGTTTGAAATCAAAAACAGGAAAGATCTTATTGGAGGAAGGTGCTATAATGAAGAGGTGGAATCAGTATATAAGATAATTATATAATGGAGAAAGGGAAGAATTAACAGAAGAAAGTAACTTAGAAGGCCCACCTATTCTAAAAGAAGAAGTCGCTGATGCTATGAAACATATGAAGAAAGGAAAAACAGCTGGGCCAGATGAAATCACAGTAGAAGAATTAGAAGTATTGGGAGAATTTGGGGTAGATATATTAACCAAAATGCTGAATGATATTTACAACAGTGGATATTTACCGAGCGATATGCTAAAATCTGTATTTATAGCAATACCAAAGAGACCAGGAGCAATTGAATGTGAAGATTTTCGTACAATTAAGCTCATAAACCATGTCACTAAGCTTCTACTCAGAATTATAATGAGAAGAACAAGAAATAAAATACAAATGGAAATTAGCGAAGATTTTTGGAAGGAAAGGGTACTGTCAGCGACTTGTTCGCTACAGAGTTCTCAGGACTCCCCTACTTTTGCACCGCACGAAATAACAACTCGTGACATTTGCAAAAGGAATGCAATTTATTTAGAGCTGACAATTCAATGGCTCTGTGAGCGTTATGCTTCATCATCATTATACAACATGAATGCAATGAAGTGGTGAGAAATTATGCTAGTAATCACAATCTAAATCTATATTTGACTATTGCCTAGAAACTATAGCATTTGTCAAGAACACGTCTACTCTCTACCGTCTCCAGTCGGGTCTGTCCCCACGCTACACATTGCGTGGACAAGCACGGACACTGTCCCCTCCGTGCAGTAGCTAGTCTTGCGTGCATGGAGTCCGAAGCACGCTGGCTTGTGAGCTAGAGTAACCGGGCACTTCACGGTTACTCGTAAGGCCAAGCTTCCCAATGGCTTGGGGGAAGCCCTCGCTCACTTGTACGTATTGGCCCCTTGTCTGACACAAATGTGTCTCCTTGTGAGGCTATTTATAGTGCTGGTGTCTCTCCTGTCTGGTGTCTCCCGACTAGACTTGTGTTAACTCTTATCACCTCTCTAAAGCCTTATTGGAGATCCTGACAGGCTCCCCTCCTCTCTGTGAAGTGTTACTTCCCTTTAACTCATGTTTGTAACACGTCTGGTCACAAAGAAAAATTGTTAATTTTGTAGTTAGAAATCACCATCATTTTTAAAGTATGGCAGTAACACACATAAAAACTTGACAACACATTGGCTACACAGATGACACAGACAAGTCAAAATAAGACGTTTCCAGCGGTAAAAAAAAAATTTGCCGCTAACTTTCTCTCTCACTCTCTTTCTTTCCATGTTTACTAATTTTCACATTCTCTCCTCGCATTTATTCCTCTTGCATACATCTTTCACTCGCTTTCATACTCTCCTTTTGCTCAAACATTCACTCGTCATTAAAATATGTTTCATAGCATCAAATACATGAACATTACATATATACAATAAATGATTGGCTGAATTATAACAGTAATCATGCCAAATGACTGTGCGTTTTGTTTGCACGTGTAATGTTTATACACAATATACACAGTTATGGGGATGGTTTGTAGCCGATCCTGTAATAGTAACTTAATATGATTTGGTGTGCTGTCCTAAATTGTCCGCAAGGGAATTAATCTAACTAATTACTTTCATTTAAGAGAATTGGGTTAACTACCTTAAAGTGTTATTTGTAAAAAAGATGATGTTAATTCCTAAATGGTTGGGTTAGTTTAGAAATGATATTTTAGATAAATGAATTTATAAATGATTATGATTATGCGGTGATAAACTAATATAATATCTAACAATTGTATTTCTATAATTGGTGTTATCTTAAATGGTTTATTAACTAAATGATGGTGATTTCTAACTACCAAATGACAAAAATAAAGTTATATATGCATTTGAACAATTTGCAATTCAATTATTAATAGCAAAATGAAGATATGTGTACTGTTAATAAAATAATAATATACATATATCATTCCATTGGCACCTTGCCGTCTTGACAGACGATAGTTTGTGCTCTAAAAAGGCATAATAACTTTTAACTATGGCGGTAGCGAGTGTGACTGATAAGGCCAATTTGCGCTGTAAATGTCCGTTCACAGTGGGTGCATGTGAACACTTGGTCATTTCCACCATCATGCAAAATCTTACGTCTCAAACGCTTGGTGTGTGACTTTTCTGCAATAATTTTCTCCTTTGACTTTATTCCATTTCTTATATTTGCCCTCCATGCAACACGTTCAGCGGCGACTTGCTCCCAATGTGCATTATCAATGCCTGTATCAATCATGTCCCGCTTACACACATCTTTGCATCTTTGGTACATATATCACAGTTACATTTATATATATAATTACACTAACTGAAGTCCTCCTTTGCGTTGTGAAGATGGAGCAATGTTCTTTGTAGACTATTATAACATAGTTCATTTTGGCAAAGTCTTCTATGCTCTCCTTCATGGATAGTGTATAAATATAGTTCCCTACTAACTTATGTAGGTTCGTAGCTAACACTTCAATGTTCATCTAGCTTATGTGTGTGTCAGCGCATGTTACTTCTGCGTCTGTTCTTTACACTTTTCATAGCACTGTTACTTTCACACTGTTAACATGTTTGGCGACGATAACGCACTTACAGTGTATATTAATCACCATATACGGCACTGAGTTACCTAATATTACAGTGTCACTGTTTCTGGTGATTTGTGGTCGATCCCTTCCTGCAAATCAGGTATTTCAATGGATGTTGGTCGACTCAAAATGTCTGCAACAGTGTTCAATCTTCCCTTTAAGTGCTGGATGGTAAATGTGTAATTTTGGAGAATCAAAGCCCACCTGTAGATTCTGTTATTGCTGGGAAGTCCAGACTGCATCACAGACAACGGAGAGTTATCGGTTTCGATCACAAACTGTGCTCCTGCCAAAAATCTATGAAATTTCATAACACAATAGATCAAACTGAGGCCCTCCAATTCTGATGCTGAGTATCTAGATTCAGCGGGGCTAATTTTCCGACTTACGTACATTATTGGGTGGAACTTCCCTTCGTAGAACTGTCCTAGTATCCCAGATATGGAGATGGCACTCGCATCTGTGCGTAAAAAATAAGTAAGTTTTGGATTAGGCATACGAAGGATAGGTGGAACGCTGAAAAGATGTTTCAGTTTTGATAACGCGCTAATTAATCTTGCATCTTGTACAGATAACTTAGCCGAAGCTTTTAAGATGTTAGAAAAAACACTGGTGATTTCCGCCAGATTTGGAATAAATTTACTATAGTAGTTTACCAGACCCAGTAAACTTCGGACCTGTTTCTTGGTCGTTGGCATTGTCAAATTCAGAATCTTGGTGACGATTCTGTCATCAGTTTTTTTTTATTTGGCCCCTGCAGATGGTATGACCCAGGAAGTCAATTTGTTCCATGCCCAACTCTACTTTGGTCGGCTTCGCTGTGAGCCCAAATACTCGCAACCTGTCGAAGACTTGTCGCAGTTTCAGTAGGTGTGTTGTCCAGTCTTCCGTATGGATGCATATGTCGTCTATATATGTAGAAATATTAGTCATCCCATGGAGAAGATCCCTAGTTAGACGGACGAAAGTTGCTGGAGCGTTACGAAGGCCAAAAGGAAGAAAGCGCCACTCATATAGACCTAAAGGAGTGGAGAAAGCTGTTAGATGAATCGAATTTACTTCCATCGGGACTTGCCAATAACCTTTCGTGAGGTCAATCTTGCTAAATATGCGAGATGTAGACATGTCCAAGATCAAATCCTCGCGTGATGGAATTGGTTCAGCGTCAATTTTGGTTATTTTGTTTAAGCGGCGATAATCGACGCAGAGTCGAATAGTAGAGTCCTTTTTGGCGACAAGGACAATAGGGAAAGAATACTCTGACTGAGATTTCTGAATAATTCCGCTCGACACGAGAGATAGAATTTCTTTGCCGAGGTTCGACCTATAGTTTAGAGGGATAGAATAAGGTCGACATTTGATTGGTGTGTTGTCAGTCAGAATGATAGAATGTTCTATTCTATATGTCTTTCCTGGGATGTCGGAGAAAATGTCTCTGTATTTCGTCACTAGCTCTATTATTTGTCGTCGTTGGTCGTCTGTCAATTTCGTTTCTATCTTTATGCTGTCAATGGTCGCAGTCGTGTCTACAGAAGAGACTGGTAATTCCATCTCGTCTTCGTCTGTCTCGTTCAACACTGTTGTGGTGCTAGCTGTGTGTGCTGTTACCTGGCTAAGTGTGTTTGCGTTGTCGCTGTCGTGTGTCGCCCTATCTAGTGAAGTTGTGTTGTGTACGTCTGTCGTCTCTTTACTTGGTGTTGGTGCATTTTGGTCGTCTGTCTGTTGTTCTTGTCGTGAAAAGTATGGTTTCAGCATGTTGATATGAAATATAAGTGTCCTTTTATTGATATTTCATAATCCACATCTGATATTTTACGTTCAACGTTGAAAGGCCCTTGCCAAGATGTTAGTAACAAATTACGTTTATCAGGTAGTAGAAGCAACACCTTCTGGTTTGGTTCAAGGTGAATAGTTTTCGCCCCCTTATTTGCATAGTCGTGGTTTCCATTGCTCGTCACCTGCTTTAGGGGTCCAGCAATATCGACCGCTATACTCTCATGTGTTCTAGATGCTAATACTGACCGTTGAACTTCGGCCATCACATGCTTTCCCTTTCGTACAAGATGTTGACAAATAGTACAATATCGACAGAAAAATTTTATGTCCGAACAGGATTTAGGCCAGTAAAATTGTGACAGAACTCTGGCTCGCGTTTTATCATAGGCCAAATGTCCAGCAAAAGGTGACTCATGTGCGATTTTTAGCACATTTTGTCGGTATGTTACAGGTAACACCGTCTGCTGAATTTCATGGTTATTATTTGTGTAATAACGCATGAGAATTCCGTTACATTTTCTAAAGTACCAAGATGCATTCTTAGTCACTTTCGCTCGCTCACCCAACAATTTAAAATAAGGTGTGATTGTTTGGTCGGTGCTTTGTACCTCGATAAATTTCTGTCGAGTAGTGTTGGTATCTGCACCACTTGGTGTTAATAGCTGTAGCATTTCATTTTGTAAGTCAGTATAGTTTGTTTCTGTATCTGACCTTGTTACAGCGTTGGCCATATGTGTATGTTTCCAGGCTCTTATGTCGTCGTCTGTACATTCTTTCAATGAATCTAGGCATCCTAAAATGAGATCCGTGCATGGATCTTGCAGGATTGTGCAAGTAAATGTGCCGGTAAGGAACGGGGTATTGATATGCGCTTTTGCCAGTGGAAATTTCTCAATAGTTCCAGAGAAAGTACGGCATTTGACAAATTCACCCGTATAATCTTCTGGTCTAGCAAGTTCTCTCCTTAAACCCAGTAGAGTGCTCCCGCTATCAATTAAACATTGGCATGGTTGATCATTGACCAGTGCATAGTAGAACTTAAGTGTACCTCTGGAGGCACTTGCTGCGTTAGCATCTTCATTTGAACATGGTATTACGTGCCCACATTTCAATTTACCATCCGCATGAAATTGATGGCATACATTACATTTCTTAAAGTCTAAAATGTCTGTTACTAATGCTACACTCTCACATTCACTCGTTGGTAACACATTCACAAGTTCCGGATCAATGTCACTCTCATCGTCTGATGATGTATCGATGAGTGCTGCATTATTTGCCTTCATTCGTTGCCTACCAATACATTTATTGCTATAGTGGCCATAACTGGAACAAAAGTAACATTTAACAGCACGTTTAAATGATGATCTTCTGCTTTCTTGCTTCTTTAACACTGCTTCTAAGTGAGACGGATATGCGGGGTTCCTATCACACATCGAGTAAGTCGGATGAAAAAGACTACAATAGCTACATCGAGGTGGTTTCTGATATGGTTTGTCCTTCTTACGGTAATCTTTCTAGTTGTAAGATCTATCAGGAACTTTGTTTGCAAAAGCAGTAATTTCTGTATCATGTGAAGTAGATTTAAATATGTCCCGATTAGATGAACATTCTCTAATTGCTGAATGGACTCTATATCTGATTGTTGTAAAAACTTCGCAAAAGGGGTAGGAACGGTAGATATCACCTTGTCCATTACCATAAGATCTTCTAATTTTTCATAGTTGTTACCTACTTTAGCCGCTATAGTCCACTTTTTAAATGTGCTCTGCACGTTAGAGATGTAGTCTAAGAAGGTTTCAGTTGCTTTTGGCTTAATTTGGGAGAATTGAATTTGGTACCCAGTAGCGTCTAAAAGAAAGTGTTGCATTATCCTATCGTGTATGTACTGATAATTGTTCCTTAGCTCTGTAGGTATAAATTCTATTACTTTTAACGGCTCCCCACTGAGGTTCCTCATGTAGATCATCGCCCAGTCATCCAAAGGTATTTTCTGTGTCTTTAGTTGGAATTCTATGTTCTCAGTCCATGCGCTAATTGAATCCCCTACACTGTATGGTTTGATAAGGCCCTTATACTTACTAAATTTGTTCTGTTTTTCTTGGCTCTTTTGTTTGCTAGAGGCTATTTGTATGTTAGAATCTACCTCCATTTCCTTCTTCTTTAGTTTAGTCTCTGAATCTACTTGTATCTGCTTTTCTTTGGTGGCATGATCTAAGTCTAACTGTTTCTGTTTGATAGCTTGATCTAACTCTAATTGTTTCTGTTTGGTAACTTGATCTAACTCTAATTGTTTCTGTTTGGTAGCTTCCTCGACCTCTTTCATTTCTTTTTGATGCTGCCTTTCTAATGCTCTTTCATCCCTGTCAAGAGCAGCTTTTCTTTCTGTTTCTTCTCTGTATTTCTGATCTACCCATTTCTCTAATTTTTCACCAGTATGGCCCATTTCCTTGCCTGCCTGGATACAGTCATTTAGTGACGCCATTTTTGCGTAATGTTAGTTCAAAATGATATCACAATAATATTCACACAATAGTTTGTAATAATGTGTTAGTAAATATGCATCTTTACTGAAAAAGAAGATGCATGATTAATTTAGAGCATACCAAAATATTCTGAAAATATACTCATCTAATTCTTTGGAAAATAAGGTTCTTGGGATGTTCCATCGCTGTCTTTCACACTCACAAAATGAATGACATGATAACACAATGGATGCTTCTGTTTAGTAGAGCATCAAAAATTAGACACACGCTTATGTTGTAAATACAAACTTATATTTCATACGAATGATGAATGAAAAATGTGATAGATAATTATAAATGGTGTTAATGAATGAATGATATGATCGTCTGAATGATATGTTAGATGATATGTGAGATGATTCGTCGTATGACAGTCGATGTCGTCTTGTCTTCACTTTCTGACTATGGTGTAACTTCGTTCTAGGCTTCAGTTCAGTCGCTAATCTATTTACTGACTCTGTAGAATAGTGACATTGATGGCTGTATCACACACAATGAAATGTACACGATGGTTAAGTTGGTAATATTCACTGATGATTGTATACATTTCTATTGATTTCTGTATAATAACACACTTTCAAATTAATTTTCGTAGAATTTCACACTTTATCGATTTAATTTGGCTTCATTGTGGTTCACGCTCCACAAATGGTATGATCGTATAATTCACCAAAGAAAATTATTTCTGCCATGTATGGAAACAAATTTACATTACTTTCAAATATTTAACACAGCAATGATGTTGAATCGTGCAATGGACTGATGCTGGTTCAGAACTTTCTGATACCAATCGATAGCTGGCGTTGGTTCAGTGGTTTATAACACCACTTGCCTGCTGGCGTTGACTGTTGGTTGACTATAACACCAATTTCCTGCTATGACTGCTCTGCTGGCGTTGGTTCAGTGGTTTCTGACACCAATTGGGGTCCTGCCTGTCAGCGACTTGTTCGCTACAGAGTTCTCAGGACTCCCCTACTTGTGCACCGCACGAAATAACAATTCGTGACATTTGCAAAAGGAATGCAATTTATTTAGAGCTGACAATTCAATGGCTCTGCGAGCGTTATGCTTCATTATCATTATACAACATGAATGCAATGAAGTGGTGAGTAATGATGCTAGTAATCACAATCTAAATCTATATTTGACTATTGCCTAGAAACTATAGCATTTGTCAAGAACACGTCTACTCTCTACCGTCTCCAGTCGGGTCTGTCCCCACGCTACACATTGCGTGGACAAGCACGGACGCTGTCCCCTCCGTGCAGTAGCTAGTCTTGTGTGCATGGAGTCCCAAGCACGCTGGCTTGTGAGCTAGAGTAACCGGGCACTTCACGGTTACTCGTAAGGCCTGGTGTCTCCCTACTAGACTTGTGTTAACTCTTAGCACCTCTCTAAAGCCTTATTGGAGATCCTGACAGGTACAAACAATGCAATATATATATATTTATATATATATATATATATATATATATATATATATATATATATATATATATATATATATATATTGCATTGTTTGTACCTGTCAGGATCTCCAATAAGGCTTTAGAGAGGTGATAAGAGTTAATTATTATATATATATATATATATATATATATATATATATAATATTTTATATATATATATATATATATATATATATATATATATATATATATATATATATATATATATATATATATTACGAACACTAATAGAAAGGTCAATAGAGAAACAGAGGGACATATATTTATGCTTCATAGATTATACTAAGGCATTTGATAAAGTAAAACATGATGAGTTGATTAAAATGTTGGAAGAAATCAACATTGATGGGAAAGATTTAAGAATAATAAAGAATATATACTGGAACCAAGTAGCAGCAATTAAAATGGGAAATAAAGAGGGTAGTTATGAACAGATAAAGTTAGAAGTACAACAGTGGTGTGTCTTGTCACCCGATCTCTTCTCCCTATATAGCGAAGTAATAATGAGAGAGATCAAAGAGAAGCCAGGAATACTAAACGGAGGATATAATATAAACAATATACGCTATGCAGATGACACAGTATTGGTGGCGCACAATGCAACAGACCTACAACAATTATTGGACATTGCAGTATCAGATAGTGTACAGAAAGGACTCTCCTTGAATATCAAGAAAACAGTAACAATGGTGATATCAAAGAAAATGGGGACACCAAAATGTGACATAGAAATAGAAGGGGAAATTCTCAACCAAGTGGATAATTTTAAATACCTAGGGGCACTTATAACATCGGATGGAAGATGTACAACAGAGATTAAGAGCAGAATAGGGCAGGCAAAAGCCGCATTTCATAAAATGAAGAGTATCTTATGCAATAAGTCGCTATCAATGGATGTAAGAAAGAGAGTTCTAAAATGCTATATAGAACCAGATTTGCTTTATGGCATCGAATCTTGGAATGTAAATGAACAAATTAGGAAGAACTTAGAAGAAACAGAGATGTGGTTTTTAAGACGAATGTTGCGAATTCCTTGGACTGCCAGAGTAACTAACCACGATTGCCTGAAAGAGGCTATTGAAACTAGAACACTATATACAACAATAAGAAAGAGACAAACATCTTTCTTTGGTCATGTGATGAGAAGAGAGGCATTGGAGAACATCGTGACAACTGGAAAGATCGAGGGGAAGAGAGGCAGAGGCAGACCAAAAGAAATGATGCTGGACGGATTGAGACGGTGGCATGGAGGAATATCATCAGCAGAGTTGATCCAGAACACCAAAGACCGAGATCTGTGGAGAGCCATGAACGCCTACGCCATCCGGCACGTCACTTGATGATGATGATGATGAAGAGGACATCCAAGCAAATACAAATGCATGGGGCATCTGTCTTCACGATCCGGTTATTCAGGGAGTACCACACAACCGATGCCTAGTATTGGTTTATAACGGCTTGCATCCCATCACGACTCCGCCACCTTGTTCACTACGTCTGTAAGTCTTCAGCCAAACTTTCCGTCTCTTCCCTGCCTGCACACCAGCACATCATCTGCAAATGTGAAGATTCTATCAATTCCTGATATCTCAATAGCTGCGACTTTGCTGATATATACAGTAAAGAGCACTAGGGGAATAACTGTTCCCTGTGGCAGCCCAGGTGTAATAGTACTGTGGTCAGAATTCCATGAAACCATGCGCAATGCAATTAGGCGCTCAGAAAGGACTGCTGCAATCAATTGGACAATCCAAGGGCAGACCTCTATGTCCAACAAAATGTATATATAACGATTAAATAAAAACACCTACGTATTGTGCAGAATACATCTGTTTACTGTGTGGACAATGAATAAACAATGTGAGGGCAGAATATAACCCCTTGAAAAGTGGTTATACAGACAAATATATCTGCTGATAGAATACCTAAGTCTTCAGCACTTTATATGCTAGAACACAGACTGGCTTGTTGCTCCATTAAGTAAACCAGGGTTATGGAGTTGATTGATGGGCGCATAGCAAAACTATATGCCAACGGGTTCTGCACACCGCATATCTGGGGTTTTAACTGCTCTGATAGTTTCCGCCACATTAGTTCCTGGTCCAGCCCAGGTCTTAATGGCGTCCATCGTGTTCACCTTGTGGTTAGTTGGCATCCATAGTGACTACCTTCCTTAATCATACGTCTTACATATCACTGTGCCCTTAACACCGAGCTAGGCCTGTACACCACTAAGTGATTGTTTGTACACGGTGTCATTGTGACATGTTAGGTAGTTGACAGAGGACGTATTTAGTGGTGTTCTCTGGAGATATATCTTGAATAATAAATAAACAAGATAAAGGATATGATTTTGCACGTTTTTGTCTAGATGTCTCTCAAATGAGATAGATAATCATTCCCGCCTAGCCCTTTTGTAGAACCATTTTTCCTTTGGCTCTGAACCCCCACTGTGAGACTAACAAGTATCTACACATACATTTATAAAAGTAGAAAAAGGTTCCTTCAAAGGCCAAAACAAGATCTGAACTATTCGCCCCTGTACAACTGAGGATCCAATTCACTCATCATAATGTTGTCAGTGTGCTGTTCGTCCGTCACATTAGATCTTCCCTTATGTTTATTTGTGTCAAAAGTGACCTATATCAGTTGTCCAATTAGACTTTAGGACTTTAGGATTCAATATTAGTAGACAAACTTCAACAATAACTGTACATAACATCTGTTGAACAAGACATCTACATGACAGGTTCTTGACAAAAGTGGGACATACATTTACATGGAAATTGTTTACACCACAATTGTACAATACATACATCATGAGAGATACTTGACAACATCTATACAGGACTTTTCACAATATCTGTAACCAACCACGGTAACTTAAGACATTCACCAGGTACAATACTTGACAGTAACTGTACAAGACATTCACATAGGACATGTACTTAAAACACTGGTTCATTAATACTCTTTATTGAGCTGCTGGTGGGTCGAGTGAAGACCAATGGTTCATCCTTTTGCCATGTCTACACTTCAACAAGTACATGCATAATGTACAATCATGCAGAACATGCATGCAGATAAACATGATACAACAACTCCTAATTACTCCACCAACCGATCAATATACTCTCCTCCTCCTCTATAATCTCTAACTACACCACTAATTTCCTGTATCTATCATCACTTCCTGTCTCTTGGGAATTTTATAAAATCCTATCATGGGGAAACTTAAGGGAGGAACTACTGTTCTGGATCAGTTGCATCCTGTTATCATCAGCAATTGATGTTGGGAAAGCTCCAGGTAGCAGACTTCCTATAATAAGTCCCATGGCAGATTATTTCCTCTTGAGAACAGAATTTGGGATGATGATATGGTACTGAATCTCACTGTTGACTAGACTGTCTGTGAATGCTGTCACTGGGGTACTTCAAGTGGTTGAGGATAGCACTCTCCTGACATTGGGAGATGTATACTCGGTACATGTAGAACATGACTTGCCGAAGAGACCCAGAGATATGAACACAATCCAATATATTGCAGCATCTCACCCAGCCAGTCCAACTTCACCAACTTTTCAAGTCTCATTCAACAATCAATGTGTGAGCACCAGGCTGGTGATTATCCAAGTTAAGTCTCAGATGAACAATCACTGCAAGCTACTTCACCAGATTTCTTTGAATGTAGTTAAAATCAAGAGACTTGATTTTAATTTCTCAGATGACACTTAAATAATCAATTATCACTGTACTGATCCCTATAATAACCACTAAACTCCTGATAATGGAATTCTTCAGAACTGTTTTTCTCCCATTGACATTCAGCAGTTGAGGAGCTGAGGTAAAATTCTCCAGGAAATTCCTGCATTTTGGATTCTAGGAGAATGAATAAGTGGTCCATTAGGGCACAGGATTTACTTTCTATGAGCCCGACCGAGACAAACTGTAGACAGGGGCCTTCTTTATTAAAGCATTGTTACTGTACACCAAGACAGATTTATCAATGTCGATCAATCCTGCTTCCTGTTCAAAAACAGTAGTTTTCAGTTGACTTGGGCCAAAGGTTGTCATGAAGATAAAGGCTGGCAATTCAGCCGGTGTTCATCTGTGATTATCCCCGGATTACACTTATAGGGAGTTAGTTCTGGGTCTGGGACTCCTGGTTAGTTGTCCCAGAGGAAATATGAAGGCCTCTCCACCATCCTTTGTTCTCTGTTGATATACAAAATAGCACACCATCTCTTTACATTTGTTAAAAGAAAAGGTTATCATACATCAACATACACAGATGGAAATGGGGAGGTAAGGGAGGATGTTGACCAAACACACCTCTCCTGGTTGATGATGGAGTGTATTCCACTCTGATTGACTCTTGGTGATATGTTTTCATTATTCACCCCTGTTTGTGGTAATCACAAGCCTATATGCTGAGACAGGGTAGCCTACACAATTACAAGCATTTGATATGTCTAAGTTCTTACAATGTTTAAACGACTGTAGACCTGGGCACAATGAGGAACAGACACAGTAAAGCAAGCACTATAAGGCAAGCAGCATAATCAAGGATTGTGACATAGCAACATGAGACAGGCATTGTGAATCAGCACATGAACAGGCATGGTGAGGCAGAATGAAAAATAGATATATACAACTGCAATATGCAATATGTATTAAACTAATGGCGATGATCCCATTAGCAGACCAAACATCAATTTCAATGGTTGTTATGTTGGTGCGTGAATGTCCTATTCCATACACACTCACACAGCAATGACAGACCTCACCCCTCTCAGACCAGACTTGGCTCACAAGTACATCATCATCATCATCCTGTGTTCTTTCCCCACTGAGTAATGTCCATATCTACTACAGTAGGTAAAGAAGCAAAATTGCATAAGCAATTGTTCTCATATGCACCAAAGCACATATGGGAAAAACATGTTTTGTCCTTGTAAATTTGCATGAGCCATACATTATATTCAGCCGACTATGACACAGGTTCGAACACATTTTGTCCTTTTAGGATCTAGTTCATATGAACCTACCAACAGTAGAGGTACCAGTGTAATACTTCAGAGAGAAATTATATTAATTCTCCTGAGCGTAATCTAGCCACCAGGCATCACAGGAACTTTGTAATTCTGGCGTGCCATACACGTCCCGACTACATATGGATATGAAGCATCTATCTTTCTATCAATGTGAGAGGCTATGTAGCAGTAAGTGTATATGGGGTGGGCAAAACTACAGCACGCTTGAGCATCAGGGTAGAATGGGAAGAAAGATGCTCAAGTCGTGACGTAATTGGTTGTTACGGGCAGTCAACATCTGGGCCTGAAGCTAAGAAGACGCCATGTAGAAATTGTCATCAACAAGAAATAAAACTGTTTATATAGAACCAACAGATCTCGTTAGTCCTGCTTTGTTATAGGACTAATTTGGTGCCCATGACACAGGATACGAACTTGGAGAGTCGTGGAATCACAATGTGCTGTCCAGGTCGAACATCGAACTAAAGTCAAAGTTTTGAAGATCTCGTTCTGCTTACATCAAACACCCAGAGACAGAATGAATTACGGCACGGTTCTATACTTATCTTGAACGAAAAAGCGCAGTTGGAAAAATGGCCACTAAGTTGTCTGTGAAAATTACAGCAGCCAAAAGCCCGGCTAGGGGTGGTTGTCTGTGATTATTTTTTCAAGAGTCCTCGTTGCTATCAAGAATCCTAGATGTCACCTGAGTTATGAAAGCCGGCTTGCCAGACTGAGTTGCCGTACAGTGGTGATCATCTCGCTGAGCTGAAGAGAGAGAAAGACCAGCACGTTTTTTTCTGGATCGTTGAAATAAGAGGCTCAGAAAAAAGAAACCTTCAAGGCAAGTCGAATCAAGTAGAAACATTTTACTAACAGAGCAGTTGTCTACTTCTCGTTAAGATAGATTGCCTGGAGCGAACTAAAAGTGGTACCTTGAGACTCTTTAAAGAATAAGAAGAAATGGAAAGCTCGTTAACAGCAGCGATACCGCTAAAGAACTCTCGGAAGTGGGGGAGGCAGACTGGGCTGCCGACCTACTGAAATTATCGCTTTCCTGAATTACACCGATTCTCAAGACGTCGCTTTGATGTGCCCTGTTATCGGGTGAAGAGAAGATGCAAGTCTGGTAGGGACCCAACCAGGGGTTGAAGTTACTGAGACGTTGAGAAGAAGAAACTCCCTAACTACCTGTAGTGCGTGATCGATTGGAGGAGCATTTCAACTGGCACAGACTCCTGGCGTTTGAATTCTACCTGATAACGAACATAGAAGAATCCGTCTTTCTTGGATCGGGAGCAAATTAGGGTAATTGGTGAACTTTATATATTATTTCACGTACAATTGACTAATTGAACAATTCTGTTGTGTAAACTAAATACGATCATATTGTTAATTTAGCTGGTTACAAGTGTGAAATTGATTTTGTTGCTATATATAGAAATATTTCAGCATGACGGAACAAGATCCATTGGTACAAGTTTTAACAGGGGTAGGAACAGCGGTGGCTAGACTTCATACGGTTATAAAACAACAGGGAATGGCAACTGAAATTGTAAAGTTTAGTGGACAGGCCAGAGAGTTTAAGAAATGGATAACTTCCATAGAGAAATATGCATATTTGGTGTCTGCATCAGATGAAGGGAAAATGAGACTTGCTTATCAGGCGGCAACAGAACCGGTTTCAGATCATATCAGAAGAAAATTAGAGGCTAGAGTGGATGAGACATGGGAACAGTTCAAAGACGACCTAGCACATAAGTACGCGGAAATAACGGATCCACAACATGCGTTTTCGGTGTTGAGACAGTCTAAACAAAACACTGGAGAGACGGTACAATTGTTCAGCGATAGGTTGATTAACTTGGCTGAAGAGGCATTCTTAGGACAGAATGTACGAGGAGAGGAGGTGGAGAGGATGTTAGTCGGGATTTTTATAGATGGCATAAAATCCGATGGATTGAAATTTAAGCTAATGAGAGAAAACCCTGAGAGGTTATCACAAGCTGTAGATATTGCGGTACAAGAAGAAAATTTGAGACGTAGATTTAGATTGAGAACAGGACGATAAATAGGAACTAGTAGAGAAGACAGGATTGAGGAGCCTATGGAGGTAGGACAAACAAGGTTCGGATGGAATAGGAGAGGAGGTATACAGACATTACAGGGGGGTAATAGAAGTGCTTATGATGAAAGAAGACAAATGAGGTATCCTACAAGTGAGACAGTAGGTAACACAAATAACACAAATATAGTCTGTTGGTTTTGTGGTCGACGCGGACATGTCTCTCGTTTTTGTGATAACAGGCGTGTCCAGTCAAATACACAAAGTAGAAATGGCAATAGCAGGTTGAATAGGAATGTGGAAGATAGACACAGGAATTTTACAGGTACAAGAACGCAGGAAAACCGGCGCCCTACCTATTAAATAGGACCTGTAGTAGGAGGGAAAATAATAAGGTCCCAAGGTTTAAAGAGTATGTTAATAACAGACATAGTAGGACGAGTAGAGAATACTTTCAACTAGATGAAATCAAACGGTTTACAGAAAATAAAACAGATCATAGCTCATGTATAGTAGAAATAGGAAAATATAGAGTTCGTACATTAATTGATTCAGGAGCTCAGGTTAGTGTAATTAAAGAAAGTTTTTTATATAAAATAATGAGAAATTGTAGAATATTTAAGACTCATAATAATCTTCACTCTGTTACAGGACAGAATTTACAAGTAATTGGACAGACAATGATCAATTTTAAATTAGGGGGGATCAACGTAAGACATCTTTTTCATGTAGTGAAAGATTTAAATAGAAACATGCGTATAGGAAGAGATTTTTTAATAAAAAACGGAGTAAGACTTCTCTTTGATTTACACAAATTAAAATTCAAGGACGTGTATGTAGATATGGAAGAAGACATGCATATATCGGCACTAGTTAGAATCAAAATGTCCACGACGTTAAAACCACAGTCGGTTAATTTGATACAAGCGAAGATAAAGAGAAACCCATATTATGTGGCAGGACA
The DNA here is from genome assembly GCA_963921405.1 of Cepaea hortensis. Taxonomy (NCBI): domain Eukaryota; kingdom Metazoa; phylum Mollusca; class Gastropoda; order Stylommatophora; family Helicidae; genus Cepaea; species Cepaea hortensis. Next base: position 87,682,727 of record OY992891.1, read on the forward strand.
CACAGTTAGAATCACTGAGTTGCAAAAGGAAGTTATTGATGAGCCTGGTCTTGAAGTTCCGGATGGAATAATATCGTTAGACAAACACTTAACCTTTCCAGTGATGATTATTAACAACACAGGTAGAGAAATCAAATTATACAGAGGATGTGTAATAGCCAAACTAGAACATAACATGAGTGACATATTGGCAACGGATAGAGTAGAAATGTCGGGAACAAATTATTCAGAAACTTCTAGTGAAAGAATTAATAACAGACGCAGACGCGGAAGAAGAGGGAACGTACAAATGGATAAATTGATCCATCCATCCAGAAGAAAGACACTCCAAATACATTCACTAGACAAAATGACAAGGGAACAAGAATTGTTGGCACAGTTAAAAGCGCCACCAGAAAATAAGGAAGTATTAGAACAACTTATAAAAGAAAATCAGGATGTGTTTGCAATTAATGATTTAGAATTGGGTAGGACAAAAACAGTTACAATGGAAATAGATACGGGAGACCATCCACCAATTAGTTTAAAACCATATAGAACTCCATTAAGAAATAGAGAAGTTGTTGAAAAGGCAATAGAAGATATGTTGAAAGCAGGGATAATAACAAGATCGAAGTCAGAATGGTCATCTCCGATAGTAATCGTGACCAAACCTGATGGTTCACATCGATTCTGTTGCGACTACAGGGCGTTGAACAAAATCACTAAGAATGTAGCGTACCCACTGCCGGTGATTGATGATATTTTGGGGTTCCTTAATGGCTCTACATTTTTCACGACACTAGACGCAAGATCAGGATTCTGGTGTATCCCGATGTCGAAGGACGCTCAAAAGAAGAGTGCTTTCTGTACTCATATGGGTTCTTACGAATTCTTACGAATGCCATTCGGGGTTCGAACGGCCCCGTCTCACTACATGCTGTTAATAAATGAGGTATTAGAGGGTATGCAAAAGTTTGCATTAGCATACATAGACGACATTCTGATATTTACTGCAGGAGATGTGGATGATCATTTAAAACATATTAGATTAGTATTCGACAGATTAAGAGTACATGACGTTAAATTGAAGCTTAGTAAATGCCAGTTTTTAAAGACAGAAACAAAATATTTGGGGTATATTATAAATAGAGACGGAATTAAACCAGACCAAGACAAGATAAAAGTTATTAAAGAATTACCTCCTCCAACTAACGTAAAAGAAGTGCGTGCGTTTATAGGAACCTGTGGGTATTATAGGCGCTTTATCCCAGGGTTTTCAAAAATAACGGAACCAATTACTAATTTAACGGGCAAATACGCTAGATTTAAGTGGGATGATGAGTGTCAAAAAGCGTTCGAATTTTTAAAAAACAGTTTAACACTGGTACCACTATTGACGCATCCAGACTTGAATAAACAGTTAATACTATATACAGATGCTTCGGACAATGCTATAGGAGCGTGTTTGGTGCAACCATATGAAGGAAAAGAATCTTGAATACCAGGGGTTAAAAATGAACGACCAATTTATTTCTTGTCTCATAAACTTAGCAGGTCTCATCGGAAATGGGCGACTATCGAGAAAGAGGCTTATGCTATACATTATGCTCTCCAAAAACTAAATTATTCCTTACATAACGCAAATTTTGTTATTAGAACTGACCATATGCCTTTAACATCTCTATTAGAAGCTCCAGTGCAGAACAGGAAGATACAGACGTGGGCATTGAATCTACAGGGATACAATACGAAAATTGAATACATTCCAGGTAGGGTTAACACATGCGTTGATTTATTGTCTAGGATCCCGTATCCACAGTCATCAGGAGACACGGAAGATGAAGGTGAACCAGAGATCGACGACCGAAACTGGCAAGTAAATATATTAGATTCTGCCATAATAAATAGGGAAGAGTTTGAGAGTTTACCATCGGATCAAGAGTCTGAACCTAGAGCAGAAGACCCACATTTAGCACAGTTTAATATGAAAGAAGAACAAGAATTAGATCCAAAAGTCTTACAAATAAAACAGAAATTAAAAGAAACGGAAGAGAACAAATATAAGAAGAATTATTTAGTTTTACAAGAGGACGAACAGTTATATTATATGTGTGAAAGGAACGAACAGCTAAGGAAATATATTCCAAAACATTTGGAAAATGAAGTGTTAAAAGCATATCATGATGAGAATGGTCATCTCGGTCGTGATAAATTGGTGAAAGCACTTACGAGTAAATATTATTGGCCGAACTTGTTCAAATCTGCTTGCAAATATGTAGATACGTGTGAAAGGTGCAGATTAAGGAATATGAAAACAATTAAGTGTCCCTTACAAGATACAGATATTCCTCAGTTTCCTATGCAAAAAATTAGTTTAGATATATCGGGTCCTCACCCTAGAACATTGTCAGGAAACGTGTATTTAATTCATATAGTAGACGTCTACAGTCTTTGGCCGGAAGTTTATGCAATCCCAGATAAGAGCGCAGATACTGTCATTAATATTTTTTTACAAGAGTTCGTACCAAGATTTAGTTGCCCACAAAGTATACTTACGGATAATGGTAGGGAATTTGTAAATAAAAAATTCGAAAAGTTATTAAAAGATTTGAATATAAACCATATAAAGACCTCACACTATAGACCTTCTTCAAATGCTAAGAACGAACGTCAACATAGGACATTATATGATGTTATAGCAAAGATCGTCGATGAACATGAAAAAGATTGGGATTTATTCTTGGGACCAGCGCTTAGCGCTATACGCACACATCAAAATGAGAGCACGGGGTTTTCACCATTCTATTTAATACACGGGAGAGAACCAGTACTACCTATAGATAATCTGTTAAAGCCAAGACGGAAGTATATGGGGGAAGACTTTCAAGAGACCATCATACAAGAAATGCATAAAGCACACGTAAGATTAAAGAGTAATATAATTAAAGCTAGAGAAAGACAGAAAAAGTACAAAAACGTGAATACAAAATTGCAGGAGTTTAAGGTAGGTGATAGAGTTTATTATAAGAAGCATAGAAGGAACTCTAAGTTTGATGCTCGTTGGGTCCCAGGTTATTACGTTTTAGAAAAGCTAGGAAATGTATCGTATAGTATCAAGAACCAGATCACGGGACATGTGGCAAGGGCACACGTGGAACACTTAAGAAGAGATGATGATGAGAAGGGAAATGATAATTATAATAATAATTATTATTCAGACACCGGATACTTAAATGAACAAGTCGTCAGGGGAACTACAATAACCCCAGGTTTTAGAAAAGATCCAGCACAAAATCAGTCGATAACAACTCCAGTGTACGATGATACCCAAGAACAGACAATACCGAAAACGATAGAAGAAGAAAAAGTGAATGAGAGTCATTATGATAGTATAGAATCTATGGAAGAGGAAACAGGTGCTCCATTTAAGAATACTAGACAAGCAACGAAAAGAAGACAGGATAGACAAAGAGAAAGAGAGGTGAAAAGACAGAGGAGAATTAGAGATTATTCAACAAGTGGTGAAGATATGCCTCTACTAGAAAGGTCCTTAAGAAATAGTGATAGACAAATTAGATGGGATATTGAACGGAAGAGATTAGCGGCTGCTAGCGAGAGACATACAGGTGAAGAAGAGGAAATGAATGAAAAGTCAGAATCAAATAGTGGTATGGAAGAGACTAATGAGTTATACGAAGAGGAAGATATTGATGTGGAGATAGCACTTATTCAAAGAAACTTGGAGTTATTGAAGAAGTGGAAACGTAAGAAGTAAGTGATTAGAAAATACTGCAGATGGCAAGATATAAGTTTCATGATGTGAAAAGGAAAGAGGTACTTGATGAAGTATATGAAACGGTGGAAATGGAAAAGGCTTCTATGAATACTTTTCATAAATGGTCTTGAGGAGTAGTTAAGCATTGAGATAACTAATATAGAGGTAGGTTCGAGTGAGGTATATATTATTTCCTCTCTGTGATGGAATTGCTGGTTGATTTTATGTTTCAACTTCTTGAGTTTTAGTAGATAGACAAGTTGGATAATGGTACAGCAGGTGGATGTGCTCTATGGTAGATAGACAGGTTTTTGTTGGTGTTAGAAATGCTGTGGTTGACGGTAATGATTAAGAAGTTGTTTGGTACAAATCCAAGGGAAACAATTGGTGTGCCGAGCCACAGGTTAATTAGTAGATAGATGACGGCTGGTTCATTGAGATGGCATTGGGATAATCGCCACATTATTAATAGATAAAATGAGTTGACCTGTAGTTACAGTGCTTGCTTAAGATGATGTTCCAGACATTGTGATGTGTTAGGAGTTAGGCTGGAAAAAGATAGAAAATTGTGAGGGGAGAGAATCAATGATAGTACGGTCATTGCTGATTAGTGATTTTTTTGTGTAGAGAGAACAGATATTGTTCTAAGTTAAGAAATAGGTCTGTAGTTAACAGATATACATACGTGGCAGTGAAGTGTTTTGTTTTCTCGGTTATGGAAATAGTAGAATGACTTGTATGAATAGATATGTGTTACATTAGTCGTATAGGAGGCCAATGTTGATGGGCCACTGTACGTAGCTAATTTTAAGGGAGTTATATTGTTTTGAAAACCTTCTCTTTAGCGAGAAGACAATTGTTTTATTGAGCCTGAGTTTTAATACCTCATATAATATGTTTTTTCGCTTGAGTTGATCCTGTAAAATGATTGTTATTATTTGATTGTTTTATTGAGTCTGAGTTTTTAATGTCTCATATATAATATGTTTTTTTTTTTTTGCTTGATTTGGTCCTGTGAATTGGTTGTTGTTATTTGAATAGGATTATTGTGTTCCTAGACTTTTGCGTACAAACTATTGGTCCGTAAAAGAGACCAATAGTGATAGGTAATAATAGAATAATTTTTTCTGATTTAATAAGATGCATGTTATATTATTTTAAAATGTGTTTTTCTTTGAATGAGTTGGGGGTATGATGTACTGTTTTGTTTTTATTTCGCTTAACTCATAATTTAAATAAGTTGTTTTGTGTATTAGGTTACTTTGTTAGCAAATATGTTACAAGTTTAATTAAGTAAGTTTAATTTTCAAATAGTTATGGTGTTGGCTAGAATAGAGAAAATACATGGGGCTTTATTTAAGACCCTTCGTTCAGAAAAGGGTTAATAAAACTACTGAGGGCTAATAGAGAGACACATTCTCTTTGTGAATATTAAGTTGCTGTGATAATCGGCATGAAGAGGTTCTTATAAATATGAAGTATTAGGAAGTAAAATGGAAGCTGCATTAAAGTCAGCATTATATGAAGATATAAGGTTGGGTATAGAAAAAAAAGGGGGAAGACTGTGAATGGCAGCATATAAGTGGGGGTATATATACACAAAGAAGCAGATCATGGGATGTGAGGGGAAAAGATATAGGAGCTGTGAAAAACCAGCGTTAATTGAAATTAAAAATGTTTATGGAATATGAACATTGGCTCGTGGTTAAAGATGAGATATAGACAAGATTGTGGATGGCAATATAAAGGTTGAATATATAAATACTAATGTCAACTTGATTTATAGAGATCAAAGATCTATTTCATAAGATGTATTTTTTTTTTTAAAATTGTTTTACAAAATTTTTTTTTTATTGGCAAGGGAGGTAAATGTGAGTGTGTTGACTATTCATTACTTTATGTAAATGTGATCATGTTGACTATTCATTCTTTATGCTTTTCACTGGGTGCGCACCCCTTCTTTGCTGTTTCTAACTACATTGTTGCTGTCCATCCTGTGTTGTGAAAGAGTGAAGAATTTCATAATGTCAAGTATACGATAACGATTTATACGAGCTGTTCTTATGATATATATGTTTTTTATTAGGAACCTCGAGGAGCCAAGAACGAACAAGAAATATATAGTGGATTACTATATGGCAGGGGAAAGAGTTACGAATAGATTGTTTTACTTAAAATAAAGTTGATTTGGGGAAGATTAGACGAGCTGTGGGAAGTAAGGAAAGAGAGGGAATAGAGTAGGGGGATTGGGAGTAAAGACTTTTTAAGGCAAAAAGTCTTTAGAAAAACATAGGAATGTGTAGCAGTAAGTGTATATGGGGTGGGCAAAACTACAGCACGCTTGAGCATCAGGGTAGAATGGGAAGAAAGATGCTCAAGCCGTGACGTAGTTGGTTGTTACGGGCAGTCAACATCTGGGCCTGAAGCTAAGAAGACGCCTTGTAGAAATTGTCATCAACAAGAAGTAAAACTGTTTATATAGAACCAACAGATCTCGTTAGTCCTGCTTTGTTATAGCTACTTATCAAATCACCAGCTCACTCACTCCAACATTCTCAGCATTTACAACGGAACTTGCACATGTCTACATCACACATTCCGATCCAGACTGCCAAATGTTAACTCGCAAGAGCAGTGCACAGTTGGGTTAAGAATGAGTCATGCTAGGCATTTAGAATGCACAAAGGGTTTGCTAATTTGCATTGAGTGTAATTTACAATCATCAAGCATACGCAACCAGTCACAACAGGGGAATGATATGCACTTAGAGTATTACAGCGTGGAAGACCTGACAGGTTGAAGAAGCAGTGTTCAGAATACTTGCACACAGAAGTTCTGTTTTAACTTTCACATTTTCTTCATAAAATACTCATATTCTTCTCTTTCGTTCACTAGGCATAACCACACCATTAAAGTATGTTTTAACGTGGTACCTGTTGTCCAGAGAACAATATATTACGGAATCTTTAAGGGCATTTTTGGGTCCCCACATCACAGATAGCGACTGCTCTTGGTGGAATCCGAGCTCAAACTGATAGATTTTCAAATTTGGCCTAGTGGATAGCGTGGGCTGCCACTTATTAGCCAATGAAAAGGCGAGCGTACACCGCTGCCCTACCCCACCGCGTTCCAGAACATTCGATTCTATTAATAGCCCTACTATCTGGATGGTCTCCGTTCAAGATTAAAAGTATTATTATGGATGTGTTGGACTGGGAATGTGGATGCCTGATCCATTATGTCACAGTCATCATATTTGTTAACATTACTCCACTTCTGTTTCAGATTTGTCAATTAATTATGGGAATAGGGACATGTCAGGCATGTTCAGCCATCAAATGCGAGTGTTTTTATAACACAACCACAGACCAAGCTCACTTTACAGTAAGTGGAACAGTACAAGCAGATAACAGTAATGCAATAATTAATGGGCAGTGGCAGCACCTAAATGGAACCATTATATATTCAAACAAGAATTACACTTTTCCAGAGATTTACGGTATGTAAACATTTACAATGTTACGATACTTCAGCTATTACATACATGTTGTGTCTTCTCTTTTTGTTTTATTTGTTAGTCCCGATTTCTGGTTTCTTCTGCTTATATTTGATCCCAATTCTTTCTTTTTTAAAATTACTTTTTGAGAAATATGTACTGAAATATGTATGATAGTTGTAGAAAAATTATACTCTACCTTTTACAACCTTAAAAGACTCGGTTTATATGGGTTCCTACAACCTTTGGTTCATTGAAACTGTGAACCCGTATAGGTCAGTTGTAGTATAATCACTCAAGGGTGTCATATACCATGTTGCTGCAGTAGATTGGAGGTTTTGAGTGGCCACATTTGCTTTGACTGTTTTGGTGTATGGTATAAGGACTCTCCTCATGACATATCTTTACTATCATCATTTTTTTTTAGAACAAATGCTATAGAGACATTCCCTTTATCATAACGCTAATGACGACCACTGAAGTTTTTACTCATCTCTGTAACCTAAACAACAACAACAACAACAACAACAACAACAACAACAACAACAACAACAACAACAACAACAACAACAACAAACTCATCAGGACTAGATGGAATCAGTAATTGGATTCTTCGATATGTTGCACCGGCAATCTGCGAGTCACAGAAACTAACTTTTATATATAATCAATGTCTCATCAAAGGTCACTTCCCATCAGCCTTTATAATCGTTAAAGTGTATCCTCATTTAAAAAATGGGCATTAGAAGATCGTCTCATGAGTAACTATAGGCCAATTTCCATATTGTCCTCACTATCCAAACCATTAGAAAAGTACATTCACAAAACAACACTAGAATACTTAGTTCACCACAAGCTAATAGCTGACAGTCAGTCAGGTTTCAGCCAAATTATTCTTGTCATACGGGCCTAACAACATGATAGAAAACTGGCATCAAAATATTAACAACGTTACTCTATGTGAAGCTGTGTTTATAGACTTTAAAAAAGCATTCGATCTGATAGATCATACTATTCTAATAAAAAAAAACTAAAAAAAAAACTAGAAACAATGAAAGTAAGCTTTAATATAGTGACATTGGTAAAAATTAATTTTAATAGACAGAAAACAAGTAATATCACAAAATAAATCTTTATCTCAAGCCATAACCGTTAATATTGGAGTACCTCTGGGGTCTATACTTGGCCCTCTGTTATTTGCCATTATATAAATGATCTTCCCTTACACCTTTCGTCGTCCTGTGATCTATGCACAGTATATACAAACGCTATTGATTGTAATATGCTGGAGTCATCATTTCAACAGGATATAAATAATGTAGTTAAGTGGAGTCATGCACAACGCATGCAAATTAGCATGTCTTAAACAAAATCTATGTTAATAGCAACCAGGCAAAGACTTCACAGTCTAAACTCTCAGAGAGCTCTTCAGCTGCACATTGGTAGCACGCCTGTAGAAAGTGTAACCGAGCACAAGGCACCGAGTCTCATCGTTGATAAAAATCTAACCGTTAACTCCCATGTTCATGCTCTCGTTAAACAAATAGCCAAAAATGTATATCAACATGCCAAAATTAAAAATTTCCTTGACGAAAACAGAAGAGAGATGTTCTATACTTTCTGTATACGAACACATATTGATTATTGCTCCACAATCTGGGATGGATGATTCAAATCAATAGCAAAAAGCCTTTATTCACTCCAGAAAAGAGCAGTGCGTTTAATTAATGGTGAAAAGCTTACCGAAAATTCCCCCATAAACGTCTTCAGTTACTTCCACTCCACAAACGCCTACTATTTAATAAGGTTAAACTAATTCACAAAATCCTATTTCAAAATGCTCCAAGCTACCTATGGCCATTGTTTTAAATATAACGCAAGACATAGCAAACGACTAAATATACTGCAAGTCCCTAAACCTGGGATAGACTTATATAAAACAAACTTAGCATACTCTGCCGCTTAGTCGTGGAACAATCTTCCACAAGAAATCAAAGACACCACCAATCACATACATACATTCGTAACTTGTTTGAACACTACCTCAGTACACGCTACATTCCCCCATAAACAACAACAACAACAAAAAACAACAACAAAGACAATAATAAGAGTACATTATCTCAAACGACAACTAGCCAAAAATACATTCCCATATGTATGACACTTTACACCTTTCTTAGGTATTTATAATCTTCTTCTTCTTCTTCAGCGTTCCGAGCCATTGAGGTTCTTTGCTGCAAATACAATCCGTCTCCATTCGTCTCTCTGGTGGACCTTCTCTTGCCAGTCGTTGATTCCAAGTGCTTGTAGGTCTGTACATGTATTATCTCTCCACCGCCTTCTTGGTCTACCTCGGGGTCTACGGTCATTTATTTCCTGAGTGTAAGCGAGTTTTGTTTCCCTATTATCTTCCATTCTTTCTATATGCCCCAGCCATTGTAGTCTATTAGCCTTCATGATACCAGTGATTAGCGGGGACTTAAACAGATCATAAATGTCTTTATGAAATGGGTATTTATAATGCCTATGTTAAACATTACCTCAATGAGTCATGTATTACTGATTAATTTTCATGCGTGTTAATGATTATTGTTCTTTGTTGTCAAAGATTTGCTTCATAAGTGATGTTGAATGAAAGAATGTATTTTTTTTTTTTTTTTGTATGAGAGGAAAGAAAGAAGAAAGGCAGAATTACAGACGGGCCTGCGTGCCCAATTCTTAACCCTCTGAAAATAAAGAGTGTTCGTTCTTTAGTTTGTTCGTTCGTTCGTTCGTTCGTTCGTTCATCCATAGAAATTCAGGAGTGGGGGTTTCTCTGCCTAATGTATTTGTGTTTTGGAAAAAATGAATCCTCATGGGCAGTATCTTCCCTCCAGTAAGGCGTACACCTGATTAGACATGTAACCCTTTAGCTGCACAGCTAGGATCATTTCCTGCAGCCTGGTGTATATTCTTCATACAATTACTTCTATGAAATGGAATAGAAGAAAATATTATATCTTGAAGTTACCCACTGCTAATGACCTGTGGTCCAACATGATTCATAAAGATTTCTTGCTGATTCAGAACCCGCTTAAATAAACAGTTTGTAATACATATTACTTCCAAAATTAGGACATATATTATTGGAAAAGGGTGGTATAATAAACAACGACTCATTAAACAAACTGTATTTTCAAGTGATCATAAATTGGGCACTCAGGTCTGACTTACATTCAGCCCTTCCAAGCACTCATCTTTCTTACATCAATTATCTAGTGTGCATGCTAAACTCACTATCAACTGAAGACATAAACAAACACATACACAAGCATACACTCACAATGCATAAACACATACATGCATACATTCATTGGAACCTTGCTGTCTTGACAGACAATAGTTTGTTACATTGTGCTTCAAAAAGGCATAATAACTACAACCCATGGCGGGAGCGAATATGACTGATGAGTCCAATTCACGCTGTAAATGTTCGTCTACAGTCGATGCATGTGAACACATGGTCATTTCCACAATCATGCACCATCGTACGTCTCATACGCTCAGTGTGTGACTTATCTGCAATAATTTTCCCCTTCGTCTTTATTCCATTTCTTATATGTGCCCTCCATGCAACACGTTTAGCGGCGACTTGCTCCCAATGTGCATTATCAATGCCTGTATCAGTCATGTTCGGCTTACACACATCTTTGTATCGTAGTAGAGGCTGACCCTGAGATATCATACCCATATTTAATTCACCAAAAAAGATGCCCTTTGGTATTCCTCTATTATCCATCCTCCTAACGTGTTCTATGCCGGCTTCCTGGCCTAGAGGTTAGCGACTTTTCTCCGTAATCTCGTATACTCTCGTAAGTAACGTGACGACGGTGAGAATCAGCAATGGTTCGAATCACGTCGGTAACTTACGGGTATGTGAGCCGGCCACTCAGAACACAATGGCAAACTATTGAGCGTAATCTTGCCAAGAAATCAACAATCAGCTGAAAGATGCTGATGTTGACAGCGATGTCCTGTAAAGGATATGCAAAAAAAAAAAAAACGTGTCCTATCCATCTAAAACTACGAAGACTGGGCATGGAACAAACCGTCATACAACCCGATCTTTCCAATACTTCAGTATTTGTGATTTTGTTTTGCTACTTAATACCAAGTATTCTTCGTAGACACCGCACATGAAAGCTGTTTAAACGTTTCTCTTGGTGTGAGTAAGTTGACCAGGCTTCACTGCCATAAAGAAGAGTTCTAAGGACACAGACTTGATGGACAAGTACTTTCTTATGGCAAACTGCTTGTTAACCTGTTCATTGTTGTTGCTGCCTTACCAGTCCTGATGTTGATTTCCTGATCTAGGGATATATTTAGAATTACCTCTGATCCTAGATATGTGAAATGGTCAACTATTTATAGTTCGGCGTCGTCGATACAGATTGATGGTACCCCATGTGCACCCTGTGACATAATCGGTGTCTTCTTTTTGCTAATTGATAAACCAAATTCCGAACAAGCATTGGAGAATGCAGATAGTAGATGTTGCAATTCTCCCACTGAGTGGGTCGTAATTGCAGCATCATCTGCAAAAAGCAACTCTCTGATCAGTACCCTCCTAATTTTGGTCTTGGCCTTCAATCTCTGAGCATTGTCGTGGCCGCCATCTGAGCGTGAGTGAATGTATATACCACCATCCTGATCACGAAAGGCATATTTCGGTAGAAGTGAAAAGTATATTCCAAAGAGGGCGGGAGATAGTACACAACCTTGCGTAACTCCACTCTTGACTTCAAACTCTTGTGAAGCTGCGCCATCAAACTTGATTATACCCTTCATGCCTGTGTAGAACGATCCCATAGTGGACAGAAGAGTTTGTGGGTAGCCAATCTTCTTTAGTGCCTTGAATAGACCCTCACGACTGACCAAATCAAATGCCTTTATGGGATCGATGAAGGCAATAAACAGTGTTTGATTCTGTTTACGACATTTGTCTTGCATTTGTCTCAATGAGAATAGCATATCAATGGTAGACCGGTTAGGTCGGAAGCCACACCGTGATTCCGGGTAGACTTGATCTCCCAGGGCTTGAAGTCTGCTCAGAACAATATTGGCATATACGTTCCCAACAATACACAGCAGTGAGATACCCCTAAAGTTGTTACAGTCGCTCCGATCGCCCTTGTTCATGTACAGTGTTATGATGCTTGATGTTTGAAATCCTGTCGGACTTGTTCTTCTCGCCAGCATAGCTCTATTAGTTGGTGGATCTGTAGAGTGAGTGTGTCTTGCCCACTCCTAATAACCTCTATTGGAATCCCATCCTTAGCTGGGGTCTTGCCAGGTGCACGTTCATTTATAGCACACTTAACTTCTGTTATCGTGGGAAGTGTCTCCAGGCAGTCAAGAGTTGGCAGGGCCTCTATTGCGCTGAGGGCATCATCCGCTAGCTTGGTCTTACTTGAGTAAAACTCCAAAGAGTGCTCTACCCATCTATCCATCTGCTGTTTCTTATCAGTGATGATTTCTCTAGTCACGGTTTTCAGTGGTGCACTTCTTTTTATCATTTGATCACATGCTTTCTTTATTCGTTCATACATGTTTCTGATGTTTCCCTTATCACTTGCATTTTAAATGGACTCACAGAACTTGATCCAATAGTCATTTGCACACCGCCTGGGCTCTTTTGCACATCCCTCCTAGTTTGCTTAAGCTCACTGAGGTTACGCGTTGTTCTTTCCTTGTTTTTTTAGTGAGTTATCTTCTTTTTATCAATCAAGGGATGCAGTGGTTGGCTGTTTGCTGCAAACCAGTCCTGCCTCTTATGATCCACAGTGCCATAAACCCCTATCGCCGTTTTATAAAGAGTTTCCGTAAGTTTACCCCTCTTTTCACTTGCTGTACAATTTTCTGATGTATCAGTGAAAGCGTGTTCAAGCTGCTGCTGAAACTCAAAGCATTTATCAGGATCGTGGGTGTTAATAATATTAATCCTGAGACTAAATTTGTGTTTAGTTGTGTAGATTCTCTTTGTTCTCAGTCTAACCCTTGCAACAACCAAAGAATGATCCGAATCACAGTCAGCACTGTGGTAACTTTAAGTTAAAGATGTTTGGTTCAGATGTTGTCTCCGTGTAATGATGAAGTCCAGCTGATGCCAGTGGCCAGATCTTGGATGTTTCCACGTGACCTTATGCAGCGCTTTTGTTTTAAAAAAAGTAGTTTGTAATACACAGGTCATTTCTGGTGCAATACTCCAGCAGCCTTTGCCCATTTTCTTTCATGCGACAGATGTTGTATTTTCCAAAGAACACTGATGATGAACTCGAGTCCTTGCCCACACGAGCATTAAAATCAGCGAGCATATAAATGTTGTCGGAATTTGGAACTGCCTAACTCATCATAGAATGAATCCTTCACATCATTTGAGGACTTGAGTGTCGGTGCATATGCAGTGATATTGGATGTGAGGTTGCCAAGCACAGGGATAATAGTCTTTCATTACATCCAGCTGGAATTTCAATCATTCCCAGTAGCGAATTCTTCACTACACAGACCACACCATGTTGCCTTTTGTCTGCCTGCCCCCTATCTTTCCAAACAACAAGGTGCAATTGTTTTCCCTGAGTGGCCCTTTCTTAGCGAGACGAGCCTCTTGCAGGTCAGCAATATCAACGTTAAAACGATTGAGTTCGGCATCAATCACAGCCGTTGTTCTCACATCATCACTATTCGTCAGGTCAGAGGAAAATCATGGACACATGGTTCTTACGTTCCAGGTTGCAAACCGTAGCTTGGGGATTCTATTTCCCCTTTTAGTTGTACCTGGTACATTGGTTTTACAGCCTGCGATTCACATTTTATCCTAGCCCCAAGCACCCATTGAAGCAGGAAGGCTATGGTGGATCAGCACTTAATTGGCCCGGGGCGTCCCAGCTTGAGGCGGGCGGTAGCTGATCAGTGACACCTGTAGGAGTCTTCCACCGTCAAAGACAACCTGTGGTGCCCCATGTCTACGCCAATTGACAAGGACGTATAACCCCTTAACTTCTACCTCTCGCTTTGATTCCGAGACCGGTTAAGACCAGGGATGGAGTTAAACCTCTACATAGCACAACGCCTGCGCTAAATTATAGAGACCATGTTTTGCCCGTGCAGCATGATCCCTCTCTCGGTCTGTGTAGTTTACCCCAGAGGAAAGGTACACCAATAAATCTGGAACACGACAAGCTGCAGAAGCTGCCGGATCAGCAAAGCAATGCTCTTCGTGTCCGCTTGTTGGAGCTGCGATCCTAGGCCAGCTGCCAACAAAGGTTAGGGCCTGGTCTGCCCTGCCATGACATTTTGTCATTAGGTCGCATTTCCTCGCATCAGGATAAGACTTGTATTCTCCCAATTGCGCTCTTCCGCCCGAAGCCGTTGGTACAATGTGGGGTGTCGGGTTTGGTGAGCGCCGCCCAAAATTCGACGCTGACAGAAAGCAGGTAGTACTGTCTACTGTCATACGGTAGCTCAGTCATACCTGACAAAGATCTGACACCAATAAAGAACATATAACATATGACATATGATGTTGTGAGACTGGACATTTGTAATGCACCCAAGCCTGATTCTACTGCATCGCATTAAGACATGCCCAGCAGTAATGCTTAGAGCAACATGCATGCTGTAAGCAGATTTGACCTTGCTATGGTTTCTGTGATAATTCCTATATTTGCAGCTATAGTATCTGGAAGTGACAACAATCTGTATCAATTACTTTAAGCATACTTATTACAGTCCAAACTGTGTTGTTGGTGAATATGTCTGTCAACAATCTTCTGTCTTGTGTTCTGAAAGTCATTTCTTATACTGATGCTTCTCCATGTCATGCTGTCTATCTACACAGCATTGTCTCTCTTGGTCTCCACCTGCTTCTCTCCCCCTTAAACGTACCCCCTCTCATGACATGCCTAAAGAATATGGACTGTCCTCTTCTGAATCGAGTAACCTGTTCTCTTTGTGACTTAACTTCCTTCAGTTAACTTCATTGCACTTCTAATCCATCCAGTGTTCTCATCATTCTTCTATAAACCCACACGTCCAGAACTTCTACATAATTCCTCATATGTCTATAATTGTCCATGGTTCACTTTCATGCAACAGGATTGGCTAAATATAGCACAGGAAACGTCATGTTCTCACCTATGACGGCTTGGGGAGAATGGTGCTGCAGGGAATGACCAGAGTATCTGGATGACACTCAATACCATGTCACACTGATGTACTTCAACTGCTATAGGTACATTTTTGGGACCTCTTCACTGGCTTTTACAGGTGTATAATTATTGCATGTTTCTGGCTGTGGACAACAGAAAATCATTAACATATATAACAATTTAAAAGCACGTGTAATGCTCATATTTCTCATCAGATGTGAATGCTGCACAGCTGAATTTAACTGTTGCTGGTGTGACAGGAAACCTGCCATCTGAGTCATGTAGCTTTAGCCTGACACTAAACAAATCAAATGACCTGGAGTTGTGCTGCTCCAACACAGCGAAGCCTTGTTACCCTCAAATTTTATTCGATGGAGCTGTGGTCACTAGCAATTCTGAGATGTGTGTTACTTACCCAACATCTCAACTAGCTTCAGATGGGGTTACAGGAAATCTGGTTCTGTCATACTCTGTGTGTGATCTCACTGACTACAGACAAGGAAACAGTTGCACAGTAACATCAAAACCAGGTAAGCTTGTTTATTTACCTGCTCAGACAAATTTGACTGGTATTTGAATTATAGTGATGTCTAAAAGTAGAGACGAGTAGATAATTTAATGTGAACCTAATCGCATGCGTTGTGGATTATTTAAAGGAATTTGACTGTCTACAATTTCATAAACTTTGGGAAATCATGAGAAAACTTGGTTTCCGTTACATTTAGTTCAAATCACAATAATGCTCTATCTAGACCAACACGCGGTGGTTAGAATAGATAACGAGACGTCAGACTGATTTGACATCAAGCAATTAGTCCATCAAGGTTGTGCGATGTCCCATTGTTTGTTAAACTTGTACGCCGAAAATATACTGAAAAAATGTCAGAGATTATATAAACCAGAAGCAATACGAGTCCCTAAACATAAGCGGTCATGAATTACCAGATACGATATGCTGATAATTCTGTATTAATATCCACATCACAAAAATAATAACCTCAACCCAAAAGAATAGTGATAATCACAATTGATATTTTAACATAACAAAAACAAAGATAACGCATACATATAAAACTAATATGGTGAAAGAAATATATGTTAATGAGGAAACATTGGAGGTGGTGGATAATTTCCAATATCATGGGTCATTAATTATCAACAATTGTGACACAATGGAATATATTATAAGACAAATATATATTGCTCTTCAAAAACTACGTGAAACAACTGATCAAATTGTGGAGGGGGACAGATGTGTAGCCGGCACGGCTTAGCAAGAATCTGATAGGGCCTACTCCACAGTGCGAGCCCCGGAGTATGAAAGGATGCTGTTTTGATCGGTACAATATATAATGAACTCCGCAACTCTATCTGTATCTCCGATCATTACAGCCACGGTCGGGAAGGTGCTGAAACCCATAACTAACCAGACGTGGGCCAGGACCGGCCCGTCTCGACCATATTCATCAACTGATTGGCACAAATACCCCTAGGTATGGCCAGCATCGGCCTATTTGTTCCATGATATCAAACAGAGGCGTTGAAGCATGTATACACGAGTTGGGAAGACTCACAGAAGATTGCTTTTTGTGGATAGATGTGTTGGAATGGCCTCTGACCATAGCTGGTATGGCATTCCCGTTCTTTAGTCAATTTCGGTAAAATGTAAATGTAAATTAAAAATATTTTAAAAATAATTAGATACGGGAAACACCAGAAGCATGTGTGAAGGGATAAAGAAAGCCTGTGGTCCAATGATCAAAAGAAGTGCATCACTGAAAACCTTAACAGGAGAAATCATCACAGATAAGAAACAGCAGATTAATAGGTGGGTAGAGCACTATTTAGAACTTTACTAAAGTGAGACCAAACTAGCGAATGATGCCCTCAACGCCATAGATGCCTTGCCAACTCTTGACCACCTGGACACACTTCCCACCATAACAGAAGTTAAGTGTGCTATAAATAAGCTTGTATCTGGCAAGGCTCCAGGTCAGGATGGGATTCCAATAGAGGTTATCAGGAGTGGGCAAAACACACTCACTCTACTGATCCACCAGCTAATAGAGCTATCCTGGCGAGAAGGAAAAGTCTCACGGGATTTCAAAGATGCAAGCATCACAACATTACCCACATCATGTGTATCATCAGTGGTCGGATCTTATACAACCCCAATAACACAAGCATTGGGTGATATGATCTTATAATACGTGGTATAACAATTAACCTTACTTACCCTATTTCATAGGGAACAGTATGAGTGAAGCCTCGTATTTGTAGACCGACCTACTCCGAATATCCCATGAGGCACATCACAGGAATGATACACACCTCCCTCTCTCTTTCCCTCCCTCCACCTCTCTCGTACACTAGTGTATGAATGTCTGTTGAGCGGTGTATATGTATGTATGTACGCTCACGCAAATCAGTCCACCCAGACTTAAGGACTTGCCTCAAAATAACATACATGAGTGCATAATGTGATTTTGGTTAGTACCACCATCATGCTTGCGCCTACTCATACTTCGTTAGTACATCCACTGAGATTTCTCAGACACCCTTACCAGACAAGTTGCCATCCTGCCCTCTTGCCTCTGCCTCCCCTTCTTTCTATGTGCTCACTGAAACGTAACACCTATCACACGGCCACCATCCTCTATCTGACTACGTCGGTTGGGTATAAAAAGAATACATCGGAGATATTGAGTCACTCACAGATCGGAACTGTTAGGTAAGTATGAACATTTTTTTCAATTCTCATTTTTTCTTCATTGCTTTAATTTTTTCATGCTTTTGTTCTTCTCGTCCTGTCATCACCTTTTGATGTAATCAAAAGAAATCTCCTTGACTATATGTTGTGTTTGTGAATGTGTTTGGTTGCTGATGAAGGCTAATCGCCGCAACGTCCTTTCTGTGTCGTAAATATGTTATGTAAAGCTGCACTACTTTGTGTCATTATATATTGTTTACAAAAACAAGGGCGATCGGAGCGACTGTAACAACTATTGCGATATCTCACTTCTGTGTATTTTTGGGAAATTATTTGTCAGAATTGCTCTGCGTAGACTTAAAGTCGTAGGAGATCAAGTCTACCCCGAATCACAGTGTGGCTTCCGACAGAACCGGTCTACCATTGATATGATATTCTCATTACGCCAAATTCGAGAAAAATACCGGGAACAGAATCACCCACTGTTTATTGCCTTTATCGAACTCACAAAGGCATTTGATTTGGTCAATCGTGAGGGTCTATTCAAATCATTAAAGAAGATTGGCTGCCCACCAACTCTTCCGTCTCTTGTGGAATCGTTCCACATAGGCATGAATGGTATAATCAAGTTTGATGGTTCAACTTCAGAAGAGTTTAAAATCAAGAGTGGAGTTAAGCATGGTTGTATACTAGCTCCCACCCTCTTTGGAATATACTTTTCCCTTCTACTGAAATATGCCTTTCTTCATCATGATGATGACATATACATTCACTCACGCTCAGATGGCGGCCTCTACAATGCTCAGAGATTGAAGGACAACATTACTAGGGTACTGATCAGAGATTTGCTTTTTGCAGATGATGCTGCAATTACGACCCACTCTGAGGTAGAATTACAATGTCTACTATCTGCATTCCCCAATGCTTGTTCTGAATTTGGTGTCACAATTAGCAAGACGAAGACACAGAGTATATTACACGGTGCACATGGGTTACCATCAATCTTTATTGACGACGCCGAACTGAAGATAATAGACCATTGTACATATTTAGGATCAGAGGTAAATAACAAATTACCCCTAGATCAGGAAATCAACATCAGGATTGGTAAGGCAGCAACAACAATGAACAGGTTAACAAAAAGAGTCTGGGAGAACAGGAAGCTTTCTGCCAAAACAAAAGTCCTCGTCTACCAAGCCTGTGTCCTTAGTAGTACTCTTCTTTATGGCAGTGAAACCTGGACAACTTACTCACGCCAAGAGAAACGTTTAAACAGCTTTCATATGCGGTGTCTGCGAAGAATGCTTGGTATTAAGTGGCAAGACAAAATCACAAATACTGAAGTATTGGAGAGATCAGGTTGTGTGACGGCGTGTTCCATGCTAAATCTTCGTAGATTTAGATGGATATGACACGTTAGGGGGATGGATGACGGTAGAATAGCAAAGGACATCTTTTTGGTGAATTACAGACGGGTAGGAGATCTCAGGGTCGGCCTCTACTACGATACAAAGATGTGGGGTAAGCAGGACATGATTGATACAGGCATTGATAATGCACATTGGGAGCTAGTCGCGCTGAACGTGTTGCAGGTGGGCAACTATCAGAAATGTAATAAAGACAAAGGAGAAAATGGCTGCAGATAAGTCATACACCGAGCGTGTGAGACGTAAGATGGTGCATGATGGTGGAAATGACCATTGTTCACATGCATCCAATGTGGAGAAACATTTACAGTGTGAAATGGCCTTTTCAGTCACCTTCGCTACGGTTGTAGTTATTATGCCTTTTTGAAGCACAGTGTAACAAACTATCGTCTGCCAAGACAGTAAGGTGCCAATAACTATAATAGCAAATATTGCTAATGGTAGGCGTAATGGTCGTGGCAGATACCTTGAAGTAATCTGGAGGATTCTGAAATGTCCAGACATTGAGGTATACTCCCTGATAGCTCGGCAAATGATTCTGATTGAGCTGACTGTACTGTACTAATCAAGAGTGGAGAGGCAGCACACCCATGGATACGTATAGTGACATGGTTGCATATCTGAGACAGGACAGTATACTGTCTGGCTATGTGCCATAGGGATTGGTGCCAGATACTTGGCTTCCAACTCCTCATATGATGTGCTGAAGCAGATGGGTATAAATATACAATAAACCATGTGGGCGCTGGTATGACTGGTCAGGGCAGCGGAAAACGCCTCATGTTGGTAAAGCGCAAGTGGAATGATGAGTGGGACAAATTAGTACAGTAAGATAGATATATTTTTTTGGCCACGTTATGAGAAGAAATAAAGTGGAGAACTGTGTGCCAACTGGCAAGATTGAGGGGAAGAGAACGAAGGGAAGGCAGAAAAATGAATACCTGGATGGATTGGCCACATGGTATGGTCAAGACAAGAACAATGAGCTGATCGTGTGAAATGGCGAAACATGACCGCCCGCGCTTATTGGCATTACACATAATGTTGATGAAAATATATAATTCATGACCCGCAATGCAAGACTGACTTCTAGTGGTAAATGTGTTTTTGTTTTCCTTTACAATACAATGTATAGTTTAATTAGTTTTAGTAGTAATTTGCTTGCACTAGTACCTATTTTGACAGTTACCATGTGTGTTGATTTATTTGTTTTAAATTATGTTTATTTCACCAGTTAATATATTTACCTCTCTTTCTGTAGGATATTTCAGTCAGAAAATTGTAATTGATCAGTCCACATTGATATCACCATGTACCACTGGTGCAAGGAGTGCAGTAGACTCATATCGTATCAGTGGAACCATTGGAGACAATATTACAATGGCTTTGTATCAGAGCTGGCAGACAGTCGTATTCATTAAGATGTTGAGAAGAGCATCACAACAATATGAGACAGTAAGTTTTTATCAGTTGAGATCATAACTAATATTGCGTCTGTTTTTTTTTTTTTTTAAAGCCAGCTCAGTAATCTGCATGTATTGACATACACATATATTCAGACATGGCTATGCCATTCTAAATATGTAACATTGCTGCTGGCGATTATGATTCTTGCTCGGAACACAGTGACGTCAGAATTAAAATAATAATATACTCAGTAACACCCAAGAATTGGCTTGTAAGGTTATTAAGAGACTGACTGGATTATCACACGCATTAGCAATTGGGGAGAGTATCTATCTAACAATATCTTAAGGTAATGCAGCTTTACTTGTTTGACAATTATCCTTGGACCTTTGTACTTCTTGAATGCTGTGGTTTTCTAACTGTTACACAAATACATATACACATACACTGAGCAAACCAAACTATGAGTTTGTAGACACACACTAATGTTAATTCATTTTAAAACAGTGGTTCCCAACCTTTTTTGGCCTTCACCTTATTTTCAGAAAGTCATTCCCCCCTTCCTATCAAAAATTTGGCCCGTGCCCCCCTTTACCATATTTTCAGAACGGCATTCTCCCCCCCCCCCCTTCATATTTCCTACCTAAAAATCCACCACCCCTACACAGTATACGTAAAAATGGAAGGTCAAATATGTTAAAACAGGTCTAGGCATCCACATAAAACGTGATTTGTAGGTCTACTTACTTTATAAAATGAATTTTAGGAGGATGAGACGTAAAGTATGAAGGGAAAAGCAATATCAAGTAATCGGTTCTTGTATTAACGCGATCTTGAAATGATCTTCATTCCCCCCCTGGAAACCCTAAAATCCCCCCACCCCCAAAGGGGGGGGGGGGGGGGGGGAATTCCTCACCGGTTGAGAACCACTGTTTTAAAATGTTCCTAGAGCTAATTCGGTCTGTCTTTTCTTTCAGCAAAGAAATGAAATGAGTGTTTGTTAGTATTCTGGTGCTGATTTATGTTATAGTGACCTACATTCTAAATTAGGCTATTTGATGTTATGATTGCATAGTGGTATTAAACTTGATTGATTGATCTAGGAACCGACATCACAGCATTCGGGGCATTCCCATAAGCGCCCCGTCCCCATCCTCAGCAGCTGGTATTAAACTTGAAATGGTTAAATAGGGTATACATCAAATGTCACATACGACTTGTGACAACACATAAGGCAAATGAGCACATTCGCATGATTTCCACAAACAATTAAAGTAATTTCAGAGCAGTGCTTAATCCGAGACATTCACAACAGTCTAGACAGGGAGAGATTTTGTCTTCAGTCTCTACACCCACAAAGACCAGTGGGCCCTTGGGTCATTGTGGTGCCCCGCGACTTTGGCTTATCAGTAAGAGATCAGGTAGATCCAAATCCAATGTGTAGTCCATCTTTCTTACACATATATATCATATGTTTTGCGTATCCTTTTACAGGACTTAGCTGTCAACAGCAGCATCTTTCAGCTGTCTGTTGATCTCTTGGCAAGATTACGCTCAGTAGTTTGCCATTGCTTTCTGAGCGGCCGGCTCAGTATCCGCAAGTCACGAGCGGGGGTCGAACCACCTCAGTTCTCGCTCCGCTGCGAGACTCTGCGTGATAAACGGGATTACAGAGAGAAAGTGTTGTAACCCCACAGCCAGAGAGACCGGCATATATCATATAACACCTGTTATATACATCTTTTGCTGATAAATAAAATTAAACATAAATTCAAGATACACTTAGCATTGTATTTTTAAACATCGAATCCAATACAATGTAGGGTGTCTCAGAAATAGAGAAACCAAGGAACAATTTGAGGTCACGTTCACTAATAAGTACAAGGCCCTGCAAAGATTAGTAGATAAAGTGAGCATGGAAGATTGCAGGCATCAGGACAAAATCATTTGTAGCAAATCATTTATAGAAGTCCTTGGCAAAAGAAAGTGAAAACATAAAGCATGGGTAATGTCAAAAACACCAGGCGTATTAAGCATCTCCTGAGCTCCAGTTTCATTTTAATTTTCAGCAGATGTTGATTTGCATTTACATCTGCACCTCTAAAGACACTTGCATAATGTAGAGATGATAAACTGTTCTTAATGATACAGATACAGTCAATATTATTTTGTATTGTTTTTAGGTGAAGATCATGTTACTTTATAGTAAATCATGGTGTAGGAGTGAAATGATGAATGCAGAGCAATACAAAATGCCAACGGGTTCTACACAGCTCTTTTGGGGCGTCACCTCCTCTGAGAATCGCTACCGCTTGAGTTTAGGTCCAGACAAGATCTTAATGGCTTCCAGCTTGTTCACCTGGTGGTTAGCTGGCATCCACAGTGACCGCCTTCATGAAGCACTCGTCTTACATGTCACTGTGTCTTTAAAACTGAGCTAGGCTTGTACACCACTAAGTGATTGCTTGTCTATGGCATCATCACATTTGTTGACAAAAACCCACTCCTGTTTCAGATTTGTCAATTAATCCTGGGAATAGGGACATGTCGACCCATGTCAACCATCAAATATGAATGCTTTTGTAACACAACCACAGACCAAGCTCGCTTTACAGTAAGTGGGACAGTACAAGCAGATGACAGTAATGCAATAATTAATGGGCAATGGGAGCACCAAAATGGAACCATTATATATTCAAACAAGAATTACACATTCCCGGAAATTTATGGTATGTAAACATGTTACAATGCTACATTAATTTAGCTATTTTGTACATGTTGTGTCTTCTTCCCTTTTAATATGTTTCCTCTCCTTCCTGTTTCCTTTCTGCTTATATTGCATCCCAATTATTATGTATATTATGTGTTGAGAAATATGTACTAAAAATATGTATTATAGTTCTAGGAAAATAATAGTTTACCTTTTCAAACCTGTAAAAAATGTGGTTTATAATAGTTCCTACAATATTTGATTCTTCGAAACTGAACCCACATAGGTCATTTGCATATTCTATATTACGTTGCTCCAATAGATTGGAGGTTTTGAGTGACCGCATCTGCTGTGACTTTCTTGCACAGTAGTGACTAGAGGTTTCTCTGCCTGATGCATTTCTGTTCTGGAGGAAACGAATCATCATAGGCAGTCTGGCATATTTCCTCCAGGAAGGCTTACACCTGCTTAGACATATAACCCTTTAGCTGCTCAGCTGGGATCATTTCCTACAGCTTGGTGTATATTTCTTTTACACTTGTGACTTTAAAATTGAGTAGTAAAATAAAGATCATGAAGTTAAGCAATGCTGATGACTTGGGGTCCCACATGGTTCATTAAAGCCCCATTATTTACCCTACACAATTACACACAGTTTTCTTTCTGATTAAGGCCCCTTTAAATACACAGACTGTAATATCCATTACTTTCCCTGTCAGAGTCCAGAATAGTGCAGTGATGCAGTGACATCGTTACGCCCGCCAGGCGACTTAGTCCCCAGCAGGGATGCCGTAACTTCGTTACGCCGCCAGGCGAGTAGTAGTTACCTGCCTGCAAGATTGCTGGCTGACGATACGGCCAGCGGTCAGGCAAGGACGACGCAAGACGCACGCCTGCCCCGTGAAGCCACTTCAGGTGGGAGGCAAGTTGCGAGCTATAGGCAGACAGCTCTGGGACGTCGACTCGACTGGACGCATGATGAGAGAAAGGCGTTGTGTGGTTTCTGTGCATGAACGTCGAGTGACTGGACATCTTGAGAGATAGACTGTGAGCTGTATTGTGTATGTAAGTGTATTGAAGTGTCAAGTATATCTTGTTGTGATCATCGTACGATATATGATCTGTAAATAAATCCATTGAACGTTGTGTCGTTGAGTCTTAAGTCAAATCACGTTGTACTTGTACTGTCTCACATGTGTTAGGTTAGCGAGCCAAGTTTAAGACCCTGACATGTGTGGACGTGGTGGCATTCGTCCGGCTTTGAAATGTACGTGTTTATGTGATTAACGGTTTAAAACTAGAGTTTGTGAACTTAGAATTTTTGTCAAACTTTATAGTACATGTAAATGTGATCGCGGAAGGCTCATTTTGATATATTACTACATTGTTTAAACATGGAGACTATTTGTAAACGTACAGTGCATACATATTGTTTGATCTTGTAAACGTGTAAAACATTCGTGATTGTGAAACTTGTCACCGTTTTGACCTTGTCGACATTGTGGTCTTGTCGCCATTGTGACCTTGTCGCCATCTTGTAAACTTGATGTCTATGTCCTTACCGAA
The DNA here is from genome assembly GCA_963921405.1 of Cepaea hortensis. Taxonomy (NCBI): domain Eukaryota; kingdom Metazoa; phylum Mollusca; class Gastropoda; order Stylommatophora; family Helicidae; genus Cepaea; species Cepaea hortensis. The sequence goes on from OY992891.1 coordinate 87,707,989, forward strand.
TGTCATCTTGATGTAAGTGATGTGTCATCAATGTTGTAGAGTGTTGAGATATATGTAGATTGTCTTTGTGAATTGAGTTGTGGAACGCAAAAAGTCTTGGAAAGAAAGTGACTTGTGTTGTAAAAAAAAAAATTGTTGACGGACAAAATTACGACCTACAATTACACTCAACGCCATACAAACCTACTCAATACTTAGTGACAAGCAGGCACACACCATCAAATAGACGCTAATTTATTTCCTCCAATACAAAGCAGGTTTTCCGTACCATCTAAAACCCGTGCGCGTAGAGGTCATTTGTGTTTCGAAGTAGCGACCCTGCAGTTCCTAGCCCGATTTCCAACCTTTCTTCACCGCATCCAGGGCACTTGAGTATATTTTTTCTTTTCATATACTTTAAGGATGCAATTTTAGGCACGTATTGTCAATAGAACACAAATTGTAAATTGTTTACTTTACTAACCACTTATAACAAATTGTGTGGCTGGTATTTCATTGACATTTTCCATCATGTCTTCATTAAATGATTTCATCGATATGGGGTTAAAGTTGAAGTTAACAGGTGATGAGTTAACGAAGTGGAGTGAGAAGAAATACTCTGAATACCACGAACGCGAAGAAAGAGCAGCTGAAAGAGCTTTAAAGCAGGCAGAGTCTGAAAGGGCTGCCAAACAAGCTGAGATAGATAGTGAAGTGAAAAAAGCTGAAATAGCAGCTCAGAGTAAGAGAGAAGAACTGGAGGTACAGTTAAAGATGAAACAACTTGATACTGAGACTGCCATCAACAAAGAGTCTAAGAAATCTGAGAGACTGGAGAAAGAAAACCAGTACAAGAAATATCAAGGTATTGTACGTAATTATACCTCGGGTGACTGCATCGCAGCCTTTACCCAAAATTTTGAAACTTTAATGGAACATTACCAGGTTCCACTGTCTGAATGGAATATTGTTTATATGAGGAGTTTATCAGGGGAGCCTCTTAAAGTCATTGAGACCATCCCCAAAGACCTCAGAAAAGACTACCATTATCTGAAATCAAAGATTATGGCACATTTTATGTTAGATGAGGCAGGTTACAGAGAACAATTCAGCAAGTTGAGCCCAAAACCGACTCAAACGTTCTCTGATTACCTCTGCTTAGTCCGAGATATATTTACCAAATGGACTTCAGCAGTTAAAATTGACAAAAATTATCAAAGATTAGAAGATCTGATCATTAGAGATAAAGTCATTTCATCCATTCCATCAGCATTTTCAAAATTTTTGCAGGAGAATGAATGCACCAGTGTAGATGAGATTGAGAGACGTGGTTCGGCGTATTACACAGCCAACAAACATTGTTTTGCCAGTGAAGCTACTGACATAAATTTTGTAGCATCGGCTAACTATGACAAGCCCTATAGTAGACAGAAACCTCATAAGCCTACTTCTGAGAAGTATAATCACTGTAAATATTGTAAAATTTCACATCATCAAGGTGAGATGTGCGACAAGATCCCCGCATATCATACTTATCTACAAAACATGGTAAACAGACAAGATAAGGAGCGTAGATCCTTCAGGAATTTGCGTAAATGTTTCCTCTGTAAGGCGTACGGACACTATCGTCATGATTGTAAAGGCAGGCAAATGATCAACAAAGCAAATGCCGCCTTGTTTGACAGTTCATCGTCAGATAAAGAACAGAGAATCATCCTGTGAACTCAGCACAGGCTTTTGACATGTTTAACGCAAATAAATGTACTGTTTGTAACACCTTTTATGAAGATGGTATTTTAACATGCGGCCACGCCATCCCTATTGCCAATGAAGAAGCTAATTTGGTAGTAGATTCTAAAGGCAAGATAAACGTCCATCACGGATACGTGAACGGCAAGTCTGCTACAGTCCTTCGGGACACGGGCAGCTCACTTATTGGTCTGAAGAGAACGTTCATAATGCCTACAGACTATACAGGCAGGCACGTAACATGCAGAACATTCTCATGCAATATTGAGAAATACCCACTAGCATGGGCATATATTGAAACACCTTTACTCACTGGGAAAGTAAAGTGCGCTGCATTAACAAACCCAGTGTGTGATGTAATAATTGGAAATTTACCAGAGGTGAATGATAAACCTCATGACATAACATCTCTGTGTATTGATGATAGCATAACATCACCATCCAATGTCATCATTGATAATGTTACACCACCTATTGAATGTATGGTAGCTAATGTAGCACTAAGATCTCATGACATCATTGATAACATTGTTTCATCACCATCTGATATCATTGAATGTGTGAACGCAGTAACTAGATCTACTGCTAGAGTGCAAGATGAAAGTAATCAAACTCAGGCTATACAAATGCACAGCCCAGTATCACTACCTACTAACACCATGAAGGAAACGTTTGTAACAGCTCAAAAGGCTGACCCTTCATTGTTAAAATATTTTAATCTGATCGGCCAAAAGCCAAAGGTAACCAAGAATTCAAAATGGCATTTTGCTGTGAAAAATGATATCCTCACCAGGTATTATACCAGAGGTGACAACACCACAGAGCAAACTGTTTTGCCAACTAATTATCGTAGGCAAGCCTTACATCTTGCCCACGATATACCTCTTGCAGGGCATATGGCATACGCTAAGACCAGATCAAGATTATTAACACAGTTTCATTGGCCCAAATTTTGCAATGACATTAAACTATATTGCATAAGTTGTGACACCTGCCAGAAACTGGTGAAAAAAGGTAAACACCCACAGGCAAAGTTACAAGTCACTGACTTAGCCAGTCGACCTTTTGAAAAATTATCTGTCGACATAGTGGGCCCTCTCAATCATACTACACCAGAGACAATGAACAAGACGATACAACAGCTTGTACAGTGATAATAGATCATGAAGATGACGAGGCTAGTGACGAGATTCCAACACCTGCATTAGACACGACAAACTGCTTGAAGGAGATCAAAATCAACCCAAAGTTAACTCAAGCAGAAACAGACAGTTGCAAACAGCTAATACAACAGTACAACACCATCTTCTCGAACAACCCAGGACAAACAGAATTAGTACAGCATCACATCACACTCACGTCAAACACACCCATAAGATGCAGACCATACACCATTCCATTACATTACAAAGAACACCTACATCAGGAGATCATCAACTTAGAGAAAAACAACATCATAAGACGATCCCAATCAGACTTCTCATCTCCAATGGTCATAGTACACAAGAAAGACAACACGATAAGACTGTGTGTCGACTATAGGAAGCTAAATAAAATAACTCTTCTAGATCTTGAGCCAATGGCTAACTCTGACGATCTACTGACAGAACTGACAGACGCTAGGTTCTTTACGAAGGTAGACATGACTAAAGGATATTGGCAAATAGCGGTAGATGAACAGAGCAGACATCTGACAGCATTTGCCACACCTTGGGGACTGTACGAATGGGGCAAACTTCCATTTGGGCTTGTCAATGCCCCAGCCACATTCGTACGTATGACACGACTTCTTCTAGTAGACATTCCTAACATAATTTGCTATATTGACGACATCTGTGTTCACACAGAGACAATGACAGAGCACATAAAGACTTTAGAACAGACATTTGAATGTATTAGACAGCACGGACTGACGGTAAAGCCTGCGAAAGTAGACATAGCCTACCAGGAAATATCCTTCTTGGGGTACAAAATATCCAATGGCTTTGTCACGACAGACGATAACATTGTGTCCAAGATACTAAAACTCTCACTTCCGACTACAAAAAAACAAGTCAGAAGTTTGTTGGGACTGATAAATTATTACCGGCAGTTCATTCCTGATTTTTCCGAACTGACCGAAGTATTTACTAACTTACTAACAAAAGATAAACCGGAGAAAATTGAAAGCAATGAATGCCTAAAATTTGCATTCCGTAAAGTATTATCTTGTTTCTCTGATAATAGCTTACATAATCCCATCCTGAAATTGCCAAATGTCCATTTACCTTTCAGATTGCGGACAGACGCGAGCTCCGTGGCGATTGGAGCAGTCTTGTTGCAAGACCACAATAACATCCTCCATCCCGTGTACTTCGTATCCAGGAAACTAAAACCCAGAGAACGGGCTTGGTCAATACCTCAGATGGAAGCCCTAGCTTTAGTGGTGGGTATAACTAAATTGTCCAGATTCCTTCTAGGACGCCATTTCATCGTGGAATCTGACAGCAGCCCGTTGCGATTTATAAATTCAGGTGTACCTTCAAACCAGATGGTAGCGCGCTGGTCTCTTAAACTCCAAGATTACAGTTTCGAGGTTCGACATATTCCAGGCAGAACCAACACGATCGCCGATCTGTTGTCCCGTTGTCCGACCGACCCAGTAAGCACCAATGTCTGAGTGCAGTGTGAGAAAATACACTCAGATTAACACAGCCATCCATCAGTGAATATTTTTTTTTCCCATTCACAAAAAGCTGTGTAAAGTCTACTATGTCAGTGTGATAGGGATTACTCCCAATATATATAGTGTTCTTATTTTACTAATTCATGTAGTGATTGTCGTGTATAATTGTGTAATGTGTGGTAGAAAGCGAACTTTATTAATTGTATATATTACGAACAAGAACAGTGCCACATTCGCTCAAAAACTTACCTTAAGCGAACTATCCAATTTGACAGTGGCATCTGCGTGTGAAACATTCCAGGGATATTTTAAATACGTGTGTGAACGTGTGACCTAAACATTGACAGCTACACCACTGCAGTCAATCGTAATCCAGAAGGTTTTACAGTGAAACATCCAACACATGAACGATTAGAACATTGTACTTTCCGTAACTACATCAGACCGGAACAAGTGTGTTCTACAAGCTTCAACATCAGCTGTTTAGTGTTCGTGTGTACTTCCGGAGTAGTTAGAAATTTAGAGCAAAATTAGCAGACGACAAATAAAAGTTTAAAAAGCTATGACGATTCTAAAATCTTTAGGAATCAACAAAGTTGAATACACGAATTGTGTGTTTATATATTTATGTAGTGTAATCTTAGAATCATATCTTGATTAATGTATTCATACTACCGAGTTTTTTCTCGTTAGTATGAAGAAACGTCAAGCGATGACGCTAAGAAATAGGATAATTATTGTAAATTATTATATTTCATAAATTTTGACATTATTCCCCTTTCATTTATTTGTTATTACATCATTACACAAAGGGCCATAATTTGAAATGTATACTGTAATGTGTTGTATATAAATAGCCATGTTGTTGCCAGATTGTTAACACACCGGGTAGCCATCTACTGGGCATGGCAGAGTGTTACCGACATTGCAGACCAACACAAGAGCTCCTGGCCAAATGAGGTCAGGGTTTGAGCGTTTAATGCGACTTATGTAAAAGCCGTATTTTGGTCTAGCCAGATGGTTTTTGTTTCAAGAACCATATTATTACGTTTTTTTTGGAGGCTGCGAGGTAGATGCGTGAAGCTGGTACTACCGATCTGACTGGGTCAGTAATGCAATTGAGGTAATCAGCCATCGAGAGGATGAAACCTGAAAGTGTTAAAGGTTGAACACCACATGTCGTTGAATACAACTTCCATTTCTTATATGTTTCTATGGCAGATGTGTATTTCCATGTATTATGATACCAAGGTATATAACAACAGAAGGGTTGACTCTGACAAGGTTAAAATATTAACCCAGTATGTACATATATTAGACATGAAAGATGACATCTTTCATGAAGTTGCCGGGGGAGCATGTCAGAGTCCAGAATAGTGCAGTGATGCAGTGACATCGTTACGCCCGCCAGGCGACTTAGTCCCCAGCAGGGATGCCGTAACTTCGTTACGCCGCCAGGCGAGTAGTAGTTACCTGCCTGCAAGATTGCTGGCTGACGATACGGCCAGCGGTCAGGCAAGGACGACGCAAGACGCACGCCTGCCTCGTGAAGCCACTTCAGGTGGGAGGCAAGTTGCGAGCTATAGGCAGACAGCTCTGGGACGTCGACTCGACTGGACGCATGATGAGAGAAAGGCGTTGTGTGGTTTCTGTGCATGAAAGTGACTGGACATCTTGAGAGATAGACTGTGAGCTGTATTGTGTATGTAAGTGTATTGAAGTGTCAAGTATATCTTGTTGTGATCATCGTACGATATATGATCTGTAAATAAATCCATTGAACGTTGTGTCGTTGAGTCTTAAGTCAAATCACGTTGTACTTGTACTGTCTCACATGTGTTAGGTTAGCGAGCCAAGTTTAAGACCCTGACATCCCAAAACAAGAAAGATATTGGGAATATGTGGTATCATAAAGAAATAATTAACAAACAAACTGTATTTTTCAAGGATCACAGATTGGGCACTGTCAGAGACTTAATAATCGTGATACACTTGCACGCCTATCTCTAGCAGGTAATTTCTACTTCTTAGAGTCACTCCGCACTGAGACGGGCAAAATAGTCATCTCTTTCGGGCAGATGTATTAAGCCCTCAACATGAGCACATAATCTATATGACAATGTGCTCAAGATGTGATCGAACACAGAAACAATATCACAATGTGCTCGAGACATGATCCATTTCATATACATTTACAGTTAATTCTTTATTCACACATGCTCTGCCGACCGTCAATACTCGGTCTCGCCCTGTCGGTATATCTACATTAAGATCGTCGCCGTCTCAAATAGTCATAGCACTCGCTCTCCTATCTTGTAGCCTGTCGCGGTCGACTCTCAAACAATTCAGTTATCCAGCTAGGATAACACAGTCGCATTCATTCGTCTCGCTTCTCATTTCCTCTCTCTATTCTACAGCACATCCGTCTCTGTCGATGGTCGCACACATTCTGTCCTGACCTCTGTCCAGTCTTTACTGTCACGTGGTTCAATGTCACGGGTCTCTCGACTGTACTCTGTTCTTACGGCCTGTGTGTCATGTTTCTCCTGCGTAGGACTCTAACTGTCCTTGACCTCAGGGTCAGGTTCTTTCATCGGTTGTGATTCGTGTTAGCTCTTACATACGTGTGCCGTCGCCACCTACACATTGACTGACTGTCTTTAGCTCCGTCTGTCCTAGTCTAACGTAGCTTGGTCTGTTGTTGTCCAAACTAGGACTCTGACAGGCATTCTCGTCTCTCATACATTTGGACCTTCATGCACTCATCTTTCGTACATCAATTTTCTTTTGTGCATTTTAAACTGAGTATCAAATGAATGCTGTGGACATAAACACAACATGTTTCCATGTTATGAGTTAGGCTAGCAGACTGACACACAAACACACACAGACACTTACACATGCATAAACACATACATGCATACATACCTATAGGCTACACACACATTCAAACATGCATATATCATTTACACACAGACTCACAGTTATACACCCACCCAGTAACAATCAAACATACTCCTTGACATACACATATAGATATTCTACAATTAAATAATGTAATCACGGGTTCAAATGTGGCAGTAACTATGCGTTTTAATTATTTCAACGAATGTATTATTCATTTATTCACTTTACATGATATATGACTGTAGTATGCATCTGACATTTTTCAGCGAAATGTCAGACAATAAATTGTCTAACATATTGTTTGGGGCTTCTGTGTTTAAATTCACTAAGATAATATATTGTTTTGAATTGTAGAAGAAAGTAACTTAGAATGTCCACCTATTCGGTCACGATAAAGAATATGAACAAATGAAAGATAACCGGGCGATATGGAATAGAGGAATCAGAAGTACCGTAAGAATTTCGGGGAGAAATATTAAGTAAACTGTTGAATGCTATTTCGAGCAGAGGATGTATACTTAGTGATGTGCTGACATCTGTATTTGTTGCTCTACCACATATACCATCAGTAATTGAATATGAAAATGCTCTTAGCATTCAACCTCAAAATCGATATAACTAATCTTCTACTTGGAATTATATTGAAAGGAAGCAAAAAAAATTAAAATGGAAATTGGTAAAGAACAGTATGGATATTGTACCAATTCAATACCAGTAGGGTTGGCTGGGCTAAGGTTGCGCTGTATACTACAGGATACGTTCTGGCCAAGACACGGGTGTATTTGGTCCCCCGACCCCTAAGGCTCCTGGACTCTGCTTTGTCTCACTCTCTACCTAGGGTTTTTCACCTTTAGGGGCTCAGTCCAGCAGCCATTAGTTAGTTAGTTAGTTAGTCGACAGATCATCCTCGTTGCACATCGAACCATTCAGTCCATAAGTGCTCGGATCCCCTCCTCAGCAAATCCCGCAGCGTGTAGCGGCTAACGACACCAGTTCTGTGTTGGTTTATCAATCTTCTTTGGCTTCCTGCGTAGTGTTCTTGTTTGGCCACCCCTCTTTTAATTTGCTGCTCCCGCAGTCTGGCCATTGTTGTAGATTCACAGTCATCACTTGGTTCTCGCAAAAGTCTCACTTCTCGTAAAGCATTCAGAATGTCAGCCTGGTCCATGGCGCGTCCGCCCTCCACAGTAGCCTCACCTGCGAGCTTGTCAGCCCGCTCATTTCCTTGTACTCCCGCATGACCTGGCACGAAGATGAAACTAATCTTTGCCAGCCGAGACCGCTTCAGAGGCAGCAACCATTCTCTTCGGATCGACCCCTCCTCTATCCTCTTGATCATGTTCATTGAGTTGCTAAGGAAACAAGCCCTAGTGAATGTCTGTGTCTCGAGCCATGTTATTGCTTTACTTACTGCCATGACTTCCATGGTCAGGCTACTTGTGGTTTCAGTGAAAGCACCAGAGTCCTCCTTCACAATTCTCCCTCCGGCCCGAGCTGTAAAGGCCCATGAGCTTCTCATATGTCGGACGACCGACCCATCTGTGTAGATGACCGCATCACCGTCTAGCGAATTCTCGAAAATCAACGCTTGTACTTCAGCCTCCACAGCAGCCGGATTTTCTTGTTTGCATTTTCTATCTAGTTGGATGCAAACTGAAAAGGATGTGCAGAAGTCTGTTGGCACTTGCACCCACTCCTCGCCAGGTTCTAAGTCCTGAAGTGAACACACCTGTTGAAGAATGTCTTCGGCTTGACCCATCCACGACCGTCCTCTTTTTAACCTGCTGCCCTTCACCTTCCTAGCCAGCAGACATAAATAAACTCAAGTAATGGCACTGTAAAGAGTGATAATTGTATTAGAAAATACTAGTACAGAGGAGGGCATGTTGAGATGGAGGAAGTGCATATAGATGTTATAGCTATATACAAATAGATAAAGGAAGGATCGACATCTAGGTCTCATCTTCAGGCACACGTCAGATAATGTCCGTACGTCTGGTTGTAGCGGTAATCTCACCCGAGTGTCGTGGATCCTCCTTTTGGAAGTGCCATCGTCGTCGACGGGTTGGAGCTGGCTAATGTTCGGACCGCAGTAGTAACCTGGGCAATCGGACTGGAGTCTCTTGAGTTCTCACTGACAGACTGTTGATACCTTGGTGTAGGCCTAGTGGACTAGTGGCAGACTGGAGCCTTCCCGATCTAGCAATGTTCGGACTATGGGATACCTACTGACTACACGGGTCACCTGATAAGACTCTTGAGCACGAATCTTCTCGTTGGGACTTGTCAGCCCTTTTCATACATGATGCAGTCACTTGGGACCTCTTCGTGACCTGGTAGTATACAAGATAAGCCATACTGGGCTATAGCGTCAATACCTGTACCTTGTGGATGTAATACGATACAAAGTAGTGTAGCTTTACATAACAGAATTACGACACATACAGGACGTTGCGGCAATTAGCCTTCATCAGCAAAAAAAAAAAAAACACACACACACACACAAAACACAGCATATAGTCACGGAGATCTCCTGTGACTACATTAAGACGTGACGACAGAATGATAAGAATGAAAAGATGAAAGCAATGAAGAAAATAAAATTGCAAAAAAAAAATAATGTTCCTACTTGCCTCAGAAGTCCGAGCTGTGTATAGCCCCGAATATCACCGTTACCTTCTTTTATACCCAACCGAGGGAGTGGAATGTAGGATGATGACGGGGTTGTGGGTGAAACAGTTCAGTCAGCATCCCAGTGACCCACCGGCCTATACTCCTTCACTGCGTTCCCCTAGGTCGGGTTATATTCGGTAAGCTATCCATTCTTTCTCACACCGTTGCACTCGAAAAGTATGATTGGCACTGGCTCTCGCATGCCGTACTTAACCACACAACATCCCTAAGTTGAGCTGCTGCTCAACGGGCAACTCTCCGAATCATTACTACAGGCAAATATGTCATTCCTATATTCATATAACAGAAAGAATTGCTACGGGGAGAATAAAGGCATCGGATATCCACTCACGAATTACAGTAGTCGCTAATAACGCGGTTTAGTTGCGAATTCAGCGCGCGGCTAATCGTCCCACTTGGCGGCCACAGCCGAACGATAACCTCTCAACAATATTCATGACCTATCTTCAACACACGACCGACACACGACTGGCGACCGTGATTCGCGTCGATAATTCGTACACTTGTTTAACGCGTCGAAGAAATAATAGAGATTAAGTTACCTTAATCAATGTAACCACCTTGAGATCTTGCCTCTAGAGAACTGGTAGGATTGTTCAACACCCATCAAAACAGACAGGCCGATCTCAGAAACTTCGTTTCACTACAGCAGCAAAAATATATGTGCCCGAATCAATGTCCGCACTTCCTCCTCAGTTTAAGTCTAGTGGAGAGCTGAGAAGAACAATTTCTCGAAAAACTTAAGTGTCTTGGGGTTTTCAAACCCCAAGTACAGGAAAAACGAATTCCGTAAGTGAAGTTACATTCGACTGCACACGAAACGCATAGAATAGACTTTCTGGAAGACGAGATAAGGTTATAGAAGGGGAATTCCCTCTGGATTCCGCCGGCTAATAATACCCCGGTGTTTTCCCTTACCAGAACACGACGTAAAGACAGGCCACTTGTCGTTTTGTGACAGATATGTTGAGGGAAAAGTAATTATGCAATATAATGTAATATACACATTACAAACCCGAATATAAGGATCAAAAGCAACGCATAAATATATACTAATGCCCTATAAATTATGCCACGCATTTGATAAAGTAAATCACAATGCAATTATAACAATGTTGAAAGATATCAGCATTGATGGGGCAGATTTCAGTATAAAATTAAAAAAAAAAAACAAACACATATTTACCGCAGCAATTGAAATGGGATAAAAAGTGGGCAGTTATAAATAGATAAACCAAGTATAGCTGTAGAGCAGTATGAATATGTTGAAGGAGAAGTAATAATGAAATATAATGCAATATTTACATTAGTAAGTAAGTTAGTTAGTTAGTCGACAGATCATCCTCACTGCACATCGAACGATTCAGTCCATAAGTGCTCGGATCCCCTCCTCAGCAAATCCCGCAGCGTGTAGCGGCTAATTACGCCAGTTCTGTGTTGGTTTATCAATCTTCTTTGGCTTCCTACGTAGTGTTCTTGTTTGGCCACCCTTCTTTTAATTTGCTGTTCTCGCAGTCTTGCCATGGTTGTAGATTCACAGTCATCACTTGGTTTTCGCAAAAGTCTTACTTCTCGTAGAGCATTCAGAATGTCAGCCTGGTCCATGGCGCGTCCGCCCTCCACAGTAGCCTTACCTGCGAGCTTGTCAGCCTGCTCATTTCCTTGTACTCCCGCATGCCCTGGCACGAAGATGAAACTAATCTTTACCAGCTGAGACCGCTCCAGAGACAGCAACCATTCTCTTCGGATCCACCCCATCTTTATCCTCTTGAGCATGCTCATTGAGTCGCTAAGGAAACGTGCCCTAGTGAATGTCTGTGTCTCGAGCCATGTTATTGCTTTACTTACTGCCATGACTTCCATGGTCAGGCTACTTGTGGTTTCAGTGAAAGCACCAGAGTCCTCTTTCACAATTCTCCCTCCGGCCCGAGCTGTAAAGGCCCATGAGCTTCTCAAATGTCGGACGACCAACCTATCTGTGTAGATGACAACATCATCGTCTAGCGATTTCTCGAAAATCAACGCTTGTACTTCACATTACAAACTTTATGAAATAGATCAAGGGCTGCATGGAAACATATATTAATGCTTTGAAGATTATACCAAGCATTTGAAAAAAATAAAACACAATTAAATTATAACAATGTTGGAAGATAGCAACATTGATGGGAAAGACCTCAGAATATTTTTTTTTTTTTTTTAAATTTAAAAAAATAAAAAAATAAACATATTTACTGACAACAATTGAAATGGGATATAAACAGGTCATTTATGAATAGATAAGGTAAGGAGTAAGACAATGATTGGTTTTGTCTCCAGATCTCGTGTCTCTCTATAATTAAATAATTCGAGAGATCAAAGAAAGACCAGGGATATAAGTTGGATTTTATAATATAAACATCACCACATGCAGGTGACGCAGCTTTGATAGCAGACAATGCAAGCAATTCTACAACACCATTTTAGCATTGTAGTAATAGAGAGTGCAAAGACATGACATTTTTAATATCGAGAACACACAAATGTATGTTATATCAAAGAATAAAATGACACTAAAATATGATATAACAGTAGATAGGTAAAGGCTTCACCAAGTTTATAATTACAATTTAAATACCCAGGGGTAATCATTACGTCAAATGGAAGATGTGAAACAAAGATTATTAGTAGAATATCTGAAACAATAGCTGCATTTCAGAAAATGAAAAGTGTCTTATTCAATAAGTTAATTTCTTTGTATTTGAGAAGGAGGGTACTGACATATATAAAATATGTTTTGCTATGTGGCAGTGAATCACGAAAAATGGATGGACAAATGAAGACGAGTTTGAAGCAATAGAGCTTTAGTTACTGAAATTAATATGTTGGATGCATTGAAATGAGTGATTAGCTAACAACAATTGCTTGAAAGAGGCTAATGAAAGTGGAACATTATATACAACGATAAGAAAAATGCCAGCAGTATTCTTTAGTTCTGTGTTGAGAAGAGAGGTATTGGAAAACATTGCGACCACTGGAAAAATCAGTGGCAATGAGGAATACCATCAACATAGTTGACCCAGAGCCCCAAGGACCAAAATCTGTGGAGAGACATGAACGTCTGCACCACTTCCTAGGGTATTTAATGATGATTACCTTCCTCACATGGAAAACCTCGGACGCGGATAAAGGGAAGGCCCGTCTTGCACGCTACATAGAGCAGACTGATCAGAACGACGAGCCCGCTAGACAGAGGACCACAACGACACTCTCTCAGCTGTGCGAGGAGGTCGGGACGGGCGAAGAATATGTAATCCATGCTGAGGCATTACGCGCAATGCTCAAGAAATCACCCGACACTGCACCAGGCCCAGACGGCGTCCGATTTGGGGACTTACAGACGATGTCAGATGATGACATGGAAGAACTGGCCAGAGAATTTAACACCAGTATCCAAAGGGGCGTGGTCAAAGAGGAATGGCTACACAGCTACTTGTTACCACTGCCAAAACCTAACAAAGACCATTCCAAGATAAGCGGCTACAGAATCATAACGATGCAGAACACAGCTGGCAAGCTACTGGATACAATTTTAGCACACAGACTTGCTCGTGATTTGGAACGACTCGGCTGCTTCCCGCCCACACTTGGAGGATACAGATGCAACAAAGAGTCATGGCTGAATGCGGCGGTCTTTGCTCAGAACGTTTATGAAGGGTTTCAGAGCTGAGAAGAAACATGTGCGGCTGTTACAGACTTAGAGGACGCAAACAATAAAGTATCCTTCGTACACTTGATGCAAACCCTTCTCACACTGAAAGTGTATCCTCATCTTATACGATGGATATCTGCAATGCTTTTCCATTCCTCCGAAGTCGGAGAGTGTCTGCCTGTACGGCGAGGAACCACCAGTCTGCACACCAATAAGCCAGACATGGGACAACGGATACTCACGCAAAACTCAGGTCCTGTATGACATCACATTGATGTTGGACAACAGGATGCCTTCATCCAACATACATGACTTCGCGTTGGAGCTGAAGCCAACGAACACAAGCAAGCAAGCAAGCAATGCTTTTCCAGTAGAAGGTGGTGCTAAGATGTGGGAGTTGGTCTTCTGAGCTGACAACAATATGCCCTGGATTGCCGCAGGGTTCACCACTGTCACCAGTACTATTCAAAGTGTATACGGTGCCGATCACTGAACAACAGTTGGACGGGAAGGGTAGGACTCTCTCATTCGTTGACGACATTCTCGTGTATCGACAGGGTCGAGATAGACAGGCGCTTGCCATTGTTATGCAGGGCGAACTAGATCGAATTTCCTCATGGTGTGCTGATGCAGGTGCCCTTGTCAACCCTGCAAAGGCATTGGTTACATGGTTATCCTTAAACAACCATATTGTGAAAGCAGACCTGCCGGCAGTGAGGATGGATGGGAGTATTTTGAGTAGAACCCAGTTAAAGACATATCTTGGTGTGAGGTTTGATGGTAGCCTGTCATTCAGAGATCATGTTGATTATGTCATAACGAAAGCTCGAAAAGGTTTGTCAGCAATGAGATTCATGGCAACAGCCAATATTGAACAAAGCCTGTTAATACTTCTATTCCAAGGATTGGTACTTTCACCTATCGAGTATGCCCTGGCCATCCTCACTGTCAGCCCTACACAGATTGGAAGACTTGAAAAGCTACAAAACGAAGCCATGCGCATCATTTTGGGCTGCGCGAGAGACACCAGCTGTGTGCATTGAGATACCTCCTTGACTTTCCGAACATGAACCACAGGATCAATATCTGGAGAGCTCGTGCATACTTAAAAATAAGTGCATATGAGCAGCACCCTCTGCATGAGGATATATTCACAGTAAAGGGCGACAAGCTAAAGAGGGGCAAATCATGGATGGGTCGGGCGGAAGATGTCATCAGACAGGTCTGCAGTCCTACCAGTATAAACCCTGGCATGGAGTGGGTGCCTGTTGTCAAGGTCTCAATTAGACATACTTCTTGCTTGCATCTCAAGACAGAGGTGAAACAAATACACGTATTCAAGAATGACACTTTCACGCACGGCACAAACAGTTTAAACGTTTTATTTACAAACCCACGTGCATGAGCAAACTCACAGAAGTTGCGCTCTTGGCAACTCGCAACTTGTACAACATCATTTTTACAGGGTATTCATCATTTACAAGAAATAATACAATAAAGTAGCATAACATAGCTCTTACACTGTCTCAGCTTAAACACAGCTCGCTTCGCAACTCAATCACGCCATCAATATTACACTCATAACTCAACGCTCACGAAACACTATCACTGCCCTGTCTGTCCGTCTCGCTATCCTGACCCCGTCTAACCAACACCGGTACGTTTGGCCAGTTCCCGGCTGCTCACAGTTCGTGAGACCCGTGCGGGGTGATGTGGTGCGGTAACCACGGGCTTTCGCCTGATTGAAACTAGGCTCGCACTCGGCGACCCGGCTAAAGGATGTCAGACTATCTGACCTATTCTCCTGTCTCCTGTTTGTCACTGTCATAAAGGGTATTGGGTCCATGACACCTGTGCGTCCAGCTTTTAAGTGTACCTTCTCCTGTATTATCAAACTTGACAGACGGTGCGGAGAACAGAAGCCTGCCGCTGTCAATGCAGAGGTTAACGCGCTCATCAATGAACACTCAGGCAACCCCAAAGTGCTCATCTATACAGATGGATCTGTTGTAAAGCAGCAGAGAAGTGCGTGGGCATTTACAGCCCGTTCAGCGGGCCGAACCGTTCCAGAATCCAGTGGTGCCCACTCAACGACCACGAGCAGCTTGACGATGGAAGTGATGGCAAAAACACAGGCTTTTATATGGCTGGAATCACAGCATTATACCAACGTGTGTGTACTAAGTGATTCAATGAACATGATTCAGAAGGTCGATGCAGGATCTGTGCGTAGACTCTGGACTGATTCGCTGCGGAAGTCCTTAGTCCCTAAGATCACCTTCATCTTCGTCCCGGGACATGCGGAAGTCGAGGGAAATGAACGAGCTGATAAACTGGCTGGCTCTGCATCCCCTGCAGATGGCCAGCCCATGGATCGCGCCGATGTTATTAACATCCTTAAAGAGACGTCGAGACCATAGGACTTTGATGTCAGTGAATCCACATCGTTGTCCAGTATGAGAGACTTGGGAGTAAGAATTGGCACCGCCAGACACGAGAGGTACATCGGGAAAACGAGGGGCCTCGTCAACCAATACAGAACTGGCACTATTAGCCACCGGACGCTGATGCATATGCAAGGGGGGGGGGAGGATCTGAGCACCTATGGACCTGTCCGGAGTGCAATGACGATACCCCAACTGATAACTGATAACTGATTACCTTCCAACATTAATAAGAAACATAAAGTTTCATAAAATCACATATATAAAAATTATAATAGGTCAAGATTGTAGTGACAGTTCACCCTGTGCATACAGAACATATGAAACATAAGGTTGTGAGACTGAGGACATTTGCAGTTCACCCAAACTGACTCTAATGTTGCACAATCAGACATGTCCTGTAGTAATGATCAGAGCAATATGCATGCTATAAGCAGATTTGACCTTGCTATGGTTTCTGTGATACTGCAAATATTTGCAGCTACAGTATCTGGAAGTGACAGCAGATCAATATCAATTAAATTATGAGTATTCTTTTTCTTATATTCCAAGTTGTGTGGTGTTGGTGAATATGTCTGTCAACAATCTTCTATGTTGTGTGCTGCCAATTATTTCTGAAACAGATGTTTCTCCGTGCCATTATATCAAGCTGTCCAGCATTTACTCTATTGGTCTCTGTCTGCTTCTCCTGCCATCCCCTCCAACTTTCCCTTTCTGGTGACATACTCCAACCTTCACCTTCTCATAACATTTCCAAAGAATGCAGACTGTCCTCTTCTGATTTGAGTAACCAGTTCTCTTTGTGAGCTAACCTCTTTCTGTTTATTTGCATTGCTCGTCCAATCCATCCAGTGTTCTCATAATTCCTCTATTAAACCACATGCTCACAACTTTCAGATAATTACTCATTTATTGTACTGGCTGGATGTCCTTTAAGTGATCTGCCAACTGTTTTATGTTTCCCAGGTTACATTTGTTTAATTGTTGCATGTTTCTGGCAATGGGGAAAAAACATTCACACATATAACAATTGAAAAGCGTGTGTAATGTTCATATTTCTCATCAGATGTGAATGCTGCACAACTGAATTTAACTGTTGCTGGTGTGACAGAAAACCTGCCACCTGGATCATGTAGCTTTAGCCTGATACTAAACAAATCAAACGACCTGGAGTTGTGCTGCTCCAACACAGCCAAGCCTTGTTATCCTCAAATTTCATTCAATGGAGCTGTGGTCACTAGCAATACAGAGACGTGTGTTACATACCCAACATCTCAACTAGCTACAGATGGGGTTACAGGAAATCTGGTTCTATCATACTCTGTGTGTGATCTCACTGACTACAGACAAGGAAGCAGTTGTACAGTGACATCAAAACCAGGTAAGCATGTTTGTTTACCAGCTTGGAAAAAGTTGAAGTGAACTATCTTATATATGTTATTACATCTAATGTAGTATACTAATGTTTTACGAGTAATGCTAACACATACAAGATTCTCCAAGTATGCACAAGTACACAAGAATATATTAGGGCTGTTTTACAACGTGGACATATATAAGATGGAAGTTGAGTTGAATAGAATTGAATAGAGTTGAATAGAGTTGAGTTAAGAAACGACATCACTGCACTCAGGACATTCCCATACGTGATCAGTCCCCTCGTTCAACAGCCAGCGAAGAATCATACTACTAATCGTTCCCACCGCTCTCTGATTAAAAGTTCTCCTGGTCTTCCCTCTCAGTTGTGAGATTCTTCCAGAACCCCTGCCGATCCCCCCGCAATCTCATTCTTTCCACATATGGGTTCTCAATCTGTTCATCCGCCTTCTCCACCTGGTCCCACAAGCGCACGACCACCTCCCCCTTGTCCATAGGCAAGATACCACCAAGAGGTGCATTCACTGCTAGCCTATATGCCTGTTCATTCTCCCGTACACCCGCATGGCCAGGGCAAAATGTCTATACAATTCTCACAATCTGTGACCTCTGAAGCGACGAGTGCCATTCCACACGAAACATTCCTTTCACCACCTCGCTAAGTATATTCTTTGAATCCGTAATGAACACAACGTGTGTTGCAGTAGTCTCCTCTAGCCACCGGAATGCTGTTGTTACTACCTCCACCTCCATTCTCATGCCGGAGGTCGTAGTCTCATATGCCAGGCTCTCCTTTTTCAAGACTCGCCCATTAGCCTTTGCAATAAAGCCCCAGCCACTACGTGTGTTTCTCACCACAGATAGGAGTTACAATACTGCAAGTGCTAGCATGTTCGCCTGCTGGCCAGGTAGTCATGTATTGAAATCCATAACTAGGTGAGTTTTATTTTGAAATTATCTTCGCTCCCAGAACAAATCAGCACAAAATGGGTACCAGTTTATTAGTAAATGTGACCCATGGGATATTGCCGCCATCAACCATCTAGTAATGGTTGGTCCATACAAATACGCGGTTAGCAATATATTCTTTATATGTCATTTTGCATGGATACAATCTCAACCAGCTAAAAGCAAAATTTTTATGGCCAGAATACAAGCTATGTATCACCTTATAAATATTGACATTATTGAGCATCTTTTAGGGAGCAGCAGCAGTCGCCATAGATAGAGATTAATCAAAAACTAAAAAGTATTGTCTCAGACATCACCAAGTTCACACCTGTAGGCAAGAAACACCCTGTTTCAAATACATTAACAAAATTAACTGAATGATGCAGATAAAGGTGGCTGGAAACTTTCAGATAGTTATGGTCCGCCAAACATTCATAAACCAAAAATACCACAAAGACCAGCTGTGACTTGCATAGATTATACAATACCAGGTTGTGAAATATCTAGTGACTGCTCCTGTAAACAGATAATGTAACAATTATTGAACTTCTGTGATCAAAGGTGGTGGGCGTGTCTCAAGTGCAGTGATGTTGGTTTAACTAATGAATCATTGAAGGCAGGAGCAAAGTTACATAGAAACAGTTTGTAATTGATCTGTAATGAAGATATACCATTTCATCACGCCACTATGATAAATGGTTGACTACATGTGTTAAACAATTTCAAGCAGTACCCTAAAACATAAACAGTCAGGGACCATTGTACATGTCCTGAGATGAATTAGGTGTATGGTGCCAGTCCCCTTATTTGTATAGACAAATCAGTTCGAAGTGATTAATGTGGTTAATACAATTCAAGTCACCTCCACTCCCTAGGACATTCTCTCATGCTCATATTAGCCTTCGCCCACCCGTGAGCCCAGGTCATTAAACAAACATTGTGTCGATGAGGGTTTGAATCTGTAACCACTGGGTCGACAGCAGGGCCGGATTAAGCCATCTTGGTGCCCTAGGCACAAACCCACATGGGTGCCCCCTACTTCCCCGGGCCCCCGATCCTCCACTGACTGCTGGTATGTTCAATATTATGCAAAAAACTAACAAAGATAAGCAGTTGTGAAATGTAAACACATATGTTTGTACTACTATCACTCATATAAAACCTACAATAAGGTATTTCTGTATTAAAATTAATAGTTAATTAATTTTGTAATAATAGGAGACAAAAATACTGTAACTTTTTTGATAGATAAGAAAGTCAGAGAGAGCACACATTTACATTTTAAAGTTCTTTTTTCTAGATTTACGTCTGGCAAAGTTTTTGAGTACATCATCAAAGTTAATTTTGCGCAACAAGTCTGCCTCAATCATCAGCAAAGATAAAGAATCAAGCCTTTCTTGTTTCATTGTCGATCTACTTGGATTTTTTGTACTTTTCAACTGAGAAAAAGAGCGCTCAGTTGAACAGTTCGTATCCATTAATGTTAAAAATATGCGCAAGGCGATTTCTACATTTGGAAAAGCACACTCGATGTTGTCTCTAACTATTACTTTGTAGAGTTCTGCATGACTGAACGTGTTGTTGTCAGATTTTGATGCACGAAACTTGTGGCGAATATATGAGTGGAACTGTTGTAGTTCAGTATATAAATTATTGTTCAGATCTTCAGGATAAGCATTTATTAGTCCTTCACAACACTGAGATGTTTGTGGTACATCGACCAAACAAGAAAATCGAACTGCTAGATCATTATATACCTGTTCTCGTCTACTCATCTCTGTCTCAAGTTTGTCAACAATGGTGTAGAAAGCAGATATACGAAATTTGTCTCTGGCATTCTGAGATACCTCAGGGGCATCACCATCAATGACCACTGTCTTTCGTTTACGATTACGGGTCAAAGTTGACTTATAATCCACATCTGGTGTTATTTCTTTTGCAGCTTCTTCAAATCTTTCAAATTCATTCCTAGATTCATGCAAGTGATCTGCTAGTGAAGAATACAAATCAGCACACGTTTTCAAGTTCACGTGCTCATTTTGTAGAGCTTGACTGACCCTGTGAAAATGTTGTAGTAACACTTCTTCCCAAAAGACAAGCATGAAAGCAAATTCTAATTCTTGCATCTTCTTTGCAATGTTTTCTGCTTCTCTTCTGGTGTCCCCCTTCTGTGACTGGTCTTCTTGTAAACATTCTAACGCTTCTATAATCTGAGGATGAGACATTAGAATGGCAACAGCATGTGCTTCCCATCTAGTATCGGAAAGGGACTTTACCAGCTTTTCATTCACAAGGCATCCTTTCAGAATCTTCCATTTTTTGGTTGAAGCTGAGAAAAAAGTATAGATCAGTTGCACTGTATGGAAGACGTTTACTGCCTCTAAACAAGAGTCAACGGCACTTCTGCCTACCAGATTTAGTGAGTCTCGGTGGCGAAGTGGTCAAGCCATTTGACTTGTGCTCCGAAGGTTGTGGGTTCGATTCCGGGCCGTGTCCTTCGGTTTACGAGTTAAATGCTTCGGAGACTCCTGTGGGTCGTCGCTAAAAGCTACGGAGTTCGTGCTTTGTGCGACGCTTTCCGCGCTGCGGAAAGAGACCGAGCCATATGGGATAAAACCCGGTGCAATGAAGTCGACCCTGTCGACTTTTAAGCTTTTTTTTAAGATTTAGTGAATGGGCAGCACAGGGTATGTATATAGCAAACTCATTTTCTTCTAGAATTTTTTTCTGCATGCCCTTGTAGCACCCAGACATATTAGCTGCGTTGTCGTAGGACTGACCTCTGTATTTCGAAAAATCAATATTGCAAGCTTCACGTAAGTACTGCAACACTTGCTTAGCCATACCTTCACCGGCGTGACTTTGCAGCTCCAAGAAAGTCAAAAAGCGCTCAATGGGCTCTCCATCTACCACATATCGAAGAACAACAGTTAACTGATCTATATGTGAAATATCAGGTGTTGAGTCTACTGACAAGCTGAAATAACCGGAAGCCTTTACTTCATCTACAATTACTGCATGGACTTTTTGGGACATCATTTCAATCAGTTCTTCACATATAGTTTTGGATAAATAAGACGGATTTCCTTTTCCAGAATTTCCATATTTCGCAATGTGTGATGCTAAAAATGGATCAAACTGACTGACCAACTCCAGCAACCCTAGATAATTTCCATTTTGTAAAGATCCAAATTTTTCATTTGTCCCTCTAAAAGCCAGACCACGCTCAGCTATAGTACAAATAACCGCTACTGCTCGCCTCAAAACATGTTCCCACTAAATGTACTCTTCATTTATTTACTCTTCTAGCTTTTGTAGTAGACCCGAGCCTTGTCTACGAGCTAGGTATGTTAACATGCAGTCTTTATGAGTAGCGCTTTGTTCATGATTATCAACTTGAATGTTATTTTTCCAGTCACTGAACCCATTTTTATCAGCCAAACTTGTGGAACCTTTAGACGCAAAAAGTTTAAAAACAAAGCAGTACACAGATCATGTGGATGGTGAATACAATAACCATTCTCTCCTGTACTGCTCACTATTTGCTTTTGTGCCATAGAAGAGTTTTTGAGAACAATATCTTGTTATTTTTCCTTCAGCATAAATACGGCAAGAATTATCAAAGGGACCATAATGATGCTGACAGTTAGTGGGCCAACAGTCAACCCAGTAAGCCACATCATCAGCCGAGAAGTCAATCCACAGTCCTGGATCTACTGCTTGATTTATTTTATCATCTTCATCTTTATCATCATCTTCAGCAGACTAAAGTGGGTCACCACAAATTTCATTTTCAAGCACTAATACAGTGTCTGGATTTGCAGAACAGCCTATAGTAGACTTATCAAGAGGGTTGATAGTGTCAGTAAAATCCTGTTCCACCTGTTGCTTAACAGAAACTAAATAATTCGTTAATTTTCTGCTCTTAGCTTTTACAACTGAAACAGTATGCTCTTTTTGTTTAGTTAGTTTTCTTTTTTGTGCACCACTTAACTGAACACGTTTCATCTTGGGGTCTGAATCTGAAAAAAAAAGTATGTGAAAAGCTGTAAATGAAAAATGAATCAATAATATAATCAATACAAGTGGGTATTCTAAGGTATCATTTTCGGATTATTCATAATTACATTTTTTTAAACGAAAATGTATTTACATAAATATTAGAAAATTATGCAAAATAAGGCTAAGGAATAATATACTTAGGCCCCTATCAATAATTGCTTTATCAAAATCGAAAAAAGAACATTTAAAGCGCAGTAATGAACTCCTTCAACACTAACTACCAATAGACGTCTGTATATATATATATATGTGTGTGTGTATGTGTGTGTGTGTGTGTATTATATTTTTTAGAATTAAAAACCCTTAGATGAAAACGAAAAGGAAAGTAAAAAGTGTAACCATTAACCTTACTTTCGTCAAATCAAGTTTTGCTGTGTAAGCTAAATTAGTAATATCTACACCAGTAAGTAGTTTATACAAATGTTCGAAAATGCAAAGTAGTTATAAGCCGTTATGCAAATGTACAGTCAATGACACGTCGACAAATTAGCACTATTCACAATTGTTTTCACTAGCAGACCAAAACGGAAGTGAATTTGTCGCTACGCATTAGTGCGTTACGTAGCACAAACATATCCCAGAAAAGTCAAAACATAGCACAACAAATCTTGAAGAAAAATAACAAAAAATAGCAAAAACAACTGGGTGTGGGGTATTTTACCAACGGGTTGTGGGACCAAGGTTAAATAATGTGCGATTCAATATTACATTTGCGATTTGCTTATGCCATGCAATTACGCTACCGGGACAATATACACATTTTTCTTGAGGACTTGTGGTGCCCCCCAAATGCTTGGTGCCCTAGGCACGTGCCTTGTTTGCCTAATGGTTAATCCATCCCTGGTCGACAGGCAAGTGTTCTAGGGCCACTTCCCTACTGCGTTTCCAAAAACAGTGTAATACCACACTGATAATTGTACGAGAGACTGTTAACATGCAGAAGCCAAAACAATTATATAGTGCACAAATTTACTAAAGCATGTCTGCTCTGTCATGTCTGATACTCTCACAAAGACTGCTCGTTCACTACATAACCTACATCACCGTGCAACACATTTTGTTTTAAAAATCAGCCAAGAGCCCATTTACACAATGTGAGGTGTACTCGACATTTCGTGCTAGGCCCATAATTGTATAGACCAATCAGCACTGGGCCTCACTATAGAAGACAAATCTGATCGACGATCATGGAGTGAGATGGTTAAACATGACCGCCCATTCGTAGCATGACATACCATGATGATGATGATGCACACAACTATAAATTAAGTCTATGCTGAGCTGAAGATAATTGTTTAAGACCGGAGACAGTGGAGTTGACTTGATCTTCAGACTAAATACTCTATTGTTGCTGATTGATGATTGACATTATAGTTTATTTTGTTTTATTTCTTATAGTATGCTGTCTGTTTTGTTTGTTGTACATGGCTTCAATAGTGTATATTACATGTCTAGCGTATGAATCAGATTATATCTGCTTTATTTTAATTTGCTCAACAGTCAATAACAGTATTAAGTGCCCAAGAGATTGGCGGGGTTGACATATCCTAATTATTGAACGACAGTTTGAGAATTACAGTGTCTTCAGAATACAATTAATTTATGTTAAGTATTTACTAGTTTTGGAAAGTGGAAGCTGCACCATGTATGTAGAGATGATAACATCATTCTACAAGAAAGTATTGTATGTCATGCTAATCACCTCTACTAAATATTTTCAATACAGAATCCTCCAGCTCATCTTAAAGCACAACTGGTATCCAACCCTAGCAACTACATTTATATTTATTATATATATGATGCCAGCAGTTTTAGCAGCTTTTATAATTTATGGAAGAGCACCATGTTAATGTATGTCTCGTCTAAACGATTCATTTACTGGGGGAGGGGGTAGCTCGGGTATTTGTGTGCATGTGTGCTGTTTAATACATTTTCTGCTTTACGTATACAAATAACACATGTTTCTTGTTTGGCTAGATCTCCGATAGTCAGGACTTCATTCATCCAACCTCCTTGGAATTAAACAGTGGAGAAGGCAACATCAGATAAAAATGAAGCTAACACGGTGGGATGTCAAAACATGTGAAGACGGGCTTAGAAATCATAAAGAAGAATACAAAGGCATATCATATTAACCAAATTGACTCATTGCTCTCTAGACAAGTCATAGTTGCTCAGGTGTCCCAGAATGACTAATGTGTTCACATTTGTTGTACATTGCCTTCAACTATGGCATGCTCTAGCTATAAAGTGAAAGCAGTAATTTTAACTGTGGATTCGTGTATGAGCTGAAACCAGTTCCTGGGCATAAATCCACATCATGTCTACATATAAGCATAGCATGAGAGTCACTCACTAGACATGAGATGTATATCATAAATCTTTGCTTGTAACTATTGTTGTTGCCAGCTCCTCCATTGCCAGGTTACTGGTAGTTGTCAAGAAAACACCACTGGACTCCTGAACTATTCATCTGAGATAGCCATAATATGCACCACCCATAGCTAACAGCTCATCCATCTGTAAATATCACAAACCACTCCATACCCAAAGTATTTAGCCATGTGGATGCAAAAGATATCTATGACAACTTATAAATTTAAGAATAATGAAGGGCGATATAAGAAAGCTACAAATTAAGTGTAAGAACCAAATGTTTCTGAAATATGTACTCATGTCTCTCTGTAATGTTTGCAATCTGCACTGTTAGAGTTAAGGACAGTTGTGGTTAGACCAGTGTGTTGTAGTGTTTTCTGAATAGCTTCATTGTGAAATTAGACATCCCACATATTTTGTCGATTGAACAAATCATTAAAAGGAAGTGCCATTTAATTGTGGTATAATGTTGGCCTGATTGTACAAAAATGCAGACATGCTCTAGCTGCACTATAAACGATGACCGTTGCACCCATAGATTAAGGTGCAGATAATGGTAGTCCCAAGGTACCTTGTGAATTGTAAGAACTGCCTATGATCTTGTAGTATTATAGTAGTCTGTCTGTGTTCTGCTTACAGTATGAGAATACACTATCTCCTGCCAAGTGTCACAGATTAGAACACACCCATGGTGATTGTTCTAGGGATTTTCTAAGGATTAAAAAAAATCAATTGCTTTGAATTTCTCAATAAGGGCTGGTCTACTAATGAAAGACTACATGACCAACGCAATCAGTATCTCCTACATAGGAAGCTAGTTGGTATTCAAGATACAAGAAGGAAGTAAAGGGATGTCATGAATAACCCAGCTTAGAAAACGCACCATGTCATCATCGTAGAAAGTATTTATCTGGATGATGGTTTGATAGCTGTGTATTAGGAAAGGTGAAATCATCATCATCCTTGACAGGAAATACAGAAATGTTTGCAATGTTAGATGGGGAAATCAATGTGATAAAACTGATTGCTGTAAATAAAGGGCAGTCCAATCTAAGCAGATGCAGTTGCTTTTATGTTGTTTAAAAGTTGATTCATTTCAGATTATTTAATCAAAAATGTTCCAACAATGGTAATGTTTACACTAAATTAAGTTTTAATGGACACTATTTAAATGTTACTGTATTGTACACATCTCCATATCCTATTTTTTATAACATTGACATTTTAAATACTCATGTTAAGAAGATACTCTAGTAGTACATACAAGACGCTTTTGGATGTGTGCAGTATGTTCTATGTGTATACAAGATTCTTGATTGCTTTCAACTTTAAACTTACCTCTTATTTCTTGGGATTTCTAATTTCACAATGGGTCTGTGACTCCTTAATGTCTTATATGTTTTTTTTTAAATAGCCTGTCAATTAATTGAGATGAATATGTAATACTTACAACTATTTGAGATGTTATTTATTCTTTTTTTTAAACAAATTATAAAGCTGCAGCTAGATAAAAAAAAAAGTAATGATAAGACAAATAATAATATTGATAATAATAATTGGGATTTTGCACGGTAGGTATTTTCTTAACTTTTTAAATGTTAATGATCATTTATTGTAAATCACACTGGTGACCTTGTAATAGTTTGAATAATTGTGTACAGGTATGCAAAATTTGGAAATGATATGTTCATTACAAAAATACGACAGCATAAGAATTTACAGAAGCTCTGTGCTTGTTTCATTACATAAAATGGGCTGTCTATAAGTCTGTACACTCACTATGAAAGAAATGCTAAAGATTGACCTGTCATGCTGGGAATCGTACAGGTGAACCCAGGTCTCACCTGCTGTCAACATGGTCATCATAATCTTGACATTTTGAATAGGGTGTTCGTGACAGGCATTTCCTTGTTCAATATTTGGCTGCAACTCATTTGCACTCTGGATAAAATGAGCCATGTGACTCCAGTTTCTCCATTCATTTCTATTCAATAGTAATGGCAGGAACTATGCTGTGTGGTTGCCCCAACTCCTATGTCCCGACTAATTGATATGGCTTACCCCATGTACAAAACGTATGCCCAGTAAGAGAACAGAATCATGAGCTGACTATGCTCCTGTTGAACTATATCTGCCCTCTGGTAGAACAAGTTGCCGTTCTTGTAATTCTGCTCTCTGATAGGAAAGTGGGATTGGGCAACTTAACAGGGCATAGCGCTTACAGTTTCCTGGATCTGTGCAGCCTTTATTTCCCCTGGGAGGTAATCCAGGGGCAGCCCAATCTCAATATGTATTTTTTTACTGAGACAACAATAACTATTAGCAGTTGCATTGGTTCCCCTCCATACATTTGTCTACAATTCAGAAGCATTGGTATATTGGACTATCCAAAACTGCCACTGATATATTTCCACTGACATATTTGAAGGTAATTTGCACATTTTTAATGGATGGTGCACTTTTTAGTCACCACATTTGCCGGTATTCTTGTAGCTGACAAGAGTCTACCAGATGTGCAGTTATTGCAACATCATACTGGGATCCTATAGCTCACAGATGCTTCACCATTTGTCCATTGACATTGATTATTTCTATATTGACATTGATCTTCATTGGTGGCTTTCTTGCCTGCAGGTAACATTGCTGCACAGTAGTGTTTGAGGGTATGTTAGCCTTGCCAAAAACGGTGTTATGGGAACTGCTAGAACATTTTCTATCAACAGGATTTCCTTCTACTCCCATCACTTTAGTATGTTATATGTACGTAAGGGCGTGATAGGCCTTGTGTTAAGTATTGTCATGTTAGTGGTCCATTGACTTGTGAGGATACGACTGGTATTTTTCCACCAGGATTATCTTTCCTGGAATTTTTCATCCACAGTATTCTAGGAGGAAATGTTGCGTGGGCTTAGGCATATACTCTGCCAGCTTCTCAGCTAAAATTAACTTCTAAAGCCAGAATATGAGCAGGCATACCCTCCCATAATTTAAATTTGCAGTCTTTAAAGAAAACGTCGCTTAAAAGTCGACAGGGTCGACTTCATTGCACCGGGTTTTATCCCATATGGCTCGGTCTCTTCCCGTAGCACGGAAAGCGTCGCACAAAGCACGAACTCTGTAGCTTTTAGCGACGACCCACAGGAGTCTCCGAAACATTTAACTCGTAAACCGAAGGGTGCGGCCCGGAATCGAACCCACAACCTTCGGAACACGAGTCAAACGGCTTGACCACTTCGCCACAGAGTCTCCTAAATTTGCAGTCTTGCTGAAATATGAACAAAGGATTCTCAGAGAAGACATGTTGTCAATACACAGCTAAAGGTTGTTCACGGTGCCAGTGAAGCTGTAGCTTCAAACTTTCAAAGTCATTTTTTCAGGCATAGAGGTACTTTGAGACAGACACCATGGTCGTCTTTTCATGCTTTGAGGCAGAATGCTTTGAAGAAATGTAAAAATTCAGAAATAAACATCATTATGGAAGACGGCAATGCTAAAGTAGGAAATCAAGGCGTTTGATGCACAGTAGGTAAACTTGGTTTGGATAATGAACAGAGAGAGGATATAGACTTGTTGAATAGGCAAGCGAGAATGACCTAATTGTTGGAAACACCTAGTTTAAGCAACAATTAAGATGATTATGGACAGGATTACCGACTAATAAAATAACACCTTGCGAGGAAATGCAACCTAAAGACAAAATGTCATGGCAGGGCAGACCAGGCCCTAAGCCTTGGTTGGCAGCTGGTCCAGGATCGAAGCGCCAATAGTCGGATAGATAGAGCATTGCTTTGCTGATATGGCAGTTTCGGCAGCTTGTCTTGTTCCAGATGTATTGGTGTTACCATTCCTCTGGAGTGAACTAGGCAAGACGAGAGAGGGATCATGCTGCAATGGCAACACGTGGTCTCTATATAGTTTAGACCAAGCTTTGTGCTATGGAGAGGTATGTGTTCACATGCATCCACTGTGAACGACCATTTACAGTACTAATTGGCCTTATCAGTTACATTCCATACCGCCATGGGTTGTAGTTATTATGCATTTTTGAAGCACAAACTATCGTCTATCAAGACGGCAAGGTGCCAATGAAGAAAAGAACACCTACATTAATAGGCTACCTAAAAATAAAAATTGGGAAAATCATAATAGAGAAGGATAAGATTTTAAATACATGGTCAGGGTACATGAAATAAACCTATAATGATGCAAGTGAAGAACAGTTGAATATTTCTTATAATATGGAAGGGCCAACAATACTGAAGATGGTGGTTCAGCATTCTCCCAATCAAATGAACACTGGTAAAAATCCGGGTCCAGACAAGAACACAACCGAAATGATTAATGCCTTAGAAGAGTATATACCAAGTTACCAGAGTGCTAAACAATATAAAATACTGGTGATATTCCCAGTAACTTACGTAAATCAGTGTTTATAGGAATTCCAAATGATTCAGGAGCCATGGAATGTGATCAACATCGAGCAATCAGCTTAATTAGTCACATCATAAAGATTTTACTAAAGATTATCATGCAAAGTGTTAATTAGAGAATACAACCAGAGAAGACCAATGTGGGGTCGTAGATGGCAAGGGCACAGGACAGTTTGAGAACATTAATTGAGCGCTCTATAGAAGTAAATAAAGACCTACATCTTTGCTTTATTGACTGCACAAAAAGCTTTCGATAAAGTAAGACATGTCGACATGATGAGGATACTTGTAAATCTACATATTAATGGCAAAGATTTTTAAAATATATAGTGGAAACAGCAAGCGGCATAAAGATTCATAACGAAGTAGGTATATATCAGCCTATTAAGGGAGATGTGCGACAGGGATGTGTAATGTCTCCTGATCTTTTTAATATGAGAGTAATCAATATTGGGAGACGCAACATCAATAATAATAGATATGCGGATGATACAGTATCGATTGCAGACAAGAACAGGGGCTGCAACATTTAGTAGATGCGATTATTGCACACAGTTGTCGTGTCCTCCTTTAAAGTGTCGTCCCTGGAGTGAAGAGAGTCGACACCCACATTATAATATTTTTTTTTCCTCTCAATATTCTGGAGAATCCACCAGCTTCCGTCCAACACACTCCATCAGCCTATGGACACCTTTTCCTATCACTCTCTCACTGTCGTACTATGCCCCCCTTCTCATACTTCCCCAACGCAACATACTCAACAACTATTGCTTCTAAAAATTAATAAAGACTAATTTATTAAAAGAAAAGTGTAACGTATATGAGACGTGTATGCGAAGAAAAAAGTGTGTCGTGTATTATAACATAAATGTGTATGTCAGCCTTCAAAGTTCAGGATCATAGTGTACACATCATGGCAAGGATCACACGACATCATTCGAGTCAGTACGAAAAACCTCACCGAAGTCGTATCCTTCTCTCCAGACATGTCCTCCTCCAGGAACTCTGATGACCATGAGATCTGAATCCCATGTAAATATATAATCCGTGAAAAAAAACTGTTATTGTTCCTAACACAACTGTTCCTAACAGTTTATAGAAACTCCGGCTTCATAATTCCGGCGCGGTGAAAACAAACATGGAACACTGTCCTATGAACAAGACTTTTTGTCTCTTGATAAGTGTTCACTAGTTCTCACTATTAAACAGTTATTGTATCTAGAATAAAATGGCTTGCTTTATTCACTAGATATAGTCTGAAAGTTCTGATTTCCTTGATACGTGGCACAACTACACTTCAATGTTTGGTTTCATCTAATGTGAACATCAGTTCCTACTGATCTAGTTCCACGTGGGCTGAACCTCCATCACTTCAGGTGTGTTAACGATTGGTATTCACTCATGTAGGATACATATACCATTAGACTCCACCGAGCAATGTGTCTTAACTTCTTCCGTTGCGAAAGTTGCTGGCCCATCTCTCCACATCATACTTTATCCGGGATTGGATTTTTTAGTTGTTCCGGGTTCTTCATTCCAACCAGAGGAACCTGTAAAATAAATCATACAACTGGTGATAGCCTCCCCTTCACTGATCTCTATTAGATGATCGTGGGCATCGGCCTCGCTCAGAAAATATAATGTACCCATCAGGGACAGATGAACTGACCACATAGGTTATCATCAGGCCAAGACAAAAAAAATCAGCAAACAGAATGCGGAACCCCGCCCACCAGGGACACCTACGGGAAGATCCCAATTATCCTTCATTACTCAATTCTCAACTAGTAAAGCTTATAAACACTTCACTAATCTATTCTTAACTAGCAGAGTTAATATCCATATTCTACTCTAACTAGTTTCCACTAACAGTGCTAATCATCACACTATAGTTTAACAAGGCCACAGTCTATATTAATTAGAACTAATAGACTATATTGACTACCTTATGTAAAAACCGCCTCATTCCCGGGATGGCTACTACACTTTGCCATAACGGCACATGCTAGTTAATGTTAAATTAATCTAACACTGTAGAGCTCTCCCACAAACACGTCCATCATAATCCACGGTTCTTGGTCAACTCCCCCCTAGTTGATCCCAACTCGGGTTTATATGGCAAACTCCTAAAATTGGTCACGTGATATGGGTGACGTCCTGCAGGTGTTATTTGCGCATATCATCCATTGTCAGGAAACTATTTTCCTGGCTTAAGTCCTGTCAAAGTTGTCAGTAATGGTTTTCCAAACAAGCTTACATTGTGCACGTGAAGTTGTTCATGTCCGGCAGGTGTTGGCCCACATCCGATTGCCACTATGACCCCACAAAGAGTTGCAAATAACCCCGTCAACTTCTCGATGTGCCGGAAACCAAGAATTGACAGATGCACTGTTTTCCTGTCTCTCGCTGCCAATTCCGGTTTGTCTCTGACTGTTGACAAACTGTCAATCTTCTGTTCAGTGGTGACAATCCCAGCAGCCATTTCCGTCTGATGTCCGGCAGTATAAGTGACAGACAGGGCTGTTCCATCTACTGCGCCGGGCAAGGCTATGTAATTCTAAATGTTTACAAACTGCCAACGCGGTGTATCCATTCCTTTTCACTCACCACCAAATGTGTATATGGGCTGACCTGATGTAACCTGTGCAGCTGTGTTTACTCTGTTAGTACGACTGTTGTGGCCTAGAAAATATACGCCAAGCAAACGTCGGTATTATTATCTGGTTAACTCATGGCGAGCTCGTGACATAGGCCCCCTCTTAAGAGAGTAGTCCATCTCACTCTTCTCCACCATGAGTTAAATCCAGATGATTCATTCCTCTTCTTCAGGAGCTGGGTGTCTTGATAAGAAATCCGCTCCAACATTTTCCTTCCCAGGAATGTACTCCACTGTGAAGTTATATGGTTGAAGTACCAACGACCACCGCATCAAACGGGCGTTGAGCTTCTGAGAAGTAGCCAGGAACATCAGGGGCTGATGATCCGACTGGACCCGAAACTTAACTCCATACAAATATGGCTGAAATTTTTGCACTGCCCATACGAGGGACAAACACTCTCTCTCGACGGTTGAATAATTCCTCTCCGCCTGTAGAAGTTTCTTACTTGCGTATGCCACAGGTTTCAAAACCGAAGCATCGTCTTTTCCTTCCTGTAACAAAGCGGCTCCAATTCCAATCGCACTTGCATCCGTTCTCAACCCAAATGGTTTGGAAAGGTCAGGGAGCTGTAATACAGGTTTGCTGACCAAGGCCTCCTTTAACTGACTATAGGCATTCTCACATTCTGGTGTCCAAATGATTTGATCCGGTAATCCCTTTTTCAAGGTTTCCGTCAACGGAGCTCCCAGTTCAGTGAAATGTGGGATAAATTTGTGATAGAACCCACACAACGAGAGAAAAGATCGCGCATCCTTCTTCGTTTTTGGCCTTGGTGCATTTCTGATTTTCTCCAGGTTCTTCTCTTCTGGAACAATGTGTCCTGGAGTGATGGTGTGACCTAGAAATTCCAGAGTCTGGTAACCAATCATGCACTTGGTTGGACGAGCAGTAAGCCCTGCTTCCTTGAGTCTATTAAACACTCTCTCCAAGGATTGTAAGTGGTCATCCAAGCTATCACTGGAAATCAGAATATCATCCATGAATGAGATGATGGACGGATCCTGTAACGGATCTAGTAAAGTCCTCATCATGCGTGTAAACACACTAGGTGCATTGCTGAGTCCAAAGGGCATGACCTTGAATTCGTAGTGTCCACTGGGTGTACTGAAAGCTAACAGTGGTCGAATCTCCGGTTTGACTGGTATCTGATAATACCCCCGACTCAGATCCACCTTTGAAAAGTACCGAGCCTTATGGAGCCTAGCGAATAACTGAGTTGGATTCGGCAAAGGTTCCACCTGAAACTGTGTATGACTGTTCAGAAGTCGGTAATCTATACACAACCTGTGTTCTCCACTTGGTTTGCGTAACAAAACTACCCCCGCATTGTATGGGGATGTGGATGGTGCAATCACGTCATCCTCCAGCAGTTTTTGTATTTCCTCCCCCAGGGCCTTTTCTTTAGAGAATGGCACTGGGTAAACCTTTTGGCGAACAGGCTCCTGTGTGGTCAAAGTCATCTCGAACTCAACCAACCTCGTTCGTCCTGGTTTATCAGTCAGTATCTCCTTATGAGACTTGAGAACCTGGGTTATCCTTTCCCTCTCCTGGGAGGTCAGATCAGGGTTCACTTTCACATCCCTATAGGTTTCCTGGTGTACTAAGGGATATTCCCTGCCCTCGCTGGTTCCCACTTCTGTCTCCACTGCAACTGCCATTGCCATGAGGTGCGCTGCCTTGTCTCCGGGTCTCTCTTCGTATTTCCGCAAGAGATTGATATGGAAAATCTTCGACTTTCCCCGGATCCGGATTTGATAGTTGGTTCTGGATATCACCCTTTCCACGGGAAATGGTCCTTGCCAACCTATCTCCAGTTTGTTGTTTCCCGTTGGGAGTAGCAACAAGACTTTATCTCCCACCTCTAGAGATCTTTCTTTAGACCTACGGTTGTAGTAAGCCGCATGTCTTTTCCTGGCCTTTTTCAAGTTTTGATTTGCCAGAGTCCATCCCTTGTGGAGTTTTTCTTTCAGTTCCTCCACGTATTTATAGGATGAGATCACTTCTTCTGACGTCCCCTCTTCAGTCCAACTCCTCAACATGGCTTCCAACGGTCCTTTGATTGGACGACCAAACAGCAACGTAGCGGGTGGTAGTCCTGTTGAGCCATGAGGAACTTCCCGATAGGCAAAGAGTGCTGCTGGGATATATTCATCCCACCTATCAGGTTTTTCCTGCGCTAGTTTCCTGAGCATTGTCATCAACGTGCCGTTGAAACGCTCTACTTGTCCATTGGCTTGAGGGTGGTAAGGGCTGGTATGTATGTGGTTAGAGTGAAACACCCTAAATACCTCCTCCATGAGTTTTCCACAAAACTGAGATCCATTGTCCGTCAGAATTTGATCCGGAAAGCCTAATCTGGTAAAGGCCTCCATCAGTGCGTCCGCCACTCGTTTCGAGTCAATCGTGGTCAACGGTATGGCTTCACCCCACATTGTACAGCAATCCACCATTGTGAGTATATACATGTTCCTCTTCCTAGTCCTGGGAAGTGGACCCACGATATCGATGGCTACCCTCTCGAAAGGAGAGTTCATGATGGGCATCTCACCCAACACCACCGGTGCTGTCCAGTGTTTCGGTGCCACCCTCTGGCACTCAGGGCATGACTTCACATACCGACGCACATCATCTGTCATTCCCGGCCAATAGTAATGGCAGGAAATTCGCTGCATGGTGGCGGCAATACCCATGTGTCCACTAAAGGAGATGGTATGCCCCATATGAAGAATCTGGGACCGGTGAGCTTTCGGGACGACCAACTGACCGTATAGGTTGTCTCCCCTTCCTGCTCTCCTGTAGAGTATCCTATTCTTCATGTAGTACTGCCCCCGTCCTGGTGGATCAGCACTTTTCTGCAGCTTTTTGTAGCAAGGACGTAAAGTATCATCCTCACTCTGGGCAGTTCGTAGCTCCCCCGGCATGGGGTTAGTCACAATTGCGTCTGCCTCTTCCGTTTTCGTCTGAGAGCGAGTCTGCATTGCTCCCATATGGATTGGCTCCCTGGGCATTCCCAGAAAGACATACCGGCAACCTAGGATGACTGGAAAAATGGGATCGGTCAATACAGCGGCCTTGATGGTGCCGGTGACGTACCTTGACCGAATCTCCACATTAGCAATGGGCAACTTCATGGTTACAGCACTCTTCTGTGCAGGCTGTATGTCCAATGTTTCACCTGTGAATTGTTCTGGATGTACCAGATCCGCAGAAATCACGGCCTCCCCGTCCAGTCCTGTGTCGTATAAACACTCCACTTGACGACCGTTAACCTCTACCAATTCCACTACAGGTGGTTTTTCCTGGTCTGGAGTCTCTTCCTCGGCCTCGACCTGTTCGGTGGGCTCCACCTTAGGTTTCCCTGAGCACCCGACGAATTGAGTGTCTCCTGACTTTCCCCTGCAGTCAATAGCATTGTGCGTGTTTGACTTGCATTGGTTGCACCATTTCCCTGTCCTAGATTTTCTATTGCCAGACTTGAGTGAGCTCTCCTGGTGGCGAGCTTCCTTGTTGACCTTGGCATTTTCTGTGACAACCTCCTTGGAAGTCACTTGACATGCTGCGAAGTGAGGGTTCTTAGCCTTCGATTTGCAGTCCCTCGTATTGTGAGAGGGTGACTTACAAATTGAACACCACTTCTCCGACCACGGTCGTTTTGGTGTAGAGCTTGAAGTGCTCTTGCTTCCCTCCTTCTTCTTCTCTAAACTATCCTCTGATTTTTGCACATAAGGTTCCCACTTTTTTGTTCCTGAGTTTTTGGCTTTCTTCTTGTCATGTTTCTCTTGACTTTTGGAGTTGGTTGAAAGGTTTTCCCCTGCCTCCCCATGTACCTCGACGAACCGTTCTGCTAATTTAGTCACGAGGTCAATACGTTCCGCTCCTTGTTCTCCCAGGAACGTCCTGAGAGGTTTAGACATTTGCTTCTTCAGCTGGTCGACCACCATGAGCTCTTCCAGACTCTCATAGTCATGTGCGAACCCAGCCAAATCCATCCACTTGTGGAGATAAGATTTTAGACGCAAACTGTAGGCGGCAAACAACTCCCCCGGTTCTCGTTTCGCTGCTCGAAATTTTTTCCGGTAGGTATGTGACGTAACCTCGAATCGTTTCAGCAGAGCCGTCTTTAACTCGTCATAATTGTTCTCATGTCCTGGTGGCAGGCGAGAATAAACCTCGTAACCGGTCCCGCGTAATCCATGGGATAGCTTAAGATTCCATTTGTTACGCTCCAGACCCATAGCAACTGACATAGCCTCGAAGCGTTGAAGGTATTGATCAATCTTCTCTTTGTCCTCCTCGTAGACCGCCAAAGGAAACTTCATGGCATGGTACCCATGTCCACCTACTGGTGTTGACCCTGGGATGGAGGAACCTCCAACTGCTCCCTCAGTTTCTCCATTAGATTGACTCTTCAACTCGAGTTCCCTCATCCGGTACTCGTGCTCCCTTTTCTGTGCTTCCTGTTCAGCTTCTAATTTCCTAGCTGCTTGTTCAGCTTCAAATTTCCTAGCTGCTTGCTCAGCTTCCAATTTCCTAGCTGCTTGCTCAGCTTCCAATTCCATCCTTCTCAATTCCAACTCGGCCTTTCGATCTTCCCTTTCTGCTTGACGATACTCTCTCTCCACTTCCTGTATGTAATCCGTTAGAGCAGACCCCCCCCAATCCCATGTCCTCCCCCTTTGCCTTTAATTCTAACGTGGTTAGTTTAGGGGTGGCCATTATACAGAGAGGTAAGCTAGCAGGTCTAGTACAATATAACTGCAAATTACTATACAGATATATGAACAAGTACTATAAATCTAGATATTACTACACACAGCACATTCACTCAGTGACAAGAGTAAAATCAGGACCACAGACCTATGCAGACGTGTGAAGTGTGAACAGGTAAGATATTAGTCCTAACCCCTATCCACATTCACTCTAGCTGGATTCTCCAAAATGATATCTCCCTCTTATAACTAAGGATCCCGTGTCAAAAGACCCCGTTGTCAGAAGATCCCACTGTCAAAGGTTCCTGCTTGCAGGAGATCTCGCTGTCCAAGGATTCCGTTTACGGGAGATCCCGCTGTCCAAAGATTCCGTTTACGAGAGATCCCGCTGTCCAAAGATCCCGTTATCGAGCCCCCAATAATGTCGTATCCTCCTTTAAAGTGTCGTCCCTGGAGTGAAGAGAGTCGACACCCACATTATAATATTTTTTTTTCCTCTCAATATTCTGGAGAATCCACCAGCTTCCGTCCAACACACTCCATCAGCCTATGGACACCTTTTCCTATCACTCTCTCACTGTCGTACTATGCCCCCCTTCTCATACTTCCCCAACGCAACATACTCAACAACTATTGCTTCTAAAAATTAATAAAGACTAATTTATTAAAAGAAAAGTGTAACGTATATGAGACGTGTATGCGAAGAAAAAAGTGTGTCGTGTATTATAACATAAATGTGTATGTCAGCCTTCAAAGTTCAGGATCATAGTGTACACATCATGGCAAGGATCACACGACATCATTCGAGTCAGTACGAAAAACCTCACCGAAGTCGTATCCTTCTCTCCAGACATGTCCTCCTCCAGGAACTCTGATGACCATGAGATCTGAATCCCATGTAAATATATAATCCGTGAAAAAAAACTGTTATTGTTCCTAACACAACTGTTCCTAACAGTTTATAGAAACTCCGGCTTCATAATTCCGGCGCGGTGAAAACAAACATGGAACACTGTCCTATGAACAAGACTTTTTGTCTCTTGATAAGTGTTCACTAGTTCTCACTATTAAACAGTTATTGTATCTAGAATAAAATGGCTTGCTTTATTCACTAGATATAGTCTGAAAGTTCTGATTTCCTTGATACGTGGCACAACTACACTTCAATGTTTGGTTTCATCTAATGTGAACATCAGTTCCTACTGATCTAGTTCCACGTGGGCTGAACCTCCATCACTTCAGGTGTGTTAACGATTGGTATTCACTCATGTAGGATACATATACCATTAGACTCCACCGAGCAATGTGTCTTAACTTCTTCCGTTGCGAAAGTTGCTGGCCCATCTCTCCACATCATACTTTATCCGGGATTGGATTTTTTAGTTGTTCCGGGTTCTTCATTCCAACCAGAGGAACCTGTAAAATAAATCATACAACTGGTGATAGCCTCCCCTTCACTGATCTCTATTAGATGATCGTGGGCATCGGCCTCGCTCAGAAAATATAATGTACCCATCAGGGACAGATGAACTGACCACATAGGTTATCATCAGGCCAAGACAAAAAAAATCAGCAAACAGAATGCGGAACCCCGCCCACCAGGGACACCTACGGGAAGATCCCAATTATCCTTCATTACTCAATTCTCAACTAGTAAAGCTTATAAACACTTCACTAATCTATTCTTAACTAGCAGAGTTAATATCCCTATTCTACTCTAACTAGTTTCCACTAACAGTGCTAATCATCACACTATAGTTTAACAAGGCCACAGTCTATATTAATTAGAACTAATAGACTATATTGACTACCTTATGTAAAAACCGCCTCATTCCCGGGATGGCTACTACACTTTGCCATAACGGCACATGCTAGTTAATGTTAAATTAATCTAACACTGTAGAGCTCTCCCACAAACACGTCCATCATAATCCACGGTTCTTGGTCAACTCCCCCCTAGTTGATCCCAACTCGGGTTTATATGGCAAACTCCTAAAATTGGTCACGTGATATGGGTGACGTCCTGCAGGTGTTATTTGCGCATATCATCCATTGTCAGGAAACTATTTTCCTGGCTTAAGTCCTGTCAAAGTTGTCAGTAATGGTTTTCCAAACAAGCTTACATTGTGCACGTGAAGTTGTTCATGTCCGGCAGGTGTTGGCCCACATCCGATTGCCACTATGACCCCACAAAGAGTTGCAAATAACCCCGTCAACTTCTCGATGTGCCGGAAACCAAGAATTGACAGATGCACTGTTTTCCTGTCTCTCGCTGCCAATTCCGGTTTGTCTCTGACTGTTGACAAACTGTCAATCTTCTGTTCAGTGGTGACAATCCCAGCAGCCATTTCCGTCTGATGTCCGGCAGTATAAGTGACAGACAGGGCTGTTCCATCTACTGCGCCGGGCAAGGCTATGTAATTCTAAATGTTTACAAACTGCCAACGCGGTGTATCCATTCCTTTTCACTCACCACCAAATGTGTATATGGGCTGACCTGATGTAACCTGTGCAGCTGTGTTTACTCTGTTAGTACGACTGTTGTGGCCTAGAAAATATACGCCAAGCAAACGTCGGTATTATTATCTGGTTAACTCATGGCGAGCTCGTGACAACAGTGAATAACTAGGATTAGAATTGAAGTATAAGAAGACATAGATTATGGTCGTCACTAGGACGAAGGAAGCACTGCAATGATACAAGTGAATTGGAATTTTCTTTAACAAGTGAATATATATAATTATCTCGGAACAGTCATAACATGTGATGGGAGATGCCTTGGCGAATGTGGCCTTTTACTAGATGAAAAACATACTGACCAATAAAAAGATGTCAATACACTGAGATAAAGATTGTTGAAGTGCTGCATAGAAAATCTACATGTGTATGGATGTGAAGAGTGGACAATGAGCAGACAAGCTGAAAAACATCTGATAGCTTTGGAAATGTGGTTTTTGAGGAAAATACAAAGATTATCATGGACAGACAGAAAAACCAATGCACAAGTCCTACAAGAAACAAATGAAAAGCGTAAATTGATTAGAGAAATTAGATGTAGTCACAATTTTTGGACACTTTATGAGAAGAAATAAATTGCAGAACTTCGTAACAACTTGTAAGACTGAGGTGAAACAAACAAGGGGAAGGCAGAAAAATAAATACATGGATGACGTGGCCACGTGGTATGGTCGAGACAAGAACACTGAGCGTATTCACGACTCTGATGATCGAGTGAAATGGCGAATCATAACCACCCACGCTTATCGGCATGGCACATGGTGGGTGGATGGATGATCTGTATTATATGCATTTGTCATCCACTCTCTTCGTTGATAGAGAGTTTTTTGTTTGTTTAATGGAGGTGTGTAGATGCACATAATTAGCTTCTACTAAGTGTTGCCAGATTGTGTATTTTTAGTGGATCGCAGTAATTATTCATGTATTTCTGAACCTGAATACATTCATTTACTGTCTACATTAACCGATGGATTTATATTTGTTTCTAATATCAGATTATCACCAGAATAAAAAGAGTACATTCATGTTTGAGTTCGTGTTAAGTTTAGCCTCTTTTGAGTGTTATGTCTGCTCACTGCTACGGTGTGAATTAACTTTTGCAATCTCTGAATCTACAAAACCTATAATTACTATTCCTGTTTGTTTTGTCTTGTCGTGTGCGTTTGGTTGAAGAATGTTTTCCCTCGTCATAATAGTTTCTTTCTCATCTCCATACCTCTTTATATTTGCATGTTCTAAGCTAAGCCTCAGTCTTTATATCTCACTTAGTTATGTCTTCTTGCTATCTGTCCACCCTGCCCCGGCTGTGTGTGTGTGTGTGTGTGCGTGTGTGTGTGTGTGTGAGTGTGAGTGTTTGTATGTGTGTCTGTCTGTCTATGTCTGTATGCACGTATTTATACATGCATGCATGCCTCATTGTAACCTCCGTCCCACACAGTAAATGACACGCGAATCTTTGCTGCCTTCCGTGATATACTGCATAGCTACTGACTTCATTATACATCTGGCAGAACCTATTCTGACTATCAATTATTTCGATTTCAATAAGCACAACTGGGATCAAATAAATACAGAAAGGGTTTCAACTGTGCCTTTTCTTCGTAGACCATTGCCGCTGCTATGATTGTACCAATGCACGAAAACTTAATTTACGACATTTTGAATGATTATCCCGCATGTCATGTCATTGTCTTCTGCTAACTTCCTTGACTTTATAGACCCTATGGCATCCCGTGGTCATACCACGTCTGTTTACAGTCAGATAATGTTTGCCTGCATAGTAAAAACTATAGGAGTAGAACGGAGCACCTATTAGTGTAGCGAGATGACTACAGGTTCGTCTCGCTACTGTTACGGTCAAAAGGAACCTACCGTGCAAATTCGTGCCGGAGGGTCCCAAGGAGTTGACTTGCTTCCCTTGTTACCGGGAACAGAACATTCGAGAAACGCGAACTCCGTTCAGTG
This sequence comes from Cepaea hortensis, assembly GCA_963921405.1. Taxonomy (NCBI): domain Eukaryota; kingdom Metazoa; phylum Mollusca; class Gastropoda; order Stylommatophora; family Helicidae; genus Cepaea; species Cepaea hortensis. The sequence continues at coordinate 87,749,165 of OY992891.1, forward strand.
CACTGCGTCGGAGATAGCCGGTCATGAACCACACGTGGCACATGTGCTTAAGCGAACGAACGAATGAACAAACTTTATTGTCAAAGGGTTAAGAATTGGGCACACAGGCCCGTCTAACATTATGCCCTTCTATCACTCTCTTTCATACATTATTTCATTCACATATCATTCAAGGCTAACAGAGAACAGCTACAATATAAATGATATGCATTATAAAGGCATGGGCTAAATGCGAACATCAAAGTTACACGACACAGTAAAATTAGATAATGGTCTGACACTTGTTATTACCCATGTGGAATATACTGGCCTACCAAAAGGGGACTGGCTGTTATACTAGGGTTTTGCTATTATTATTATTATCTCTATTATTAAGGGGGAAGATAATCCGTACTGAGATAGTGTTCGAATAATTTGCAATTATATGAATAGGGATTGGTGATGTCTTTGATTTCTTGTGGAAGATTGTTCCACAGCTGAGCTGCAGAGTACGCAGCTGCAGAGTGCAGAGCTGCGTGTAAGCTGAGTGTGGGTTCATGCTGAAGGTTGAAACTCGACTGACGTTTTAGTGCAGTTGAAGTGCAAACAATCTGTTCTAAGGACGTTGGAAATGTATGATGTGTGAATTGTATATGGCAATAAAAGAGGTCCTACAATTTCGCCAGCATGTTGACCCAGAGTTCGCTGCATTGAAGGTGTTTGCTTTTTATTACTATAGTATCTTCGTGTCGATGGTTCGTGCTTCTCGCAGGCAGCGTAGGCGTTACGTCAAGCCAGCCCATGCATGGTTACGAGGTCAGAATAAATGGGACTTAGCCGAAATTGGGGTGCAGAAGGGATGGCTTTACCATCCATCGGTTAAGGACATCCTAGGTGTTTGAGGCAATGTGCTAGCTCATTAAGTATTGGATATTCGGACTCAGGTCATTCAGGCCTTTAAAATGAATATATGCATGAGTGGGTTTGGTGATTGTAATCGTCGGTCGAGGTAAGCGCGGCGTAGAAGTGCGACGAGTGACTTCTGGAGGACGCCGCGGACGCTGGGGCGCGACAGGGCGATACCTAAACCATGGCGTGCGACCTATACAACCACTCCAGATGACGAGTAGAGGCGTTTGCGAGTATCGACAGAAGTGTTCACCGAACGACCGATGTGATGAAGGCCGTCTCCGCAATTTAGGACATCCACTAGATTTTTCTATTTCTAATTGCCTACACCTGTCCTATGCGTATGTAGTTCTTCTGAAGGGAACCAAAGGGGGAGGGGGGGGGGGGGGGCTAATTAATTCATGTGGCGAAATTGAGAGAAATAGAACCGAGGGAAATAAAACCTTCGGTAAACGAGACTGCTGTTCCAGGGAACAGTGGCACCGTTCTACCTACTCACCCTATTGATAAGGGGTGAGAGAACGGAATAGGATGTTATCCGCTACATGGGAGATATACCATGTATTCAAACACAGATGATGAATAATACCTGCTATATGGCGGTAGGAACCATGTGTTCAAGAGCCATTGACTGAAAATGGAGGTACACCTTTCCCATATGGAATATGGGATTAGGCGAATACCTGAGATGATTACGCAGATATTTGAGGAATGAGGGAAACAGAACGGAGGTTCGGCTGAGTGGCCGAATACCTCCTCAAAAGGGTTGTTGAGCTTAATACTAATGCCCAAATTTAATGCGTGAAATGACTGAGACTTGCATGGACTTGTGTGCCTCGTGTGTGACTAACCGACGGAACCTGTCAGAGCTGTCGTACAGTTCTCTAGGGACGATGATCTTCATTTAGTGGTCTGATAGATGAGAGTCCAAATTCATCCCAGTCCAGATCACAGCAGAAGAGGCTCATATATATATATATATATATATATATATATATATATATATATATATATATATATATATATATGTGTGTGTGTGTGTGTGTGTTTTATGTGTACGCTGATTGCTGGTACCAGTGGCTCTCACAAGGTTGTTTAGTTGCAGAACCTGGCATGGGTGTGAGATGTTCATTCATGTAACGATGTACCATCAGCAGTCATATTCGGCCACGGCGGCCCAGAGTTGGGTCTGACAACCGGTATATTGACTTACTTGGCCTAATGTATACGGCCCTGAGCTGTGACCGGCATTAACATTAGACTAGACTTCAGATACCAGTCTTGTGTGAAACGACATAATGGACTGTGTGTATCTACACTGTTTTTCTATGGAATGTGTTCTTCCAGTTGCCCTATAGGACGTTTTCATGTACCTTGCTGTGAGGTTTTTTGTGGGTTTATAGAGAATTACAGAAGTTCCAATGAGTGAAGTTCTATAAAGTATATCTCTCTATAAAAGATACAGGTTAGTAACAGCAAGTGTTGTCTAGAGGTATTGATAGTCATTCTCGCATAACCCTTGTAGAGAAACCATTCAGAATTTTGGCTCACCGAGTACCCCCACTGTGAGAAATTAGACCTAAGTTAAGTTCTACACAGAATTATTTATAGATGATTTCTCTTCTAGGCCATATATATATATATAGAGATCTTGGCAGTTAGCCACAGTAACCAATGAAAGCAGTTCTCTCATCTTCCAGCTGACTGTGCTCTGATCGCCAACCTCATTTTTGATCTCATTACTTATTTCAAGTGACACAAGACACCTGGACAAATGATCACATTGACAATTGTACCATTGTAGTGAACATAAACAACAACAACTGTATTTTACACTGGTTGAACAAGACAACATGAGAAGATCTTGACAACAACCACACAGACTTTCATAATCTCTGTAACCAACAGCAACAGTAGAGTAACAGTCACCATGAAGATGCTTGACACCAGTTGGACATTTCTTTCTCAACAATGTACAAGACAATCACAGAGACATGTATCTCAAAAAAACTGTTTTCTTACTACTAATCATTTATTAATGTCTGATGAGGTCAAGTGAAGACTCAGGCTTCATATTCTGCCAACAATTTACATCTCAAATATAAGTTTATATGCAAATTATAGTGACATTATCTATGAAAACCCAAACACATCACTCAATATCCCCACAGAAACATCAATCAAAAAACCCCCTCCTCCTTCACATCTCTACACCATAAGTTATCCTACACCACACTTTAGACCTAAATCCTTTCTTCGACTGTTACTGAGGGAAACACAAGATAAGCCATAAATTGGGGCAAGCATAGGGACGTTCTGCTCCACTGGTCTGTTGAATCCTTTTAGCACCTATGATGGTGTTGGACAGCTCAGGTTACAGTTCTCCCCATGATGGTTTTCCAATTCAGGCTATTCCCTGCTGTCACAATCTTGAAAGAAATTTTAAAGCTCTATCTTTTCACTGGTGAGTTCATGAAGTTGACACTTAGGACTGTTCATCTAAAAAGAAACAATATGTCCTAGCATTCTTCTTTCTGTCTATATCACCTAAATTTGACTGTTCATGAAGTTGACACTTAGGACTGTTCTTTTGCTTCTCCAGTGGAGGAAGATCTAAAAAGAAACAATATGTCCCAGCTGTCTTTCTTCACAGTCTATCACTCCTAAGATTTCTGATGGAACTGAATCACCACACTGACTTAACACTAATCCATTTTTTGAATTTGCTCTATTTATTAACTTCTGCTCCTTCAGCTTTCAGCCATTATTAATATTAAGCTGTGATAGGGTCAGCTCCAAGTGCACCTTTAATGTCCACTCTTAGCCAGTAGTGACATTCTGAAGACCAGGTGATCTCTCCTCTTAAGGTTTCTTCTTGAATTTATCTTGAAGATATAGCCTAGAGCTTTTACAAAATTGGAGAGTATCCCTGTCTTAGGCTTTGGATAAAGACTTTTTCTTCAGTGCCATCTGTATAGGCCAGAATTAGTGGATTCAGGCTGAACATTTGCAACCTGTTGTTCATTTTGGTCTTTTTGGAGTCTGACTTTTCAGCTGGAGTTGAAGACTAGAGCTCAGGACTTCCCCTGGATTTGTCCTGGTAATTGAAAAGGGCCTCCTCCATCTTCCTCATTCTCTGTTAATAAACAAAGGCACAACATGTGTTTTACATCTATTGAACCATTGTCACAGTTATACAGTACTGTCACAGATTCAGAGAGGAATGGGAGGGGAAAAGGAGTGTGATATTCGAACACCCGCCTCTCACTGATGATGAAGTGCAATTTTAATTGGGGGTTTGGGGTGATATCCTTTCTCCAGGTTCATCCCCAAAACCGTGAAGTCATAGGCACATACTCCTAATCAGAGGCAGCTTCACACAATTATCTTGTAAATTCTCACAATGAGTGGATCACAGGGACCGGTGTACCATGAGAACAGACAGTGTGATTAAGCACCAAGAAGTAGGCATTGTATGGCAGAAATCATGCACTAGAAATGCTTTCACATGTGGAATACACATAATGAAAGAAAACATGAATTTTCCCTGACAAATAGCATGAGCCTTCCCATGTATTCATCTGACAGACACTGTAGGTTAATTTCCACAGTGCAATGCAGTCCTGCAAACATGGATTTGATAAGTGTCTTTACTTTTACAAATATGAGAAGTTAATTATATAATTATCATCTCATTCACTCAAACATTCTCAGCCATTATAAGGGAGAAATTACATGCAGTATATAGCATCACACATTCTGAAACATAACTGCCAAAGGTAACTCTCAAGAGCGATGTACAGTTTGGTTAAGAATGGTCATGATAGGCACTCAACGAATGTTCAGAGCGCACAAAGGTTTTGCCATATGCATTGAGCGTGGTTTACAGTCATAGGCATATGCAAATCATCAAATCAGACAGACAATAGACATGGTAAGAATGTTTCACTGCGGTAGACATGACAGGTTTTGAGCGGCAGTTTTAGAGTCACTGTACGAAGTCCTGTCTTCTGTTTACATTTTCTCAAGAAAATACTCGGCCATTCGTCTCTCTCTCACTTCATCAGGTTTACACATAACATATTAAATGATTTAGGTACCTGGAGTGCAGATGACCACATCCTAAAGAATGCTTTTGGGCAAATTTTACCACTGCATCTTGAACATGTCCTTACGGGATGGAATCAAGGCTTCGACTGGCGGGCTAATTATGTATTAAGGAGCGTTACCAGCCCAAGGGTTACCCAATCAAATTGAGACCCCACCATTCATCTACCCTCTCTCGATCTAGAATGTACGATTCTATTTTTAGTTAGGGTATCACGACGGCTTACGTAGTTAACTACTGAATATTGAGAAATGTAAATGGACTGGGGATGCGAACGTCTGAAGACATCATGCCACACTTGCTATTCAAGGAAGGGCCAGCATGGAGGTTTTGGACTATCATTCCTGTTTGTTAATGAACTCGCCAACTAAGGCTGCATAGACCTAGTTGACGTCAAAAGAGGGGATTGCCGTGAAATACCAGCGCATTCCCAGGTGCAGCAACCTATCTCTGCTTCTACGCCCGTCTACTTCATTAGTGAGGAGGCTCTGCAGTATCCGGGTGAGAGTCCTTCGACAGTAGAATGAGTAGACTAACTATGGACGGCTCTATGATGAGAGCCGGTACCCTACACTGCTGATCTTGTCTCTATCCGCCTACTGACTACCTCTATCTAAACCTATCTACTCTGACATCCTGATGTATAATACATGTATATATTATGTTTGTTTCAAACCAGAGTTGAATCAATTGATCTGGATGGAGGACTAGGGGTTAACGTCCCTTGAAAGAAAGATTGAAAGCGGGGGTTGCCCAGAGTCTGGTGGAGTTGGTAGACAGAAACCCAAGTACCCAATACTTAGAACTGAGTCCACGGTATACAGTGTAGTAATAGCTCCCCTCACCCCAGGGACATTACGTCAATTGGTTACACCTATGTGCAGTGATGTTGATACGTCGACTAAACTAAACTAATACATTCTCCAGCAGTATTCCTGCCATTGTTAAAGAATTTTTATAGATTTTGTTAGGTTATTTCCCAACTTGTCACATATAACATTTAATTGAAGTTTAATTGTTCTTGTCAATAACTTAATTTCTTTGAACATTTCGTAATCTATACCAATATTATGATATCACTCTATTCCTGTAAAGCAATCTTATATATATTGGTTTTTGTACCTTCTTGTATTCTTTATTATTTCTCGTGTTGAAGATTTAAACTGCATGTCTCGGTTTCTCCTCCACGTTTCAGATCCCTGGCTGCTGTTATCAAGATACAGTTAATATGTTCTTGCATTTCTCAACTGAAGAATTAAAATAATGATTTAAATACAGCAACTGTCATTTTCTCATAATCTCTCTCTCTCTCTCTCTCTCTCTCTCTCTCTCTCTCTCTCTCTCTCTCTCTCTCTCTCTCTCTCTCTCTCGCTCTCGCTCTCCCCTCAATCACCATTCTCTCTCTATTATACACAAAATGAAGAAGAAGGAAAAGTTAACAATTTACTTCAGATCTGTATTATTTTGTAGTTACTTGTTGCTGACAATGATGAAAATAGTGAATTGTTTCCTGTACACAGAAAATAAAACAGTCCCCCACTTGTCTGTGGAGTTTACAGCAGACATGTTGAACGGAGCTGACGATGTATCAGTTACATTATTGTAAAACTGTTAATTGACCCCTGGACTGAATTCAGTTACCTGGACTCTGAAGGTTACAGTCACAGTAGGAGACTTGTCACACAAATTGATGACCTTATGTTATGTCTGGTTGTAGATTACTATCAGTGACAAACTGCTAGGACCAGCTGATGTAGAAATGAAATCACTCCACGCACTTTCCTGTTAAGGATCAAACTGTAAATACACATAGCCAGTGCCTTCTACAAGACAACACCATAAACATGGTAAATAAATTATATTTCATAGAAACTTACTATGCAAGTTTTGTAAACAGAAGTCGATCTATACCACCACACAATATGGGATTTTAATGTTAGAATACATTTACTTACATATTAAAATGCATTGTTTAGACGTACTATGAATATTTTATGATGTGGCATATATTTGTGAACCACAAATTGAAGAACCTGCATTTGAAGAAATCCTATGTGGCGTGCATCATTACACAAGGGTGCAGTCATATGTGAGGCAACCAGGACTGCAAGAGCTGTAAAGAAAAGGCAGGACAGAAAAACCACTGCAGGAAATCCTCCTCCAGAAACGTCAAGCATTTTTTGTCCACATTGTCAAAGAACATTTCGAGCCAAAATAGGCCTTATCAGCCATCTTAGAACCTACGGCTCCATACTTTTAACCCCACTGGATGAAATGAATGGTCATCATCATTCTTGATGGACAAACAACATACATACAACATATGTAATCACACGACTTAAAAACAATAAGGCAATTGGGGCTGATGGAATTGCTGCTGGATTTATAAAGGTAGGTGGTCATGCATTACATCTAAAGCTATACGAACTAATAATAAAAATCTGGAGGACAGAAGAATTACCCCATGACTGGAAAGAGTCATTACTAATACCTATCTTTAAGAAAGGAGACAAGTTCCAATGTGAAAATTATAGAGAAATATTATATACTGTCCACAAGCTATAAGATACTATCCGCAGTATTACTAAATAGACTAAAACAATATTCAGAAGACATATTAGGTGACTACCAGGCGGGTTTTAGGCAAAACAGATCAAAAATAGATCAGATATTTATCTTACGACAAATAGCCGATAAAATTGGGAATATAAAAAAGATCTCCATAACATGTTTGTGGATTTTATAATGGCTTACGATAGTGTCCATAGGAATAGTCTATGGAATGCTATGCAGGAATTTGGAATACCAAGGAAGTTAATCAACATGACCAGATTATGCATGGAAGATACTTATAATATAGTAACATATAAAGGCAGGAAATCAGACCCTTTCCAAATAACATCTGGCTTGAAACAGGGTGATGCACTATCGCCGCTACTCTTCAATCTGGCTCTAGAGAAAGTTGTAAGGAAGGTAAAGGAGGAATATGATATTGGAGGAACCAAGCTGCTTGGTTATGCAGATGATATAGATAGTATTTGGGAAGATGAACAAAAGACATTGGAAATATTGACTCACTTAAAAGAAAATGCCCAACAGATGGGGCTGGTTATCAACCAAGATAAGACAGAATATATGGTAATTTCAAGAGAAGGAATGGCTAAAACTCTGGCCTCATACAAATAGATAATATGACCATTAAAAGAACGGAAACATACACATACCTGGGTACAATCTTCAATTGCTCCAACATCAAAAGGGAAGAAATACAAACTAGAATCAATTCTGGAAATAAGATATACTATACTAAAATCAAATGCGCTATCTAGTAACTCCAAAATCACAATATGCAAAACACTGATCAGACCATTTGTGCTGTATGGCTCTGAAGCCCTGAGTACGACGAAAGGAGACGAAGCCCTGTTACAAACCTTTGAGAACAAAGTTTCAAGACGCATCTTTGGACCCATTAGGGATACACAAAGTGGGGAATGGAAAAGAAGAAGTAACAAAGACATTTATGATCTGTTTATGTCCCCGCTAATCATCGGTATCATGAAGGTTGATAGACTACAGCTGCTGGGGAATATAGAAAGAATGGAAGATAATAGGAAAACAAAACTCGCTTACACTCAGGAAATAAATGACCGTAGACCCCGAGGTAGACCAAGAAGACGGTGGAGTGATAATATATATACAGACCTACAAGCACTTGGAATCAACGACTGGCAAGAGAAGGTCAACCAGAGAGACGAATGGAGACGGCATGTATCTGCAGCAAAGAACCTCAATGGCTCGGAACGCTGAAGAAGAAGAAGAAGAAGAAGAAGAAGAAGAAGAAGAAGAAGAAGAAGAAGAAGAAGAAGAAGAAGAAGAAGAAGAAGAAGAAGAAGAAGAAGAAGAAGAAGAAGAAGGCATATATTTGAATGGAATAGTAATAATGACAAATGTATTGTTACTGATTTGTTATGAAATGAAAACCTAGGTCTTCTAAAGATCATAAGCAACAGCCACATCATCGTATTCATCAAGTACCATGCTGAGAGGCGTAGGCGTTCATGTCTCTTCACAGATGTCAGTCTCCGTTGTTGACATACCTCTATGCAACCGTCTCAATCCATCCAGAATAATTTCTTTTGGACTGCCTCTGCCTCTCTTCCCCTAGATTTTTTCCAGTTGCCACGATGTTCTCCAATGTCTCTGTTCTTTTCACATGGCGGAAAAAGATGTTTTCCTCTTTCTTATTTGCCTCTTTCTTCTTATTCACTAAAAAGTAGCACATTTATATAATGACGACACTGAATGACAAGCTAATCAGAGCAACTGCGTCTCATTAAGTCCAACCTTTATTTAAAACACCGCAAATGTGCCGCGCCCGAGATGACTGAGTCTAGCCATGCTGCCGTACACTGCTCTCTCACATGTCAAGCTACAGGCCGTCGGACGTGGATGGTTTCAATCGGCGAAAGAGCGTTATGATAGTCCCTCAGATCATATGATCACGTCATATAAATAATAAGTATATTTCACTTACTGTCAGGGTTGAGTTCGAGACTTACATCACATCCACTGGCGAGACAACTACACACGCTTCCTGCATGTCACGCTGAGTAGGCTGGCGCTTAGCATTCATCAGTTGTGGCTTCTTTTCTAGCAGACATTCTACTAGTTTCGGTCGTTAAGGCGACATAATACGACTTCTGATCCATAACTGGATATTCACTACAGCTTCTGATATTTAGATGTAACATTATACAAGCTGTTTTCTCGATGTAGACTTGCGATGATCACATCTGCCTGTCCTGGCACCCAAGTGAACTCTTTCAGCCCAACACCGCTGAATGTTGGATGTAATAATGTGGTTGTGTGAGTCAGAAGTAAAGGACCCTTTAATAAACCGTAGACGCATTGGGCATATGCCGCTAAACCGTATGTTTATAGACCAATCGGCACTAGGTGGTTGCTGTGGCCAGTATCACACCTGGCTCTTCCACTTATCAAGGCATTTCTTGGCATCTATTGTAGGCTAGGCAGCCCTGATAAATTATTCAAAATCCACTCCGAAACGGATTTTAACATGAGACCACCGGGTCAGAAAGCGAGTGTCAAACTACCGTGCTATAATGATTCCTTCAAAAGTGGTTAATAGACAAGTATTACGTGGTAAGATCGTACAAGCATTTGAATAGTTTCCCCATGAACTACACAGTAAGAGAGTAACTGAATACCAAGAAGAAGATGTTTGAAATGCTTATTAAATGGCCTTCGTAGTGTTAAAATGTACAAGTGATGAGGCGTGTAAAAGGCTCCTTTACTCTTACTTATACATACTTTAATATCTTCTGAAAATATTTATGTGGATTTAACATCAAAGCATATCACTGTCATTGTGTGACCATTGTAATTGTATGATCATTCCACTATTAAAACCTTTTCTTTCTTACAGATAAATGTAAAATTAGCAGCTGCGATTGCTTCCAGCTATTTACCTTTAGTTAATTTTACGTTTTTTTTCCCCAGTCAAAATATAGTACATTGAGAAACACCAGAAATAACATAGGTCAAGTAAAAGCAATGACAGCCAGGAATGATACATGTTAGCAACATCACAGAGTTCAGGGGTATGATTAATTACCAGTTGCGAAATCTAATGATAGAGGTGCAAGCCAAACCATCCATGTACACATTCGTCTCGATTACCACCTTTTATTACAAAACATGAACATCCTTCGTCTACAACAGTCAACTTATAATCTAGGTGCAACTTCTCCTGAGACAACATCGTCTTAAATAGTAAATTATATTAAAATCCAATGGAAATTATTTGGGAAATTGTTGTTTTATTTTCACTACCACTCCTAATATATAATGTTTCTTTTGCCGATATTGCTTGATTTAATGTTTCTTGACCAACATTATTTTATTTTACCTGTTTATTACACCAGTAGAACTTGATTCGTTAGCTTTTGCCAGAATTAACGGACATGGCGTTCTTTGATGAGTGTTTAGTTAATGTTTCGTTGATCACAATTACAACTGGACCAAACAGCTTACGCCAGGTCAGCATGGCCAAATAGATTACAGCGCTTGTTCTGACACAGCCAGTGTGCTGATTCTGAGGTTGGGGGTTCAAACCCTACAGCGGTCAGTTCGACTAAAATGTTGACTTCTCATCTTTTACTTCGGAATGCAAATTGAAAGTAACTCTGAAGTAGGAGTGGGATCGACTGATGGCGAGGGACAATGAAAATAAGGAAATGTAATCCGCACGCAAAATTCAGTCCCGTGTTTCAAGAAGTAGCTTGTGTGGACTCGCTGGAGTTCAAAGCGATCAAACGCACAAAACAACAACAAATAAGAATAATAAACAGCTTGTACTGACAGCCTGGGTATTTTTTAAAGTTTCATTCATCGCCATTACATTTGTAATAGACAGCTTACACCAGTGTTTCCCAACGTGGGGCCCATGCCCCACAAGGGGGCAATTCGATTGTTAAGGGGGGGGGGGCAATTCGAAAATGGAAGAAATCGGCTGGATATAACAAAACGGGGAGACTTGAGACTGAAGTTAACTAAATTGGAACCTGACATAAGATCTCTTTGCAGCAAACATCAAGCGGAAGGATCTCACTAAATTTAAATAATAAATAATTACTAATAATTAAGATAATATAGACAAATCTTTCATTAAAATTATTTTGTACTTGAATTTCAGTTCTCCATTATATGGTTTGAAAACTTACTTACTGTGTTTGCTCAATAATTTCCTAGTGATTTCTTCCTAAAAAACCCATCATTCAAGTTTCTTTAGTGAACATTTCAAGTTTTGAATATAAAAAATAATGTATATGTTGTGGGGGGTGGGCGGGGCAATATGAAGTTTAGAAAGGCTTAGGTGGGGGAATAGCACAAAAAAGGTTGGGAAACACTGGCTTACACTGACAATCTCATCATATGATCTCAGGACTCTTGTCATTTCGTGCTCAAGACTTCGCAAGGAAAGTTACTCAGTTTTCTCGATCGATTGTTACATTTCTCTGTACAATGCCAATTTTGTTGTTTCTACATTATTTCTGAAGAATTAAGAAGTTTACAGAACGTTGTATTCGTTGAGTAAATTAAGTTTGAGATGTATTTATTGTAATAATTTACAATCCAAGAACTTTTTAAATTACTTATGTTGTTTATTTCTTTCTGGGGTGGTTAAAGGTTAGACATGCGTAAACATTTATGTAATCACAATTAATGAACCCATTAGAAATTATTTGGTCTAAAATCAACTTCTTGGAAACATTTCTCTACTTTACTTGGTGTCTTCACTAGACGAGCATTTCTGATATGATGACATTTGGGTCGCCAGTTAGACATCTATACTGTCACTAACTATTCACATGTCGCCAGGTGGGTACATTCAGAATGCCTTGTAAACACATGAAATTGTGTCATTATTTGAGTGCATCCAGAAAGACGAAGAGCATATACAACCACCCATATATTTCCAGTTTGTTTTCTGTAATTGTGTATTTGCCCTATATTTCTTGTTCTTTATATTGTTTAGATGTCCACATCTTAAACGCAGTTTATATAATTTATTCATACATTTCAAAAAGGTATTCAGGTGATTCGAATTGTTAGTCATGCTTACTTGCCAGTACATCTTTGTCTGATAGAGTTAAAATATAATCTGCAGTGTGAATTGTCGGAAAGGAGGTCATCAGCGTTAGGCTTTAGAGAGTGCTGGCTTGTTGTATGCATATTAATTTCGAAACTTGTTTGTACAGTGGCTAAAATTAAATGAATCCATCGATCAGATGGTATAACCTAGAGGGAACTTAAGCAAGATGTGTTTAACTAGCAAAGTTCCTGGACTGTTGTGTATGCTTATAATAGTTTGTTGTCTATCCTTTACAGGACTTCACAGTAAACTTCATTGTTACTTTAATGTTTGTGATTTCTTGCCAAGTTTACGTTCAGTAGTCTGCCATTGCTTTCTGAACGATCGGCACTCATACCTTTGTATAAGAACAAAGGCAGGCGGTTTGAATAGAAATCGTCCGCAACTGTGTTTCGAATGCGGTATACAAGATTACGAAATGCATTCCCAACCCTTTTGCCACCGAGTTAGTGAATACGATAGACTGGACCTAATTAAATGTACGTGCTAGGGTAAGTCAATAAGTAAGTCACAAATGTCTGCAGAACAATAACTAAATATAATAACTTGAAACCAGCTTATTTTTATAGATATATTGTCACGTTATTTCTCAACATAATTTCCACCAACATTGATGCACTTATCCCATCGTTTCATCAGTTCTCCCAAACGGGCCGCATAGAACTGCGTGCTCTGTTTTCTAAACCACGTGTTCACGTCACATTCAACTTCGGCGTCACTCGTGAAATGTCTCCCGCCAAGGTGTGTTTTTGGTGGACTTAGCCCATAGCGATATTCCGTAAAGCGGTGCATAGCTGGGTAGAAAAAGGTACGAGGGCGAGTCAAAAAAAGCAAGTCACACAGTTCTGTGGGATGGCAGGTAAATGAAAACAAAGCACGCAGTTCTATGCTTTCGGTATGGGAGGACTGATAAAATGATGGAATACATGCATCAATATTGGTGGAAATTACATTGATGAATAAAGGGACAATGTATGTATAAAAATAAACTGGTTTCAAGTTGTTATCATAGTTAGTTATTTTTCTACATCCATTTGTGACTTACTTATTAACTTACTACCGTGGTTATTTTTCTACATCCATTTGTGACTTACTTATTAACTTACTCTCGTACAACGACAATTTTGCTATAACGATTGACACTGGAACAGAATGGAGAAGTCTGAAGATTGTATTCAATATGTGGTATGCGATTTAAAATAAAATGTAAGATGACATCCAACATGCAGTCAATATTTGCTAAAGGCATTGCCAGTGATACAGATCGTATGTCCGTCTGTAACTTGCCTTCTGCATAATTAGCTTGCTGCCAAGTACCCTCATTATACATGCCATGTTTGTTTACATTACACGACGCGTTGACATCCTTCTTAGTATATCTGTGGAGTCACAGCGTGGTTTTATTTGGTCAGCTTGCTCTCTGTTTCCGCCGCTGATGACTTTCAGGCTGTGTGTCTTCGCTTGCTGTATAATGGCAGAGGGCTGGATCTTACAATAAATCTACTATTGTTAATTATTACAGCCTGTACATCCTGACATGTTATAATTCACTTCAAAAATCACAGAACTACAGTTCCATTATTTCACATTCAGTTAAACATATTTATTAGTTGTAGTGTTCATGTACTCACATCACATACAATGCCAATGAATACAAAGACATAATATCAAATACACAGTTAAAATCGTATACGGTAACACTCTAATGCACAATCTCTGCAGCCTTAGAGCTCAATATATTCCCTTAGAAGAATACACCACCTTACCCAATCCTAAACTGCTGGTTTCTGAATGATCCCGTGCCAGTTAGCTACCTTGACTTATCATTGTTTGTGGACTCACACGCCCACATGTTTTCAATTCAGGTCTATAGGTATATTCAGGTATTCAGGAATACATCAATAACATTAGATATACAGATAATACAGTCTTGATTGCAGACAATGAACAGGACCTGCAACATTTAGTAGATGCGGTTGTTGCACACAGCGAACAACTGGGGTTAGAGGTAAATTGTAAAAAGACACAGATTATGGTCGTTACTAGGAAGAACGAAATACCACAATGCAATATGCAAGTAAATGGGAATACTCTTCAGCAAGTGAATCGATACAATTATCTCGGAACAGTCATAATATCTGATGGGAAATGCCGTGAAGAAATTAGAACAAGAATTTCCATTGCGAGGGTAGCCTTTTGCAAGATGAAAAACATACTGACCAATAAAAAGATATCAATTGAAACGAGAAAAAGAGTGTTGAAGTACTTCATAGAACTTATACTTGTGTATGGGAGTGAAGCTTGGAAAATAAGCAGGCAAGCTGAAAAACAGCTGATGGCTGTGGAAATGTGGTTTCTGAGGACAATTCAAAGAATACCATGGACAGACAAAAAAACCAATGAACAAGTCCTTCAAGAAACAAATGAAGATCGTAAACTGATTAGAGACATTAGACGTAGACAGTCACAATTATTTGGGCATGTTATGAGAAGAGATGACTTGGAGAACTTGGTGACGACTGGCAAGATCAAAGGGAAGAGACCAAGGTGACGACTGAGAAGTAAATACCTGGATGGTTTGGCCACATGGCATGGTCGAGACAGGAACAGGGAGATGATCCACGACTCTGGTGATCGAGTGAGATTGCAGAACATGACCGCCCACGCTTATCGGCATGGTACAAGATGGATGGATGGATGCACCATCAACAACCACCTGCTCTATGTAACTTCCAATATTGGAATTTACCATCTCAGTCATCTACATCATGATCTATCCAAGGGGCATAATAAATATGCCCCTATGCTTTTAACTTCATGAAATCAGTATTAACTTCTAGGAAGTTTAACAACGCATTACAATGATAATTCTCACATGTTATGTATAGTCAACACTATTATATAGCGAGGAAGCCTGGACAATGAACTGGCAAATATAATGTCGAACAGACGTTCTGGGGATATGGATATAAGGATCTTTATGCCGTAATTCAAGGAAACAAAAACAATCAAATACAGACGTTATAGAACAACAGGGGAAGAAAAGAGAGTTGATGAAAGAAATATAAAAATAAAAGGCAAGTGAAACATTTCGACAACGTTAAAAGACACAACACGCTTTAAAAAAAAAAATATACAGAAGGATACGGTCGTAGGCAAGCAAGCAAGAGGTAAAAAAAATCGTTACACGTAGGAAGACAACATCAAGAGATGGACCTACTGCAATCTGACAGAATGTACAGTTAGGGCGAGAGACAGGCAGTTTTGGAGATCCATAGTTGCCAATCATCATCGTGGAGACGGCACTCGATTGATTGATTGAGAAACATATGATTGTGACACGTTTGGCTCAGTATAAGATCCATTATATATATACATTATATTTATCCTTATTGTTTAGACTCTCTTTCTGTCACTCTGTTTCTATCACTTTATGTTTTCATCTCTCTCTCTCTATATATATATATATATATATATATATATATATATCTCGTTCCCGCACCCTCTCTGGTATTCTTTCCCTTCACTATCAAAATCACTTGTATGCATATGTTATGAATCTGGATGTTGGTAGTTTGTATGTTATATGTGTTCATCATTCTCTCCCCACTTTGATGACCCTTCCTTTTCCATCTTCCACATTCCCCTCTATATCTCTCTTTCAGCATGTTCATAATAAATATTACAAACAATCTGCTTCATCAAGTAGACTGCCTATTCTCTCGCAGTAACTTAAACACACCAAGAAACATAAATGCATGGCTATGCTATTTATTTATAATAAAATAATGCGTGCTTAAAAACAGATACACATTATCGCTCATATTTTATATATTTATAATGAACATTCTTGAAATACTGTTGCATTTAAGTGACAGCACAATTTAGATATCGCTAATATCTTCATACCACACCTCTTCATCGCGCGCATCTGATAAAATTTGATTTGCATAAGAAACATACTTTTCTGGCATGTCATACCGGTAGTCGATTAGATCCTCATAGTGTTGGTTATCTAGGGCTTGTGATTCTGGTAACTCTTCTAAAACATGGCATGATCCTAATTTGATAATAAAACAAACACATGTAAAGGTAATTTATGCTTAAGGATACCTTACACGCATGCGAACACACATGCAAATGCACACACACACACACGCGCGCGCACACACACACCACCACCATCATCACACATCAGAATATATAATCCGCTCCATCAACGGAAAACTGTCTCAGATGTGCATGCATACTTTCCTCAATAGGATATTATCTCCAAATTTTCAGCTATCAATTCTATGAAAAAAGCAACAGCGAAAAAGGAGAGCAAATAAGTGATCAAAAACACATCATAATAAGATGGAAGCAATACTTCGAACAACTGCTCAACATTCCATCAGATGCCACAGGAATTCAGGAAACCGACACAGAAGCTACCGAAAAGCTAGAACCAGACATAATGAAAGAAGAAATTAGAGGAGCGGTCAGATTAGCCCGACTGAACAAATCTTCGGGACAAGACGAAATACCAAATGAACAGATTAAAGCAGCAAGAGAAATAGGAACAGCATGGCTACATAATCTATTCAACCATGGTTCGGTAGAACAACAGACACCACGAGACCGTGGAAACGTCATAATTATTCCAGTTTGGAAAATCAAAGGCAGTTAAATAGATTGCACACAATACAGAGGCATTTTCCTTTTGAATAATACTGGGAACATACTTTGCAAACTTCGTGAGGACAGATTGCGAACTACAATAGAACCCCAGCTAAGCGAAACACAAATTGGATTTAGGAAAAACAAAGGATGCACAGATGCCATTTTTGCTCTTAGACGACTTATAGAAAAATCAATAAAATTAAATGAAACACTCTTCTTAACCTTTGTCGACCAAGAAAAGGCATTTGATAGAGTAGACAGAAACAAGCTGCGGGAAATCCTTAAATAATATGGAGTGAGTACACATCTAACAAACCTATGTAGAAGCTTATACAACACCAGTGAATGCATAGTGAGAATAACTGGAGGACACTAAGAACCCTTTACCATAATATCGGGAGCATGACAACGTTGTGTCCTGTGCCTTCTCTTGTTCACAAATATTATAGACAACATATGTAAAGGAACCAGCCAAAACAGAGACCTCAAGAACACCGTATGACGAACAGAACACAGAAGAAGAGCCATCGGTAAATTACACCATTAAAGAACTCTTATTTGCGGACGATCAAGCACTAATAGCAAAATTAGAAGCAGAATTACAAGACCACGTGTATATTCTAAACGAAATGTGTGAGGAACATACCATAAACATTAGCACATGTAAAATAGAGGTAATGGCTGTAACAAAACAAAACAAAAAAAAACAGATTCACCTAAGCAAAAACACATTGAAACAATTAAAGAGCTATCTCTGCTTCTCGCCTAGCCAGCCGACAGGGAATTCTTCAAATCAGAAGACGAGATCGAACGTAGATGCAATAAAACAAATCAACTCATTTGACAAATGACACCAATACTAAAGAACAAACATGTATCAATAGTTACTAAGAAAGCGTTCTGCACCATACTCTTCCTACCAGTTCTATGCAACTATTGCCAAACCTGGACAATGAGAGAAAAGAGAAAAGAAAAACCACACCAACAGAAATGAGATTTCCGAGAAGAATACTCAATGTGTCAAGAAGAGATAAGATGAAGAAATCAGGACTAAAGTGGGGGTTATTTCGGCGCTAGATTTCAATAGAAGGCAGCAAGTCAAATGGTTTGCCCACACAATTATGTTACTAACAGTATGCCACAACACACAATGATGTACAGACTAGATGGAAGCAGAGGAAGAGGCCGACCACGTAAACGATGGACGGAGGGAATAGCAGAGTCCATGGGAATATTGATACATGAAGCTCATAAGCGGACATTCTCCAGCTGTCTATACTTCACCTCGACACCGCAAGATTCAAGAGAAACAAGATGAGATGGTATGAGAATAGTATGCTATTTTAAAAGTTTAAAGCACAATAACTATAATACAAAATTGTTTCAAACGTTAATTATATTAAAATATAGGAGGTCCAGAACCAGAAGGTGTTGTAAATTTGAAGTTCTAATCACAACCAACACTTCGAATCACAACAAATAAACTCTATGGAAGATAAACTATATGGACCGCTGAGTGAGCTAAAAAAGACTGTTAGATTCATACAAGACACAACATTGCAGTTATAAACATATTTCAGGCGAACGAAAGAAGAAAGAAGAAGAACAACAAACACGTTTTCTAAAAAAAAAAAAAGTATGGATGCTAACGACCTGTATCACACTGCGATATCTTTCTGCCTTAATTTTAAGTTACCGAAGTTAACTAATAATTGCGGAAACTGAAGAACTGGAACAAATAAAGCACTGTTTATACTGTGCCACCCTTCTGGCACACGGGTGGCAAAATCGCTCCACTTTAAAGTGAACCACTTGGTTGCCACAAATACTTAGTTGGTTTTCGTAGTGTTTGATTTCGAACGATGTGAGTTTGATGTATCCACTTTGCATGCATTATAATACATGAATAAAATTTGGTAGAACTGCGGTAAAGCTGTGAAAGTGTAAACAATATAAAATGACATAAAGTAGAGGAGCTTTACATAACATAATTAAGACACATACAGGACGTTGCGGCGATTAGCATTCATCAGCAAACAAACACATTCACAAACACAACATACAGTCAAGGAGATCTCCTGTGACTAGATCAGAAGGTGTCGACAGGACGAGAAGAACAAAAGGATGGAAAAATTGAAAGTAATGAAGAGAAAATGAGAATTGAAAAATTGAGAAAAATGTTCATACTCACCTCACAGTACCGATCTGTAAGCAACTGAGAAAATCTCCGATGCATTTTGTTTATACCCGGTGATAGGTGATACGGTTTAGTGAGCACATTGAAAGCAGGGGGCGGAGGCAGGAGGGCAGGAAGGTAACTAGTCTGATAGGAGTATTTGAGCAATCTCAGTGGATGTACTAACGAAGCTGGGGCGAGTCCTAAAGTCTGGGTGGACTGATATGCGCGAACGCACATACATACATATACACCGCTCAGCAGACATAATGCTAGTGTATATGGGCATGTGTAAGGCATGTTGCCTTAGCGACTCAATGAACATGCTCCAGAGGATAGAGATGGGGGATCCGAAGAGAATGGTTGCTGTCTCTGGAGCGGTCTCGGCTGGCAAAGATTAGTTTCATCTTCGTGCCAGGGCATGCGGGAGTACAAGGGAATGAGCGGGTTGACAAGCTTGCAGGTAACGCTACTGTGGAGGGCGGACGCGCCATGGACCGGGCTGACATTCTGAATGCTCTACGACAAGTAAGACTTTTGCAAGAACCAAGTGATGACTGTGAATCTACAACCATGGCCAGACTGCGAGAACAGCAAATTAAAAGAGGGGTGGCCAAACAAGACCACTTTGCAGGAAGACAAAGAAGATTGATAAACCAACACAGAACTGGTGTTGTTAGCCGCTACCTAACTAACTAACTAACTAGCTAACTAACTAACTAACTAACTAACTAACACTTACTGTCTTAGATTTCACAATATTTTATTGGTGACTCTACCGTGTGTGTGTGTGTGTGTGTGTGTGTGTGTGGGTGTGTGGGTGTGTGTGTGTGTGTGTGTGTGTGTGTGTGTGTGTGTGTGTGTGTGTGTGTGTGCATTAACCTTTAGATATTATACAAGCTACAAAAACAAAATGTCACATTACTTTAGTTTGCATTGTGTGAGCTTTCTCTACATTACACAAATGACAATACCCCCATCAACAAATGTGCACATTTATATTTACCTTTAATGTGTCTGGAAACCATGTCAACATTTGCGTCACGATTAGTTACTGTTGATAAGAAATGTGTGTAAATTGGAGAAATATAGCATAATGTATAGAAGCGATTAATGCTTACTGAAGGAACATATACACTATGTATAAGAAATGTATGATTTATTGTTGAAAATAGATTCATTTTAATTGAAGCACCATTTTATATTGCTTTCAAGAGATTAATATCAACTGAAGTAATATAACTAACAGTTAATACTAAACTAATGTTAACTAAAATTACACAATTTATAGTTGATAAACAATGTTTTGCTGTATGACAGTGAATCTTGGAATGTAAATGAACAACATTAGGAAGAACTTGAAGGCAACATAGATATGGTTCTAAAGGCGAATCTTGCGAATTCATTAGTAGTAGATTGAGGCCTCCAGACACATATTATGCAACCAGAATCTGGAGGGTAATGGAGGGTAATAGTTTTATGAAGGAAATATGGGAAAATTGTCGACTCGGTAAATTTTTGGCGGCGTGTGGGAACGGTTTTTTTGGCGGGTGTGAAAGTAATTAAGGTAATTTTTAGTTGGTTGGTTCTGTACTGGAAAGCGAGGTTGTGAGTATGGATGAGGGAGGGCTGTAAGTTATTTTGGTTACGTATATGAATGTGTTAGTATGCGTGGTGTAGTGATGTATAAACAAGGGTGTGATGCTTTACCATATAATTATTTATCTTTTTAGAATTGTTTTTCCCCTATCATCGTAGAGTGGTTGATGTCCGGTGTAAATGGTGATGTCGATCGGGCCCGCAGATCACCCGGTGTCAATACGGTTCCAGGTGCTTGAACTGTTCCTCTAGGCAATATATCAGCGTCTACACGAGTCTCCTTGTCTATAACAAATACATAAACACAAACACAACGACAACCATACAAGTATACAGCAGACATCAACCATACAATCAGGGTCATTTTAGATTCAGACACACAAGTATAACGAATCTAAAATACAACCGCGCACACAACGAAACAGACACGAGTGCAGCCATACACAGAATCAAATAGACAGCCAAGTACACACACACACTCACATACACAAACTCACACAAACTAACGTGTTAGAACAAGCACTCGGGTTCATACCAACTTTTAATGAGAAAAACAGACAGAGACTCATACAGACAGAGAGAGTACGGGTGGTAGCAGTACAACCGTGGTATGAATGTGAGGCGTCTGCGGCAAAACACGCGATGGTACTAATAACCCCCTGCTATCAATGTTTGCAGCATGGTTTTATAGGTTGTTTCAAGTGACTTTTGTTTCCCTTCTTTTTCGAGAGACAGCAACAATGACATATATATATATAAAGAGAGAGAGAGAGAGAGAGAGAGAGAGAGAGAGAGAGAGACAGACAGACAGACAGACAGAGAGAGAGAGAGAGAGAGAGAGAGAGAGAGAGAGAGAGAGAGAGAGAGAAGAAAAAACTATACAATCGAACAAAAACATAATAAAATAGAGAAACAAATAATAACATTTTCAAATGGTTTTTATTGGTATACAACAATTAAAACTGGGTTTTGTTTTATGTTCCAAAGGGAGCAGAGGGGTACTTGCTTATTGTAGAAAGATGTCTTGACTGTCGGTAGATTGATATAGATGTAGTGACGTTGTTCCTGTGTCTTGAGAAACTGTCACCGCTTTCAAACTGTTGTCTAGTTGTCTGGGCATATCAACAGGTTTTGGCATGAATAACCACTTGGGTGTAGAAATCTTGATCGTTGTAGACACAAAAATACGAGTGGTCGTCTCATTTTATAACGACGAATTTATCTAGTTTTAAACAGTTCTGGACTTGTCTTTTTTAACCACGGAGTAACCAATCGAAACACGAGACGATCGTTCACGTGTTGTCTGTGTCCAAAGGGTTGCAGGATACGTGACATGCTCGAACCGCGACATTTCATTAATAAGAAATACAACGCATACAGACCACAAGTACTGTTATTAATGTCTTGTAGCATACGGGTATTGTACACGGGTGATCTGTCCGAGTTTCGTTGTATAAAATGGATAATGTCGGCGTGTAATGGTGGCAAGCCAAACGAATCGAAATATTCAAACTGACCTAGACCATTAAAATATAGGGCGATCCAATGTGAACAAGAGTAAGCACTGGTGTCAGTATTGACGATCAAAGCAGCTGGCTGTGTTCTATCAATGTGTCTAGGCAAATGATCTCTAGCGCATACGTTGACTAGTGGAAGGTGACGAACAAACAGATCAGACATGAGTAATTGTCTTAGTTGTTGGGTATCCATTATGCTATGTAATCTGTTAGCACTTGTCTCGTCTTGGAAACTTCTAGGACCGAATCGAGTTCGGCGTATACGATGACTTGTAGAGGTACAGTCGTTATAACGTCAAACTTTAGTTCTACTGACAATGGGCCAGATTTCGCCATTTCAAATTGTTCTCCATCTAATATACTGGGAGTCAGATCAAAACTATAGAGACAATTCCCTTGACTATAACTTTCATAATTTATACCATTCCCGACATCCTTACCGGTCAGACCAAGGGCCAAGTTGGTACTATGGAAAGCTCGCATGTATTGACCTGTGGTATAATTCATGGTTAAGGGTTTGCCTGTAACACTACGCCCATCTACCATCAGACTCAAATAGTTTAACTGATAATGATTGAATATGAAGGGGTTCGTATTCAGCTCGCCATTGAAGCAGGAAGCATTCACTAATCCGATCACCACCCGGGTCGGTGTCTGACTGAGGAAAAGGTTATCTTGTGTGTGGGAAAACATACCTTTAGGGATAGAAAAGGTCTTTACCACGACACTTTTAAAAGGATACTTGGCATTGGCTCTCAATAAGGCTTTTTCGTGGGCCAGAGAGATAGCTGGATTTAACTTAGCTTTCCTCACCAAGAGGGCGGCGTAAGTAATGACACTTTTGTACCCACCACTTACATCCGTGGCAATCAAATTAAAGACGGATTTTGATGGTGTTAGTTTGATTTTAATATCGACACCAATCAACATGTACCGGTCCTGATTGAAAATGTCGGAATGTAGGCGCCCCATCATATGCAGAGGCACACTATAGCTGGCTAATGATCTTCTTTTGGCTAGACCTGTATTGTGCTCAGCCTTTGTGTCTGCCATGTGCAAAGGAGTATCTTGATAGTATAGAGCTGACGTCAGATGACTCTTTTTGGCCTCTTCACCATAATTCAGAAGAGATTCCAAGTAGGCCCGGTACGGATACGAATTTTCACTCGGTGAAATAAGAGTGTCGTTCAGGGACACATCTACTTGAGAAAACAAACTATGCAAATAATAATTTATAGGACCGACTTCGGCTGTGTTTGGTAGGTCGTCGCCATTGGGCAGTGTAACTTTGGCTCTCACGTGTAGAAAAGTATTAAACAAATCAATTTAATCTTCACCGACAGCAGAAATGGTGAATTCGATGGGTGCCCCATAAGCTAAAGTGGCCAATGGATGAATCTCTACAAACTGTCCCTCTTCCACGGCTGTCTGGGTGGGAGGTACACTAAACAGATCCAGACCAGAATGCAGACACTCACACGACTTGGGATGAATTAACGCCATTATGAGAAAATATCCGAATGTCCCGCTTGGTGGTGATGTGTCTTATGACTCGACGACTTTCTGACTGTTGGTTTTATTCTTTTACTGGGCTGACCTGGCGGGGCGGCTCGTTTTCGTTTCCTAACACCACTACCTGATTGGCTGATGTGTTGAGCTGCGCCTTGGAGTAGTCGTTGGCCAGCATCTCTGGCGTGTTCTTGGAAGGACTCACCAACATTTCTACCAGCTAAGGCATCTTGAGCCACTTGCAAACCCGTCCCCAGTCCTTCTCTCAATAGGGCTTTGCCACCAGTCTTCAACCAAGGAAGAATTGTGCGACCAAGACCACTAAAGAAACTACCAATTCCATGACCTCGCTGACTTCGACCACCTACAAAAACAGGGAGACCACTTCCAGCTTGATTGCAGAAATACTCCTCGTATAGTTTGGGGTTGCGTTGGATTGGCACGTGCCTAACCATGGTTAGCCCAGATCAAACCGTTTGGTTGTTCGAAAATGTAACGTCACTACTGAAGTTCCACCTGTAAATGGGATAGGTTTACCCTGCTCGTCGGTTATAAGAAGTTCAATCGTGTCAAATGAAAATCGACTGAGGGGTACGTAATGTGGCTTGTCATACATCCTAAATACCGAGGTGGTAGATCTGTCTAGAACAGGTAGTGTCCTCAGTAATGGTACCATCACATCACCAACCACCCGCGAGGTGACAATATCGGAATAGACGAAGACATTTTTTGTGCCCTGGTCTAAATCCACTTCACCCACACCAGACAGACTGGGTTCAGTCTCGGTGACATGTGTCGAGGGAAACTGTAATATTTCTGCCAACTTGTCACTAAGTCTAACTTCAGCCCCCTGATCATATAACTGGAAACGAGCCTTATTCGAAATATCGTTATAAGAGAACATCATTCGGTTATGTTCTTGTAAGGCATCATCGAGACGCAGCCATTGCAGTTCATTGATAAATCTCTCAGCTTCGAAAAGCAATCTATTCAATTCTCCAATGAATTTTTCTGTTGATTTGTACAGACCAGGCGTCAGCGTAATCGTCATCGGTGGTTCGTCTAGGTCTGGAGGTGGAAAGTACTTTATCCACACCTCATCTTTCAAAATATTAAAATAG
The DNA here is from genome assembly GCA_963921405.1 of Cepaea hortensis. NCBI lineage: Eukaryota > Metazoa > Mollusca > Gastropoda > Stylommatophora > Helicidae > Cepaea > Cepaea hortensis. The sequence continues at coordinate 87,774,420 of OY992891.1, forward strand.
GTGTTGGGAAACTGAATATCAACCAAACCAACTTCGTACTGGGAGGTGAGCTCAATAGTTTGTGGTAGTTTGACAAAGAAATGTCCGGCGTTATTTTGGGGGTATATTTGTAATGACGCATTACTCGTCAGTGTCACGTAGAAACTCATATTAGTCTATTCGAGGTCTGAGTGCTTCCTGATTCGAAAATGTAAAGTTAGTACTGAAGTCCCATCGTTGAATGAGAGTGTTTTACCCGTATCGTCAGTTAAAAGTATTTCCACCGTGTCGAAGGAGAATCGACTTAATGGTACATAATGTGACTTATCATAAAGACGAAACACTGAAGGTGACAGTCGGTCCAATATAGGAACAGTCCTTAGTAAAGGAACCATGACGTCTCCAACTGGTCTCGTGGCTACGAGATCTGAATAGACGTAGATATTTTAAACTTCGTTATCCATCTCTAATTCTATATTACGTATAATAAGACATTATCGTCTGATAGAGTCGAGCTGGGAAGACCCAACATATTCTTCAATCTGTCACTAACTTTAGCCTGGGCGCCTTTTTCAAATATTTTCATCCCGACCTTTTTCCAAGGTGCACCTAGAAAGAATTTGATGTTTACTTTCTCGTCTAGTTGGGTTTCTACACACAACTTATTGAATTCCTCGATGAAAGTTTCAGGGCTGCTGAACGGACCTGGTGGACATACAAGGGTTATAGGTTCCATACCACTACCTTAGGTGGAAAGTATTGGAACCAAATTTCACCAGGCAAACCATTAAAATACGAATTGCGGAACTGAATCTCGACCAGGGCCACTTCGTATTGAGTCGTTACATCAATTGGCTGCGGCAACTTGACAAAAATGTGACCGGGTTGGTTGTTGGGAAATACCTTTGGTCCAGAATTACTCGGTAAAGTTACGTAGAAGCTCATCGTTTTTCTAATTTAGGATTAGGTAGCATATACCCCAAACAACTACTCATTAGAGCTACCCACAACTTGCCGTCTGGTGCGTCTGCGCTGCCTTGAGTCAGATTGAACAAGGACACGGCAATTACGGCATATATAACCACCATTTGACACAGAAATACAATCTCTGGCCTCGGTACACGTTGTCCAAAGAATGACCAGATCGATGTTCTTTCCCCCTCTGTCGGCTGTGGGCACACCCCCATAGTTTCCAGCCTGTCTTCACTCACACCACTAGTCTCCATAACTAGCTAGTTGCGTGTCAGCTATCCAGCTATTGTATGAATGGGGATAACCAAACCACTTCACTAAATACTCTTTCCCACCACCTCGTCTGGGTCTTTCTTGTAAGATTGTTTCGATACTATACACTTGCTTGTCTCCAACTAGTTGTATTTCTTCTCTGTAGAACGAGCCCTGTGGTTCCTGTCCCGAATCGTCTTTTACCACATAGGTCACTGGACTGGTCTGGTTTATGCGACTGACGGTAAACAATTCTTCTGTCCACGAGGGCATATACCCTTTTTTAAAAGGTTGTTTGGGTTCAGCCAGGCTGACTCGATCCCCATGTGTAAAATACACTTTTTTCGATACGTATGTCGGCTTATACAAGTTATCCCACACCTCTTCTTGATTACTATAGTTGACTTGTACAGGGGCCATGCGAATACTTCTGTGATACGAACCATTGTAGTTCTGGATCAATTTATCTATCACGTTGACGTAGCGCAGTGTATTGGTCTTGGTGAAATAACGCCACATTTTTTCTTTCAGGGTTCGATTGAATCTTTCCACTATCGCTGCCTTCACATCTTCATTCTCGGTGGTAAAGAAGTGCACACCTCGATCTTTCAGAAATTTTAAGAAGGTCCGATTAACGAATTCCGAACCTTTATCGCTCTGAAAATTTATCGGTTGGTTATCACCAAAGATTTTACTCATAGCCACCACCAGCGCTTTCCCCGTTTTCTTCTGGATCGGGATGGCCCAAGCATATTTACTAAACACATCGATACAAGTCACTAGGTACGACATCCCATCGTTGTATCGTTGTAATAGTCTCATATCTATCAAGTCGGCTTGAAATTGGTGATTTATACCACCTGTTATGGTCTGGCGTCTCTGAAATCGGCGACGGATCGGTTTATGTAACGTGTAGGTATCCTGATGACGTAACCATTTATCTATTTTCTTCAGGTTAGTATTTCTTTTTAAGGCGGCTGCTCCACCATAGGCTCCGGGTTTCTTAGGATCATAGTAATACTTTCTTAATTGGGCGGCCATTTTTGCCACTTGGGGGTAGGTATCCTAGTCTTCTTCTTGCCTCGCCTGAGTTTGTAATGTAGTGTGGTCTCGACTGTTTTAAGTTCGACTACTTGAGTCGGTTGAATAGGTGTTGGTTGAATAGGTGTTGGTTGAAGAGGTGTTGGTTGAAGAGGTGTCTCGGCTACTGGTGTCGGTACACTGGTGACTTTAGGTTTTTGTTCCTTGATATCTACTAGTCCCAGAGGCTTGTGCCTGTACTGTTCGAGTCGATTCAGATACCTCTGTAGTGTTTGCTGATACGCTCTGGCCTTGTCACGCGGTGGTAGATCTTCTGTTACCAGGACTTGTTGCATCTGACGATCCAAATCCTGTAGACTATCATTTAGTGTGTCGGGTGGTACATAGGGTTTTTCTAGCAACCGGGGATCGATCAAGATCATCTTCTTGGCCATTACAATCCCACCACGCTTTTCAACACATTTAGTATGGGGCCTAGTAAGGCGCCTATGAAACCACCTTGTTGTAGAATCTCTTTCCTTTTCTTGAGCGATAATTTCTTATGAGTGAGTGCTCTCAGACTGTCTTCTTCTGAGCTGGTGTCAGGGGAACATTACCTTCTAAAACGTTGTGACAGCACTCGCAAATTGATTGGACGAGATCCGGGGAAGCTGATTTCATTACTGCCTTCACAGTGGCTGGGTTGGTCTGACCCAAGAAACGTAACATACCCCCGTTACGTTTAAGTCGGTTAGACATGTTATTTGGGGACATAGACGACTTTCTGCTGGTCGGGAAATATATGACTTCGTAAGCGGAGCTGATCCGGTGTTTCCTGTCGCAGGTCAAATAACAAATACCCGTGTGGAGCCGATGTCGCGTCTTTAAAACTCTCTTGGACATATGACACACGGCCTGGATACATCTGTTTGGCCAGATTGGTAATCTGAGACCCGTCTCGAGGATTCTTAAACACCACTAGGTAGTGCGAATTCAGACTGATAGTTCTTTGTTCTTTATTCTTACCAAATAGGTTCTGTACTATATACACAACACTGAGGTTGCGATGATGACTGCCTTTCGTAAATAATTTAGTCACTCTGTCATCTGTCTCAGACATTAGATCATCTATGACTACTAACCGACGTCTATCCCCTGTCCATTTTCCACATCTGGCAGACCTTCATTAAATTGAACACCCTTCATAGTTTCGTAGATGGGTTGCCATTCCCCATAGCACCATATAATTTCCTCTGGAAGGGGGTCTACCATGGCTGGTAGATGGGCCAAGAACCGTTGGACAAAGACGGTTTACCACTCCCCGTTGGGCCCGCAATCAAAGCCGTAAAAGTATGTTTCCACCTAGGATCCATGAGAATTAATAAACAGCTACCTACTCGCATTGGTGTTTATAAACGCGTCGGATGATAATATTAGACCATTTGACCACCAACTGCACGCCAGTGGGTTTCTGATAGCTATTGGTATAATAATGAGGGAACCAATGGTCGACTTGGCACAAGTTCACACCGAGGTGGTGAGTATGGCGTTGACTATTATTAGTTCCTACAACCCCGCAAAGACCAATAACTCGAGGTTGTGTCGCTTAGTACGTCAGATAGCCAACCAACACGATGTGTTATTCACGAGACTAGAAGTCTGTATTAAGTCCGAACAGGTTTTCCCGGTCTTTGTTTCAATCGCTGACGACGTCTTTGCCGATGACATCATCAATTATGGGAGAATAATGATGGTTTTTACACTTGGTATGCGTCTGGGTAAGCATCTGGTTAATAATTCTTACAATACAGACGTGAATGTCCAGGAACTGGAGGAAAGCTTCGCTACATCTGTAGGCACGTATATGACTGATAAACTACATTATTGGATACTGGAAGGTGGATGGTGTAATTTCTATACTTGGTTGCAAACATCAGTTGAATAAATACATAATACATCTCAGTATGTGTCTTTATTTCATTGTCTGCCAGTGTTGCTGTCTCTCGAACAAGAAGTAAAAAGAAAGCCACTAAAGAAAATCAACAAAAATCTTGGTTTCAATATTTATTCACCAAAATATGTGTGTTATTCATGAAAATAGTTTAGTGATATAAGAAAACAGCAATGACATATATGATTAGTGACAAAAATATAAAACAATGTAGATGGGGGATGACCAAGACATCAAACTATCGGGAACTCGGGCATATGAAAGAGGTAAAAACATATGCCAGCTACTGTCTCTAGTGTATATTTGGTGTCTGTACGTTGTTGCATGGCGTAGGAATGAATGTCATGTTCGTGTACTGATGTAAGGAAGGCGTCAAAGTCGTGTCTGTTATGTATTAGCGCTGGAAATTCTAAAACAGAAGAATTGTTAAATGATGCATGATAGAATCTAAGATCTTGTGTTCCTCTATGTCGTAACACTAGATGAAAGCTAAAGTTGATCTTAAAGCGACTAATTTGAGCATTGAAAAGCTTATACAACGTATCTATCCATTTGATAGGGTGTTGTATCTCCGGGCTAATAAAGAAGGTGTATGTCGATAAATACTTGTTAATCTTGTGATGTGTCCTGATAGCTTCCAAATTTTCTCTATATATTTGTTGAATATCCGATGGAAGGATGTGTAGTGTCTCTGGTTCCCCGGCTGCTAAGATGGCAGCTTCGTCTTCTACCACTTGTTCAAGAATATTCTCGTCTGGTTGTATCTGACTGTTAGTTATATTGGTTTCAGTTGGTGGTGTCGTCGAGGTTGTTGGTGGTGTTGTCTCTGATGGTGAAGAGGTAGTTGTCTCTGGTTCTGATGTATCCATAGGCCGGTGATGACGTATTCGTATGTGTTTTTGTAGATTGTCTTTTCTCTTGAAACGTTGTCCACAGATATGACATAAGTGTGGTTGATCTTTCGTATCGTGAATGGTACGAATGTGGCGATTAAGATTATTCCCATCACGGAAGTCTTTGTCGCACACTGAACACGTGAAAGTAGATCTGGTGGCCATATTGATAAACTGGTTTTTTTTTTTTAGTTCTTTCTTACAACCGCAAAGAGTTCTGGTGTATACAAGGTTTCACTGTTTTATCAGAGGCCGACGAAACGAATAAGGCTCACACCAACCTGTTTCACTGCTGTAGCTAGCCAACGACACGAACAATGCTCACACCAACCTGTTTCATTGATGTAGCCAAGTCAGTACGTGAACAATATCTGGTTACTACACGACCACTGCTCACACCAGCCTAAAGCACCTCTGTAGCTACCCAAGTCAGCCCGTGAACTGGTACTGAGCTCACACGAGACGCTGTCTATTTTATACATTGGGTCTGCACACGACGTAGCTGACGTGGCAGTTAGACAAGCTATTCTCACGCCTGCTTCCCTACACACCGATGACTCATACTTAATGACTTTTGCATATGGAGTTGATGACGTAGGGGCTTCTCGGACATCCGCGTTCTGTACCAAAAATTTGTGGTTTGTGATATTCTTGTAGGGACACGATTTGTTTATGGGTGTGTACTTGTGTATAGTTGTGATGCCAGTAGTAATGGTATGGGTGTGTCTGTGTATGGTTGTCTTTGTGTTTGTCTTTGAGTGTTCTTGTATATGGGTGAGTGTGTCTGTACTTGTGTATAGTTGTGATGACAGTAGTAATGGTATGGGTGTGTCTTTGTGCTTGTCTGTCTTTATGTGTATGTCTGTATGTACAAATGTATCAAGTGTGTACATGTGTGTACTTGTGGTTGTATGACCCTCTTTATATAATTTTTACACACCCCACAAAAAAAGATACTTGTATCTCTAACAACGTACCAGTTAATATTCTTGTCGATAATATTGGTAGTACTATTATCACTACTATTGATTCTTCGTCACTCTACCCACCCCCATTGCACTATACGTACTTTCCCCTACAATTTCCTTACTTGACTACTTGACCAGTGCTTGACCACTGCTTGACCACGTCATCGATCACTTTAATCACTACCATAATCTTAGGCACATCGTCCTCTACAATTTAAGTGGTCACTCGACCAATTGACCACTACTTGACCACTACTTGACCACTAATTTACCACCCTTTAAGCATCACCATATCATTACAATCACTTTTCCCTAAAATTTTCCTAAAATTTTCCTCACTTAACCACCGCTTGACCACTGCTTGACCACTACTTGACCACTAATTTACCACCCTTTAAACATCACCATATCATTACAATCACTTTTCCCTAAAATTTCCCTAACATTTTCCTCACTTAACCACCGCTTGACCACTGCTTGACCACTACTTGACCACTACTTGATCACTAATTTACCACTAATTTAAGCACTACGACCAATTTTCCCTAAAATTTTCCTTACTTGACCACTTGACCACTGCTTGACCACTGCTTGACCACTAATTTACCACTCTTTAATCATCACCATCTCATTACAATCACTTTTCCCTAAAATTTCCTTACTTGACTACTTGACCCTTACTTGACCATTGCTTGACCACTGGTTGACCAGTGTGTAACTGCGAACACCTCTTATTACATTTATGACCATCCCTATATCACTCCTACTTGATCACTACTACCCACTCCTTACCATCAAATGACACCCATTATAACTTTATAAGATTTCCTTTGTAATGATGGTAGTGAATAAGCTACATACCACCCTTTACTTTCACTTAGACACTACTATCACACTGTTCAGATGATAGTAACCATCTACACCTCTTACTTCGAGTATAACCACGACCCATCACACCCTTGTTTATACATTACTCACCATGAACAGACACATTATGTCTACGCCACCACCATATATCCAACCCATGAGTAGAAATCACGACCCATCACACCCTTGGTAGTTTATACATCACTACACCACGCATACTAACACATTCATATACGTAACCACCATATACCCAACCCATGAGTAGAAACCACAACCCATCACACCCTTGTTTATGCATTACTCACCATGCATAGTGAACACATTCATATACGTAACCACCATATATCCAACCCATGAGTAGAAACCACGACCCATCACACCCTTGTTTATACATCACTACCCATACTAATATACCCTACGTAACCAAAATAACTTTTCCCTTCACACCCTCTCTTTCCAGAACCAACTAAATATTACCTTAATTACTTTCACACCCGCCATCACCCGTCAAAAAACCGTTCCCACACGCCGCCAAAAATTTTACCGAGTCGACAATTTGCCTTCATAAACCCTATCAGCCGCCAGATTCTGGTTGCATAATATGTGTCTGGAAACCTCAATATACTACTTTCATTGCACTGCCAGAGTAACTAACGATGATTCCCTGAAAGAGGCTAATGAAATTATAACATGATATACAACAATAAGAAAGAAACAAACAACTTTTCTTGGTCATTTGATGAGAAGAGAGAAATTGGCGAACATAGTGATGACTTGAAAGATCAGGGGAAGAGCGGCAGAGGCCGATCAAGAGAAAATATGCTGGATGGATTCATACAATGGCCTGGAGGAATGTCAGCAAGGTTGATCCAGAACACCAACGACCGAGATATGCAGAGAGACATGAACGCCTACGCCAGCTGGCAGGGCACTTAATGATATTGATGATGCTTGTGAAGAAATTATGTTAGCTCAAGCATTATGATTTACTGTTAATACGATTAAGTGTTGACTCAAGCAGAATAATTTACTGGGGATTAGAAAGTAGTGTTAACATAAGCAATAAGATTATTCCTCCGAAGTCGGAGAGTGTCTGCCTGTACGGCGAGGAACCACCAGTCTGCACACCAATAAGCCATACATGGGACAACGGATACTCATGCAAACCTCAGGGCCTGTATGACATCACACTGATGTTGGACAACAGGATGCCTTCATACGACATACAGGATTTCACGTTGGAGCTCAAGCCAACGAACACAAGCAAGCAAGCAACAAGATTTACTAGTGATAAGACTTATTTGTAACTTCAAGTGATTAAGTTAGTTACATATCCTTTACAGGGCGTAGAAGTCAACCCCAGCAAGTGCTGGTGGTGTGTGATTCCTGGGCAAGTTTATGTTCAGTAGATTGCCATTACTGTCTGAACGACCGGCATCCATACCATTTCATAAAAAACAACGTAAGGCGATCTGCTGCCAAATCGTGCACAGCTGTGTTTCGAACACGGTATGCGAGATTACGAACTGCGTCCGTAACTCCTTTGGAATGGAGCCGGAAATTTCAAGTAACGTTGTATAATTTCAACAGAGACTGAAGTTAACAGAATCAATACAATCAATTCGCAATTTACAGCAGAGTAATGGTTAATGAAGCAAAACAATTGCCAGTGGATAATCAATCATGTGCCATGCCGGAAAGCGTGGGCGGTCATGACTCGCCATTTCACTCGATCACCAGAGTCGTGGATCAGCTCAGTGTTCCTGTCTCGTCCATGCCATGCGGCCAAGCCATCAAGGCATTTTCCTCTCCGTCATCCTCTTGGTCTGTTCCCTTCGATTTTGCCAGTTGTCACTAAGTTCTCTAATCCATTTTTTCTCATAACATGTCCAAAAATGTTGACTGTCTACGTCTAATTTCTCTAATCAATTTACGATTGTCATTTGTCTCCTGTAGTACTTGGTCATTGGTTTTTCTATCTGTCCATGGTATTCTTTGCATTTTCCTCAGAAACCACATTTCTGCAGCCATCAAATGTTTTTCAGCTTGACTGCACATTGTCAAAGTTTCACATCCATACAAAAGAATAGGCTCTATGCATCCCCTCAACACTCTTTTTCTCGTTTCAGTTGACATCTGTTTATTGATCAGAATGTTTTTCATCTTGCTAAAGGCTACTTTCGCCATGGCGATTCTTGTTCTAATCTCCTCAAGGCATCTCCCATCATATGTTATGACTGATCCGAGATAATTGTACCGATTCACTTGTTGAAGAATATTCCCATTTACTTGTATATTACACTGTGGTATTTCGTTCTTCCTAGTGACGACCATAATCTGTGTCTTCTTAGAATTTAATTCCAACCTTAGCTGCTCACTGTGTACAACAACTGCGTCTACTAATTGTTGCAGATCCTGTGCATTGTCTGCAATCAATACTTTATCATCTGCATATCTAATGTTATTGATGTTTTGTCCTCCAATGCTGATTCCATTTATATCTTTTACATTTCTGAAAATATTTTCACTGTATAAAGAAAAAAGATCTGGAGATATTACACATCCCTGCCTAACACCTCTCTTAATAGGTTGGATAATAGATTAATTTAATTAATTAATTAGTTTTATTTTTTTATTTTTTTTATTTTATTTAATTAATTAAATTAAATTAATAATAATAAACTGGAGCCGGTCTCCCCGGCCTATGTGGTTAGAGACTTTCTCCGTAATCCCGTATATCCACGTGAGGAAAGTTATTTGCGCGAGAATCGGTAGCGGTTCTCGCCCGTCTGGTAACTTACAGGGTATGTGAGCCGGCCGCTCAGAAAGCAATGGCAAACTACTGAGCGTAATCTTGCCTAGTACATCAACAGTAGCTGAAAAACGCTGTTGTTGACTGCAACGTCCCGTAAGGGATACGCAACGTAAAAAAAATAGATTAATAGTTAATGAAGCAAGACAATTTACAGTTCATAAAATAGTAATGTTACAGTTGATAAGAGATTTTATGTTAACTGAAGTGATATTATTTATAGCTTATAACGATTAATATTCACTGAAGCAACACTATTTACATTTGACAAGATATTAATGTCAGCTGAAGCTTATTGTTTACTTTTGATAAGATATCAATGTCAAAACCAAATTTTAAAACATATTACTGATACATAGTTTATATTAAATGAGGAACTATGAGATAATGTTGGCAGATATGTGCTCCGTCCCCTCGTTCAACAGCCAGCGAAGAGTCATACTACTAATCGTTCCCACCGCTATCTGATTAAAAGTTCTCCTGGTCTTCCCTCTCAGATTTGAGATTCTTCCAGAACCCCTGCCGATCCCTCGCAATCTCATTCTTTCTATATATGGGTTCTCAATCTGTTCCCCCTCCTTCTTCACCTGGTCCCACAAGTGCACGACCAACTCCTCCTTGTCCATAGGCAAACTACCACCAAGAGGTGCATTCCCTGTTAGCCTATAAGCCTGTTCATTCCCCCGTACACCCGCATGGCCAGGGCAAAATACCCATACAATTCTCACAATACTGTTAAAACAAGATTAATGTTTACTGAATCACAATAATGTAATGTTTAATTGTGATCGATGTTAACTGAGGTAACTAAACATAAAAACATAAAGTTTGACCACTTTGCCATAGAGACCACCACCATCACCCCACCCCCCCCCCTTTTCCACACACACACACAAACACACACACACAAACACACACACACACACACACACACACACACTTAAACAACCAGTTTGCTGGCTAATGTATGAGGGTATTGGGCACATGATGCTAACAAATGTTTCGGCCCTCGATGTGTGATGTGATGTGTATGACACGATCCGTTTTTATTTCACACAGTATTTGCCGGTACCCGTATATAATGGACACATTTTATGGTCCAGGTCAATGTTACCAAAAAAAAAAAAATGGCTGCCTTGATGGGGATTCACTCCCGTATTTACTTGTGGCCTGGTTTAATGAAAGTTTAATATTCAGGAAAGCACATACATACGAGGGTAAGTTATTAAGTTAGTCAGTCACAAATACTGAAAACAAATAACTAAATATGATTACAACTTTAAACCAGTTTATTTTTATGCATACGTTTTCACTTCAAATTCAACTTTTGCGTCATTCGCGAAATGTCTCCCGCCAAGGTAAGTTTTCAGTGTTTATGCTGGCAAATGTTTATCCCGTAAATCGGTGCACAGCTGGGTAGAAAACGTTACGAGTGCTAGTCAATAAGTAAGTCACACAGTTCTATGGGATAGCAGGTAAATGAAAACAAAGCCCACAGTTCTATTGGGAGGACTGATAAAACGATGGGATAAGTGCATCAGTGTTGGTGGAAATTATGTTGAGAAATAAAGGGACAATGTGTGTATAAAAGTAAACTGGTTTCAAGTTGTCATCATTTTTTGTTATTTTTCTAGAGTCATTTGTGACTTACTTATTAACTTACCATCGTAGCAGGTGCGCCTGTCTGTCACCGCGTTGATAAAGAAGGCAGCATATTTAAAATGCACCTGGGCTTCCAGATCAACTCAGTCTATAATGGGTACCAGAAAATGTCCTGTCAAGTGCATGCAGTTTGTGTAGTAACACTGACAACTTAACCTAGTGAATCCGACTGATCTACAAAAATATGGGGCTAGTAACATTTACCAAACATGCCCAGCGGTGGGTAAAATGGTTGTTTCTTTTTACCTTTGTTTAAATGACATACACATATCCATCCATCATGTGCCATGCCGGTAAGCGTGGGCGGTCATGTTCTGCCATCTCACTCGATCACCAGAGTCGTGGATCAGCTCCGTGTTTCTGTCTCGACCATGCCACAAGGCCAAGCCATCCAGGTACTTGCTTCTAGGTCTTCCCCTTGGTCTGTTCCCCTAGATCTTACCAGTTGTCAACAAATTCTCCAATCCATTTCTTCTCATAACATGCCCAAAAAATTTTGACTGTCTACGTCTAATTTCTCTAATCAATTTACGATCTTCATTTGTTTCTTGAAGGACTTGTTCATTGGTCTTTCTGGCTGTCCATGGTATTCTTTGCATTTTCCTCAGAAACCACATCTCTACAGCCATCAGATGTTTTTCAGCCTGACTGCTCATTGTCCACGCTTCACATCCATACAAAAGTACAGGTTCAATGTAGCATCTCAACACTCTTTTTCTCGTTTCAATTGACATCTTTTTATTGGTCAATATTTGTTTTTCATCTTGCTAAAGGCTACTTTTGCCATTGCGATTCTTATTCTAATCTCTTCAAGGCATCTCCCATCAGATGTTATTACTGTTCCGAGATAATTGTACCTGCTCACTTGTTGAAGAATATTCCCATTTACTTGTATATTACATTGTGGTATTTCGTCCTTCCTAGTGACGACCATAATCTGTGTCTTTTTACAATTTAATTCTAACCCTAGTTGTTCACTGTGTGTAACAATCGCATCTACTAAATTTTGCAGGTCCTTTTCATTGTCTGCAATCAAGACTGTATCATCTGCATATCTAATGTTATTGATGCATCGTCCCCCAATGTTGATTCCTTCCATATCTTCAATATTTCTGAAAATACTTTCACTGTACAGGGAAAACAGATCTGGAGACATTACACATCCCTGTCTCACACCCCTTTTAATAGGCTGATATTGGCTTACTTCATTATCAACTCTTATGGCAGCTTGTTGTTTCCAATATATGTTTTTTACAAGTCTAAGATCTTTTCCATCAATTTGTAGATCTTCAAGCATCCTTATCATGTTGACATGTCTCACTTTATCAAAAGTCTTTGTGTAGTCAATAAAGCAAAGGTGTAGATCTTTGTTTACTTCTATAGAACGTTCGATTATGTTTCTCAGTATATAGACAGCATTTACTGTACACTTGCCTTCCACAAACCCACATTGTTCTTCTCCTATTTCAGGTTGTATTTTCCTCCTAACTCTTTGCATGATAATTCTTAGCAAAATCTTCGTGATGTGACTCATTATACTAATTGTTCGATGTTGATCACATTCCAAGGCTCCTGATTTCTTTGGGATTGCAATAAATACAGAATTACATAACTCCTGAGGTATATTTCCAGTATCATATATTGTATTAAGCAGACTGGTAACTTTATCTATTCCATATTCTTCTAAAGCATTAATCATTTCTGTTGTGACGCTGTCTGAACCGGGGGTCTTGCCAGATTTCATATGGTTAAGAGCATTCTGAACCTCCATCTTCAAAATTGCTGGTCCATCATTATTATTTTGAACATCATACTGTTCGTCTCTGTTATCGTCATACAGGTTTTTCACGTAATCTGATCATTCATGTAATATCTGATCTTTTTCTATTATGACTCTTCCATCTTTTGTCTTTAGGCAGCCTGCTGATGTACGTGTTCTTTGATTAGTAAGCTCCTGAATTCTTTTGTGCATTAGTTTCGCATTGTTACTGTTGTGTTGTTTTTCAATTTCTCTGCAATTTTTCTCAAGCCATGTTTCTTTTGCCTCCTTACATAAGGTTCTCACTTTTCTGTGAATTTCTTCATATTATATACACATATACCATCAAGAAACATATTTATTAAATCCCCCTCCCCACCAAAACAAAAACAAAACAAAAAACAACAACAAATGTCACATTGAAAAAGAAAGAGATACACTGTACCTGACTTACCATTTTCTGAAATTGTATGCCTGAAATAGAAAATAAAAATAAAAAATCATTACGATTTTATTCTCTCTCTCTCTCTCACTCCCTCTCTCTCTCTCTCTCTCTCTCTCTCTCTCTCTCTCTCTCTCTCTATATATATATATATATATATATATATATATATATATATATATATAATTATCATCATCATCAAGTGCCATGCCGGATGGCTGGCGTAGGCATTCATGAATTTCAACAGATCTTGGTCTTTGGTTTTCTGGGTCAGCTCTGCTGATGATATTTCTCCATGCCAGCGTCTCAATTCATTCATATCATTTCTGGTGGTCTGCCTCTTCCTCTTTTCCCCTCCATCTTTCCAGTGGTCACGATTTTCTCCAATGCCTCTCTTCGCATCACATAACCAAAGAATGATGTTTGTCTCTTCATTATTGTTGTATACAATGTTCTAGTTTCATTAGCTTCTTTCAGGCAATCGTTGTTAGTTACGTTGGCAGTCCAAGGAATTCACAATATTCGTCTGAGGAACTACATCTCTGTTGCTTCAAAGTTCTTCCTATTGTGTTCATTTACATTCCAAGATTTTCTGTCATACATTATTTTTTTTTTTTTTTTTTTTTTTTTTGCATATCCTTTACAGGACATCGCTGTCAACATCAGCATCTTTCAGCTGATTGTTGATTTCTTGGCAAGATTAGGCTCAGTAGTTTGCCATTGCTTTCTGAGCGGCCGACTCACATACCCCGTAAGTTGCCGATGCGATTATAACCACTGCTTATTCTCACCGTCGTCACGTTACCTACGAGAGATATGAGATTACGGAGAAAAGTTGCTACCTTCTAGGCCAGGAATCCGGCCATACATCAATACAGCTTCTGTATAGCACTTTAGCACTCTCTTTCTTATTTTCAACGATAGTGACTTATTTCACAGGATACACTTCATTTTCCGAAATGCAGCCTTTGTTTGCCTTATTTTGCTCTTAATCTCTGTTGTGCATTTTCCATCTGATGTTATAAATGTCCCTAGGTATTTAAAATTATCCACTTGGTTAAGAATGTCCCCTTATATTTCAATTTCAAATTTTGGTGTCACCTTTTTTCTTTGATATCACAATTGTTACTGTTTTCTGGATATTCCAGGCGAGTACTTTCTTTGCACTCTCTTTTACTACAATATCCAAAAATTATTGTTTATCTGTTGCATTATCCGCAACCAATAATGTTTTATCAGCATTGAGCATATTGCGTGTATTATACACTCGGATTAGTATTCATGGCTTCTCTATGATCACTCTCATCTATACTTTGCTATAGAGGGAGAAGAGATCCGGTGATAAGACACATCCCTGTCGCACCCCTATCTTTATTTGTTCATAATTGTCCTCTTTATTTCCCATTTTAATTGCTGCTACTTGGTTCCAGTAAATATGTTTTATTATCCTGAGATCCTTTTTATCAATGTTTATATCTTCCAACATTTTAATCAGCTCATTATGTTTTACTTTATCAAATGCTGTCGCATAATCTATGAAGCACATATGGATGTCTTTATGTTTCTCTTTTTTTTTCTATTAGTGTCCGTAATGTATATATTTGCTTTGTACTCTTTCCTTCAATAAATATGTACTGTTCTTCACTAATTTCCATTTTTTATATTCATTCTGGTTCTTCTCATTATAATTTTGAGTAGTAGCATAGTGACATGGTTTATGAGATTAATTGTACGAAAATCTTTGTATGCAAGTGCTCCTGATCTTTTTGGTTTATTTTTTGTTGTTGTTGTTTTTCTTCCACTTATGGTTTTAGGCGTCGTGGCGTGGGGTAATTGAAGTTCCAGCGGCTGTGACTAGCGCCTTCCTTCAATTTCCTCCATGAAACTTGAGCAATTTTTAGGATCAAGTAAATTCCCTACCGGTTTGCTAGACCAGTCGCAGGTTCCTTACCTACCTAAACTTTGTATATGTTAGCATATCACTCGGTAGATATCTACTACTGTAAATATCTTTCAACATTTTGGTTAATATGTTTACTCCAAATTTCCCCAGTACTTCTAATTCTTCTATTCAAATTTTCCCAGTACTTCTAATTCTTCTATTCAATCTGGCCCAGCTGTTTTTCCTTTCTTTATATGTTTGACAAAGTCATCGACGTAATCTTTTAGAATAGGTGAATCTCCTAAGGTACTTTCTTCTGTTAACTATTCCCTTTCTCCATCATATAATTTTCTTATATACTCATTCCACCTCTTCATTATAGAATTTTACACCAATAATTTATTTCCTGTTTTTAAATTTAAGCAACCTGTATGTATGCTTAATTTTCGTCCTGTGAGCTCACTAATTTGGCTGTTCATATGTTTATATTATAACTTTAATAGAAGTTAATTCAATTTTCTTGCACTGCTCGCTTGATTTATCTTAGCATATTATTGTTTATAAATTTTACTATGTTTTCTTCTGGCCATCAACTTTAAGATTTCTTCAGTTAACCATTTTTTCCCCATAGCTTTTTGGCTTCTCTCTGGTAATATTTCTTTGTTCGTTTGATGAAGAACATTTCCCATTGTTCATTTATACCACGTATTTTAGCTAGTTTAATTTAGTCGACGGATCAACATCACGGCACACGGGTGTAACCCATAAAAACATCGTTCTACTCCTAACTCAATCCCGAGTCCGGAGAATCTCATCTCAGTGCACGAGCTCCGTAGCACCGGCGAGGATCCTGAAAATACTTTGGATAGATTTGTAACTCTAAATTTTGCACGGAAAGCGCAGTTAGGCTACTCTTTTTTCAATTTCCAACTGTCAAGGAATTTTGTGCGCAACAATACACACGGGCGTTTGATCTCACTACCCAGAGACCAGGGGAAATTTTATTACTAGAAGTCCACGTGTAAAAATCCCGGGTCTCACAGAGTCTTGAACCCGGGACCTCAAGCACTCAAGGCGGACACCACACCTCGAGACCACTTAGCCCCCCCCCCCTCCCATGTATTTTAATTATTGCATTGTATCTATATTTAACAGTCGCTCTGTATTGTTCTTGAATTTCTTTATCTACCTTCAAAACCTCTTTATTAAGTGTAATGTTCTTAACAACTTTTCCCCTCTCTTCAGGCCTACTTTTATTAGTCCACATAGTTGTACATGATCACTATTACAGTCAGCTCCCGCCATTACCTTTACACTAATTAACGCTTTCTAAGCCCTTTAGTAATAAGCATGTAGTCAATTTGGTTGAGTGTTGTCTTATCAGGGCTTTTATGTGTGTAAAGTCGCCTTTTATGGTATTTGAACCAGGTATTTTCAATTATCATAGCATTGATATTAGCCCATTCTATTAGTTTCTCACCTCTTTCATTTTTTATTGTAACTAAATCAAAATTCCCCACTACATCCTTTCTTTTTCCATATCCTACTTTAGTTTCTTGTGTTTTAATTTGAGATATCGCCATTTCTACTTCATCGTAAAAAGTTTTTTTTTTAAATTTCTTCATCACTATTGCTTGTCTTTGGTGCGTTTACTTGTACAATATTTGTACCTATTGTACCTATTTTAAATGTATTTATTTTTGTTACGATTTTTCTATCTGTAGCTAGATGACGGTCTGATGTCACCTGAGGCTTATGACTGTCCCTATCGGACGAGGATGTCCTAAGACAGCCATTAACGTCGTCCACTATATATCATTATGTCCATCAATGTATTTAACTCTATCTGTTTGCCTGCCTGACTAACTGTCTCCATTTCTCTACTGTTATTCCACAATCTGAGATCGTTGCTGCAGATATAATATGCAACAACCGAGATCTGTTATTAACAAAATGCATCTAGTCTCTGACAGAATGCATGCTGAACGTAATTTATATAGCCACCCAAGGATTTTATTCCTGGGAAAACATTTCCTTTTTAACCAAATCAAATTAATTCAAATTAGGTCTAGAAATAGTCTGAACTGCTTTATTATTTTAAAAAGTGCTTAATGTTGATAATGCTCAATTTCAAATTATTAAGTAATGATACATTAATTGTCGCAATAGTTATGAAACTTAAGAGGCCACAGTAGCATAGTGCTAATATGCTTGCTTTCCTTGACAGGTTAGATTCCCAACAGTGGTGTGATTCACTATTCCGACAATTGAGGCTCTCTTCCACAAGCATCCTAGAATAAGTCCTAGATCACTCTCAGCATTTTCTGGGAAAGAAATTAAGCACGGAAGGAAATGGCCACGAATATCGTAATATTACGACCCGTATTCTTTCACCCAAATAACAGTATGTGCTATGATCTTGTTTATAAAACAAAACTAATTGAAATAAACACAATTAACAGAGACAAATAAGAACACCACTCATGAAATCTTACATTGAATTCATGATATTTTGATCTTTTTCCCCACTGCAAGGGGCTCCTGAAATCAAACGTCATTAATTTATGTTACAACATACATGAAATGTAGAACAGACATAATATACAACTCAGTTCGTATGTGTAGGTCTAAGTGGCATAGGATATGAAACACGCCATGGAAACACACCATTTGTACTACATTACCATAAAGTAGGGGACTTATGGACTCTAGCAACTCAATTAACTATTTATGCTAATAAAGATGACATGAATTTTTTCATCAAGTTCAACCGATAATGTTAACAAATGTGATATGAATTTGATCACTAATTTCAATCAGTCCATCCATCCATCATGTGCCATGCCGATAATCGTGGGCAGTGATGTTCTGCCATCTCATTCAATCACCAGAGTCGTGTATCAGCTCCGTGTTCCTGTCTCGACCATGCCACGTGGCCAAACCATCCAGGTATTTAATTCTTGGTCTTCCCTCTGGTCTCCTCCCTTCGATCTTGCCCGTTGTCACCAAGTTCTCCAAGTCATTTCTTCTTCATACACATTTTTTTCCGCGTTTCCATTCTGTTTCCGGATATTGCGGTCAACATCAGCATCTTTCAGATGCATATTGATCCCTAGGCTAGATTACGCTCATCAGCACGCCACGACGTTCTAAGCGACCGGCTCCATACTCTCATAAGTAATTGGTGTGACTCGAACCGCTTCCAATTCTCGTGCACTCACGTCAACCACGAGAGTATTCGGGTTTACGGAGAAAGCTGCTAACTCCTCGGCCAGGGAGCCGGCCTTCTCATAACATGCCCAGAAAATTTTGACTATCTACGTCTAATGACTCTAATCAGTTTACGATGTTCATGTGTTTCTTGTAGGACTTGTTCATTGGTTTTTCTTTCTGTTCATGGTATTCTTTGCATTTTCCTCAGGAACCACATTTCCACAGCCATCAGCTTGACTGTTTATTGTCCACGCTTCACATCCATACAAAAGTATAGGTTCTATGTAGCACCTCAACACTCTTTTTCTCGTCTTAATTGATATCTTTTTATTTGTCAGTATGTTTTTCATCATGCAAAAAGCTACCTTGGCAATGGCAATTCTTGTTCTAATCTTTTCAAGCCATCTCCCATCAGATGTTATTGCTGCGCCGAGATAACTGTATCGATTCACTTGCATAAGAATATGCCCATTTACTCGTATATCTGATTACGATCCATTTGTATCACTCGAAAACTAAATTAATCGCTCAATGAAATGTTGAAAACATTAATTATTGGCTAAACCTAGATTTTGTCGAGCTTGAAAACTCGATATAGACATTCACCGAATCTACACAGCCCACAACTACAGTGGTAGACAGCACACCAGTTAACAATGTCCTTCAATTCATTCTTACGACGAGCGTAGGGGACAACATCAACACGAGGCCTGCAAACCCACCAGTGCTCTTGGCCATTGACTACCCATTGACATCCAAAACAACATTAAACCCAACGTGGAGGTTGTTGAAGAATCACCTGCCTTAAATAACAATAGCATCTTAACAATCAATGGACAC
The DNA here is from genome assembly GCA_963921405.1 of Cepaea hortensis. NCBI lineage: Eukaryota > Metazoa > Mollusca > Gastropoda > Stylommatophora > Helicidae > Cepaea > Cepaea hortensis. The sequence goes on from OY992891.1 coordinate 87,793,932, forward strand.
TCGTACGACTGTCATCAGCGCATTGAAGAATTAGAACAATCACTAAAGGCGCTCATTGTCACTGTTTCAACTACCATCGAAGCAAACAGCAAGACCAACAGTGATTACAATGCTCTCAAGAAAGAACTTGCGCTCCTCCGAGAGGAAAATGTTCTGCTGAGAACAACAGTTCAATCCTTACAGAATGTGTCCGCCACCGACCCAACCGAAGAAGCATGTAATTCCCAAGCAAATCATTCATTCTTGGGGAATCTTGGGGAAGCTCAGTCCCACCCAAAACAGATCACTACTATGATATCATCTCAACGTGCAGAGGAGGATAAACAACAAACACCTCAACGCACAGAGGATGATAAACAACAACAAGCAATATATCCCATTGACGTCAAAATAAGCAATAGTTTCGACGTAATTTTAAAAAAAAATCACCAGAAACCGTACAGTGCTACAACACGCTGCCAACAGGCAACAGACGCCCACAAGAAACACCGGGTGAATCAAACGGAGACACACAGACTCCTAACAACCATCAATGAAAGAAACAACGGGCTAGGCGTGATGACACCCAACACATACAGACAGCACGACCCGACTGTACGCACATTATACTAGGCGATTCATTAATGAAGGGTCTATACAGCGACCGGATGGCCACTTCAGACAAAGACATTGTTTCCATAATCCCACTGGCTGGGCCTAGTTTTGACAGGCTAACAGACAAGTTTAGCAGGTTGGCTGTAAATTATAACGTTAGAAAGGCAAGTGCACACATTGGTTTAAACGACACGATGAACAACCAACAAATCACTGTATCTCAGATGCTGGCACTCCTGAACGGGTTACGTCACATTTTTACTAACTCGTCTATTTTCTTCTCCTCCATCATATCACTGAGTTATGATTTCCAGCGTTGTATAGCTAACATAAATAACAACATATTGCAGACGTTCTGTTCTCACAACAACATACAGATTATCAACAACACACCGTTGTTCACATCACATGCTGGTGCACCAAAAAAAGAGTCTTCATAAATATCAAATACATTTGTCTACATTGGGCACCAGCTTGCTAGCCAAAAATATCAAATATCCAGAACGGATACAACATATATCCAATACAGGATTGCATAGGACACTACTGGCTACTCCACCTGAAACTCAAGCTAGACGACAAACCACAGTCTCATCAAGTACCAATAGGCCTGAAGTTCGCAGACCACTCACAACCACTACATCTGAAATCCACGCTAGACAGAACACTTCCACCACACCAAGTCCGTACAATACGCCCTCTTTCAGATAGAAGGGTGATAACTATGAAGATATGTTTCCTCTTCTCCACAGCAAGGAGCAAATCTATCAGTAACAACAAGTGGCCACCACAGCCTCCTGTTAGCCACGAATCAGAACCTGTAGTTGGTAGTCGTTACACACCCGTGAGAAATCAACAGTATCCATTTCAGTATAACCCAGAGTTGTTATACCTCACACGTTTGAGCCCAGCTTCAATTCGTCAGGCACTTATGATGTCACTGTACCAAGGACCAACACAGCCTGATATTTACTAGAAATTCAGCACAAAGCAACACCGGATCTCGGTACAAGAAAGAGCCTCTCCTAGAACGTTTATGTGCATATTTGTTTATTGTATTATATAGTAACGTATTAGATTGTACGGGATTATAAACATTAACTCGTATTGACGTCACATTAATTGATAATTAGTTTTATATTTCATATTATAAGAGCCTCTCCTAGAACGTTTAATGTGCATATTTGTTTATTATTTTATATAGTAAAGTATTAGATTGTGCGTGATAATAAACATTGACTCGCATTGACGTCACATTAATTGATAATTGGTTTTATATCTTTTATAATACTTTTTATTGTGTTTATATTGTGAGTGAGGACGTTTTCACTGCTCATCCTTACTGAACTGTAAACGTATTGATTTATATTGACATATATATTACTGTTTCTCTGTACTAGAGAGTGTGTATTGTAATAAGGGACGTAAATTGTATTCATTTTGTGCTTTAAAAAAATTATGATTACGCATTGTTAAAATGTCTAATAAGTACAAACACTGGCTCAGTAATAATGAGCTCAGAATCGGGCATTTAAATATCTGCCATCTATCAGGGAAGCTGCCCGAACTATCACTTATAATTAATCAAAATTTTCAGTTGTACGGAGTTAGTGAAAGTCGATTAAATGATAACATCTCAGATGATGACATCGCTATCAGAGGTTTAAAACCATCAGAAGAGATCGCTAGCAGCAACAAGAGACGGGAATTACAGTTTATAATTCTAACTCGCATAACGCCTACCGCAGGCTAGATTTTGAAACCAATAAGATTGTGTGTGTATGGCTTGAGGTTAAACTTCAAAATCGCATACCCCTAGTAGTTGTCTATGTTTATCGAAATCCCAGTGCAGGAAATATCTGGCATGAAAAGTTCACCACTATGATGGATGTAGTTTTTAGTAATGCGAGAGAAATAATACTGCTAGGTGACTTCAACATAGACACTAACAAATAAAAAAAACATGGGAAAACATACTAGAGTCATATACCTTCCAACAGTTAGTCAAACACGACACTAGAATAACAAACCACCTGCAACACTTACTGGTCACATTTATTCTACGTGTGCTGACAACATCACACAATGTACTGTACCTATTAATGCAATGATGATCACTACCCAATATGGTGTACTTGGTCGAAAAAAGGTACCAAAACTCCGAAACACAAACATATAAGTATAAAATATAGAAAGTATAAAAATTTAATTCAAGATGTCTTTTTACAAGACTTGCTCAACTCATCTCTAGTCTATGTTTACCAGCTTCCTGACCCAGACGATGCTCTGGACCACTAGCTGAAGAAGTTTCTAAGTGTATTTGCTAAGCATTTTCCATTTAAGGAAGTTCGTGTTAAACATCACACTAAGCCCCCGTGGATCACACAGGAGGTAGTTGAACTTATGTGAGACCGAGACAGGGCACATAACAATAGGGATCTAGCTATGTACCGTAGTCTTAGAAACAAAGATCAATATGTTATTCGAAAGGAATAGAAAAAAAACTATTTTAAGAACTTAATAATAGATAAAACCAACACTAAAGATATATGGAAAGCAATTAATACCTTGACCAAAAAAAAAAAAAAAAAAAAAGAAAACAACACAAATCATCACAATCAGGTTACATGTGATCAATTCAGTAGATTCTTTCAGTCCGACATAAACCAACTGAAGGCTGCAATGCCAGATACGCCTCATGACATATCTTTATTATCATCATTCTGTGAGTACAAATGCTATGGAGATATTCCCTCCAACATACCACCAATGACGACTACTGAAGTATTTACTCATCTCAGTAACCTACAAACATAAATAACTCATCAGGGCTAGTTGGAATCAGTAATCGGATGCTTCGCTATGCTGCACCGGCGATCTGCGAGTCACTAACTTTTATATATAATCAATGTCTCCCCAAAGGTCACTTCCCATCAGATTTTAAAATTGTAAAAGAGTAACCTCAGTTAAAAGCTGGTTGACTAGCCGATCGTCTCATGGGTAATTATAGGCCAATTTGCATATTATCCTCACTATTCAAACCGCTAGAAAAGCACATTCACAGAACAACACTAGAGCATTTAGTTCACCACAAACTAGTAGTTGACAGTCAGTCAGGATTTCGGTCAAAATATTCTTGTCATATACTGCCCTAACAAACATGATAGAAATCTGGCATCAAAATATTAACAACAATACTCTATGTGGAGCGGTGTTTATAGACTTTAGAAAAGCATTCGATATGATAGATCATACTATTCTAATTAAAAAGAAACTAGAAACAATGAAAGTAAGCTTTAATATTTTTATTTTTTTTTTCCCGCGTTTCCATCCTGTTTCAGGATATTGCGGTCAACACCAGCATCTTTCAGCTGTATGTTGATTCCTAGGCTAGATTACGCTCATCAGCACGCCACGACTTTCTGAGCGACCGGCTCCATACTCTCATAAGTCACTTTTGCGATTCGAACCACTGCTAATTCTCGTCGCGTCACGTGACGAGAGTATTCGGGGTTAGCGGAGAAAGCTGCTAACACCTCGGCCACGGAGCCGGCAAGCTTTAATATAGTGACATTAATAAAATCATTTTTATTAGACAGAAAACAAGTAGTATCACACAATAAATCTTTATCTCAAGAAATTACCATTAATATTGGAGTACCATAGGGGTCTATACTTGACCCTTTGATATTTGCCATTTATGTGAATTAACATCCCTTAGATCTTCCATTATATCGTCCTGCGATATATTAGCAGACGACTGCGCAGTATATACAAATGCTACTGATGTAATGTGCTAGAATTATCCTTGCAACAGGAAATAAATAGTGTAGTTAAAGAGTATGGAGTCATGCAAACAGCATAACAATAAACATTTCTAAACAAAATCTATGTTAATAGGAACCAGGCAAAGACTTCACACTCTAAACTCGCAGAGAACTCTTCAGCTGCACATTAGTAGCACGCCTATAGAAAGTGTAACCGAGCACAAGGCACTATGTCTTATCATAGATCAAAATCTAACCTTTAATTCCCATATTCATGCTCTAGTTAAACAAACAGCCAAACAAGTATATCAACTTGCCATAATTACAAATTTCCTCAACGAAAACACAAGAAAGATATTCTATACTTCCCACATACAAACACATATTGATTATTGCTTCGCAATCTGGAATGGATGCTCCAAATCAATAACTAAACGTCTGTATTCACTCCAGAAAAGGGCAGTGCGTTTAATCAATGGTGATAAGCTTACAGACAATTCTAACCTACATGAACGTCTTCAGTTACTGCTACACCACAAATGCCTACTTTGTAATAAGGCTAAACTAATTCACAAAATCCTATTTCAAAATACTCCAAGCTACCTTTGACCATTGTTTAATTATAATGCAAGTCATAGCGAACGGCTAAATATAACTCATGTCTCTAAACCTAGGATAGACTTATATAAAACAAGCTTAGCATACTCTTTGCCACTCAGTTGTGGAACAATCTACCACAAGAAATCAAAGACATTTGAGAGAGGTTTTCATGACGTGAGGATGCTGTTTTTGAATATAATTCCATTTGTTTTTCACGATCTCATTGCTTTGTTTGGAGCATGAAATAAATGATGGAAACATCCAAGATGGAAGTTCTTATGTTCTTCCAATGTTGAGTTATGGATCACCACCTGAAAGCCAACATCACACACACAACGCTGAAGAAATCATTATCGTTAACGTATCACGGTGCTACCACTATTACTAGCAACCGGCCATAACATCAAGAAGATGGAGTTAAAACTCGAGGTCACCCTGGAATAAACCACTATGAGCAAACTGGTGGAGCGCATGCCGTGCCTGCGTGTCCGCACTGTTACAGTGTGAACACTACCTCAGTACAGACTACATGCCTCCCTAAAAATAATATTGGTAAATTATCTCAAACGACAACTAGTTAATAAACATTCCCTTATGTAAGGCACGTTACACCATCCTTAGGTATTTATCATGCCCGTGGTAAACATTGCCTCAATGAGTTATGAATTATTGATTATTTATAATGCTTATGTATGCTTATTGTTCTTTTGTTGTCTAAGATTAGCTTCACATGTGATGTTGAATGAAATAATGTATGAGAGGAATTAGAGAAGAAGGGCAGAATGTCATGGCGTGCCCAATTCTTAACCCTTTGAAAATAAAAATTGTTCGTTCGTTCGTTCGTTCGTTCACATTGTAGTATTTCTTTCTTCCCAGTGACGACCATAATCTGTGTCTTCTTAATATTCAGTTCTAACCCTAGTTTTTCGCTGAGTGCAACAGCCGCATCTACTAAATTTTGCAGGTCCCATTCATTGTCTACAATCAATACTGTATAATCTGCATATCTAATGTTATTGATGCATCGTCCCCCTATGTTGATTCCGTCCATATCTTCTATATTTCTGAAAATATTTTCACTGTACAGGGAATCAACAATTCTAACAATTTCAATATGGATGTGTGTGTGTGTGTGTGCGTGCGATCGTGAGTTCGTGCGTGCGTTCGCGCGTGTGTGTGTAGTTGTTTGCTGAGAGCTAGGTATTGTGTGTTTACTAATATGATCAATTAGTCCATATTTCATGTCAGAATACGCATTACTCTACACGAGACTAACTATCAGATATTGAGTTTGATGTACCCATGCAACTGTTATAATGGACACCCCAAAACATGTTATTTTGATACTATTGAAGAATAGTGTTTAGTGGCAACATTTAATTAATACAAACACATTAGTTTCATACAATGAGTACATAATATTTAGAAAGTAACTAGAATAAAACATGATTGGTCATTACTCCTTGCTTATTTTAAGTTTCCTGAGGAATACAGAACCATTACTGCATTTGGGTTCCTTTGTCAGGGGCTTATATGTAAGTAATAGTGTAAGTGCCGGTATGTAAGCGAGAGTCAGTGTAAGCATAGCTGAGGTCAAGGGCAGTAGGAGACATCACGGCTTGGCTAACGGAGGGTCAAGCAAGAAGCCCGTGAACAGACCCACGTGATGTGGGAAGGTCAAGGAGGACGGAGTCAGTGTGTGTGAGACAGCGAATAGAGACGGACGTGTGGAGATCTAGAGAGTGATAGAACGATAGAACGATAGTGTTTGTGACGGATAGATGGAGATGAACGTTGTGTATTGATATTCGAGGAATGTACTAACTGTGATATGTTCGAGATGATGTGAGGCTGTGATTGCGAATGGTCATACGGGCAACAGTGTAAATATCGCCCATGTGAGCAAGCGTTGGGCTGCTTGTGTTGAACGATTGTTTGAGCGTGAAGTGCGACCATGTTGTCAGCCTGTAGTATATTGTAATAAAGGGTGTTCAGGAGATAGCTCCTGCGAGTTTCCGATTGCATTCATGTGTTATTAGCATATGTGTCGTAGATGTTGTAATTTGCCTGTCCAAGTCCAGTGAGCTAGAAGAAGAAAATAGTTAGGACTCTGACAGGTATAATGGTGTCAGAAGTACACACGAACCACATACCCAAGTAAAATGCATAAAAGAACGCTACTTATGTAAAGAAGAAGATCAATTGCATAATTTTGTAAAAATTTGTAAATCGGAGATTTGTTAATAGAATCAGAACGAAAATAACATCATTTCTTTCTACAGCAGGTTTCAATTCTACAAAGCGACCGACGTAACCAGAACAGGTCAACGGTAACCAGCACGAGAATCACGTTCCTGTACATCAATCGTTCGAGTAAACAGCAGATAAAGATAATTTGATTAATTTTGATTGCTAATTACCCAAATCTGCATTCTTTGATTTTTTTTGTGTGTAAATATCACTCAACAGAAGAGTACTGTGAAAGCAACGGCATCTGCAACCACAGATTGTCAAGCACTTGGAATCAACGACTGGCAAGAGAAGGTCCACCAGAGAGACGAATGGAGACGGATTGTATTTGCAGCAAAGAACCTCAATGGCTCGGAACGCTGAAGAAGAGAGAAGAAGAGAAGAGTAAATATCATCATTGGTGGAGGTAAATAGTAATTAACAGAAAATGATGTCAGATGATGAACACAGCCCAGATCAATCACACTTCTGGGGCACAAAACATTACAGAAAGTTGCAAGACTTTTTCGAGGATACACGGGCACAAGACAAAGCAAAGTGTAATATAAATCATGACCTAATACGTGATTGGACACAGAAATTTGAAAAAAAAATGCAAGACTACAAAATCCCAAAAGATTATTGGAGTGTATGGTACACAGCGCACGTACCAATAAAAGGTAAAAAAAAAAACTATCGAAGATCATACCAGATTTGTCAAGTACAGACTATGAATATTATAAAACAAAAATATTAAAACAGTATGTAAACAAGTTCGATACTCTAAAATTAGAGGTAAAAAATTTGAAACCAGCCACAGACAAGTCATTCACCCAGTATATAAGGGAAATAGAAGATTTTTTTCAGAAAGCTAACATTTGAAATTCAACATACAGACAACAATCAAGAAGCAATAAATTTCTTATTAATGGAAAAACTAAAAGCAACACCCCCAGCCGAATGCGGAAAATATTTAGAAGAACACAACACAGAACCTATCAAAAACTTACTAGAAAAATGCCGCGAATATTACAACCAAAGTATGAACCTGGTTAAGAACACTCAACAGAAGAGTACTGTGAAAGCAACGGCATCTGCAACCACAGATTGTCAACACAAATCACAGAAAACAAAACCAGTACTATGCAAACATTGTAGCACTCCACATACAGAAAATGGAATATGCGATAAAAATCCCACTTATCAAGAATACCTAAATACTATTATAGCACAAATACTGGGGAAGGTAAATCAAAGGAAATATAGGACAAAATGTCATTTTTGCCTGGCTTATGGCCACAGGCGTTTCGAATGTGAAGGAGTAAAAAGAATACAGAAAGAAAAAGCAAATGCAGCCATAGACATTACAACAGACAGTTCAACAAAGAACTTAGAAAAAGTAAACATCACAGAGACGAAAACAAGACCAAACACTGCAAATTCAGAACAGACTGAGTTTTACCCAATAGACTTCGTACCATATTTCAATAATGTTGTTAATATCACTCAGCCTCATTCCTTACTTAAAAAGGGCAATACTCGACAAGGAAGTGAGGAAATGAACGAAACCTCCAGACTGTCGGTAGGAAAACTAACATTCCATGAGGGATACATTAATGACACAGTATGCACATGTGTACGCGACACAGGGTCCTGTCTTATCGGTCTTCGGAAGACCCTAGCTGATCCTAAAGACTACCTAGATGAGTACATCTATTGCAGAACTGTTTCAGGGACAATAGAGAAATATCCTATGGCATGGGCCAATATAAAATCACCTTTCCTATCAGGCAGAGTAACTTGCGCATTATTAGACAATCCATGCTGTGATTTATTAATTGGAAATGAATTAAATGTGATAGACTACACAGAGTCCAAAACCCAGACATGGCAGAAAGTTAACACCACATCAAACACTGCCTTAACTACCCCACTCATCATACAACAACATGATGAACAGACCAAAGTACCACACCATACCAACGTGATTACCATATCACAACAAGAAAAAACAGAAACTGGTGTGTATCAACAAAGAAAAGAAAGTACAGATAACAAGCATTTCACAAGAGCGAGAAAAGATCACAAAACATCTGGTTACATGCTATACCTTCTGTTAACTACACACATGCCTAAGTGCACACAGTGGATGGTTCTACTCGCACTACTCATTGTAAATACAAAACAAATGACTTCACTAACAGTTTTATTCACACATCATTATGACGCAACACAGATGATATTACTCATGACAAACCAGCTAACCCTGATACTTACATCAGTACTGGTGAACCAAAGTTTGTTGTTACCACTGATAAACACTATGTCAAATCAACTCAAACACATACTTAGGCTGAACAAGGTAAATCATCAGTCAGTGGAATTACTGACAAAAATTAGAAATAAAGTACCCTACATATTTTGGAAAATATATACAAATTGCAGAAAAGTGTACAAACATGCACGATTACAGTTCAAAACTATACATGGTGTACTATTATTATTTGAACTATTGGATGTATACACACATGTACGAGTGCAGGTTTGGAGATAGCACTCAAAATGATCTCAACATGAAATTTGAAAATCCCCACCCGTCGGAAAATTAATTTTAACCGTAACCCACTTTATATCCTTAGATCGAGTAACTCCAGAGTTGCCTTGTCTGCTGTACGACTCCAGCGCTATGATACTAGCACACTTCACTGTATAGACCAACAGAAAAGTTCCTTCAACGTGAAAAGTGTCATCGGCAGAACAGTAAGACTCAACATGTGATTTCAAGTATCTAACAGTAAGCTATACCCATATTGACTTTGTTTCAAACGAGTATCTACAGAATCCACATTTTGAAATCGACCAACAACAACAAAGACTTCACAAGTACAGACATTCATTTCCAGTGATCAGTTTAAGAAACCAGATGCCAACCTACAAACTATGGCAAAGACAGTCACAGACAGACGCACCATGGCCACACTCCTAAGTAAGGCCACCCAACTTAAAACATTGATACATATTTTACAGGTGTGAACTCCAATGATTTTACAGAACGGACTTACAAATTGTCCAAACTTGGTGCAAAGTTTTAATTACTATACAGAAGAAAGGACAATATCAGGATATACAAATACGTTAATAATCGGGTGAGAAAGAAGAAATGCCAAACATCCCAGCACCGCAATGAACATTGAACACTGGTAATTTAATTACGTATGCATAACTTTCACAGGACAAGAACAGTATCCTAGTTGTGCATAAAGGCAGCGACGATGAACATTTTATTGTAAATGTATTAAGTGCATGACATCCAATGTATAATTTTAGTATTATAGTACTTTGTATTCTTAGAATGTGATATGTACATATAAGTGTAAGTGCAGCTGTGAAAGGTATAAGTTGTAATGCTGAGAATCAACGCCTGGCAATCCCAATACGCGAGTGTTACCAAACTTGCCTTCGCGTATGGTGGATAGCCCGACGAATGACGCTTAGCAATAGTGGTACAAAAGTAACATCATAATATCGTAACAAGAAGTAACATACCAACAAGGTTATACCAACCAAAGAGATTAATAATAACTCTCCAGAACAGTAAACGAGGTGTACCCAAAAAGGGAAACAAGTCAAGGGGTGACATAAAAAGAGGTAAGGGGGACTATTATATACATGAAGTATATTCGAACCATAACCACAACAGTGACATAGCGTGCTCATAAAGAATCGATTAGGGTGCATTAAATAGAGACGAGGGGGACCACGTCTGAATAGAGAGAAAATTTAAGAATGCTGTAAGAGGAAGTTGTAGCCTTATTCGAGGCGTGAATCAATGGAGAATCCTTAAACCAGCATAGCCACAATAACTATGAGATGATAATGCACAGCAAATCGATTGGGAAACATGAACAGAATGTAATGTCACGGAGTGGGGATTGAAGAATATAACGAGGTATGGCAAGTAGACCCAACCAGAACAGTTGCCAGACCACGACAAAACCTTGAGAGAAACCTCACTACTGAAAAAGAGAGAACAATATTTAAAGTTAATCTCGGAAAAGATCAGAATAAAAAGGGACGGAAGCGTATACTGATGATCATACAATCCCCTGACAAGTTTAAAAAATGTACCAAGAGTAACAACAGCAGAATGTGTCACATTTCAAAGAGAAAGTGCCACATTGTTTGTGCGGGGGGAGAGTGTCAGGGACTTATATGTAAGTAATAGTGTAAGTGCCGGTATGTAAGCGAGAGTCAGTGTAAGCATAGCTGAGGTCAAGGGCAGTAGGAGACATCACGGCTTGGCTAACGGAGGGTCAAGCAAGAAGCCCGTGAACAGACCCACGTGATGTTGGAAGGTCAAGGAGGACGGAGTCAGTGTGTGTGAGACAGCGAATAGAGACGGACGTGTGGAGATCTAGAGAGTGATAGAACGATAGAACGATAGTGTTTGTGACGGATAGATGGAGATGAACGTTGTGTATTGATATTCGAGGAATATACTAACTGTGATATGTGCGGGATGATGTGAGGCTGTGATTGCGAATGGTCATACGGGCGACAGTGTAAATATCGCCCATGTGAGCAAGCGTTGGGCTGCTTGTGTTGAACGATTGTTTGAGCGTGAAGTGCGACCATGTTGTCAGCCTGTAGTATATTGTAATAAAGGGTGTTCAGGAGATAGCTCCTGCGAGTTTCCGATTGCATTCATGTGTTATTAGCATATGTGTCGTAGATGTTGTATTTTGCCTGTCCAAGTCCAGTGAGCTAGAAGGAGAAAATAGTTAGGACTCTGACACTCCTTGCTTATTTTAAGTTTCCTGCGGAATACAGAACCATTACTGCATTTGGGTTCCTTTTAAACCTTGTGTTGTACATTAAACGTGATAGAGTATGCTGGTTTTGGTTTCCACGATTGAATACACAGATAACCAATAATCAATGAATGCATTTCACTCTACCCACCTCTCTCTAACCTATTCATCTTAAGCAATATGTAGAACACGAATTTAAATGACGCTTAAATGAACAATTTGCTAATTGAGCATATAATAAACAAATATTTGACAGCTGACATTGAAAAGACCAGAATGAACTGGATGCTGCCTTGGAATAATTTCATAATAATAAATCCTACTCACAAAGTTAGTTAGTTAGTTAGTTAGTTAGTTAGTTAGTTAGTTAGTTAGTTAGTTAGTTAGTCGACAGATCAACCTATGGCACATCGAATCATTCAGTCCATTTGTGCTCGGACCGCCTCCACAGCAAATCCCGCAGCGTGTAGCGGCTCACGACACCAGTTCAGTGTTGGTTTATTACTCTTCTTTGGTTTCCTGCGTAGTGTTCTTGTTTGGCCACGCCTCTTTTAACTTGCTGTTGTCGCAAACTAACCATGGTTGTAGATTCCCAGTCATCGCTTGGTTTTCTTAAAAGACTTACTTCTCGTGGAGCATTCAGAATGTCAGACTGGTCCAGGCGCGTCTGCCTTCCATACTGCTCATTCCTTGTATACTCGCATGCCCTGGCACAAAGATGATACTAATTTTTGCCATCTGAGACCGCTCCAGAGACAGCAGCCACTCTCTTCGGACCCACCACATCTCTATCCTCCTGACCATACTCATTGAGTCACTAAGGACACATGCCAGATTGAATGCCTGTGTCTCGAGCCATGTTATTGATTTACGTACTGCTATGACTTCCATAGTCAGGCTGCTTGTGGTCATTGCAAAAGCACCAGACTCTCCCTTCACACTTTTCCCTCAAGCCTGAGCCGTAAAGGACCATGAACTTCTCATTCCTCGGACGACCTACCCATTGGTGTAAATGGCAGCAACATCCTCTAAAGAATTCTCGAAGATCAGAGCCTGTACTTTCGTCTCCACAACAGCTGGATTTTCTTGTCTGCATTTTCTGTCTAGTTGGATGCACGCTGAAAAGGATGCACGGATCTCTGTTGGCACTTGTACCCACTCATCGCCAGGTTCTAAGTCCGCAAGTGAACACACCTGCTGAATAATGTCTTCAGCTTGACCCAACCACAACTTTCTTCTTTTTAACCTGCTGCTCTTTACCTTCTTAATATCGTTGTGCAGTGGATGGTGTGTGTTTGCGTTGACTCTGAGATAGGCACGTGCTTGGCTAAATTGTATTGTCCCTCATGGTTAGAAAATCAATAAGGTAGTGCATCGCCCTGCATGCTGTATCTCTTGTACATCCAAGAATAATGCGCATAGCTTCTTTCTGTATCCGTCCCATCCTTTCTATCTGCTTGCGGCTGAGAGTCAGGATTGCCATCGCATACTCCAAAACAGAACGGTCCAAACCCTCGTAAAGACGACATATATGGCGCTGCTCACAGTTTCCGCAGCTATCACCCGCATCGCAGCCAAATCCCGCTTAACCTTTGTTATCACCCGGTTTACATGCTCAGTATAATCTAGGCTTCGATCAAATCTTATCCACGGGTAATTCATTGCCTGCGTTCTTTTCACCGTCTCTGAACCCAGATTTACAGATGGCGTTGGAATGTTGACAATATGATTATTCAAAGAGAACCATGTCACCTTTGCGTTTGTTTTGGTTTGACCATTGTGCCAGCTTCAACATATCAAGTGCTGATGCGATTGAGTTCGGTTTGTAGTTCTACAGCACCCCGATCCATGTCCTTGCCCTGACGATACACTAAAACATCGTCTACATACGAAAATGTCCTCCCGGGACCTATGATTTGCTTGTTGGTGATTCTCACAGTGTAGACGTTGAACAGCACCGGAGATAATGGTGATCCCTGTCGTAGGCCAGGATATATTTTTGTTGGTTCTGAAGTCCAACTGCCACATCTAAAAATTACTTTCCGTTGGAAGAGATCCAGCTAAGAAGGAAAGGATTTATCTTGAATTCAAGAAGCTGAAACATTAAAAAGTCCAAAGGTACTCTGTTTTACGCGTCCTCATGATCAATCGCTGCAGAAAATGTTTCATTGCCTGAGTGGAGACCCTTGTAGACATCATGGGCAAAAACTGCTGCATTGGTCCAGATTTCTCTTTATGGACGGTACCCTCCCAGGGTAGGTGGAAAAACTCCTTGCCTCTCTAGCTGGCTTGATATTTTTCTGGCAATTAATTTCTCCAGCAGTTTGCTTATTATATTCTGCATGGTTATTACTCGATACCCTTGAATGTTTCTGTGGTCTTTGCCAGACTTCGGCAAGGGAACCACTCCTCAATGATGCTAGTACTCCCTATACTGTTGTTGTATATGTCTGCTAATTTCTCTAGCTCGTTGTCTGTACACATATCGATGTCATCATAGCTTATGCCATCTGGCAATTAAGCGCTGTTATTTTTTTTTAATGTCGAAGCACAGCCTTGATTTCTCTCACTGTCACTGTGTCTTCATCCGAAGTATTCTTGGGCATCTCATGTCTGTCTGGCTGCTCCGCCCTCGATAGCATTCGTAGAGGGCTTTGCTATTGTTCTCGTCAGTCCTCTGCCAGATGAGGTCAGCACCTTGGAAGCCAGGAATACTCTTATTCATGACTACCCCACTCATGCTTTTATATAGTCGCCAAAACAATTTTAGTGACTTCTCTAAGCTTCCTCTGTGACATAACTCTGCCCATTTTTCACATTTAACCACCTTAACCATTCTTTTTTTTTTTTAAATGTAGCTTACTTTTGTGTGCATCTCTCTTTCTAAATGCATGCGGGGACTAGGATGGGGAACTCTGTTCTTTTTGGCACTTTGCCATTTCCTTACAGCACTACGTTTATCCACCCAGCCTTATCCACCTCAAAATTCCACCAAGGTGGTTGCTCGCAGATTTTTTTTCCTGCCCTGAAGCTTTCTGCACATGTCGCGCCTAATTTTACTCACCACATCTTGCCCTGTACTGTCATACTGGAATGTCTTGACCGTTGACCTTGTGCTGCCTGGTTCTGCCTTTCTCCACCAATACGCTGCAAGGGTGGTGGTCGCTGCCGTGGTACCCTAGGATACCCCATCTACATTCTGTAGTGAGTGAAGGAGAAGCCAGCGCCAGATCAATAACACTGTCCTAATCACCTGGACGACTTGCTGTCCTGGTGACACAGCCACTGTTGATACAAATCAGGTCAATGGTTTTAAGTGCGTCTTGAGCTCTTACCCCTGTGTGTTGGAGGAAATGTTTCTCCATGATCTGCCTTTAGCATTGAAATCGCCACAGAAAATAATATTTCTCACTGGACCAAATATGTCATTTAAGCACTGCCACTTCTGAGAATCCAGGCTCGCGTTACAGACATAAACATTAACCAACAATAATGGTAGACTTGATTGAACTCTAACCGCATGTATTTGTATGTCGTCACTGTCCAAACTGGAAATGTCTAGCTCTGAAGCCACCATATTGTCGCAGACGAGAATCACCATTCCTAGGTGTCACCTTCTGTAGAAAAATTTGAAATCGGCAATTTGGTGTAACTTATTACACAGTCTCGTCTCCTGAAGTGCTACTATGTCGTTCCTGTATACTAGGTTTTCCAGAATAGGGCCTCGTTGTTTTACGCTGTCACAGTTCCAATATATACTCCGAGTATTCCTGAGGCCCAAACGTTCACACTAGAACCTAAAACGTCTTGCCTCACCACGCCTGCCTTGCCTCTTAAGGCCTCCCCGACGCGACCGTCGCCGTGTTAGGTTGACTGCCCTCCACACGGAGCACAAACGCTGTTCCGCCATGTTGAAAAAAAAAAACCGAACACCACAGAACCACACACGCTGCGACAATTCCCTCAAGGATTGCTTCGCTGAATGCACGAACTCGGTAGCACCTGCGAAGATCTTGAGGGAAAATAAACCTCCTGGTTTAACATCCTGGCGCACACATTACACGCACGAGATGAAATTATCTATCTCCTATGCGAAAAAAAGGAAACGGTCACAAAACAACACTACCCTCCGCCACCGTTTTGACCAGAAACTCACAAAGAATATTTATAGAATATATGAATTATATATACTATGAAAGGAGGCCGGAGCATTTATGAAAATATTTGTGCAACGAATGTTATCCTTTACCAAAATCACCACATGGCAAGCACAGTTAACAACAACAGTAATAAATATAATCACAACAAAACTGACATCGAGTATAATCCATAGAAAAATCTTAATGGCTTTTATGTAAATAACACTGAATAATGTGAAATATAAGGCTTACTTGAGTACATACCTTTCCTTTTAATATGATAGACAACTTTAAAGATTATAATAAGGACAAGTGCAGCAGCAACAATGCCACCAGCAATAGCTAGCGCATCCAGAGCAGGGGAGCTACCTTTCTGGGAGCCAGGTGTTACCGCATCTAGGAAAACAATGATACGTTAAAAGACTTTCAATGTTAACATTTAAGTCATCTAAGTACTCGGAATAAGAGCTGCCTATTGTTGTGTAGTACTATCATCATTGTGCCTTCTGACTATGGGGAACGATGATAAAACACGATCGCAAACATCCCTACAAACAACAATGTGACCATCCATTACGTATGCATGAATGCACAGCACAAGCTTCCCTCATTGTATACACAATTAATAAACTTAATTGTCACAAAGGGCACGGTCATCATACACACTCACTCACATACAAATGCACACACATACACACACACTCACACATACACGCACACACATAGGATCTGTAAAAGAGTTATGAGACCTTTGAAATCCTTAAAAAAAAAATAGTTGCCCACTGTGGAATAGAAACAGTATTGTAACTTTGTATTTGATTTTTAATTACTGGAACGCCCCGGTTAACGTCGGGATTAAATTCTAGGGAAAAAGGTAACTTTAAGTGGAACGGCGTACAGTGAAACACTATTTCCCATAGAATTAAATGAAATACAATGTATATTGTAATGTTTATTTTGATGGTTGTTAATATTTATTGGCTAAATAGACATGCGTTGGAGGGCGAATGGTAGAGTCACTGGGACGTAGAGGCATTAAATTCTGCCTCCTCATCTGAGGATGAACTGTAACCTCATCCTGCTTCTTTTCCTGGCTCTACTCTACTTGAACAAAAAATGTGTCAAATGTTTGTTGCACAGTAACCACCCTCCCCAAGCATAGCCCTTAACTCTGCAGGGAAACGTTCTGCAGCTGCAGTATCATCACTCGCCGCTTCACCTGTTGTCTGAAAGTTGTGCAGGCGTGGGCGCTTCTTAAAGCGCTCCAAGCAACCACGACTCGCTCCAAAACTACTAGTCTTCCTCTCACCCGATTTCTTAGCTAGATCTTTATAGAGAGACTTTGCTTTCTCTTGGATAACGATCTTGCCAACAGGCATATTCCGTTGGTTCTGGTCTTCATTGCCGATGATCAATATTGCTTCCATGTTCTCCATAAGAGTACTTCTTGTACGAGTGATCTTGGAAGCACTTAGATTGGTCAAATTTGTAGCACTATCTTTGATTTTCTCAGCACCTGCATGAATTGTCCTTACTGTGGTTAGAGGTAAACCATGGGCTTTACCGATATCAACAGCCCGATCGCCAGCCTCAAAACGTGAAGTTAGTCCTCTATATGACAACGACGTTATAGCGGAACGACGTAACCAGAAGCGACAGTATAGCAGAGCCTTCCAGTATTAATTAATGTTTGTATCACTAGCAATCTAGCATTTTAAATAAGACCATTTGCCACTGAGTATTATATTGATTATTACTGTGCATATGTCATGCTTCTTTATTTATTTATTTATTTATTTATTTATTTATTTATTATTATTATTGCTGATGATTTCTGTAAGTTAACTTGCCATTTATTTAGTTCTTAATCCTGTTGAACAATTCACATGTCAAATTTAGCTTAGTTGACAGTAGCAGATATGTAAAGAGGACTAGTGTTAAAATGTTGATAAATGTTAAAATAAACAACATGATTGTGATGTGTTTAAAAGAAATGGTGCATGAATCTCCACATTCTAATAGCCAACTGTTATGAGAAAATTTGAAATGGCTCGATAAGTTTCCCTACAGGTAGAGGCTTAAGTTTCCTAACAGAGGGCTAGTAGAGACTCGAAACGTCACAGCATTCAAAGCGGAGAAAGCTCACTCTGGGAATGTGAGATGCTTGTAGTTTTCGGGCCACACCTGGCTCCACTAATATGTTGTAAATAATATAGTTTTCTAACAAGTACTCCAGCAAAAAAAACAAAAAAACAAAAAACAACCCCCTCTCTATTAAACACCATATCACTCTAATGGGATAATATGGGAGAATGTTTATGTGTGTATATTCGATTGGCATATTGTAACAGATACACAAATCATAAGAACATTCTTAAAGATGTGATGACGCTAACCATCAGCACATCCAAGATCTTCACTAAGATTTCGGTATGAAGTCTCCAATTCATAAATGGCACTACATGAAACGTGTATCGATGTTCGCAACATATGAACTCTCTATTGTTCAGAATGTCACACTAAGGCTACTCTACATGTCCCTTGGAACACGCTGAACAGTACAAAAGCACATTTCTTGAAGTCGTGAGTCTAACGATGGGTATACTCTTGCTGTGTATCCTATTTGGGTTGGTAAAGGTGGTAGATAGTACTTTTAATGTCCAGGACAATACAGGCGACACGGACATGACACTTAGCTGCTAGTTCCAGTGATGTAGTGTTGTGGCATCCGGGAAGTAATGTGGTACATTGGCACCACGGTCTTTCAACATTTGCAAAGCTGCTCCCTTCAGCTTGTGCCCCATCTAACCCACCGTCAGCATACATGTCTATGCCCCAGTTCAGCTAACCAAACACGACCACCACTCCTCAGTCAATGAAAGGACACATTTAATCCCCACACGAGAACATTCTCCCTAGAACTCATCGTCATCGACTGCTACTGACAATTTACCAGTCTGGCTGAATGTACCTCACCCACGCCATTTATCTGTCTTTACCAATCAATTCACTGGATTTCTTCCGCCTCGACAATGACTCATCCTGCCAGGTGCAACTAGAGTCTACGTGACTGACCGTTACCAATTTCTCTTCGTGTTTGTCTCTGGTCCTCGTTCCTCCGATTGTTTTTGTGTTGGTCTCGGCACGACAGTGTTCTATTCTGGACGCACCTTTTGTCTATATGTTCCTTCGTGGCCAAGTTTCAAACTTGAAGTGAAAACAGTTTGGTTATGTTTAAGTGAGCCGAGAAATTGGCTTGGCATGATATCCCTTCAAGTAAAACAGACTCTCTTATATTCGCATTGAAGTCCTTGCGTTTTATTTTTGCAGTGAAGACGGGGCGTGAACTTTGGAATGTTACAATGATACAGATAGTTAGAAATATACACTCAGTCTATCACTTTGAGTGCCTCTAGTTTCCATGCATACATTTCAAATACTCATTCCATCTAGAATGCACTGGTTGTAGTTCCACATTTCCATTTGGATTTAACTGATGAAAAACATGAGCAAATAGACAACTATATGGACAGGTTCCAGGGATGACTCACACATTTGGACTGATAAATAGAGATGGAATCTCAATATGCTGCATAGTTTATGAGAAACACTATGTGATGTATATCTGCAGTTACTTAAATTTTAAGAGAATGATGTTTAAACTTTGAAGCCCACTCTTCTCAAATGATGTGAGCTTACCTTGACTAACTACTGGCAAAGGTTACATATGGCAAAATGGCTATAGGTAGATTCAATTCTCAACTGTAAACTGTTCTGCATAGCAACATCTGTAAATGGAATGTAATGGGGCGGGATACAGTTATGAAAACTCCAACATTTGGATACAAGAAATTATTCTCGCTGAGTGAATGAACGAGCACATGTTAAAGGACATGCAAACCTTATTGGCATAAACACGAATAAGAAGCTGGGAAAAATCATAATTCTGACAGAAAATGCATACTGCACAATGGTACTCTAAAGACGAAATTACAACATCAATCTGTCAAAACTCACTTATCTATATCCACAGAGCCCTATACAATATAACTGTAGAAAGCAGATAATTAATTTAAAAGTTCACCCAATGCTAATGTCCATGTTTCTCTGTTAAATGGACACAAGTCCTATCTAGAATTTAGAAAACATCTTACAGCTTGTATGACTCTGGTATATACACACAACCACACCATCGCCGGTGCTACGGAGTTCATGCATTGTGTTGAGATCTTCCTATGTGATCTATGGAAGATTCTGGAGCATTTATATAGTCATTGGTATGTTATAAATCTGAATTATAACGACAATCAAACCAATTACAACTATATACATAATATGTTCTTACCTTCCTCTAGTATCTCAAATGAATACGTCAGTACTCCCTCAGTATTGTTAATGTTCAGAATATAATTTTGGAAATAGCTGGCGTTTTTAATATCAATCATCAGTGATACAGTACCATAGGGAGGGTCCTGTTTTACGTAATTCACTTTGTAGGAGTTAGTAGAGATGATGTATTTATTACTATTCAAGATCACAGTTGGTTCCGGGTATCCGAAAACGGAGACATTAATCAACACAGTACCATATACTTGTTCTTTATAACTCTGACTCAGATTGTCAGGGTCCCGGAACTGATGAGCACCTGTAGAAGACATGATATGTTATTGTCATAGAATGCACACTAGACGCTACAGTTATATCAATTAAAATTTTTTTATGTTGCATATCTCTTACAGGACGTTGCAGTCAACACTAGTATTTTTCAGCTGCTGTTGATGTAATAGGCAAGATTACGCTCAGTAGTTTGCCATTGCTTTCTGAGCGACCGGCTCACATACACCCATAAGAAACCAGCGCGGCGCGAACCCCTGCCGTTGCTCGCGCAGCTCCGTTACTCACGATAATATACGGGAGTACGGAGAAAGACGTTAACACCTGAGCCAGGGAGACCGGTTTTATCAATAACATTAAACAAAGGATTAACTGTTACCTCAGTAATGGTAATCTGTCACTGATCTATAACTTCTCCTGTCATTACATTGGTTTTAATAAAACATATCATTTCCTACACCACCCTTAACATTGCAATCCCATTTAGTATATATAACTGCATACTGCATTATTCAGTGAGATTAACATCAATGCCATGGGCAAATCAACTACCCCATCAGTTATCAGTTATCAGTTGGGGTATCTTCGTTGCACTCCGGACATGTCCATAGGTGCTCAGATCCTCCCCCCCCCCCCCCCAGCATATGCATCAGCGTCCGGTGGCTAATAGTGCCAGTTCTGTGTAGGTTGACGAGGCACTTTGTTTTCCCGATGTACCTCTCGCGTCTGGCTGTGCCGATTCTTACTCCCAGGTCTTTCATCCTGGACAGCGATGTGGAATCACTGACATCAAAATCCTCTGTTCTCGCCAAATCTTTAAGGACGTTAATAACATCGGCACGATCCATGGGCTGGCCATCTACAGGGGGTGCAAAGCCAGCCAGTTTGTCAGCTCGTTCATTTCCCTCGACTCCCGCATGTCCCGGGACGAAGATGAAGGGGACTTTACGGACAACAGACTTCCGCAGCGATTCAGTCCACTGTCTACGTACAGATCCAGCTTCGACCTTCTGAATCATGCTCATTGAATCACTTAGTACACACACGTTGGTATAATGCTGTGATTCCAGCCATATGAAAGCCTGTGTAACTGCCATCAACTCCATCGTCATGCTGCTTGTGGTCATAGAGTGGGCACCACTGGATTCTTGAACGGTTCGGCCCGATGTACGGGCTGTAAATGCCCACGCACTTCTCTGCTGCTTTACAACAGATCCATCTGTATAGATGAGCACTTCGGGGCTATCTGACTGTTCATAGATGAGCGCGTTAACCTCTGCATTGACAGCGGCAGGGTTCTGCTCTCTGCACCGTCTGTCAAGTGTGATAATGCAGGAGAAAGTGCACTTAAAGGCTGGAGGCACCGGCACCCATTCCTTGCCGGGGTTGATACTGGTAAGACTGCAGACCTGTCTGACGACATCTTCCGCCCGACCCATCCATGATTTGCCCCTCTTTAGCCTGTCACCCTTTTCTCTGAATATAGCGTCATGCAGAGGGTGCTGCTCATCTGCACTTATTTTTAAGTATGCACAAGCTCTCCAGATCTTGATCCTGTGTTCCATTGTCGGGAAGTCAAGGAGGTATCTCATTGCTACACAGCTGGTGTCTCTCGTGCAGCCCAAAATGATGCGCATGGCTTCGTTTTGTACCTTTTCGAGTCTTCCAATCTGTGTAGGGCTGACAGTGATGATGGCCAGGGCATTCTCGATGCGTGAAAGTACAAGTCCTTGGAACAGAAGTATTAGCAGTCTTTGCTCGATATTGGCAGTCGCCATGACTCTCATTGCTGACAAACCTTTTCGAGCCTTCGTTATGACATAATCGACATGATCTCTGAAGGACAGGCTACGGTCAAGCCTCACGCCAAGATATGTCATTGACTGGGTTCTACTCAAACTGCTCCCATCCATTCTTACTGCCGGCAGGTCTGTTTTCACAATATGGTTGTTTAGTGAGAACCATGTAACCGTTGCCTTTGCAGGGTTGACAAGGGCAACGGCATCAGCACACCATGAGGAAATTCGATCTAGTTCGCCCTGCATATCATTGGCAACCGCCTGTCTATCTCGACCCTGTCGATACACGAGGATGTCGTCAGCGAATGACAGAGTCCTACCCCTCCCGTCCAACTGTTGTTCAGTGATCGGCACCGTATACACATTGAATAGTACTGGTGACAGTGGTGAACCCTGCGGCAATCCTGGACATATCGTTATCGGCTCAGAAGACCAACTCCCGCATCTTAGCACCACCTTCCTTTGGAGCAGAACTGCAGCTATCCATCGTACAAGGTGAGGGTGCACTTTCAGTCTGAGGAGGGTTTCCATCAAGTGCTCGAAAGATACTCTGTTATATGCGTCTTCTAAGTCTATGGCGGCCGCACATGTCTCTTCTCTGACCTGAAATCCTTCGTAAACATCTTGAGCAAAGACTGTCGCATTCAGCCATGACTCTTTGTTGCGTCTGTATCCTCCAAGTGTGGGCGGGAAGCAGCCGAGCTGTTCCAAGTCCCAAGCAAGTCTGTGTGCTACAATTCTCCAGTAGCTTGCCAACAGTATTCTGCATCGAAATGATTCTGTAGCCGCTTATCTTGGAATGGTCTTTGTTCAGCTTTGGCAGCGGCAGAAAGTAGCAGTGTAGCCATTCTTCTTTGACCTGACCCCTCTGGATACTGGTGTTGAATTCTCTGGCCAGTTCCTCCATGTCATCATCTGTTATCACCAGTAGGTCACCATATCGGATGCCGTCTGGGCCTGGGGCGGTGTTAGGTGATTTCTTGAGCATCGCACGCAATATCTCAGCTGTGATTGTCCATTCTTCGTCTGTCCCGACCCCCTCGCACAACTGAGAGAGTGTCGTCGTGGTCCTCTGTCTGGCGGGCTCGTCTTTCTGGTCAGTCTGTTCTATGTAGTTCACATTAATGCACATTTAAATGTATAAATATATACACTGATATAAAGAAAGAATTTTCTGGCTTCTCACAAAAGTGATTCAAACTGTAAAATCTCAATGTTTGATGACTTTGCCCTTTATGTTCATTATTATTTTGCTTGAATATGTAGGTAAGAAATCATCATCATTAAGTGCCGTGCCGACTGGCGTAGGAGTTCATGACTCTCCACAGATATCGGTCTTTGGTTTTCTGGATCAACTCTGCCGTTGATATTCCTCCATGCAAACGTAGCAATCCATCCAGCATCATTTCTCGTGGTCTGCCTCTCTTCCCCTCGATCTTTCCAGTTGTCACGATGTTCTCCAGCATCTCTCTTCTCATCACATGACCAAAAAGGCTGTTTGTCTCTTACTTATTGTTGTATATGTCTCTTACTTATTGTTGTATATAATGTGATAGTTTGGTTAGCCTCTTTAAGGCATTCGTTGTTAGTTACTTTGTCAGTCCAAGGAATTCGCAACATTCGTCTAAGGAACAACATCCTGTTGCTTCCAATCTCTTGCTTGCTTGCTTGGTTTAAAAACAAAAATTCCAAATTCAGCCTCGTTCAACCTGCTTCTTTCAGCTGTAGTTATTGTTGAGGTCCGTGGTTTTTGTGGGTTTGTTCACCCTGATTCTTTTCTTATGCGCTCTTACGAGTTGACCCTGATCCGGACTGGTTTTTATCGGCGTTTGTGTTTGTGACGTCAGCTGGGGGACGGGTGGTGGCGGCTGTCTTTTGTGCCCGTCTCCTCTGGTGGTGTCTTTTGTTAGTGAAGGCTGCTGGTTCGTCTGGCTTGACTGGTTGCAGTCCTTATAATGACTTTTTATTTGGTATTTTTGCCTCCTTTTTTGTGTATTTTCTGCGGGAGCTTTTCGTTGTTTTAACTTTCCTCCTCGCGCCTGTTTTCACTGTCGCGTTTGAGTATCTGCTGCCTTAAGATTTCTTCGTCCATGGTCAGCCATGGGACGATTTTACCGTCATCTATATAGTGCTCGAAGTCGGTCTCACAGGGTATTCCATCGGTTTTCCCCCGAATTTCTTGGGCTTCTTCTTTTCTTTTTCTTCCCAGCGCCTTCTGAATTCCTTACGTTAGAGTTCCTCCCTGCTAATCGTTTCTTGGCTTGTGCCTCCTTCAGAGAACCGACGGGCTAGTGGTTCCCTCTTGGGCGTCGTGATTTGGCTGCTGGATTTAGCTTGCGGTTTAGGCTTGGTCTCTGGGTTTTCGGCTTGCAGATTATCTGTGGTGTCTTGTATGGCTTCTGTTATTTTGTTTCGGAAAAGTTCCATTTCAGCTTTCTGTAGTTCTCGCTCTGATTTGATATTTTGTAGGATTTCTTCGTTCTCCTTCTTTATCAGTGCCATATGTTCCACTTCTTACTTGATGTTTTGCTGGATCTCCTTCATTTCCGCCAGTAGTTTCTCGTTATCGCTGGTCGGAGTCGGCGTTAGCAGTGCCTTGACTTGTTTCTTCAATTCGTCTATCTGTGTTTGCAGTTGATCTCTTTCAGCTTGTGATATACTCGTGGCTGTCTCGCACCTCCGTATTGCTTTGTATGGTGTCTTTGTGTTGATATACGTCTCTGTGTCGTTGCAGGTACGGATAGCCCAAGTATCTTGCTCCATGCTTGCCCAGGCAGTTGGTGCACTTTCTTTTGTTGTTGGGTGCTCGGAAGTCCGTGTTCAGCTTGGCCAGCGGAGACTCCTTGAAGGCGTGGTGATCGAGCAGTACCGACAAATTTCCGTTTTACTGCGACATGCTGCTCTGATGTGGCCGGCCCTCTGGCATCTTGAATATTGATTGACTCTTGGGATGAATCTCTCTGGCTGTTGCATTTTCTTGTTGATTGTGACTGTGTTTGGCATCTCGCTGCCCTCTGTAGTCACCACCGCCAAGGATCTTGGGATCTTGGAGTAGGTGTGAAGCCGCTCCGCCTTCAAGAATCTGATGTGGAGGTTCTCTTCTCGTAGCTGCTTCAGGATTTCTTCGCCGAATAGCTCTACTTGGATAAGCTTGACAACCAACTTTTCTTGTCGGTGAATCGGTGTTTCCGACTCTGGTGTCTTTCTCCTCTCTCTGCTTCTTGGTAGGTTTGGCTCTTGTCCGTGGTGGACTGTCGACGGTCTCCCTCGTGGTAGCTTCAGTAGTATCTGTAGTTTCAGCTTTTTGTTACAGATCACAGGCGGGCTCTCCACGTTCTTCTTCTTGTCGGCTCCCACGCTGCACATCTTGGATACCGCGTGTCTTTTGGTGTTCTTGCATTGTGCCATTTTCCCCCATATCAGGCTTCATGACTTGTTCAGGTGACTTGTCTTGTTAGCGCTCGCAGTTGCGCCTAATTTGTTCATTTATATTCCAAGATTCACAGCCATGAAGGAAAACATGTTCTATATAGCTCTTCAGCACTCTCTTAGTTAGTTACTTAGTTAGTCGCAGTTCCAACTTCACAGCAACGGGTTGTCCCCATTATGCTCCGTTCCTGTGCCAGTGAATATCACACAAAATGCTCCCCACTGCCCAATGTGAAAAGTGGAAAAGACAGGAGTCTCGACAAACAACAGCCCGCACAGATACACTGTGCATAATCCGCCGCCAGAATGTCAACACACCAGTCCCCCACGAAATACCCAATTCATCTCTGATGGAATCGGCAGTCATTTTCCTATCTGGATGTTTCCTAGATGTTCACCTACACAGTCCACGAACATACAGTTCATCACCGACGGCAGTGGCAGTCAACCAGAAGCCCAGCAGCCACGCATTTCTGCATAAGGTAAAAACTGATCAACTCTGGGACATAGCCACCTGCCATCGCTCCGAACATGCAGTCACGTTCCAAAAATAAAAACTTGGGCAGATTCTAAAGCACTTCACACGAAACTCACAGCTCACAGTGTCGCGCCACGCACTCACTCAGTAGCAGGGCGACGGAACCATCAAGCCTTCTTAGTCGCCTCTTACGACATGCGTGGTAGGCTACAGTGTTGCTATTCTTTGCTTCCTTTATGGGCCCCGGCAACAGCACTCTCTTTCTTACATTCAATGATACTGACGTATTGCGTAAGTTATTCTTCATTTTCTGAAATGCAGCCTTTGCTTGCCTATTCTGCTCTTGATCTCTGTTGTGCTTCTTCAATCTGATGTTATAAATGTCCCTAGATGTATAAAACTATCCACTTGGTGAAGAATTTTCCCTCCCATCGCTATTGCAAATTTGGGTGTCACCTGTTTCTTTAAAATCACAATTGTTACTGTTTTCTTTATATTCAAGGAGAGTCCTTTCTTTGCACTCTCTGTTACTACAATGCCCAACAGTTGTTGTAGATCAGTTGCAATATCCGCTATCAATACTGTGTCATCTGCATAGCGTATATTATTTATATTACAACATCCAAATATTATTCCTGGCTTTTCTTTGAGGTAAGGAATACTATCACAAAATTCATTGCATCTTAATTACATTGGTTGTGGAAGACTTGACGTACTGTGAGAGATATATTCACAGGTTAGATCGACACTGAGCGAAGTAGCGGAAAGAAATAGAGATCATAAAAAAAGAAGTAGAGATTGGAGGACAAGATTGACAATTTACAAATCAAACGATATAGTGACCCCCACAAGGATTAGAACCTGCCAATTCCAAAATTACAATATACCATTGCTTGAGGAATAAATTTATTTTGATTCAACGCCAAGCAGACACCTCTAATCTCTACTTCTTTCCTCTACTTCTGTGAATGCTAATCAATGACAGCAAATGTTTGACGCCTTATATTATACTTTAACCTCATGAATCACATGGATCATGATCTTCAGCTTCCAAATACCTGAGCCCCTGAATGAAAAGGCTCAAATGTTGCATCATTTATCAAACCGTGACCTTCACTACATAATATTTATCCTATCGATTATCTCTTGTAAACAAGTCTTTATCATGCCAATTTCTAGCAAATGATCATATTATGCATATATAATTTCATTGTAAAGTGCCTTGAAAACTGTCATGACATCAAAGTATTGAGCAATTCTTCCTCAGCAGTAAGTAATTTTACAATGACATAATGAGGGTGTATGTTGTTATCCCATATTTTTAGACAGACCAACACTTGATGGACGATGTCACGCTGACCATCTTTATTTCCAAGTAAATTCTCTGGTTCTTAATTTTTGTTTGTTTGTTAATACTGGGACAACCAACCTGGTAAGACACACACACACACACACACACACACACACACACACACACATATATATATATATATATATATATATATATATATATATATATATATATATATACATACATACACACACACACACACACACACACACACACACACACGCACACACACACACCAATGCATAGAAGGTGGTTGGAACACAAGGATACTGGACAGGCAGGCAAATATGCTAGCCTTTGCAGTTACGTGGCTTCCCAATTCAATATTGCTTTAAATAAATGCATATACTTTCTATGTCATGATACTGAGCTGTCTAGCTTCTTTAGTTAATTAACTGAGTTAACTACTAGAAGGTGTAAAAGGTGGTTTCGATTCCGAGTGATTTTTTCTCTGAGACACCCGGGGGTCTTCGCCGGAGTTAAAGAGTTCGTGCTTTGCACGATGCTTTCGGCAAGCCGCCCTGCGGAAAGAGACAGAGCCATATGGGGAAAAAATCGGGACAATGAAGTCGATCCTCTCAACTTTTAAGACGTTTTTAAAGGTGTAAATAACTATAACAGAGACACAGAACTTACATTTCACATAAACAGCCACTGTTTTATTTGTAGCTGCCTGACCTGTCTCAGCGTGACACGTGTAAACTCCTGTATCCATGCATTCTGCCATGGCATTCACATAAGTCAGTGTTAGATTGGATTTATGAGTGGAGTTCCTAACTGGCTGTATTTCTCTTCCATCCTTTATCAGAGACAGACTTGGAGAGGGGTTACCCTCAGCCTGACAAGAAATACTCACACTGGAATTCTTTTCTAGAATTATTTGTCCTGAATTGTTGTTGGCTTCAACAATAATGATAGTGGGTCCAACTGTTGAGGAAAACAGAGTGCTTTACATTTGCATTCTGACAAATAAACATTATATATATCAGCTATATCATTAGTAGTTTCATTAGTAGTCTGTAGGATTAGTAGTCTCTGAACACACTTTTATATTTTACAAGTATGAAGACTGCTTACCGACTAACATAATGGAAGACTGCTGGAAACAACTATTCCCAAACTTATTTATTTTGTTGTTTCGGGATTTGAGATTTAAATATTGTGCACAACCTACTACTGGCAACGCTGATCGTACTCTGGTATGAACCTAAGGCCTATCCACGTTTCCACATTAACGTGGATAGGCCTTAGGTTCAAACCAGAATACGATCAGCGTTGCCAGTAGTAGGTTGTGCTCAATATTTATTCCCAAACTACTAATCTAGTTTCCTTAAGTGTATATAACTATACACATAGACTCCTTTGGCAAAGATCGAGAATGAGAGAGAAAGAATTATGGAAATAAAACACTAAATCATTCACACAATCATAATCGCTCTCTTTCTCACTCTCTCATGCCCATATATATTCAGTCATACATACAATCACACACGCATACGCACTCCGCTTCACACAGTCACTCAAATCAATAAGCACAAACTCCCACACTTTCACTTACAGCCATTGATAACTGTCATGAGTGTCCACACAAAAATGGGAATATATACCACACATACTCATTGCATGTTCTTAAAGTATATTAATGCAATGCAATGGTGATAATGTTAGCTAAGACTGATAAAGCAGTGCAATAATTTTCATACTGTTCGTGGTGAAATCAAGTGGCATGAAACATAAACATATTAAAGATGAAAATACACAAATTATATGGAATAGCATGTTATGTGTTTATGTATTTTTTTTCCCTTACACAAACAGACACACGTATATATATATATATATATATATATATATATTTCAGAGTCGACTCGACGCGCTATCGAGATCAAGTCGCCTTATCGGTTAACGCAGAGGATGCCTCGCGTTAAAAGTCCCGCGCAGAGACATGCGATTTATGCAGCCGGGAAAAAGAAGGGAGAGACGAAGAAGGCTGCTGCGACTGCTGTGCTCGTTTCTTCAAACAGCAGCAGCCCTGCCCCGACATCATCTGAAACCGTTCCCGTCGCAGAAACCATAACTACAGCCAGCAACAGCCGGGAAGCTATCAACACCAAGGAGATGCAGCCCAATATACCAGAGACCTCCACACAGGAGGAAACAACTACTACTGTAGACTCCACCGGCAAAATACTACTGAAGCAGACAAGCGTGGGAGAAGCTAAATTGTTGGCGCTACCAACGGACAAGATAATCAGTCTGTTAGAAAATGAGCTGGGAAGAAACAGCATCGGCCAGCTGCGCAAGACACCGGATGGAGTAGTGGTCACCATCAACAAAAAACCAAAGACCACAGCACTTCTACAGCAATTTCACAAGAAGAGAAAGCCGTCATCCAGCTTCACCACGGCATACTACTGGAAGCCGCCCGGCACCACTCGATCAAAAGATGGGTCATCAAACGAGTCAAGACCCATGTCACCAACGACCAGATCAGGGAGATGCTAACAAGGGAGAACCGCAAGATCAAGACACCAGTGCTGAGCGGATCATCGGGAAAAACAACATACCCTCCACAGTTGTCGTCGTAACATCGGAGGGCCGACTGATCCCTCAATACATTACATGGGACACGAAAGACCAAGTACCAGAGCCCTACATACCGAGAGTGCTGCAGTGTTCCAAGTGCCAGACGTTTTGGCACACCCGTGCCATCTGCAAGAGTGATGTGGAGGTATGTAGGTACTGCTCTGGTCCCCATCAATATAGTCAGTGCCAGCATGCCAAGAACGACTCGGACTTCAGGAAGCCTAACACCAACAGAAAGTGCGCCAACTGCCTCGGTATCCACGGCGCCAGGTACCTCGGCTGCCCCTGCCACCAAGACAGCAAAGAAGCTATGAAAATCGCAATCAAGTCTAACCTGCCATATAAGGAGGCCAGGAGGCAGTACGAGGCGACCAACCGACTATCCAAAAGCGACAAAGCACAACTGGAAGGCCAACTGAAGGACCTGAGAACACAGTTCAAACGCATGGAAGAAGATAAAGACAAGACGCAAGAAACCCAGATAACGGCCGTTCATCGCATCCTGGACGAACTGAAGCAAGTCCAGCAGAAGATAGAGCAGGATGTCGCTCGAATGGCCGCCATAAAAGCTGAAACTGACGAAACTCTATCGAAAATTCAAGAAGAAAGAGCAAAAACAGAAGAAACGCTGAAACAAATCCAGGAAGAAAGAGACCAGATAGAACTACTCAAGTCACAGAAAGAACCAGAAGATGCAAAGACCCAAACAGAAGACGAAGCACCAGAAGAAGAAATTGAAATCGAACTGGATGAGAACGGCCTCCCAGACCAAGAGCAATTCTGTAGGGCACTTGCGAATCGCTCCACACCAAGATCGAACCATCGAGACGACAGACGAACGGGAAGGTTCGAAGACAACCCAAGACGGGGAAGGAGGAGGAACCACAGGTGGAACGACGATTGGTAGACTCCCTGAAAGAAACAGCACCATATGACGGGGTGGGTACACAATAACTCCAGGCCTCAACAAGTGCGCGACTCTGCCCAGACATGTAACACTTTATCAAGACAGGAACGAACAAAATCAGCCAACCAGAAATCAGGAAGCTGAAAACAAGCAGCCCGATCTACGAACGAATCAAAACAAGCCACACAATAAAGGACCCAACTACAACCAAGCTGATATTGTAGGCGGTTGAACGGGACCATTCGTAACTAGGACGGAATCGGAATCGGAATATATATAAAATTACATTTACATATACTATAAGGGGCGTTCATTTGAAATCCGTTTTTGCTGCACCCCGCGTAATTGCGTACGTTGAACTTGATCATGTCATTGTCATGTGATAAGTACTGACTAATTAATTGAAGAGCACGTGCTTATCGTCCCATGATGCATAGGTTCTGTTTCTAATCGTTGAGAAAATGGCCGGGTTGATCCAAAATCCGTTTAAAGAAGCTCAAAGAGCGGTGATTCAGTTTCTTCCAGTTGAAGGATGTCGCCCAGTGGACACTCATTGAAGAATGCAGGCAGCGTACGGTAACAAATTTGTGTCGAAGACAACAGTGACAGACTGGGCACAAATGTACTGATGCAGCAGTACAGATGAACTATTGTCGAAGTATATGTTCGCTAGTGAAAAAAATTCATGTGTGAATTAGAACAATTCAAAAAGTCGTTCGTAAGAAACTGCAATATCGGAAGGTGTTGTTACAGTGGGTACCACGGATGTTGACCGACAACCAAAAAGAGAAACGCATGGGATGGTGTTTAAACCACTTGCTGCGTTACAGAGTGGGGGGTGATGTATTTCTCTTTCGCATAGTGGCAGGCGATGAATCACGGTGTCACCACTTTGAGCCGAGCAGCAAAAGAGAGAGCTTGCGATGGAAGCATGCAGGATCACCAAAACCCAAAAAATTCAAGTTACAGGTTTCCGCTGGTAAGGTTATCCTGAGCGCATTTATTTTACAATGAAGGGCTATTGTTGGCCGACTTAAAAGAACCTGGTATCAACATCAACTCTACCCACTAATTGCAAACACTAGACAAGCTGCAAATAGCCATCAAGAATAAACGACCTGGCATGCTTTATCGCGGTGTGATTTTGTTGCACGATAATGTTCGTCCGCATGTCGCAAAGATTGTGCAGGAATCATTAATACGGAAGAAGTGCGAAATTCTGCAACATCCAGCCTATAGTCCTGATTTGTCACCATGAGATTTTCATTTGTTCGGACCTCTAAATAAAGCTCTCAAGGGGCAACAATTTCTTACAGATGCAGACGTAATAAACGCGGTAAACACTTGGATCAGTGAACAACCACAATCCTTTTTTATTTTGCGGACGGCATTCGCCGCCTAACTAAGCAATGGGATGCTTGTCTGAATGCCTACGGCGACTTCTGACCAACCCTTGGTGCATAATTCATTCAAAAT
This sequence comes from Cepaea hortensis, assembly GCA_963921405.1. NCBI lineage: Eukaryota > Metazoa > Mollusca > Gastropoda > Stylommatophora > Helicidae > Cepaea > Cepaea hortensis. The sequence continues at coordinate 87,826,712 of OY992891.1, forward strand.
GAATGCTTTGTTTAATTCTACTGCAACTGTTAATATTTCTTTCATACTTTTGTAATAAACCCATTGGGACGAGTTTCAAATGAACGTCCCTAATACATAGAAACTCTACTTTTGTATGGGTGTGAAGCTTAGACAATGAGCAGAGATGTTGAAAAACATCCGATGATTGTGAATATGCGGTGCCTGAGGAAAATGCAAAGAATATCATGGGCAGACAGACAAACCAATGATAAAGTCCTTCAAGAAACAAATGAAGACCATAAACTGATTAGAGACATTAGATGTAGACAGTCAGCATTTTTTGGGCATGTTATAAGAAGAAATGACTCGGAAAACTTGGTGACAACTGGCAAGATAGAAGAGAATGGACCAAGGGGAAGACCGAGATGTAAATAACTGGATGGCTTGGCCACGTGGCATGGTCGAGACAGGAAAACGGAGCTGATCCACGACTTTGATGATCGAGTGAGATGGCAAAACATGACCACCCACTCTTACCGGCATGTCACATGATGGATATATATATATATATATATATATATATATATATATATATATATATATATATATATATATATATATATATATATATACTAGCTGACCCGGCCCGGCTTCGCCCATCCTTGGAGGGGATCTATCTATCTATCAGTCTGTCTGTCTGCTTGTTTGTCTGTCTGTCTGTTTGTCTGGCTGACCCGGCCCGGCTTCACCCAGTCCCTGGTGGGGAACATCTCATTTAATTCATATACGTAGTCATATAAGCTCCCTTTCCCGACTATCTGTCTGTCTGTCTGTCTGTCTGTCTGTCTGTCTGAGCCGGCCCGGCTTCACCCAGTCCCTGGTGGGGAGCATCTCATTTAAATCATATAAGTAGTCACATAAGCTCCCGTTCCCGACTATTTATCTGTCTGTCTATCTGTCTGTCTGTCTGACTGGGCCCGGCTTCGCCCAGACCCTGATGGGGAGCATCTCATTTAATTCATATAAGTAGTCATATAAGTTCCCGTTCCCGACTGTCTGTTTGTCTTACCCGGCCCGGCTTCGCCCAGTCCCTGGCGGTGATCTGTCTGTCTGTCTGTCTGTCTGTCTGTCTGTCTGTCTGACCCGGCCCGGCTTCACCCAGTTTCTGGTGGAGAGCATCTAATTTAATTCATATAAGTAGTCATATAAGTTCCCGTTCCCGACTTCTGTCTGTCTGTCTGTCTGTCTGACCCGGCCCGGCTTCGCCCAGGCCCTGGTGGGGATCTGTCTGTCTGCCTGTCTATGTATCTATCTATGTATCTATCTATGTATGTATCTATCTATGTATCTATGTATGCATGTATGTATGTATCTATCTATCTATCTATCTATCTATCTATCTATCTATCTATCTATCTATCTATCTATCTATCTATCCATCTATCTATCTATCTATGTTTCTATCTATGTATCTATCTATGTATCTATCTATCTATGTATATATGTATCTATCTATCTATGTATGTATCTATGTATCTATTTATGTATGTATCTATGTATGTATGTATGTATGTATGTATGTATGTATGTATGTATGTATCTATCTATCTATTTATCTATCTATCTATCTATCTATCTATCTATCTATCTATCTATCTATCTATCTATCTATCTATCTATCTATCTATCTATCTATGTATCTATCTATGTATCTATGTATCTATGTATCTATGTATCTATGTATCTATGTATCTATCTATATATCTATGTATCTATGTATCTATGTATCTATGTACCTATCTATGTATCTATGTATCTATGTATCTATCTATGTATCTATGTATCTATCTATGTATCTATGTATGTATCTATGTATCTATCTATGTATCTATGTATCTATGTATCTATCTATGTATCTATGTATCTATCTATGTATATATGTATCTATGTACCTATCTGACATTGGCACCTTGCCGTCTTGACAGACGATAGTTTGTGCTTTAAAAAGGCATAATAACTTTTAACTATGGCGGTAGCGAGTGTGACTGATAAGGCCAATTTGCGCTGTAAATGTCCGTTCACAGTGGGTGCATGTGAACACGTGGTCATTTCCACCATCATGCACCATCTTACGTCTCAAACGCTTGGTGTGTGACTTTTCTGCAATAATTTTCTCCTTTGACTTTATTCCATTTCTGATATTTGCCCTCCATGCAACACGTTCAGCGGCGACTTGCTCCCAATGTGCATTATCAATGCCTGTATCAATCATGTCCCGCTTACACACATCTTTGTATCGTAGTAGAGGCCGACCCTGAGATCTCTTACCCATCTGTAATTCACCAAAAAAGATATCCTTTGGTATTCTACCATCATCCATCCGCCTAAGATGTCCTATCCATCTAAGTCTACGAAGACTGAGCATGGAATAAGAATATGTACCTATCTATGTATCTATGTATCTATATATGTATCTATGTATATATGTATCTATCTATGTATCTATGTATCTATGTATCTATCTATGTATCTATGTATCTATGTATCTATGTATGTATCTATGTATCTATGTATCTATCTATGTATCTATGTATCTATGTATCTATCTATGTATCTATGTATATATGTATATATGTATCTATGTATCTATCTATGTATCTATGTATCTATGTATCTATGTATATATATATCTATCTATCTATCTATCTATCTATCTATCGATCTATCTATCTATCTATCTATCTATCTATGATCGGCCCGTTCCCGTAAAAAACCATAGATCTATAGCCAGGGGACTTAACTTAAGATATAACAATGCTACTAAATGTTATGTCCCTTGTTTTATATTTTCTTATGTTCAGTCATGTAATTACACAATTAAATTTTAGTAAGGTAATAGCTGATAGCTGATAGATAAAACTATGACAGTTGGTTGCACAGGTATGAAAGGAAAACGTGTAGAAAATTTCATCTCAATCGGATGGACCGTTCGCGAACGCACAAAGAACGGACGGAAATACATACATTGTGTTTTATATATATATATATATATATATATATATATATATATATATATATATATATATATATATATATATATATATATATATATATATATATATATATATATATATATATAGAGAGAGAGAGAGAGAGAGAGAGAGAGAGAGAGAAGAAGAGGGGGGGGGGGACTGAACAAACAAACTGTATTTTAATAGGGTAAAGAGATATTTTTCTGTCTGGGGCAAAAAAAGAAAATCCAAACCTGCACAGTTTGCGGCGACTGCACGAGCCAGACGGCCTTAATTCCTCAGGCTCAAGACCCCACCCCTCCCCCAATTGTCTACACTGCAAGGTACAATACGCAGTAGATTACCGTTTTTTGACATAATTCAGTCATATCTAACTGTGTGTTGATACAGCCTATGAGCAGGGAACCTCTAGTCATGCAGCCGGACGTTTATATCCTTCTGTGGGTTTTCTTACAGCTTGGGTAAAAATGTTTGGAGAAGAGACCAGCAACAGACAGCCTTAGGGACTAAACTTCTCTGGAATGTTTCACAGGGTTTACGCTTACAGCGTTCCCCATGTACATGTACCCTACAGGACAAGGGATGTGAAGTTAGAGTTTATTGTCTCCTGGATGAGCGTGAGTGTTTGCATAATCGTTAGGAGGTTATGCTGACAAAGGAAGAAGCACGGTTGGTCGATGGTTATATCCCTGCGCTTGTCGTTCGCTTAATGAGAGCAAGACTGACCACCTTTTCCTTCACGCACCCAGGCCTAAAGCATGTGTAGCCCCAACACTGCACATACCCACACCATGTTCCTGGTTCAGAAGTTGTTTTATTGTCTCTGTTTCTTATGGATGGGCTACCAGCCAAGACTGGCGTGCCCCATACACCCACGGATGGGATATCAGCCAAGACTGGCGTGCCCCATACACCCACGGATGGGCTACCAGCCAAGGCTTACGTGCACCATACACCCACGGATGGGCTACCAGCCAAGACTTACGTGCCCCATACACCCACGGATGGGCTACCAGCCAAAACTGGCGTGCCCAATACATCCACGGATGGGCTACCAGCCAAGACTGGCGTGCCCCACACGCCCAAAACTACTAGATATTTGAAGGTACCGGTGATTCACCTTTTATCCCGTCTCTTGTTAGTAGCAACAATTCCGTCAATGCTCAAACATAAACACGGGTAAAAAGGTCTAATATTGTTCATTTACTATGCTTTACTGTAATCCAGGAGAACAGGTCAATATGGAAAGCCTATAATGGTTCTTTCTATAATGGTTCTTACTCTAAAAGTACTGGAGAGTTTTTGTCATAGACCATAACTTTAGGAAGGGAAAATCCCAACTGCACCTCCACGTGGTAGAGGATGGAAACATACCACGGTGTGGCTAACACAGCTCTGGTGACCGAGTATCCACCGGAATAAGTGGACAACTCTGCAGCTGAGCAGAGCAGGGCACTCACTTGTCCTTACTGTCAGAATTGGCTGTCAAAGGCAAAGTTAAGAAACCAGCGTGTGGATGTGGAAGCCAAGGGGAAACAACCACATTATCTTCCAAAGATTTCATGGCGACACACATTTCGGAAATAGTGAACGACGTTATTGGCTATCTTAGGACATCCTCGTCCGGCAGAGACAGTTATGAACAACAGGTGACACCAGACCGTCATCCAGCTACTGATGGCAAAACTAAAACTATAGCTAAACTAAATAACTGTAGAGTAGGAACATGGAATGTTAGGACATTAAATGAGCTAGAAAAATTAAACAATGTTCTAAGAGAAATGGAAAACATGAAAATGGATATACTAGGCATAAGTGAGATGAGATGGAGGGGTTCTGGCAAAATTATAACCGACAAACACTCAATAATTTATTCTGGAGGGGACACACATGAAAAAGGTGTAGGAATAATAATTGATGAAAAAAACGGCCAAATCTATGAATGGATACTGGTGTATTTCAGATAGAGTTATAATGGTCAAAATCAAAGGCAAAACGATAGATACAAATATTATACAAGTATATGACCTAGACTTCAATAGTGATGAAGAAATACAACATTTTAACGATGAAGTAGACACGGCAATAGCTCAAATTGGATCATAAGAAATAACAATAATACCGGGAGATTTTAATGCCAGAGTAGGAAAGGGAAAAGTAGAGTATATAGTGGGGAATTACGGTTTAGGTACGAGAAATGAAAGAGGAGAGAAACTAATAGAATGGGCAAACATTAATGATATGATAATTGGAAACACATGATTTAAACACCATCAAAGACGACTATACACACGGAAAAGCCCTGATATAAAAATACGCAACCAAATTGACTACATACTTATTAATAACAGATTTAGAAATGCATTAATTAATGTAAAGACAATGCCTGGTTCTGACGGTAATTGTGATCATGTACCACTATGTGGACAAATAAAAGTAAGATTAAAGAGAGGGGAAAAATAGTTAAGAACTTGAGACTTAATAAAGATGTTCTGAAAGTTGATAAAGAAATTCAAGAACAATACAGAGTGACTGTGAAAAATAGGTACAATGCAATTGCTAAAATACAGAGTATAAATGAACGATGAGATATTTTAAGGGACACCATTCATCAAACTAGCAAAGAAATATTAACGGAGAGAAGCCTAAAAGCTAAGAAAAAATGGATGAATGAAGAAATCTTAATGCTGATGGACGAAAGGAAACAGAATAAAAATGGCAAACAAGAGTATGCTAAGCTAAATAATGAAATAAGAGATAAATGTGTGAAGGCAAAAGAAAGTTGGTTAAACGAGCAATGAAAAAAAAAAAATCAATTAAATTCAATTAAAGATCAAAAAGTATGCACAGACAAATCAGTGAGCTCACAGGAAGAAAAATAAGATAAAACAGAAAAGATATTATTGGAGGAAGGTGCTATAATGAAGAGGTGGAATGAGTATATAAGAGAATTATATAATGGAGAAAGGGAAGAAGTAATAGAAGAATGTAACTCAGAAGGCCCACCTATTATAAAATAAGAAGTCGCTGACGCTATATGAAGAAAGGAAAAACAGCTGGGCCATATGAAATCCTAGTAAAAGAATTAGAAGTATTCGGTGAATTTGGGGTAGCCATATTAACCAAAATGCTGAATGATATTCACAACAGTGTATATTTATCGAGCGATATGCTGAAATCTGTATTTATAGCAATACCAAAGAGACCAGGAGCAATTGTATGCGAAGATTTTCGTGCAATTAACCTCATAAACCATGTCACTAAGCTTCTAATCAGAATTATAATGAGAAGAACAAGAATGAAAATAAAAATGGAAATTAGTGAAGAACAGTATGGTTTTATGGAAGGAAAGGGTACACACAATGCAATATACGTGTAAGGAAGGTAAAGGAGGACTATGCTATTGGAGGAACATCCAGACTACTTGGTTATGCAGATGATATAGATATTATAGGGGATAATGAACAAAAGACATCATAAATATTGACTCACTTAAAGGAAAAAGTTACACAAATGGGGCTGGTTATCAACTAAGGTAAGACAAATTTATGGTAATTTCAAGAGAAGGAACGGCTAAAAACTCTGCCCACATTCAAATAGATAATATGACCATTAAAACAATGGAAACGTATAAATACCTGGGTACAATCTTCAACTGCTCCAACATAGTAAGGGAAGAAATACAAGCTAGAATCAGCTCTGGAAATAAGATATACTATGCACTACATTCATCCATTCATTCATTCAGTAGCATGTTCTTTGCAGAACCTCGCTCGCATAACAACTTTCCGGTAAACCTCTCGATTCATATGCTAGTGTAACCTCTTCGATGCACTACAACATCTGCTAAAATCAAAGGCGCTATCTCGTAACACCAAGATCACAATATACAAAACACTGATCAGACCAGTTGTGCTGTATCGCTCTGAAACCTGGAGTACAACTAAAGGAGACGAAGCCTTGTTACAAACCTTTGAAAACAAAGTCTTAAGACGCATCTTTGGGCCCATTAGGGATACACAAAGTGGAGAGTGGAAAAGAAGAAGCAACAAAGACATTTATGATATGTTTAAGTCCCCGCTAATCACTGGTATCATGAAGGCTAATAGACTACAATGGCTGGGGCATATAGATAGAATGGAAGTTAATAGGGAAACAAAACTCGCTTACACTCAGGAAATAAATGACCGTAGACCCCGAGGTAGACCAAGAAGACGGTGGAGAGATAATATACACACAGACCTACAGGCACTTGGAATCAGCGACTGGCAAGAGAAGTTCAACCAGAGAGACGAATGGAGACGGCTTGTATCTGCAGCAAAGAACCTCAATGGCTCGGAATACTGATATATATATATATATATATATATATATATATATATATATATATATATATATATATATATATATATATATATATATATATTACGAACACTAATAGACAGGTCAATAGAGAAACAGAGCGACATATATACTAAGGCATTTGATAAAGTAAAACATGATGAGCTGATTAAAATGTTGGAAGATATCAATATTGATGGGAAAGATGTATGAATAATAAAGAATATTTTCTGAAACCAAGTATCGGCAATTAAAATGGGAAATAAAGATTGTAGTTACGAACAGATAAAGCTAGGAGCACGACAGGGGTGTGTCTTGTCACCCGATCTCTTATCCCTATATAGCGAAGTAATAATGAGAGTTGAGTTGAGTTCAGAACCGACATCACTGCACTCAGGATATTCCCATACGTGTTCAGTCCTCTCGTTCAACAGCCAGCGAAGAGTCATACTACTAATCGTTCCCACCGCTATCTGATTAAAAGTTCTCCTGGTCTTCCCTCTCAGTTTTGAGATTCTGGAAACCCTGCCGATCCCCCGCAATCTCATTCTTTTCACATATGGGTTCTCAATAATAATGAGAGAGATTAGAGAGAAGCCAGGAATACTAATCGGAGGATATAATATAAACAATATACGCTATGCAGATGACACAGTATTGGTGGCGGATAATGCAACAGACCTACAACAATTGTTGGACATTGTAGTAACAGAGAGTGCACAGAAAGGACTCTCCTTGAATATCAAGAAAACAGTAACAATGGTGATATCAAAGAAAATGGGGACACCAACATGTGACATAGAAATAGAAGGGGAAATTCTCAACCAAGTGGATAATTTTAAAATACCAAGGGGCACTTATAACATCAGATGGAAGATGTACAACAGAGATTAAGAGCAGAATAGGGCAGGCAAAAGCCGCATTTCAGAAAATGAAGAGTATCTAATGCAGTAAGTCGCTATCAATGAATGTAAGAAAGAGAGTACTAAAATGCTATATAGAACCAGTTTTGCTGTATGGCAGTGAATCTTGGAATGTAAATGAACAAATTAGGAAGAACTTAGAAGCAACAGGGATGTGGTTTCTAAGACGAATGTTGCGAATTCCTTGGACTGCCAGAGTAACTAACAACGATTGCCTGAAAGAGGCTAATGAAACTAGAACACTATATACAACAGTAAGAAAGAGACAAACAGCGTTCTTTGGTCATGTGATGAGAAGAGAGGCATTGGAGAACATTTTGACAACTGGAAAGATCGAGGGGAAGAGAGGCAGAGGCAGACCAAGAGAAATAATGCTGGATGGATTGAGACGGTGGCATGGGGGAATATCATCAGCAGAGTTGATCCAGAACACCAAAGACCGAGATCTGTGGAGAGCCTTGAACGCCTACGCCAGCCAGCAGGGCACTTGATGATGATGATGATGATGATGATGATGATGATGATGATGATGATGGTTCACAAAGAACCTATTTTGTTTCAGGTCAGAAGGTAAATCTATGCTCTAATATATGGGGGAATTTATAAGGAACAAATACAGTTGGACACTAATAACCCATGGGTTTTGTGTCCATCAAAACAGAATACTAACTCACACTACATTGTTGATATAACAGAGATGTTTTTTCCTTGTAAGATTTCTGGTGTAATTTCCTCAATTTCAGTCTGGAATCACTAAAGATACCGATCAGCATCTTTGAACATTACTTTGTTAGTATGTAATATAAGAAAACAAAAATATGTAACAAAATACTGCATTACCACATAATGTAATGACACTAAACTATATTAAAGATCAGTGTGATAAAAATGAAAGCAATCATTTGCCTAAATAGGTACACGTTTATGTATGTAACTTACAATGTACATCCAGCACTGTCTGAGCCTTGTTGTTTCTGTAACAAGAAGAAATGTGGGTAGCAGTGCAGGAACAGTTACTCCCATCCATACCTCGGGTAATATTGACATCTGTATATACTACATTATTGTCCTTGGTTGTACTTGTCTGTGAGCCGCACTCCAACTGTAAACCTGAGACTGGTGGATAACCTCCCTCTACTCTACATCGTATCCAGGCCACGCCTTCTTGAACTGTCAGCTGATCACCGGCAATAACCGGTGTGCCTTCATCCTTGTACTTCTCTATCACTGGAGGGCTGGGTGGTTCTGTGATGTAAATAAGCATAGCAAAATATCAGACAGAAGAGCTCACTGAGATTTGATGTGGTAAACGTGGAGAGAAAATGATAAGTCATATAACATGTCATGATACAGAACAATTAGAAATAGAAGAATGGCCAACTACAAAGATACTGATAGTCCGTAATACTGATAAAAATAAACAGAAATCAGTAGAAGAACTAGAGAGAAGTCAGCAGAGAGATAGTATTGATTCCTATGGAGTGTCGATATCATACTTGAAGTAGAAGAATGTCATAGGTTTAGATTCAAAACTCTTGAAGCAGAGATGTATAGTTTCACTGATATGTGGTGAGATGACTTAGAGTGCACCTCCGTGCAAGTGAAACTGGAGGCACCATTTATTTAGTCTTACTTAACCCTACCTGCATGCAACGATACGTAAGATAATGTTGTTTCGTTATTATAACATATGAGGAAAATTAAAGAATATACTATATTTAGAAGATGTAGAATACCGTGAGAAACCCTCTTTCTTCTCCCCCACCTCCCCCTCCCCCTCCCAACCACCACTCCTTTGTCACTAGCAGTTATGCACTCACACAGTGTTTTGGGGCGCGGCAGACACCACCGTGTGTAGCCAATGAGGTGTAGAGTCCATGTGGGATAGCCCACGGCTGGTTGAGTAAAGCTAAACTATCGTCCATTTATACCACACCTCTGCTAATAGAAACATCTCGAGGTGATTGGAATTGCCAGCATTACAAAAGCAGCCCCTGTGGTGTAGTGTGTGTCTGGTAGACCACGGACCAGGGTAGGCTTTGAAGTCGAGAGAACCCAGCCACTTCGCACAACCTGTCCGACAACATCTAAGCCCAGTGCACCTGAGGAATGACTAGCACTTGAACCTGACCGGCCGAATTATCAAACGGAAGGTACCTCAACATAGTGTCACGTGGTGTGGGACACGCGCTGTCCACAGCGACCCATCAGAAGATATGCAGATCCATGGTGGGAATCCTGAACGCATCATCAGCCAGACATGAGTCATCAGCCAACGAAGGACGATTGCTATCTCGTCAACAACCTCATATATATATATATATATATATATATATATATATATATATATATATATATATATATATATATATATATATATATACATACATGCCGGTCTCTCTGGCTGTGGGGTTACAACACTTTCTCTCTGTAATCCCGTTTATCACGCAGAGTCTCGTAGCGGAGCGAGAGCTGAGGCGGTTCGACCCCCGCTCGTGACTTGCGGGATACTGAGCCGGCCGCTCAGAAAGCAATGGCAAACTACTGAGCGTAATCTTGCCAAGAGATCAACATGACAGCTAAGTCCTGTAAAGGATATGCAAAAAAAAAAAAAAAAAAAATATATATATACATATATATATATATATATATATATATATATAGTATGTGTGCGTGTGTGTGTGTGTGTTCCATCCTCTCTGATCACCATGAATTGGGATCCAGCGAGATCTATATGATTATGCGAATACCAGGCAGGAAATCGTATTACTCTTCAAACCAGATTGTTAAAGGATGGCCCCTCGCCTGAGATGAGGAAACATATAGATCAATAAAATCTGAGATGTTACTATTTTAAATAACTGTTTGTTTTGTTAACTAGCAGACTTTAGTTATTAGTGTATGGAAGCTGTATATTTATTTGTGTTTATGTTGTTGAGTTGTTGATTGATTGATTGATTGATTTAGGAACCGAAATCACAGCATTCGGGACATTCCCATATGCGCTTCGTCCCCATCCTCAGCAGCCAGCGAAGAGTTCCAACACTAATAGTTCCAGTAGCAATCTGTTTATATGTCCGTCTCGCCTTTCCTCTGAGCGTCGATCGTCGGCCAGATCCCCTCGTCACACCTCGCTTTCTCATTCTTACCAGACCATGGTGATCCATTTGCTCCTCCGAGGTGTACACGTGCTCCCACAAGGCCGCAACCACGTCTGTCTTATCATGCATAATACTCCACCAAGTTTTGCCGAGCCAGCCAATCTGTCCGCCTATTCATTCCCCAGCATTCCGGCATGCCCCGGAGAAAAGATCCAGGTGATGCTTGCTACCCGTGACCTCCGAAGCGAAGCAAGCCACTCTGCACGAAGCTTGCCTGTTCTTACCGTCCTCAGCATGCTTTCTGAGTCAGTTACAATCACAATGTGTGTATGTGTCGTGTTCTCTATCCAGCGGAAAGCTGCACTGACCACCTCCACCTCCATTCTTAAGCTAGATGTTGTGTCATCATACGCCAGGCTCTCCTGCACCAAACGCCGACCATTAGCTTTTGCTAAGAACCCCCAGGCACTTCTCCTACCTCTCAACACTCACCCATCCGTGTAGATAATCACATCACACGGGCGAGAATTATCCTGAATTAGTTGCTAAATTTCCACTTCCGTGGCCCCTGCTGGCCACTCCCTGCACTCCCGGCTCAATGTGATTATATCTCTGCACAAGTCTGACTGCTCGGCTGGCACTCTGACCCACTCCTCTCCTCGCCTGATGTTCTCCAAGGGGCACACCTGCCTGATCGTATCCTCCGCCTGAGCCATCCATGATTTCCCTCTTAATCATCTCTGACCCTTAACGACGTCCAGCGCCTCATGCAACGGGCGAGGAATGCCTTCGCCTGCATCACCTTGTGCCTACCAGCAACAGTAGGCAGACCAAGGATGTAACGCATACACACTACGCGAGTGTCTCTGGTGCATCCCAGAATGACCCGAATAGCTTCGTTCTGTATGCGCTTTAATTTCACCAGCTGACTCTTTGAGACAGTGAGCAGACCTAATCCATAATCAATCACTGAGAGGATAAAGTGCTAGTATAGTGTAAAGAGCATTCTCTGCTCTGTGTCCATTGCAGCCATAATTTTAAGTGCATTGAGTCCCTTCTGAGACCTTGTCACAACTGTCTCCACATGGTCCTTGAAGGACAGGCTCCTGTCAAATGTGATTTCCAGATACTTCAGTTTGTTCTCTCTGTTGACGCTTCTACCATCTATCGCGAGGCTTGGGACATCAGCTCTCACAATCCTGTTGTCCAGAGAGCACAGCCGCCTTTTCCGGGTGGATGACAACACTCATTTCTGTGCACCAGTCAATCACTTTGTCTACTGTCACCTGTAGCTCCTGCGCTGTTTAATCCCTATTATTCCCCTGCCTGTATGCAAGTATATCTGCAAATGTTAGAATCGAGTTGTATGACAGTGCAATAAGCGGACACTTTCTTATAACAGACAAAAGTGGCCTGCATAAACAAAACAGCTATAGTGATACTTTTGCACAATATACAGTCTGTCTGTCCAGTTATTCTGCTCCACTGTAAGGACTCTTAAGGGACGGGTTAGCATACCTTCCTAGTTTTCTCATGAACCAACTGTTCCTACTGCGTGTAGACTGTATAATAAGGGTCAGTCTAGCAGTCTTAGCTTGTACACGAGGGTTCTCACCCACTGAAGACTACGCTAAAGATGTTATGAAACTAAACCTTTCTTGACCATTGATTTGGAGTCTAGGCAATGACATACTTAACATAGATGGAGGAACCATCACCGGGCCTGGAGTCTGTTGACAATGACATACCTAACACAGATGGAGGAAACATCACCAGACTTGGGGTCTTTAGCCATTGACATACTTAACACATATGTAAGAATCATCACTAGCCTAGACACAGTCCCAGCCAGTCCGTATCTGATGTGCTGAGCCATGCCCAGGTTATATTTAGCCTGCCTCTCCACAGATACACAGTTCCAGTACAGGTCTGATACACCCCGCTGATGTCTGGGCTTGGAGAGGGGGAGGGAAACTCTGAAACACAGTCTATGTGGAGATGGCACTTTGGTACTAGGCCAGGAGATCAGTTTCTATACCAGCCTCATTCTGATAGGTTCAAACCCTTCTCAGGGTTCCGATGACGTATATGCCAATGCAGCTGATGAAATAATTAACTTTCAGTCTTCTAGAGGACTCACAACCAACCAATCAACCATCAAACAAATGACTTTGTTACACATTTCCTTGTGGAATTGATCAACAATGAGGGACAGTATGTTAAAAATTTATATGTGGAATATATAACACTGAGGGGCAGTATTTCAACAGCACATACTGCTTTAGAGCTGTGATATGTTAGATCTTCTCATATTCTACATCACAGCATATTACGGTGCTATGCATCGTTATCTTTCTTTCCACCTTTACTTCTCAGGCATTTCCCAGAACATTCTGACATTACACAGTGACCATTTATGGAGGCTATGACATCACTTCAGCTGTACTGATAGCATATGCCCTGCTGTTGACATCATTGAGAAATATGAATACTGAAATCACATGAGCTTAGAAAACATGTTGATACTAAATGATAAGTTCACATTTTCTTGCATTTCCCAAATGAAGAATTAACATAATGCTATAAAATAAAGTAACTGCCATTTTCTCATGACATCTCTCTTTCCCTATCTCCATCTTTCATCACCCTTTCTCTCCCTATTATCCACAGACTGAAGAAGTAGTGAAAGTTAACAACTCACCTGTGACCTGTATTGTTTTGTTTGTACTTGCTGACAATGATGGATGCAGTGAATTGTTTCCTGTACACAGAAAATAAAACCTTCCCCCACTTGTGACTGTGTAGTTTACAGCAGACATGTTGGATAGAGCTGATATTGTATTAGTTAAATTACTGTAAAACTGATAATTGACTCCTGGACTGACATCAGTTACAGAGGCATTGCAGGTTACAGTCACAGTAAGAGACCTGTCACACAAACTGATGACATCATTTTCTGTCTGGTTGTAGATTACTCTCAGTAACACATTGCTTGGACCATCTGATGTAGAAATAAAATTATCCCTTTCTGTTAAGTATCATACTGTACATAAACACAGATAATGGCTTCAGCAAGACAACTTAACACCATCAACATGGTAAAGTAATGCAATTTATAGAAAAACACTTTTCACTTTGCAGGTCTTTATTACCCCAACGAAACAGAAATTGAATATTATACAACATGTGCCTACACATATAATTGCAAGATGTAAACCTACCAAGCATATTTTATTATATGACATCAGTTTTAATGACACAGTAATCCTCTCAAATATAAAGTTACTAATTTATGTGACAAAATAAACACATAACTATAGTGTAGATTCTCAACACCATGCACATAAGTCATGCAGTAATAATTATACACATGTTTAAAATGCACACTCCTTTCTCCCCAATAATAGATTCATCTGACAGTGTTCATGGATGTATTGTTCAACTATCAAAATTTTACTGTTTGAATTACTGTTTGAAGTTTACTGTTTGAATTTGATGTAACATATCAAAATATGAACCTAATCAGAATACTATATTCATCTTCATCAAGTGCCATGCCGACTGGTGAAGCGTTCATAACTCCCAAAAAATCTCAGTCTTTGGTTCTCTGGATCAACTCTGCGTTGGTATTCCTCCATGCCACCGTCGAAATCGATTCAGCTTCGTTTCTGTATATCCATATACATTACATAATATAAATAAACTACTCATCAACACAATCACGTAAATATGCAAACTAAAGGTCACTTTTTACACGCCTTGAGGTATATTGGATATATAACGTTAGCAACTTATGTTTTATATACTAATCACACACCATGGGTGATGTTGTCAATATCAGGCTGGTATTCTTTACTTCCCAACACATTTTCTGGTGAATATTGTATCATTGGCAGATCTGGGAGCCACGAGGCCAGAATGCAAGCCACAATGTTACCATGGCTACAATAATAATCATGTGCCATGCCAATAACCATGGAGGACCATGGTTCACAATCTCAAATGATCAAAACAGTCCTGGATCAGTTTGTTTTCATGTCCACATTATGCCATGCCAAGCCACCCATATGTATATAATGTATAATTGTGGCATAACGCAGCCAACATTATTCATTCATCAACACCTGCCGCAAAAAGAGGAAACAACATTAAAAGAAATTGACTTCACAAACGCAATTGGAGATTGGGACTTAAAACTTAACATCGAAACTGGAACTGAACAAGTGACAAATGACGTGGATTCTTGGAAAGATTTCATCAGACCAAGCTCAGACAACGATTGGATAGGAAAACCACATGACCACCTTCGCGCCAGTGCATAAATTAACATATATTACTATTTCATCAGAAATGTTAATAAGCCCGCACTTTTTTTCTGAACTCGCTCCATGGACGGATGTGAGAAGATTGTGTGACCAAAATCCAATGGGCAAGGCAAAAGTCTGGATCCGAGGTACGTTTGTTGGCCCTTGATTAGACTAAGAACCCGATGTATCAAGTACCAAGTAAAGTAAACCCATGTTTGTGATGTCAATTGAAATGTATGATTTTAATTAAAACCTCTGAAATGTAAAAATGCTCGACTGTAGATTCTAACGACGCAAAGCCATTCCCGGGCAGAATATTCTTTTCGATGAAACTACAATCTCTGATATTCTTAGAGATAATTATTAACTTTAAGAAGTGCATTCTACTACTATATTCTATTCTAAACAACTGTGAGAAGTGATGATTCTAAAGCAGTCTTGTGCATTTCACCAGAAACATTGTTAGGGATGCATCACTATCTACAGCTGAAAAGACAGTTCGTGTACTAGAACAAGTGCCTTGTTCTAAAACAGACTTATCTATGCCTATTTACAATCTAGAAAGCTGAAAGTGAAATCAATCTTTCCTTTCTCCTTTATCTATAGGATTAATAGGGTTTGGCGAAATAAATATTTATATTTATGTCAAATGTAATTAGATAAGGGCACACATGAATTGCATTACATGAGAAAGTTGTGCTTCGCGGAACACCATCACGCGAAGTGAACTTAACTCATTACTCAACACAACTTAAAACACAACACCACTCCACACCACTCATCACCACACAACTCAACACTCAACATCACAACAACAACAGGTAATGGAAGTAGTTAATTGGGAAAACACAGAGAATTAATTATACACATTGTAAACACCATTTAGTGGAAGAAATGTTCTAGATGTATGTCATTTATTTACATGCATCTTGACATATTCTCACTCTTGTCAATGTCTTACTGTACACGTTCACTGACCCCGGTCAAATGAGAATTTACATACAGCAGGAACAAGTTGATACAAGGCGTACACCGTGTGATAATCTCTGACCACCCCAACTTAACCCAACACTAGCTCAGAGAGAAAAGGAGGGGAGGGGAACTAGTTCCTACTTCAGGAATTTAGATTTCTTCCGACCTACTTCTTATTATTGTATTGGTAGGAATGTATATATTTATGCGAATATTCATCAGTGATCTTGGTGGCTACATACCAACAACCACCCAACACATCAGCAAATTAACCACCTAAGTCAGACCTGAGGGAGGGAAGCCGAGAGAAAGAGATGAACCACAAGTGAGAGGGAGGATGACTTCGCTATGAGCAGAGCATGGGAGGCCTTCAGAGGAGCTATACGGGCAGACCTGAAGTGGATCCATCAGTCAATGGACCCTGGCTTTCCTAATCCTCCAGTCACCAGGTTACTTTTCTCATAGGTTGAATACACACCCAATTTCAGGAAAACTACTGACATTAAATGGTTGAGACACCACTATCATACTTAATATGTACAACATCAAAATGTTTACTATGTTTTCACACTTGTTGACATCTCATATATTGATGCTTGTTATTGATGGACTGGGACAATGGTCCAATGTGCAACTGTTCTATTACTTTGTGTAAATCAAAATAGAGATGTATGTACTGACCAGAAGGCTCAGGCCAGTCAATAAATGTTTAACATGAATTGACCTTCTGTTAATTTGTCAAGTTCAAACCTATCTGTGTCAACCACTTCTTTGTACATCATGTTGTCAGAATCTGATGTGATTTTTTATGTGTTTGATTGTTTAGAGATAAATTAACTCATAATGACTTACTGAATGGGGAAATAAAAAGACTCTAGATCTATCAACTGCTCAACATCCATGTTTTCTTCATCTAAATCAGGCTGAGAAACTTCTCCAGATTTTCCTCAGATTTGATAAACAAAAAGGGGGCTCCAGAGCTATCAGAATCATTGGAGAAGGGGCAGATTCCCAGTTAGTAATTACCATTCTTACCAGGGCCATAATCTATATCTCCTAGACAATACTTAATAGAACGAGGCCTGCAGATAACTCAAGGTTCATATTCTGGGGTTATTGAAGATAGAAGAGGATGGGGCTCTACATCTTTTATTAGAGATGGGGCATGCACTACAGTGATCTCCCACTCCCTTCAAAAATATATGACATATTGGGGGCTCGTCCGGGATGGTTCCCATATATTAACCTTTGGACAATCACACAAAATACATGAACACAGTTATCTTTAGATTTTGAACATTGTCATTTTCTAGAATGTTTAACAGATACCATGTGGGGTATTGATTGACAGCCACATGATATGAATGACATTTATAGATAAATAAGAGTAGGTGACTGATTTTACTCCTGGAGAAGGGGGCCATGTTCAAATAGGCTTATACTTCAGAGAGAGGTGCTCCAGGTGAAATATATAGTGTGTATCTACTCTACCAACACTACTTCTCTTCCAGAGAAGGTGTTCTTTTCCCGTGGAGTCTGAACTTAACAGCATTTCATCAACCACCGGAAAATCTTATCCGTTGGGAAAACTCTGTCTAATTTCAGATTCTTTTCTTTACTAGGAATTAATTGTGGTTACTTCAGTGCCTGCTGCCTTTGGCTTTTCCAGCATTGACAGACAGACATAACATAGGGTGTTTTTAATATTGCACATGCTCTGTTGTATCTTTGCAGATCAGGGACTGACAAACTTACGCGGATCAGACTAACTGCAATTATATTGATAGGCAGAGCAAAGCAATAAATTATAGACATGGCGGAAACTGCAAAGTTTAGAGCCCAAATAACAGAAACAGGTAGGGAGTGCGGGTTAGATGGCCTTGAGCTAGCTAACTATGTTTCGGATGCATTTGAAAAAAGGGAGAGACTGCAGGCTGAATTGGCTCTCAAAGAAAAACAGCTTCAGGCTGAATTGGCTGAGAGGGAAAAACAGTTTCAAGCAGAATTGGAGGAGAAAGAGAAACGATTTCAAGCAGAATTGGAGGAGAAAGAGAAACGACTACAGGCTGAAATGGAAGATAAGGAGAGAGAGCGTCAACACCAACTGGAGTTGAGGAGAATGGAGATTGAAGTGGAGATCCGGAGGATAGAGAAAGGGAGTGGTCCTACACCCTCAACCTCATCAGGATCGCCAGTGACAGAACCACCTCACGTCTCTCAACTTAATTCAGGAGCTATGTCATTTCCTCTGGACCCCTTTAATGAACAGACTGACCACACATTTTTATCACGCTTCGAGGCAATGGCTGTCAGCTGTGGGCTTGAAGAAAGTAGATGGGCGACGAAGTTGGCGCAGGCCTTAAGATCCACGGCGTATGAAGTGTTCTCAAGACTCACTAGAGAGGAACAACAGAACTACACAACACTCAAGACGGCACTCTTGAGCCGATTCGAAGTGGACGCCGAATCTTATAAACTCAGGTTCAAAGCCGCAAGGAAGGAACCGGGTGAGAGCTACGCACAACTAGTCGAAAGACTGAAGTCATACATACAAAGATGGACTTGCTTGGGAGGATTTGAGGAAAATTATGAAGGACTCCGTGAAATGATTATCATTGATCAGATCAAGGGGAAAATGCAGAACGAAATGAAGGCATTCCTAACCCAAAACGGGGCTGACCGCCTGGAAACTATAATCATCCTGGCAGAGAGATTTGAGAAATCTCAGAAGGAGATGGGAGGAAAGGGACGTTCGAACAACACCCCCTCTCAAAACAAAACTCCACAGCCAAAAGAGGGTGAAAACACTGTAGCCACCGGGAAAAAGGGGAAATCCCCGAAAAACACTCAACACTCAGTCCAAACAGCGCCGAGGGAGGACAAACCATTCTGTACCCATTGCAAGATTAGAGGTCACCCATTTCAGAGTTGCAGAAAGAAGCCACCTCCACACACAGCGGCAAGTTTGGCCAACCGAAAAGAGAAAAAAGTGAGCACTGGTGAAACGTCCAAACAGACACCTCATCAAGACACCTCATCTCGTATTCCGGTTGTTGAATCCATCTTGCTAAATGGATTCCAAACGACCTGTTTATATGATACTGGATTATCATATGACTGTGTTGTCTCATCATCCTTAGTTCACCCTGAACAGGTGACAGAGGAAATAGTGGAATTGCAGGGACCACTGAAGAGTTCAACAAATATGTCTCTTCCAGTGGCAAAAGTGAACATAGCCTCGCGGTATGTCACTGGGACGATCAAGGCAGCAATCTTGGACGATCCGATATATCCTGTAATCCTCGGGTGTAGATTTATCGTTCTAGGAGAACCTGTTCAACCTGTGGCGATGGCGACCATGACCACTCGATCACAGGCAACAAAAACTCCAGAAACAACTACGCCAATCCCTCGAACGGAGGAACTGAAGAGGGCAAAAGAAGCCGACAGCACCTTGGAACCCTGCTTCAGAAAACTGCCAAAATCACATTTACCTCTACGTAAAGGTGATCTGTTCATGAAGTCAGCACTTCTTTACAGAAAAGCAGGACGAGCTGGACAAGAGTTTAATCAACTGGTTGTACCAACTCAATACAGGACTCAGATCTTAGAGATGGGTCACAGTCTACCATTCAGTGGGCACATGGGTATCAACGCTACTACACAGCGGATTACCACTCACTACTTTTGGCCAGGGATGAATTCAGACATACAACGGTTTGTAAAATCATGCTCACAGTGTCAGAAAGTATCACCAAAACACCGGACACCACCGGCAATGTTGGGTGAATCGCCAATCACTGGACTTCCATTTGAGAAAGTGGCAGTAGACATAATCGGACCTCTCTCAGCAACGAAGAGGCGAAACCGATTCATATTAACGCTTGTGGACACAACAACCATGTGGGCCGAAGCAGTTCCTATGCCCAGCTGTGACTCCAAACACGTCGCTGATGCATTATTAGGAATATTCACACGTCTAGGATTCCCACAAAGGATCTTGACGGACAACGGTTCACAGTTTCGTGGTAAGCTCATGGAAGAGACCTTCAGACTTTTTCATGCACGCCATATCTTCAGTTCACCATATCACCCTCAGTCAAATGGACTTGTGGAAAGGTGGAACGGGACATTGATTAGTATCTTGCGCAAAATTGCCCAGGAGAAGACAGAGGATTGGGACTTGTATTTACCCGCAGCTTTATTCGCTTACAGGGAAGTACCCCATCACTCAACAGGTTTTGCTCCAGCCACACTGTTGTTTGGACGACCAATCAAGGGACCACTTGAGGCGTTACTGCGAACATGGACTGATAATACTACAGATGATACAGTCGTGACTGCATCTACATATGTTGCCGAATTGAAAAATCGTTTACAACACAGTTGGAAACAAGCGAATGTCAATCTACGTCAAGCCAGACGAAGAATTGCTCGTAACTTCAACCGCAAGGCAAAGGATAGAGAGTTAGAGGTAGGAGAGAAGGTGATGTTGCTGCTTCCAACCAGTCAGAATAAGCTGCAAATCGGATGGAGAGGACCTTATGTAGTGACGGAGAAGATCTCACGTACCAACTACAGAATTTCAGTCAAAGGCAAGATGAAAGTATTTCACATAAACCTCTTGAAGAAATATCATGAAAGACCCTCAACCACCGAACCTGCACATCTGATGGCCATGAGTGTGGCTACTGAAGTCGAAGAAGGATCAACAATGGGAGTCGAGTGCCAACTGCAAGCCAAAGAGACCTTTAAGGATGTGGAAATCAATCCCAACTTAACAAAGGATCAGCAAAAGCAGATTAGGGAACTTATGGCAAAATATGCAGAAGTACTTACTGATAAGCCAGGAAGAACTGATTTGGAGGAATTTGACATGAAGTTGAATGACACAGTGCCTGTGCGAGTCCAGACTTACCCAGTTCCTTATGCAAAGCAAAAGACTTTAGAGGAAGAAATACAACAGCTGCTCACCGCAGGAATAATCTCACCATCTGAATCACCTTACAGTGCTAGCGTCGTATTATTGAGAAAGCCAAGTGGAGAACATAGATTGTGCATCGATTATCGACAGCTCAATGCTATAACTGAATTCCAAGCAGAACCTCTGCCCGATCAGAATAAACTCTTCACAGCACTCAACCGAGCTAAGTACTTTACTAGGATTGATCTCAGTAAGGGATATTACCAGATTCCTGTAAAACCGGAAGTTAGACCATGGTTAGCTTTCAGCACGCCTGGAGGACACTATGAGTTCAACGTTCTTCCATTCGGATTAAGTAATGCTCCCAGCGTCTTTACACGTATGATGAGAAAATTACTTGACCCACTACAGCACCCAGACATCAGTCACTTCATGGATGACATCCTGATCGCAACTGAAACATTTGAAGAGCATGTAGAAACCCTGCATCTTTTGTTCAGGCGCCTCAGAGAAACTGGATTGACGGCTAGACCAAAGAAGTGTCAGATAGGATTCCAAGAATTGGACTTTCTAGGTCATAAGATATCTCATGGACTGATAACTCCACAAGAGGGAAATGTGGACAAACTCCAGAGAGCACCTCGTCCAAAAACAAAGAAGGATGTAAGATCATTTGTATCCTTATGTGGATTCTATCAAAAATACATCAAGGACTTCAATACTCTGTCAGCACCTTTAACGGATCTTACCAAAAAGGGGAAACCAGAGAAAGTCACTTGGTCAGCTGACTGTGAGAGAGCTTTCACAGCATTAAAGCAGGCATTAACTGCTCATCCAGTCTTACATCTACCAGACCTCGACCAACCATTCGTGCTGCGCACCGATGCCAGTAACATAGGAGTTGGGGCAACGCTGTTGCAGAGAAAGGGAGATGTACCATCAGAGCTATTCCCTGTAGCTTATGCTAGCAGGAAATTGAATGCAGCAGAGAGAAATTACAGTACTATCGAGAGAGAATGTCTTGCGCTCGTATGGAGTGTACAGAAATTTCAAGCATACCTATATGGCAGACACTTCACAGTGCAATGTGACCATCAACCACTCATGTTTCTCGCAGCATCTAAGACTCTGAATGCCCGACTTATGAGGTGGTCGCTGCTTCTTCAACCTTACTCGTTCCAGGTTGAGTATGTTCCTGGGAAAATGAATGTGGGAGCGGACTTCCTGAGTCGACACCCAGTGCCTGATGAACCAGGTCAATCAGATGCAGAAGAGAATACAAGGGAGGAAAAATGGGAACAACTTGATAACTGAAAATGTTGGAAACATAGTTCCATACCATAGAACAATCTGGAGTGGGGCCATGTGGCATAACGCAGCCAACATTATTCATTCATCAACACCTGCCGCAAAAAGAGGAAACAACATTAAAAGAAATTGACTTCACAAACGCAATTGGAGATTGGGACTTAAAACTTAACATCGAAACTGGATTTGAACAAGTGACAAATGACGTGGATTCTTGGAAAGATTTCATCAGACCAAGCTCAGAAAACGATTGGATAGGAAAACCACATGACCACCTTCGCGCCAGTGCATAAATTAACATATATTACTATTTCATCAGAAATGTTAATAAGCCCGCACTTTTTTTCTGAACTCGCTCCATGGACGGATGTGAGAAGATTGTGTGACCAAAATTCAATGGGCAAGGCAAAAGTCTGGATCCGAGGTACGTTTGTTGGCCCTTGATTAGACTAAGAACCCGATGTATCAAGTACCAAGTAAAGTAAACCCATGTTTGTGATGTCAATTGAAATGTATGATTTTAATTAAAACCTCTGAAATGTAAAAATGCTCGACTGTAGATTCTAACGACGCAAAGCCATTCCCGGGCAGAATATTCTTTTCGATGAAACTACAATCTCTGATATTCTTAGAGATAATTATTAACTTTAAGAAGTGCATTCTACTACTATATTCTATTCTAAACAACTGTGAGAAGTGATGATTCTAAAGCAGTCTTGTGCATTTCACCAGAAACATTGTTAGGGATGCATCACTATCTACAGCTGAAAAGACAGTTCGTGTACTAGAACAAGTGCCTTGTTCTAAAACAGACTTATCTATGCCTATTTACAATCTAGAAAGCTGAAAGTGAAATCAATCTTTCCTTTCTCCTTTATCTATAGGATTAATAGGGTTTGGCGAAATAAATATTTATATTTATGTCAAATGTAATTAGATAAGGGCACACATGAATTGCATTACATGAGAAAGTTGTGCTTCGCGGAACACCATCACGCGAAGTGAACTTAACTCATTACTCAACACAACTTAAAACACAACACCACTCCACACCACTCATCACCACACAACCCAACACTCAACATCACAACAACAACAGGTAATGGAAGTAGTTAATTGGGAAAACACAGAGAATTAATTATACACATTGTAAACACCATTTAGTGGAAGAAATGTTCTAGATGTATGTCATTTATTTACATGCATCTTGACATATTCTCACTCTTGTCAATGTCTTACTGTACACGTTCACTGACCCCGGTCAAATGAGAATTTACATACAGCAGGAACACGTTGATACAAGGCGTACACCGTGTGATAATCTCTGACCACCCCAACTTAACCCAACACTAGCTCAGAGAGAAAAGGAGGGGAGGGGAACTAGTTCCTACTTCAGGAATTTAGATTTCTTCCGACCTACTTCTTATTATTGTATTGGTAGGAATGTATATATTTATGCGAATATTCATCAGTGATCTTGGTGGCTACATACCAACAACCACCCAACACATCAGCAAATTAACCACCTAAGTCAGACCTGAGGGAGGGAAGCCGAGAGAAAGAGATGAACCACAAGTGAGAGGGAGGATGACTTCGCTATGAGCAGAGCATGGGAGGCCTTCAGAGGAGCTATACGGGCAGACCTGAAGTGGATCCATCAGTCAATGGACCCTGGCTTTCCTAATCCTCCAGTCACCAGGTTACTTTTCTCATAGGTTGAATACACACCCAATTTCAGGAAAACTACTGACATTAAATGGTTGAGACACCACTATCATACTTAATATGTACAACATCAAAATGTTTACTATGTTTTCACACTTGTTGACATCTCATATATTGATGCTTGTTATTGATGGACTGGGACAATGGTCCAATGTGCAACTGTTCTATTACTTTGTGTAAATCAAAATAGAGATGTATGTACTGACCAGAAGGCTCAGGCCAGTCAATAAATGTTTAACATGAATTGACCTTCTGTTAATTTGTCAAGTTCAAACCTATCTGTGTCAACCACTTCTTTGTACATCATGTTGTCAGAATCTGATGTGATTTTTTATGTGTTTGATTGTTTAGAGATAAATTAACTCATAATGACTTACTGAATGGGGAAATAAAAAGACTCTAGATCTATCAACTGCTCAACATCCATGTTTTCTTCATCTAAATCAGGCTGAGAAACTTCTCCAGATTTTCCTCAGATTTGATAAACAAAAAGGGGGCTCCAGAGCTATCAGAATCATTGGAGAAGGGGCAGATTCCCAGTTAGTAATTACCATTCTTACCAGGGCCATAATCTATATCTCCTAGACAATACTTAATAGAACGAGGCCTGCAGATAACTCAAGGTTCATATTCTGGGGTTATTGAAGATAGAAGAGGATGGGGCTCTACATCTTTTATTAGAGATGGGGCATGCACTACAGTGATCTCCCACTCCCTTCAAAAATATATGACAATAATATATATATAATAATAATATATATAATATAATAAGCATAAAAGAGTGTTGGCAAGAAAGCATACTTGGACATGTTTCCAACATGCATAAATGAAATGAACATACAAATCAAACTGAAAATACAAACAATAAAATTTGATTGAAATAGTCAAATTATAAAGCACTATGACTGTTTCACTTATGTAAATAGCAGGCAATCTGGCCTATCTCGTCCAAATGGAACCAGCACAAAGTGTTATGCACACATTCATTTGAGAATTCCATAAGACATAAAACTTAGACTACTTAACATGAGAAAACCATCTTCAGTAAAATATATGTCTTCATGGGGACTCAAACACATGGCCAGCAGACTGGTAGGCAAGTGTCCTACACACTGAAATAACATGGCTGCCATACACATACATACACATGTACATATACACAAACTGATAGGCAAGCAGGCATGCAGGCAAGCATGCATGTATACATACATAGATACATAAATGCATACACACACATTAATTAACACAGACAGACATATACATAGACACATATCTATATATAATCTGATATATGTCATATTAACACAACGGATTATAACAGCCAATACTGCAAATAAAAACTCACAATAGACCTGTACAGCCTCTGTTTTATTGGCTTTAGTCCCATCTGGAAGCTGTGCCTGGCAGACGAGCTCTGAAGTGGAAAGAAAACATACTAGAATCATATAATATTATTATTATATTTACGCGAAAATATATATACATATATATAAGGGGCTTCTCATAAGTATTTAGCCTTACCATGAAGGAGTAGGCGGAGAAAATTGAAATTTGGCACATGTATAGCTCATTCAATTTGTAATGGACATACACCCGATATGGTGCATGGCACAACACACCCTATTGACCAGATCTGCACATCCAACGGTTTGTCAGAACAATGGAGAAGTCAGACGCCAGGACTGTGATAAAATTCTTGATGTTACATTGTAAAACACCTACAGAAATAGTCAGGGAGATGGGGCCAGTGTTTGAGGAAGTCTGTCCTTCGTATGCTTCTGTAAAAAATTGGTGTTTGCAGTTTAAGTGTGGCCGTTCCCAAGTTGTAGATCTGCCAAGACCAGGACGACCGTCCTCAGGGTGCAATGTTGCAAATGCTGCAAAAGTGAAGAAAACCATAGACCAGGGTAGGAAAATGACAATTACAGAGATATCGGGTTCAGCAAAACTGAGTAAGAGTACAGATTTTAGAATTTTACACAACAGACTGAACATGAGAAAAGTGTGTGCCCCGCGCCTGCTGACATGTGAACAGAAACAAACACGGGTTGATTGCTGTGGCAAGTTGCTCAACATGTGGCGGTCGAAAAACATGTTAAAGATCATGGGGACGGTAGATGAGACTTGGATTCACCAAATCGTAAAAAAACAGCTGAAAGGAAATCGTCTTGACAGTGACAAAGATGTCATAATGGTTTGTAATAACTGGTTTAGTTCGAAAAATATGTTGTTTTATTCTGAAGGTCTTTTCAAGGTCACGCAGAGATGGCAGACATGCATAAATTCAGGTGGTGGCAACATTGAGAAGGAATAAGCACTGTGCCAAATTTAAATTTTCTCCGCCTACTCCTTCATGGTCAGGCTAAAGACTTATGAGAAGCCTTGTATATATATATATATATATATAATGTGTTCTCTCCTCAATGCACAATTAGAAGTCAGGAACAGGTTCCCTATTTACCACTGACATAGCTAGCACAGTGAGATTATGTTTTGCTAACATGAGGTACAGACCTTAACCACTAGGTGGAGCCACAAATCGTATCCTATTTTCATACATTTTCTGATCTCGGTAGTTCAATCATGGCAACTGCATTGTGTAAGTGGACACAAAAAGATAGCGTTGTTTTAAACGTTGTCCCACAGAAAGTGTGACATGTTGGATCTCCACAAATTCTAGACAACCACATGTGAGGTGAGGTGGCCAGTTCTCTTTCCTTCCCAGACAATTCCCATAAAACTGTCCAGTAAACTCGTTGTTAATGAGGCAGGGTCAACCCTAGTGTAGTACTGGACAGGAGAACATAATCCTGTCTCTGTGGGGGATTGAACCTGGACCAAAGTCTTGGCAGGCAAGCACAGAAACTACTATGCCACTGCAGCTTCAATAAGAGGTAAAGTTAGTACAAGTATAAAGTTTCCTTTTCACATAGAAAACACATGTGTTATATGATGCTGGCTGATACTTTTAGACCAGTCGACACTCACTGGCCAACTTGACTTCCACGGACATTTCATAATGGGTACCCATTTTAGGCTGGGTCAACCTCGGAGTCCAGACCATTAAAAACAAAGGCAAAATCGCCGCCACTTGACGGGGATTTGAACATATGTCCACCAGGTCAGCAGGAAATTGTGCTACCCACTGAACTACCATTACAAAAATTAAGTTGCCTGTCCTTCACAGGATGTAGCAGTCAACCCCAGCATTTTCGCTGTTCGTGATTCCTGGGCAAATTTTACGTTCAGTAGTTTGCCATTGCTTTCTGGACGACCGTCTCCTTTATCTTTTTTTCGAAAAAACCAGCACCGCTGTGTTTCGAACCCGAGTATACGGGCTCACAAACCGCGTTTGCAAGCCCTTAGTCACAGAGTGCTTCCATAATAACAGATATGATCAGGTATCTGGTTTCTATGGATCAGCAGCGATGTAACATGAACTTGACGTGACGTATCATGAACTTGAAATGACGTATCATGAACTTGAAATGACGTATCATGAACTTGAAATGACGTATCATGAACTTGAAGTGGTTTATGGCCCAAACCCTGCATCATGTGAGAACACAATGTCACAAATTTAGCAGCGGCCGAGCTGGTGTGCTGGAGAATATAGAAGCAGATAGCATTTCACATCAGCAGATCATTCCCCCACAATTGTTGAAATGTGTTAAATGATGACCTCATTTCACAAAGACTTGGAAGAATCTGTCAAGGAGGTAAAGGGGCCAAAACATTCATTGACAGAGTGAACCCTTCTGATGATCGGAAGACTCCCGCCATGCTTGCTCCGTAGTGGAGTAAATTTTACTCACTAAATGATGGCCTCGTGTCAGAAAGACTTGGATGAACGATTTAATCTTCACACTGTCCAATCCAGGAAATTTTTCATGAACATTTAGGTTTCACGAATGAGTGCAGCAATTGAGTCACTCAGAAACTGGCAGAGGGTCATAAGAAATGCAATATGGGTGCCATTTTACTGGAGCACATCGTTAGCAGCCAAGAACCATAGCTAATCGACTACAGTACTGAGACAACTAACCAACACATGACATAGTGTCTTGACTTCCTACTGTAAACAAATAATTCAAGAAATAGACCAGTTCTAGGAAAATATAATCCAGGATATGCAATGACTGCTTCTGTTGGATTTCACTCATCCTAAAGAAAACAATGCGTCTGCCTCACACGTTACTCACAAGAAAATGAAGAGACCTATTCAAAGAAAAAGACCTCAGCTGTCAAACAAGGGAATGGCCTTATTGAATGACAAGATTCAAGCACACATATCTTGTGGAACATGAAAGCTGGAACTGGGAGATTCTTCAACACCTGGCCCAGAGCTCTGTTTTGGCACCTTCAGATTCCCAATTTTTCAAATGGTGACAAAACTACCATTAACTTCTAATTCGAGTGGGATAGTGAAGCAAAGCAAAATGTTCTGATTCCGTGTTTTAACAACAGCGTTCTGATTAACAGAATGTTGATCTAGACAAGTGTCCTGATATAAATTATGGGGGGGGGGGAATAATGTAAACATGCACATCCCGGCATAGAAAGCTACTTCAGTAAAAGCACATGATTAAAATGCACATACGTTTTGAATGTATTGACTGACTTACCCTCATGTATTTGTTTGCATGTAATAAATGTATCAATAGTGACTAGATAAACAGCTGTTGAAGAAGCTGCCATTAGCAACGATTTGTTCTAATCGTATGACCGTACTTTATCAGCAGGAGTCACGTGTTCAAATCTCCCATTGAGACCGGAGTTATTTTAAACTGACATGTCCTAGGAAGTCAAGGCAGCTGACCTGATACTGACCACATCTCCACTGAGTGCCAGTTGGTTTACGAATACGGGACTAGATCAATACACCCAGTATGTCTAACAGTTGGGACTTGAACTATAAACCCAGTGTGTCTAACAATATGGGACTAGAACTATAAACCCAGTATGTCTAACAATATGGGACTGGAACTATAACCCCAGTATGTCTAACAATATGGGACTGGAACTATAACCCCAGTATGTCTAATATGAACAGGGGCTCCTTTCCCTTTACTTACTATTTTAATCAATCGTAACACATATATAGGGTTAGGGAGAGAGATTCATGAATTAAAAAGAACTATTGACATGTACCCTGCTCATGCTGTAAGCAACCACATTGTCACATAAAACAAAGACACTTCACTAACCTAATGTATTCCTTCTGGCGGTAACATTCGCTGTGACCTGTTGCAATGCTGAACTAACTGGTACAGCTCCATAGAACAATGTTGTGTTGGGAAGAATGAACGTGTTTGCAGTTTCTTTACATGTACAGATGAACTGTTTACCTTCTTGAACACTTGTCTCCAAGCACTCCAGTGTTACATTGGGATCAACTGTGGGCGATATGTGAATTCTGTTACATTTGAACAATCATTTTCCAATTTATACTAAACAAAGTAAAAACGACACACACACACACACACACACACACACACACACACACACATATATATATATACACACACACACATACAAACACGCACACACACACACGCACACACAAACACCCACACACATGCACACACACGCACACACAAACACGCACACACACACACAAGCACGCACGCACACAAGCACGCACGCACACACACACACTGATACCACAAATGTTTGTGCATTTTGAATTTTTCCATCAGTGTTAACCACTTTCCATTGTGTTAAATTCTCTTGCAAACATCCTTTAAATAATACATTTTGTTGCGTATCCCTTACGGGACGTTGCAGTCAACACCAGCATTTTATAGCTGCTGTTGATGTACTAGGCAAGTGTCACGTTCAGTAGTTTGCCATTGCTTTCTGAACGACCGGCTCCCATACCAGCACGTTATAACACAACGCGACACGGTCTGCTGCACAAATCGGTCGCAGCTGGGCTTTGAACGCCTGGTACCCGGCTCACGAACCGCGTTCGCAAACCTTAGGCCACGGAGATCGGCTTAAACATCCTTTAATAAAGTCTAATCTGTCATTAGAACTGTAATCATTGTGTTTACTCCATACATATCACATACTGTATTGTTTATAATTAGCTCACTAGATTAATGTATTGGTTGTTAGTTCCATGCACGTGTATTTTGATAACAACCAATATGTCTGCAGTTATTTCACAATTTAGTCTTTCTGCTCCGAGCCATTGTTAATTTAACTTTTTCGATCCCAATCAGTTGTTACTTAAAGTAAAAGATATTTGAAAATGACAATGTTAAAATATCAACATTATGAGACATGGAGATTTAAAATAACCATTTCGATAAAATAGGGTCAGGTAATAACCGTCTGCAAAAGAAAAAAAGTTAAGAGACATTTATCTTAAATGCAGTTACTAATACTTTAATAGTGAATTTATTATAACAATATAGGTTAATAAAATACAGATATTTGTTCTGAGGTGTGCTTATAGTTGTTCTTCTAAGGTTAACAATGTTAATTCTCCCTCACACAGGCACAAATGATCACCACTGATGATAAACTGTAATTTATATCAAGACATGTTACACACAGATAGGCATCAGCAAGCAAGTTGTCTGGGTGTTTCTGTTTTCATTTTAAAAACATTTAACAAGTGTGAAAATATGCAATCTCATATTTTTGTTTACTGTGACTAAATGGGATTATGTACACTGGCTTAGTCATATCAAAATATCATGCAGTTGTAGGATTGCCTCTTCCAGCATGCTCAAGACGTGTTCATATAGATTTTGTCTAAACCATTTCTTGATGTTTTCCTATCACATGTAACTCTATCTTTATCTGTCATGGCTCCTTTCCACTTGTCCATCTAGCACATCTATTAACAATGTGATCTTTATACGGTTAGTGAAGTGAAGAGTAAAGGACCATTGTACATGCCTGATGGTACATTGGGCATATGGTGCTAGACTCATGTTTTACACACCAACTGCAATCATGGGTTAATGTGGTTAGTATCACACTGGCCGCTTTTACCTCCCAAGACTTTTGTCAGTACCCATTTTAGAATGGGTAACCTGGGAGCTCAGGTCAGTTTAACAAATCCTACCCTTATGTGAGTTTGATAGTTATATGGTTAAATTAACTTAACTATCTGACCTTAATATCATTCGGTGATGTTTCCTTTTATCCCAATTTTTGTAATGGTTATTATTTTCTCTTGCCAAATGGATACTCTTATTATAAAATCTTTATGTTCTCTAGCTTCCAGCGACCACAACACTTTGTGAAATAAACAAATTAGATCTACTACATTTTCCATGGCTGTTACCGAGTCAGTGTTTGTCTGTCTCATCCGTTGCAACATTTAGAAAAGAACTGAGCTCAAACCCCATTACATTTTCACTACTGTATTCAGTCATCTTTGTTTACAGCAATCCCATCACTTCATTAACAGAAACACTGAAATTAATTGCTATTTTAAGCATTCTATTATTAGTATAAGTTATACATCTCTAGCTCCGCATAAAGGTAGGCTAAAGATGTATACAGATATTGAGCACAGACTGAAATATGATCACAGGGACGTTGGGTTAATGAACATAATAAATGTTATTTTCTAGAAACCAACTACCTTAAGAAATACCAAACAGAACATGTTAAACATACAGACACACGTTATCACTGATAGCGACCAATAGTCAAGGCTCTAGTAATCTCAAGCAGGAAGTTTCTTCTCATTTGAGAATAAAAAAACTAGGTTTACGAAAGTAAAGCAGACCATATGATGAACTATTTTGTTTAAGAACATTTACAGAAAATAAACACAAAGGCTCAAACAACTATTTCTCTGTACTTCAAGGACTACAGAAAAACATGCAATAGAGTTAGCCACAGCAAGTGAATTAAACACTTTTGTGAAATAGGAATAAATGACAAAGATAGAATATTAGTAACAAACTTATACTGGGAACACACAGTTACAGTAAGATCATACTCATCATGTAGTAGGTCCTTTGTAGAACATCACAATCATCATGGGCCGCCGAACAGTTTCTCGATCGTTGGCCCTGTCTCCTGCATCATGCACCCACGTGCCCAAGCTGTCTGCAATGGTCCATATCCATCTTCTTGTAACCACACCTTCTATCACTGCTATTTTCAAGCCACTGTGCCATTTAATATAAATATTTTATTTTCTGAGAAATGCAACTGTTTATGAACCGGTTTTCTTTAATGGTGTGATCTTGCAGAATTTCAGCGTGTTTTTTGTTTTTGGTCCACCATATTCTAAGAATGTTTCTGCAACATTTGAATTCAAAAGCCACCATTATCTTCTTTAGTGATTGTCAAATGGCCCATGACCCACATCCTTATGTTGCCACAGAAAAGTTGCATATTCTCAAAATATTAAGTTGGCTTGTGTTGTGCCATATATTTTAATGCTGTTTAACATGATGTGTTATAAAAGTAAGATAACAAAAGTATAGATCCCCTTATACTGATATAAAGCGATGTATAAGACAATAGTGTGTATTATCTTCTTTCATCTTATATATTTATACAGATAACATATTCAAATACATAGAGTGAAGACAAGTCACCAACGCTGGATGAAAATCAATAAACAACATAAGATATGCAGACAACAGTTTTGTTGGCTGTAATAAAAGTATCTCCAAGATGTAATCAGTCAAGTGCAAAAACTAAGCAATGAAACTGGCTTAGATATAAATTTAAGAAAACACAAACTATGTTTGTGTATGCGTGTGTCTGTGTTTATGTGGGTGCTTGCATGTATGCGTGCGTGGATGTTTGCATGCACACAGAGGTGATCGCAGGTATGTAGGAATCTATGTGTTTAAAATCCTAGAGTATAGTTGAGACTAGTGATTAATCACAAGACACATGTACCTGCAGTTTCTTTGCTAAATGAGAATTCTGAGATTAGCAATAATCTGCTTTCTGTTACTCTAATTCAGGGGTCACCAAACTACGGCCCGCGGGCTAGATCCGGCCCGCGACGTCATTTTATCCGGCCCGCCGACGGTGCTCGAACTTGATTGATATAATGTATGAAACACGAGACGTTGTGATACAATTTAAATGTAAATATGTTTAGAATAATAGGGGAACTTCACACGTGCGGAGACCTCCTAGCTACTCTAGGCTGTTTATTTACGCCAGCCCTATTTATATATTTTACAAACCTTATTATGAGATATATTCTATTACCAAATGAAGCCGCCTGTCGCGGCTCTAAAGTAGTATGGAGTAGCATATATTGTGATAGGGGTTTTAGATTGTGGAATGGGACAGATAGAACTACAAAATTTAAAGTTTTAAGAGCATGCATCTGTCCCATTGCAACGTATGCCAGTGAGACCTGGACACTTACTAAACAAGCTGAACAGTGCATAAATGCCTTTGAATATAAATGTTATAGACGAGCTCTAAGAATTTCTTGGATAAAGAAAAGAACAAATGCATCCATACTTCAAGAGCTGAATATTGAAGACGGTTGGCTATTAAAGACGATAAAACAAAGAAAATTGAAATATTGTGGTCACTTGAAACGTCATGAAAGTTTGGAGAGAACAATAATGGAGGGGTATATGCCTGGGAAGAGAGGAAGAGGAAGGCCAAAGAGAAGATGGGTGCAGGATGTGGCGGATGATCTCCAGATGGGTGTATCGGACGCGGGACATCTTGCTTATGATCGAGAGGTTTTCCGGAAGGTTGTTATGGGAGCGAGGTTTTGCAGAGGACATGCTACTGAATGATTGACCTTTGTTCCATCTTGTTGTCTGATAATTGCTAGTGCTGTGTATCAGACTACAGTTACTGTGTTGGATGATTACCCCTGCTGTGTATACGGGATTACGAACCGCGTCCGTAAAACCTTCGCCACGGATACCGGCGCAAGTATTGCATAGAATGACTATCTGGCCCGCGCTCGTCATTGTGTTAGTTATCCGGCCGGCCGTGAAAAAATTTTGGTGACCCCTGCTCTAATTCATGACATCATTATAAAAGAGTTACGTCACACTGCTTCATCAAGCCTGTGGCTTTGTGCATCGAGTTTCTACCAGACTTTTTTCAGGTTTGACTTTGACTGTTCCCAATCTACCTATAGGGATTTTGGCGGGGTGGTGGGGGGGGGGGGAGGGGGGAGGCACGTTTCTATCTCACTTCTTCTGGTCCCCATACCTCGAAATGTTTGACATGGGAGACACAATCATTAGCTATGCTACCAACGGCATAACTCTTGGGGTAAATGGAACATGCAGCATCAAAACCACTTAAAGGGGGAGACAGGTTAGACATGTGTAGAATGCTTAATCTGTATGTTAGTGTCTTTTTCTTTTTAAGTTGCATATCCCTTACAGGACATTGCAGTCAACACCAGCATATTTCAGCTGCTGTTGATGTACTAGGCAAGTTTATTTTACATTCAGTAGTTTGCCATTGCTTTCTGAACATGTTAGTGTCTACGGAATTCATATCCACTCTGTCTTTAGAAAGACATTGCCTTATATGTCTTACAGTCTTAAAATAATATAGTACTCTGGTAGGTGGTTTAGAAGCAATACCCACACATCAGTGACCAATATAAACATTTTTAAGTGTACCTACTGACAGATAAGATTACAGATATAATTATGAGCAATAGTAAATGCTAAGAAGTTACAATGGTTTCCAGGACTTTGCTAGCATGGTCTACTGATGGATTATTAAGAATAACTCTGTGTAAGAAATTATTTCTGGAACACTCTATGTGTAACTCACCAGAACAGTTTAATCTGGAATTACAGCATTGTTACCATATGAAATACCGTAGTCATTTGTGTTACTGTAATTTATGCCATATTTTAAGAAATGTACAATACATAAAAATTACATCCTGAAATTATCTAACACGAAACAGTCGTGTATACCTATTGGTAACATGTTATACATCAGAAGACATACGCAACTCCTAACAGATCTGCAAACTAAAAGAAAACTAAAACTAAAAAAAAATTTTTTTTTAAACCAGCACATATAGTACACTTTAATTCAAGGCAAAGAAACAGGGGACTACTAAGACCAAAATACCGATAGAACGTAGTATAATGCTGATTTTAAAGAGAAGGGAATTCTAACATGCAGAGAGAGAGAGAGAGAGAGAGAGAGAGAGAGAGAGAGAGAGAGAGAGAGAGAGAGAGAGAGAGAGAGAGAGAGAGAGAGAGAGAGAGAGAGAGAGAGAAATTTTTTTTTTTTAAACCAGCACATATAGTACACTTTAATTCAAGGCAAAGAAACAGGGGACTACTAAGACCAAAATACCGATAGAACGTAGTATAATGCTGATTTTAAAGAGAAGGGAATTCTAACATGCAGAGAGAGAGAGAGAGAGAGAGAGAGAGAGAGAGAGAGAGAGAGAGAGATAGAGAGAGAGAGAGAGAGAGAGAGAGAGATCATTGCAGCCTGGCAGAAATGGAATAATCTTGAGACAAAATGCATTTATATTCCCTCTAATATTGATTTACTCTTGTCATGAAACTCAAACACATTAACATGGTTGATGACAAAATGATAGCAATTGTGATGACTATATATTTCATTATATGATATGAATTTCAAACACACTAACAAACACTAAGTTCATGCTAAATTGTACCGACACAAGTTGAGCACATACTTACCTACATATTTTGGAGATGTCTGGTTGCTATTTTTCCCATAAGCTGTGTCATTGACCTGCCCTGTGACATCTGGGTATGCCAAAAGCTGAAACTGGTGTTTTCCGAGTGTAAAGTTCCGTGCTGGAACCTTGAAACTACATCTTTGATTGAAGTAGCTAGGGTCCCCACTTCCAGTCAAGTTATTATATACTACCATGCTTTTCGGTATTATGCGGCTCTCTTTGTTCTGTCAACATGAAACACAGGTACATCTGACACTGGCTATAGTGCAATTGACATTCATTTGTATAAATATTAGTAACAAAACTCACCACTACATAATCTTTTAAAGTCAGCTTGCCTAATCAGTGTAAGTCATTCTCAATAATAAATTTACAATTGCCGTATAATCTTAGAATCCAATATTCAACCGTTCTATTTTACAGCATAATTTACACTTACATCATAACTAATACAGTTTGCATACTTCCGGTCCCCAGCATGGCGGATAGGCTGTGAAACGGATACGGCCTCTGGGTGTTTATTCTCGTGGCTACCATTGCATTCACATTTACCTCATGTTGGACTTCTAGTTTACGATTCCGTCGCCCTGCTACTGAGTTGAATGCGTGGCGCGACGCTGTGAGCTGTGAATTTCATGTGAAATGCTTGTAATCTGCCCGAGGTTGTGGAGCGTGATCTGCATGTTCAGCGCAATGGCGGATGGCTATATCCCAAAATTGACCGGATTGTGTGCCTTATTCAGAAATGCATGGCTGCTGGTCTTCTGCTTGACTGCCGCTTATTTTGACGATGAACGGGTACTTTCGTGGAGAACTGTTGTTTTGGCATTCTGGAGACGGCATTATGTACAGTGAACTGTTTTTTTACTTCTGTCCGAGGTGTTGTGGTGTGATCTGCATGCTTAAAATGGCTTAGCAGTCTAGATAACATCTAGAAACGGAACAACAACATCCAGATATATCTTCTTGTCGCAGAAGCGACCGGTTTTCATGCCTTATGCAGTAAAGTGTGGCTGCTGGTTTTGCTAGTGACTGCCGTTTCCATCGATGATGAACTGCGTTTTCGAGGAGGACTTTTGTGTTGGCATTCTGGCGACGGCATTCATTATATATAGTGAAATGCTTCTTTACATCTGTTCGAGTTAGTTTTGTTGCGTGATCTACATTTCGGAGAAAAATGACGTGGTGGGTAGACAACATCTAGAAACGGAACAAAACTGTCTATAAACATCGAGAATTTGTAGGTGAACATCTGGTTGGGAAAGTGACTGCCAATTCCATTAGGGGTAAACTGTATTGTTCGTAGAGACTTTTGTAGTGACATTCTGGTGGTGGCACATTGCACAGTATGCCTGAGCGGGTCGTTGTCTGTCAAGACTCCTGTCTTTTCCACTGTTCACATGGGGAAATGAGGAACATTTTATGTGATATTCACTTGCACGGGAACAGAGCATAATGGGGACGACCATTTGCTGTGATGTTGGAACCGCGACTAATGACTAATGACTAATTGTCAGCATTATGTTGACCAAACTACACACACACACACACACACACACACACACACACACACACACACAAATATATATTTTATATATATATATATATATATATATATATATATATATATATATATATATATATATATATAACTCCTGTTTGCGGACGACCAATCACTAATAGCAAACTCAGACGCTGAATTATGAGACCACATGAGTAGTCTAAACGAAATGTGTAGGGAACATTACATGACAATTAGGACACGGAAAACAAAGGTAATGGCTATGACTAAAGAGAACAAATAACAACAATTCACCTAAACGAACATACCTGGAAAATGTAAATAGTGTCAAGTACCTAGGATGTACAATACCATCAAATGGCAAATCAGAAGACGAGACTGAAAATAGATGCAATAAGGCAAACCAGCTCATTGGACAAATGATACCAATACTAAAGAATACACATCAATAGTTACTAAGAAAGCACTCTACAACGCAATCTTCATGTCAACTCTATGCTACCCCTACCAATGCCAAACCTAGACAGTGACGGAAAAAAAAGAGAAAAGAAAAATCGCAACAGAAATTAGATGAAGAATACTCAATGTATGAAGAAGAGAGAAAATCATAAATGAAGAAATCCCGACAAAAGTGATGGCACTAGATTTTACCAGAAGGAACAAGTTAAATAGTTTGGCAATGTAACTAGATTACCAACTATTAGTATATTACAGCAAGCAATGATATACAGATCAAATTGAAGCAGAAGACGAGGCCCACCACGTAAACGATGGACAGAGGGAATATCAATGTCAATGTTGTTCTCGATACATGAAGCTTATAAACGGGCACTGTTTATATTTCACCTCGATACCACAAGGTATAGGAGAAACACGATTAGATGAGATAAGATTTTTCATTCTTTCAGACAATATGAGAGAGTTGCCTTAACTCAAATTAGATGAGGCCAAATAAAGATACCAGGCAAAAGTATGTGCCGAGCAAATCTTACAATAGGCCTGCAACCCGATCCAACATCTATGAAGGTCAGCAGACCCATAACACGGTGGAAACAAGAATTCGAAATAAATGCGACATCACATAGTGTCAACAACAACAACAGGCACAGTATAGTTATCTTAAGAAGTTCATTGGCATCCATTAATAAAATTATATCATAAACCATATATGTCATATTATCCATCACTCATGATCACACCATCATATCATGAAGGCATATAATAAATTCACGAATCATTTTTTTTTAAAATCATAACTAATTTTGTTGATGTAGTCATACTAATAAATTAACATCATGATATAACTGGGAATGTAGGTATAGACCCAGTGATAGAATCTACCAAATTGTATGCATGAATTTCATTGATTTTCCATGAGAACATATAAAATCTTGAAAGTTTGATTAACAACTGTTTGTTGTGTTTGTTGTATTTTGCTTAATATCATATAGCAATGGGAAGCGACTCAGGTATGATTTTAAGAAATATTCGTTTATATTTTATTGTTATTCAACAGTTTCTTTTGAATTTGATTGATCGTATGCAGAAATTATTTAATATAGACTGAGTAAAAGAATACCAAATTAATGCACAAAAGAATTAATGACATCACTAACAGAAGAACATACACATCAACGGGTTGCCTAAAAACCAAAGATGGCAAAATCATAATAGAACAAGATCAGATTTTACATGCGTGGTCAGATTATTTGAAAGACCTTTATGATGATAAAGAGAAGAACAATATGAACATCGGAATAATAATGAAGGACCATCAATTTTGAAGATAGAAGTTCAGAATGCTCTTAGCCATATGAAAACTGGCAAGACCCCGGGTACAGATAACATCACAGTAGAAAAGATAAATGCCTTAGAACAGTAGTTCTCAACCGGTGGTGAATTCTCTCCCCCCCCCCCCTCCCCTAGGGGGAAATTTTTGGGTTTCCAGGGGGGGGGGGGGGTGAAGATTATTTCAAGATCGCGTTAATACAAGAACCGATTACTTGATTTTGTTTTTCCTTTCATACTTTACGCTTCTGTACGTATCACCCTTCTTGTCAGAGTCTCCCTCGCCATCGCCTGGAGGCGACGGGCAAGCACGACGTGAACCCGACTGACAGCTACGACGCAGTTGAGGTCCAGTGATTAGCGTGACGCACGACGCGCACGTGGACTAACAGCCAAGGGCTAACTCGAGACATCGAGTTGAGAACAGACTGCCTAGGACTGCGAGACTGGACGGAAATGGAAGAAAGTGCTGAGTGTATTGATGAATTAGCCGATGCTTGATGTGAGCGAGCTTGTATGCTTTGTAGATACTGTGTAGAGATTAAGTGAGTGGTTGTTTCCATGCATTGATGTATTTATATATTGCATGTATGTATTGATAACTGGCATTGCCGCTAACTGTGAGCACAACATTATGTGAATGCCGTTTAAGAGTGTGATTAAAGTGTCTCAGTTATATAGCCGCGTGTTTGAGAACAGTCGTTTGTTATGAATGATTGTTTCACTCCCTGGTAGTGAACACGAGCCACTGTGAATAGAAAGCAAGACTCTGACACTTCTGAATTTCATTTTATAACGTAAGTAGATCCGCAAATCACATTTTATGTGGATGTCTAGACTTGTTTTAGTATGTGCTATTATATTTAGCTTCAATTATTACGTATACTGTGTAGGGGCAGGGGGAAATTTTTAGGGAGGAAATACGAAAGGGGGGGGGGACGACGTTCTTAAAGTATGGTAAAGGGGGGAATGACGTCCTAAAAGTATGGTGAGGGGGGGGGGGGTGACGTCCTAAAAATATGGTGAAGCGGGGCACGGACCAAAAAAGGTTGAGAACCACTGCCTTAGAAGAATATGGAATAGACCAAGTCACCAGACTGCTGAACACAATATACGATACTGGAGATATACCTCCTGAATTATGTAATTCTATATTTATTGCAATCCCGAAGAAATCAGGAGCCATGGAATGCGATCAACATAGAACAATTAGTATAATGAGCCACATCACGAAGATTCTGCTGAGAATTATCATGCAAAGAGTTAGGAAGAAAATAAAACCCGAAATAGGAGAAGAGCAATCTACAAATTGATGGAAAAGACCTTAGACTTGTAAAAATCATATATTGGAAA
Organism: Cepaea hortensis; assembly: GCA_963921405.1. NCBI lineage: Eukaryota > Metazoa > Mollusca > Gastropoda > Stylommatophora > Helicidae > Cepaea > Cepaea hortensis. The sequence continues at coordinate 87,867,631 of OY992891.1, forward strand.
CAACAAGCTGCCATCAGAATTGATAACGATGTAGGTCAATATCAGTATATTAAAAGAGGTGTGAGACAGGGATGTGTAATGTCTCCAGATCTTTTTTCCCTGTACAGTGAAAATATATTCAGAAATATAGAAGATATGGAAGGAATCAACATTGGGAGAAGATACATCAATAACATTAGATATGCAGATGATAGTCTTGATTGCAGACAATGAACAGGACCTGCAAAATTTAGTAGATGCGGTTGTTGCACACAGTGAACAACTAGGGTTAGAACTGAATATTAAGAAGGCACAGATTATGGTCGTCACTGGGAAGAAGGAAATACCACAATGTGATATACGAGTAGATAGGCATATTCTTAAACAAGTGAATCGATACTGTTATCTCGGCACAGTCATAACATCTGATGGGAGATGCCTTGAAGAGATTAGAACAAGAATTGCCATTGCGAAGGTAGCCTTTAGCAAGATGAAAAACATACTGACCAATAAAAAGATATCAGTTGAAACGAAAAAAAGAGTGTTGAGGTGCTATATAGAACCTATACTTTTGTGTGGATGTGAAGCATGGACCATAAGCAGTCAAGCTGAAAAACAGCTGATGGCTGTGGAAATGTGGTTTCTGTGGAAAATGCAAAGAAACCATGGACAGACAGAAAAACCAACGAACAAGTCCTTCAAGAAACAAATGAAGATCGTAAACTGATTAGAGACATTAGACGTAGACATTCAAAATTGTTTGGGCATGTTATGAGAAGAAATGAATTGGAGAACTTGGTGACAACTGGCAAGATCGAAGGGAAGGAAACAAGGGGAAGACCGAGAAGTAAATACCTGGATGGCTTGACCACATGGCATGGTAGAGACAGGAACACGGAGCTAATCCACGACTCTGTTGATCGAGTGAGATGGCAGAACATGACCGCCCACGCTTACCGGCATGGCACATGATGGATGGATGGAAAAGCTATAATTAAAGTAAACGATAATTTCAATGGAGTACTAACATTTTTGTTAGACGGAAAGGTGCCAATGAAACATATTTGATTAATTAAATAATTTGAAAAATTGAATCTTTGACCTGAAAAATGTGTGTTGGGTCTTTCGGACATCTTAGACAATTCTCATTATCTTATTAAATTTCATTTTCTTACATACTATGCTACTCAGATGATCAATGAGTAATAGATGAGTGTAATTTCTATTATATGTTTGAATGGTATGATCATGATTGATGAATTACAAAAAAAAAGATTCGTGATTTATGAATTTATGATATGTATATGGTGTGATCATGGGTGATGGATAATATGACATATATGGTTTATGATGTAATTTTATTAATGGATGTCAATGAACTTCTAAATTAACTATACTGTGCCTGTTGTTGTTGACACTATGTGATGTCGCAGTTCTTCCGAAATATTGTTTCCACTATGTTAAGTTCTGCTAATCTTCATAGATGTTGGATCGGGTTGCAGGCCTAATATATACGGCTTGCTCGGCACATACTTTTGTCTGATATCTCTCTTTAACCTCAACTAATTTGAGTTATGGCATGAGTGCGAAATGCACAGTGGTATGTCACGCCTAAGCCGTATAGGGAAAATGTATCCACCAGTACTGGAACAAAACGTTAGACCCATGGTTGAACAACAGTTAAGCAAAGTGCAATTTCGTTTAAGAAAAGGTATACGTCGCACGGATGTACTATTCAGAATAAAACAAATGTGTTAAAAACCATAGAATACAGTGACCAGCAGAATATTGTGTTTGTAGATCAGGAAAACGCTTTCGATAAAGTAGAAAGATACAAATTATGGACCATCCTTGAAGATTACGAGATACAAGAACATTTGCTAGAAAACATCATTGCCGTGTACCACTCGAGCCAAAGTGTAATAAGAACACGAGAAAGAATATCATTGCCATGTCACGAAAAGAGCTATAATAAGATCTATTGAAGGGAGACGATGGTGAGAAGAGAAACATACGAGTTCAGACAAAACATACTGAATAATTGTCACCGGGAATAATGAATAATGAATTGACATAAAGAAGTGCGCACTCTAAATGAACAGAGCAGTAAAAGAACGGTTACAAATGACGTCACTCGAGCGGAGACCGTGGTACCAGAGGCATGGCTCTGAATTATGAGTTCGGCAATGGCAAACTATATATTGCCGCCGCTATGTTAGATGTTAGATAGGTTAGATAGATTTGAAGATAGGTGGAACAAAAAAATTTCTTTTTCTTCTTTTGTTCACTTGAAATATAGACAATAAAATTTCAAGTGAACTAAAGAAGAAAAAGAAATTGTTTTGTTCCACCTATCTCATTGCCTTTTGTATCTGTTAGTGCCGAACGTTGGGCGGCGCTTACCAAACCTGACACCCCACATTGTGCCAACGGCTTATGGCGGAAGAGCGCAATTGGGAGGGTACACGCCTTACCCTGGTGCGAGGAAATGCAACCTAAAGACAAAATGTCATGGCAAGGCAGACCAGGCCCTAAGCCTTGGTTGGCGGCTGGTCTAGGATCGAAGCTCCGACAGACGGACAGTTAGAGCATTGCTTTGCTGATCAGGCAGCTTCTGCAGCTTGTCTTGTTCCAGATGTAGGGGTGTTATCTTTCCTCTGGAGTGAACTAGGCAGGCCGAGAGAGGGATCATGCTGCATGGGCAACACATGATCTCTATATTTTAGCCCAGGCTTTGTGCTATGGAGAGGGCTACCTCCATAGGTAAAAATTATTATACCTTTTTAAAGCACAAACTATCGTCTGTCAAGACGGCAAGGTGCCAATGTATGTTAGATGTGTTAGTTGTAGGATTAATGTGAATTAGATTAATGATAGTATGTTTGTGTGACCATGTGCAGCAATGTGAATCGTAAGAAGAGAAACGTAATTTCCTGAAACAACCGTCGTCCTGTCGTTACTTCCAAAGTTCGTGTGTGTCCTTCAGTCATCATCAGCGACTTCAATTCATCCACATCAGATACCCGAACTCTACCCATCTGCACCAAGGCAATCTATGTATACAGAGGCGTGAAACAGGGATGTATGCTCCACCCCTTCGTATTTTTGCATCCGCCTCCCTTCCCCCCGCCCCCTCCCGTACACCTTCCTGCTCTCCAGTCTTCATGATATTTAATATCAACATAGACATATTATCCAAAGAAGCAAGCCTTAACAGAACAGATTCAGAAAATTGTGAACTCTTTACTTCAGATGAAACAACAGATTCAACCGCAATAAATGATCTTTTATTTGCAGACGATCAGTGCTCATTTTACAGTGCGAAGGCAGACTGCAAAATGATAAAGTTGATTTCAACTTGCAGCAGATACAATATGAATATAAGTACAGTCAACAATGAAGTAATGCAGGTTAGCATATATAAATATATATATATAAATATATTGATAAATAACCCGCTTCTGACACAAGCTAAAGAATTCAACTATCTTGCAAGTGTGGTCACAGATGGTGGCAGAACAGACAGAGACATGGAAGTCAGATGTGTAAGAGTATGTGCGCTTACACATTAACTATCACCTATGCTGAAACATGGATTGACGACATCAGAGACATTGCATAATCACACGGAATGACACTATTACTGCCATCCATCAAGTGGCAACTATTCCTCCCCCGGGGGGTACGAGGTGTCAGGCATTAGTAGTACCTTTGGTAAGGATGACTCTCATGTCCTCTTTAGGACCATCCCTCACTGGTCCAAGCCTGACATCTACCTCACGCCCGCAGCTCCTAGTAGCTGTTAGCATGCGACAGCGGCCACCCCCTGGGCAACAGCTGTGAGAGGCTGGCGAAACCAGGCGTGGGTAGCCGATTTGGTGTCAAACTAAGCGGTGAACTAGGGTATGACTACCCAGCATGTGAAGACAGGATTCGGCAGACTGCGCAGATGGATTCACTGATGATTCAGTGAGCAAGACCGCGTTTACCTGCAAAGCGTTGTGGAACGTAATGAGCATGGTAAGGCACGTAGAGCGCCCTGGTCATCCACTGCACCTGTATTCGTCTCCAATCGTCTCGACTTGTCTTGCCACTGGACTCAGATGGACTCAGGCGAGAGAGTGAGATCGACGAATTGCGCAACTCTTCCAACTTTAATCCAATTCATCGCGCAAGTCATTCTTCATCCAACTTCATATATCACCTTAAAGCCCTGTGGCGATGGTCGAGCGGCGAAGCGGCAGGCTTGGGTACGCTGGCAGTTGTAGTTGCAGACCTTCACACAGGCGGCTAAGCAAGCGACATGCGAAATTAAATCACTTCCACACAGTCTGCCTTAGGAAGCTATTAAAGATTAAATGGCAAGACAATATCCCGGAAATTGAAATTCTAGAAATAGCGTCCATGTCCAGTATCCACACACTACTAATGAAAATTCAGATTCGCTGGGCTGGTCACTAAACTCGTATGCCAGATCACAGGCTCCCTAAACAAATTTGTTCACGGCGGCCAGAGGAGACGCTTCAAAGACACTCTGAAGATCTCACTGAACGCTTTTCAAATTCATCTTGACACTTGGGAGACTGCTGCTAAAGACCGTATTTCGTGGCGTACATTATTACATAAGAGTGCAATCACTTATGAAGCAACCAAGACTGCAAGAACATGAAGAAAAGGCTGGACCGAAAAATCACTGCAGGAGATCCTCCTCCTAGAACGTCAAGCATCCTTTTCCCACATTGTCAAAGATCATTTCGAGCCAAAATAGGCCTTATCAGCCATCTTAGTACTCGCGTCTCCATACTTTCAGCCCCTCTAGATGAAATGAATGGTCATCATCATTGTTGATGGACAAACAACACATCATTCCTCCCCACGACGCTTGACGGCAAAACAGGAAGATGATTATGCCCATTGTTTATTCTGTGTCAATATGTATTACCATACAACTGCCATGAGATGGATACGAGAAACAGAGCAAGTGTGTAAAACGATGTCACTAAGACACACAGTCGAGAAATCAAGCGAACACCGGGGCACAAGTGGGAGGAGTTAATGTGGTCACATGACTGCGCCCAGGCAAAGACCGGAACACAGGTGTTCGGGAGACGGAGCTGAGACGTGGAAGAGACAGGTCGACGAAAGTGTTTGAGAGAGTTTTGAAAGATTGAAGTCATCTGAGACGCAGTCCAAAACTTAAAGAATGTTCCTGTTGTGAGAGTTGGCGATTAGAAAGCAACACACTGAAGCTGACGCCTGCCGATCGGGCCGTAAACGCCGATAAGCGGTGGCGAGATAGCTGACACAGTTTTGAGAACACCGCAACCAGAATGTCGGGCGGAGACACGCCGTGACAAAGCCTTGTTGGTCATAAGTGAGATGCGTGAGTAGAACGATTAATTACTTTTAGAAGTGAATTCTACATTCGTAAGATCTATAAGATGCATCAACTAAAGTTCCTACTGACGATTAGATTAACCATGCATTGTATATTTGTAGTCAGTGGGTGTGCTGGTCATACACAGAACGCTGAACGACAGGAAGCCGGCGGTGTATGACAGCCACGGGTGATAACTGTTCTACAATAAAAGTGACTGTGTTGTCTAAGGACGCAACGAACTTGTGAGTTGTGTGCATAGCAGATCTGTAAATCGTAACGTGTTTGTAAGAGCCATTAAAATTATTTCACCCTGGACGAATCCCAAGATGTCGGACCAGTTGGAATGATTCCGTCATGTGGCACGGGTTCGGTACTTGGCAACAACTATGCAGAATATATGTAACACGTAATCACTCTCCCAATTATTAGGGTATTATTTCTTGTCAAGAATAGTAACATGTCCATTCTCACGTAAAAACTTGATAGTTTCGATCGATGACAGAAAGTCGCGACAACTGTCTGCACACAGTTGGCATTTCTTTAATCTGTTTTTGCTCGAGAAGGGACAATAGCTCCAACCCTCTGCAAGGCGGTAGTCAGCCTTTGAAGTGATAGACGGAATGTCTGGGCAGACGTCGGATGGATCTTGTGATGTGGGGAAATTATTCTCTGGTTCACAGGCGGGCAAGACTTTTTGTTGTACGGGAACCAGATTCCCAGATGAAAGCAAAATAGACGGCGGGTTGATTCCACAAGTCTAAGACAAAGGGAGAAAACCAGATTCTGGACTGTCTAGCGTCTAGACTTTTGGGTGACGTCACTAAGCCCCGAATTAAAACCAGTTGAGGTAAACAAATTTGGGTTGGTCGACCAAAAGTTATGAAGTGCTAAGGATCGGCGCAGTATTCCTGGTTGTGTTTATAGAGAGAGACTATAGTGTCAATTTGTTTATGTATATCGGCGGACATCGATCCAGTCTGTGATTTTATAGTCTCCATCTACAACAGGAATAGCCATTTGGTATTCTATTAAACATATCTAACTTAGATTATTATTAGGAATAGAGTACAGTATAAGTGCGGTGATAGAAAGTATTATAGGAGCGTCGGCACTAGTAACCTATTGTGTAGCTTAAACTAGCTTGTGTAATATATAATTTAACTCAGGGAGTTAAGGACAATGTAGTGGGATAAAAATTAGAGAGATTGAGGATGGTTGGGAAGGATGAAGGCAGTGTTAAATGGTAGGATCTTCCAGTAGGGCATCTGCTGGGTTTCTACCCGTTTCCTTTAATCGTTCCTTGTCTTACCATGACTCAGACCAATGTGATGAGCTATTTGGCCGTATGACAGAGTTCGGTTCTCTGTTATAGATCTGAATGCTGCTATCGGCCTACACTCACCTAATTAAGGTCAGAATTGAGTTGCTCTCACCAGGGTGTTCTCTATTCAACAGGTTCCACTCGATTGTTCTACGATATTCTACCAAGAAGCTAGTAACAAAGTTATAGAAAGTGATGGCTCACAGATTGAAGACAGAGGTTACTGAGAGGCTTTTACACTGGGCTCATAACCCAGTTGGTCTGCAGGAACCTGGCTTCTGCTAAGCAGGACATGATGCTTGTACGTGTGTTTTCTTAAGTGATAGTTATATCACAGAAAATTCAGAGCACTGTAGATAACACATGTACCAGGGACACCAATAGATATAACTACCTGGAACATTAACATTATGTGTTAATATGAGGAAAATCTTATAACAAGTGACATACGAACTTTTAGGTTTTCCCAGGTGACATTAACGATATTTGTAAGATTCTCTGATCAACGAACATTTAATGAACTGAGTAGATTTACAGTGTGTGTTAGAGTGCAGGCCAATAGTAGACAGTGTCTATCATTGATGACCAAGCAACCTGATTGTTCGAGAGATATCGGAGAAAGTCGTCACGTGGCCAGAGAAACATCCTTTGGGTGAGGTTTTCTGTCCGGAATATATGGTGCTGTTGTGTGCTCAGCACAGTGATGCAACTGTCTTTGCTCCTGATTCACTTGTCTGATTCTACATACACATTAGAGTAGACGACACACATTCTACACATTACACACACACACTTCTCACTTACATACTCTTTGCTTTAATAAATTATTTTGTATTTATTTGTTGAAGCTAGAGGTCTTGAGTATGTTGTGTTGGGGAAGAATGAGAGGGGGCATGATCCAGTGGTGAGTGAGAGTAAGAAAGAGGTGTCTATAGACTGAAGGAGTGTTGTGGGCGGATTCTGGTGGATTCTCCAGAGTAATGATAAGGGGTTAAATAAAATGTGGGTGTTGATTCCCCTCACTCCAGGGACGACACTAAAGTAATAAAGTAAAGTATTACCACGACATCCATTATGAACTTATCAAATTATACCAGCAGACAGTTAACAAATAAATACACAAGTAGGGGAAGAATTAGATACTTGATGACGCACTAGACAGATTAACAATTGAAAACTATAGTTACTTACCGAGAATTCGAACAAACCATCACCAAATGACGACACAAGAGTGTAATTCATCGCATGACCAGACCAACATCCCTAAAAAAATGTCTTCATTAGCCAGGTCTATCATCCTCGTGAACCCACAAGAATGGAATAGTGATAGAATTCGTATCTAACAATTGAGATAACACCACAAGTCTCATAATATTATATTAAACCAGCACAGGTCAAATAACAAACACACAACCACTTCGGTATCCAGTATATTAACGAAAATTTAAAGAAGAGATATGATTGATCGGTTCCAATGTTGAATACGTATTACACATAAATACCGAATCATCCTTTGTGGCCACCAAGACAGATTGTAAATAAGTAGCTCTACTTCTATTAGCGAAAAAAAAAAACCACATGTGTATTCATTTATTAACTGTCTTGGTGTCCTCAAGAGGTTCCCCAATTGATATTCCAGCAGACACTGAATATATTTCAGTGTAAATTTATTGTTCAGTTCAATTATGAAGGATTATATGTGAGGCACGTACGCAATTTACTACCGTGTTTCTCTGAAAATAAGAACGGATCTTATGTTAATTTTAGCTTTAACAAATGCACTAGGGCTTATTTTTGGAGGGCTTGTCTTATATTTATATTTCTTTTTTTTTTTTTCAGGTACAAACATCTACATTTATTCAGGAACACAATTCTGCATTTATTCCAATACACGCACGTCATCTTCTTCTGTAACGTCCTCATAATTCTTCAGACCCCGAATTTCGGCCTGAATTTCTCGCGACTCCATTTCCCATAGAAACACGGGTCCCATTCTCTCATGTGCAGCAATAAAGCTTTCTTTAAATGTACATTTCTTGTCCATGTAGCCTGCTCGTAGTGCATTGGTGATACAGCTGTCTTTTTTAACACGAGTGACGTATTGAATTATGAACCACATTCGTTCATTATCAAATGCGCACCAGAGGCGTTTGTACCTCGACTGGCCATTCGGCAACAAGTCTCTCATTCTATCTGCCGATCCTTACAAAGGTTTATTTTAGGGGTATGTCTTATATTAAAAGCATCCAGACAAATCGTTATAGGGCGTATTATAAGGGTATGACTTATTTTTAGGGAAACGCGGTAACACAAATAATCACTATAATGAATCACTGCAATAAATCATCACACTGAATTAATATTATAAATCACTGGAATTAATAACAGTGAATCACTACAATAAATCCCTAGACTGAATCACTACAAAACAAGGATAGTGTCACATTGAAAATCAGCAAGTCCAAAGAGTTTTATTTATTTCATCTGTAAAATGCCTATGTTACATTCTATCGTGTGTTTGTAAAGTCTCACTGCAATTTGTATGTAGAACAAATTTGAAAAATGAAGTACATGACGTCATCAAAAATGTGCTTCACAGTCCATCGTGAATCAATGTGCAGGGAATGATTATCGTCTGCTAGTGTAATTAAATGGGGTTTCTTGATAGGACACGTTAACAAATATAATCTAGTCACAATTCAAGTGCTGTAATAAGCAATCATTTTTATTTATTTATTTATTTATTTATTTTATTTTATTTTATTTTATTTTATTTTATTTTATTTTTTGTTGTTGCATATCTTATTTACAGGAATCCTATGTCAACACCATCACTGCTGTTGTTGATATCTTGGCATGTTCATGTTCAGTAGTTTGCCATTGATTTCTGAACTTTTTTTTTTTACTAAATGGTATGGGTGCCGGTCGTCCAGAAAGCCGTGGCAAACTACTGAACGTAAAACTGCCAAGAAATCAGAACAGCAAAATATGCTGGTGTCGACTGCAACTACAACGTCCTGTAAAGCATATGCAACTAACTTCAATTTAGTAGTGCAGTGGTCAGAATGTGTTTTAATCTGTGTATGCCAGGACTTCCCCCCCCCCCCCCCCCACCGTTACATTGCTTCCCAGGTTGATCCAGCCTAACATGGATATCAGAACATTTCCTGGGAAGTAAAGGTGGCCAGTGTTATTTGAACCACACCAACTATGAAGTGCCTATGATAGTAAAATTATGAGGCTATCCAATACACCGAATGGTGCTAGATGAGTTCCTTTACATAACTTTAAACATAGTGATATCTATCGCACCAATGACTCTGGTCACTTGTGCACCGATAATACACAAATTGATACAAAACACTTCTAATCATGACTGGTAGTTCTTATTACACTTGTGATTAAATATTGTACACAGAAGCAGCAATAAGCTATGTGGCTGCAAATTAATTAAAAACACAGACACGTTTACTCACATCAATAATCCAAGAAAACTGACAGACTGGATTTGGGTACACCCCCAGGACTGTGCCAACAACAGCAACCTCGTTTGTCTCTGTTTGAAGTACTGGATCCTGACATGTCACCATGTCTGGTTTAGCTTAGGAAACCATAATGAAGATGTTTTATATCGTTATAGTCGTTATAGTCTTCATTCACAAAAGCACATCAATAAGAGTAAGAACATTGACATCCCCAAAAATATGACAATGCAGTCAAGTTAGATTTTAAAAGTTTATGCACTTACTCAAATATTTTTCTAATAATAACAACACTGTATGAAGTCCTCTGCCGAGAACCACCCTAATTAATTTCCATACCTCATTCATTTCCAGGGTGTCTGTAATGTTATGTATCGACTATCATGTTGGTCATCCTCTGCCTTGTCTAACACATAATTTAATGCAACGCTGCGGATATCATACCATAATGCATTCTCTCATTCAACAATCAAGATGAACAAACAAGAAATTATAAACACATTAAGGAGGAATGAGCAGATAGATACATGCAATTTACGTTTAACAATCTATGACAACAAATTGCGCGTCATAATACAAAGCGAACACCGGCTTGATTCTTCAGAGTGGTAAACTCGCATTCTACAAACGAGCATCTAATTGCAAATATAACGCGGTTGATGTTCCCCAACAGGGGAAAGGGACGAGTAGGTGTAAAATGCAGACATCACTGAAGTCCCTAGTAAACACTATGTCGGGGGAATCTCATACTGACTGGAGCCATCCAGTCGTCCGGCGCGAATAGGAATTTCAGACTGTATGGAGACATTTACCCGACGAAGGTGTGTTTGAAGCAACGCCTGGTCCAGTGGAACGCTTGCCCTATCACCCAAATGCCATATGCAGAGTGAGAAGTTGAAAGGACGCCAACAGATACGGGAGATAAGAGAACTAGGGTATACATACTAGAAAATGTTAATTCTCAAATTAGATTCGTCGTTTGGAAGAATTAGGTAAAAGCGATGTTTATTTGTATAAATATCACTTATCAATAATTCTTGATTTCTTTTTTTTTTCTGCTTAGAATTTACTATGGGTTTTTTTCCCTAGCTATTAGTTGGCTAAGTAACGAATTGTTCCTAACTTTTAAATTCAGAAACATATATTTTTTCCTTTTCAGTGATTGTGAAATGGTCCATGATTCATATCTCTATGTTGCGACAGAAAAGAAGTATGTTCTCAAATTTAAAATTATATGTAATTGATAATAGTATGTCACATGCTCTTTATGTGGTTTGCCCGCAAGTCACATTCTGAATTCTTCTAGATTCTTCTCCTCACTGCTGTTAATTATGGAGGCAAGGTATTCGCACGTTGTGACACTGTACATTACTTCATCATTGCATTTTTGTGTGTGTTTTGTTTTGTGGTTTTGTCTGTTGACATTGTCTAATATATGGATATATGGTTGCTAAATGTGTTGTGCCTTACAGCAGATAAAACAATTAGCTGTCCTAATCCATCAGCCCTGTTTGAGAAGGAGATAGTATCCTCTGTGAATGCGGGTTTTGTTTGATAAATTGTCTTCTACCATGTATTAATCAATTACTGGAGAATCCCTAAATAAAAACCACAAGGAGGTGACTAGAAACTTCTGCAAACAGACCAGTACAATGAGAACCAGAGGAGAACCCTTTGAACTAACTGACATAATTAACAGCGAAACAGGAGAACCTATAAGTGAACAAAAATAAATCATAATATGATACAATCAGTACTTCTAACAACTTCTCAACATTCCACCGACTGCCACAGGAATTCAGGAAACTGACACACCGAAGAACTTTACCCAGACATACTGGAAGGAGACATTTTTTTTATAGTTGTATATCCATTACAGTATGTTGTAGTCAACACCAGCATGTTACTGCCGTTGTTGATGTCTTAGCAAATTTTACGTTCTATGGTTTGCCATTGCTTTCTGAACGACCGACCCCCATATCAACACGTTAAATCCAGCGCGACACGGTCTGCTGTCCAGATCTGTCACCACTGTGTTTCAAACGCGGGTAAACGGCATTACGAATCGCAACTCAATCGCCACAGAGTCCGGCGGGGACATTCATAAGAGGACATCATAAAAGGAGACATTAGAGAAGCCATAATATTAGCCCCATTGAACAAACCACCAAGACAAGACGAAATACCAAATGAACTAATTAAAGCAGAAAGAGAACTAGGAATAGCAAGGCTGCATAGACTATTCAATCATGTTTGGATAGAACAACAGGGTAGAACAACAGACACCACGAGACAGGGGAAACGCAATAACTATTCCAATTTAAAAAAAAAAAAAAAAAAACAAAGGCAGTAAAAGAGACGGCACACAATACAGAGGCATTTCCCTTTTGAGTCATACTGGGAAAATAGCGTGAAAAATTCTTGAGAAAAGATTACAAACTACTATAGAACCCCAGCTAAGCGAAACACAACTTGGATTTAGGAAAATCCAAGGATGCACAGATGCCAATTTTGCTCCTAGACAACATATAGACAAAAATCAATCGAAGTTAATGAAATACTCTACTTAGCCTTTGTCGAAAAAGATAGGGCATTTGATAGATCAGATAGAAACAATCTGTGTGAAATCCTCAAACTAGATGGAGTGAGTACACATCTAACAAACATATGTAGAAGCTTATACAACAACAGTGAATGCATAGTGACAATAACTGGAGGACACTCAGATCCCTTTGCCATAAGATCCTGTGTACGGGAAGTTTCTGTCCTCTCCCCTCTCTTGTTCATAAACTATATAGATAACATATGTAAAGAAACCAGCCAAACAGAGATCGCAAGAACACTGCATGACAAACTGAACACAGAAGAAGAACCATCGGCAAATTACACCATTCAAGAACGCATGTTTGAGGACGATCAAGCACTAACAGCAAAATCAAAAGCTGAATTACAAGACCAGATGAATAGTCAAAACGAAATGTGAAAGGAACATAACATGAAAATTAGCACGGGCAAAACAGAGGTAATGACTATAACAAAACAAGAAAAAAAATCGCAACGATTCACCTAAAAAAAACACCCCCTGAAACAATCATAGATCTTCAAGTATCTATTAAGTATAATATCATCAAATGGCAAATCAGAAAACGAGATCGAAAATAGATGCAATAAGGCAAACCAACTCATTAGACAACTGGCACCAAGACTAAAGAACAAAAATGTATCAATAGTTAGTAAGAAAACACTCTACAACACATTCTTCTTACCAACTCTATGCTACAAATGCCAAACCTGGACAATGACAGAAAACGAGAAAAAATAAAATCACAACAACAGAAATGAGATTCCCGAGAAGAATACTCAATGTATCAAGAAGAGAGAAGATCAGAAATGAAGAAATGATTACTGAAGTGGGGGTTATAGAAGCGCAAGATTTTAATAGAAGGCATACAGTCAAATGGTTTGGCTATGCAACTAAATTACCAACTAACAGTATATCACAACAAGCAATGATATACAGACCAGATAGAACCAGAGGGAGAGGCCGACCACGTAGACGATGGGCTGAGGGAATAGTAGAATTCATGGGAATATAGATACAAGAGGCCCATAAGCGGGCAAGCTTCCGCTGTTTATACTTCACCTCCACACCGCAAGGTACAAGAGAAACCAGATGTGATGCGATGGGATGAATCAATTAGAAGTTTTACAGTTTTGATTGTTGACAAATCTCATTATATTTTTCATGCAGATGTCAAACATGTGCGGATAGAGAATGCACTCGAGTCTTACTCCTTATTGTATCACAAACCAGATATTCTGACATTGGCTCGTTATTTGTGATGAAATATTTCAATTAAGTGGATTGAATGAGCTGGAAATCTTATGTCTCTCATGATGACCCATAATTTATGACATTGAACACAGTTCAATAGTGAAGATTTACAGTCCTCTGCATTTCTCAAGGATGATTCTCATATTGAAGATATAATCGTTGATACTTCTGCTCTGTATTTACTTCTTGCAAATCATGTTCTAGCTTTCTTTCTATCCTCTTCATGGTAATTCATTAGAGAACTTTGTTGGCAACGATTATTATCATGATAGACGATGCGCAATTTTAACTTTCTTTTCTTTTCAAAAAGTGATGCATATTGTTTTCTGTCACGTTTTGTGCCAAACAGCAATCTTCCAGATCTTCACACATCGTACATGATAAATATGGACATTGGATTCTTCTCTTATCTGGATAAGCGTTTTTCACTCGTTATCTCTCATTCCAAGATGTTCTGTTCTTAGATATCCCATGAACCCCATATATGTCCTCCTCATATTATTAATTTGCTTCTATCTGCCTTCTCTGTGTGTTTTAGACCTTTGTCGATTTTTTATTTGGTCTGTAGATTCTACAAATTAGAAAGGACTTTATAGTTATAATATTCTCAGGTTTTCTCAATGTTTGCCCTGTCCAGTGCCAGCATCGGTTCTACACATATTGATATTCACTGGTATATAATCTTTTCAGTAAACTTATTTTGTGTGTGTGTTGCATATCCTTACGGTACGTTGCAGTCAACATCAGGATCTTTCAGCGGCTGTTTATGTACTAGGCAAGATTACGCTCAGTAGTTTGAGATTGCTTTCTGAGCGACCGGCTCACATACCCCTAAGTTACCGACGCGGAGAGAACCGCTACCAATTCTCGCGCAACGTCACGTTACTTACGAGAGTATACGAGATTACGGAGGAAGTCGTGTAACCTCTAGACCAGGGAGACCGGCAGTAAATATGTACATCATCTATTTATTCGCATCTTGGTCATCCGAGCAATGTTATCAATGTATGTCATATCAGCTGTTTACAGACGTCGCCGGAGTTGTCGTGGCGGGGGTTACGAACAGAACTACTTCATTCCGCACTCTAAATATAGCTGAGGGTCATTTGTATATAGACCGCCCCGTGCTGGTTTGCATATAACAGTATGCATACCTGCTATTCAGAATGCAATGGCAAACCACTGAATATAGATTTGCAAAGAAATCACTAACATCCAACAATCACGTGGTTGACTACCACGTCCTGTAAAGGATATGCATCTAACGTGTTTCAATACTTTACTGTTCCTTCTTAGTGTTTATTTCGGATGTGTCTGTGTTTAGAGATAGAAAGCAATTTTGCACAGGTGTTATATATATATATATATATATATATATATATATATATATATATATATATATATATATATATATATACAATTAACAAAAAGAAGACACAGATTATGTCACAAGGTGCACATGGTGTACCATCAATCTTTATTGCCGACGCCGAACTGGAGATAGTAGACCATTTTACA
This sequence comes from Cepaea hortensis, assembly GCA_963921405.1. Classification (NCBI taxonomy): domain Eukaryota; kingdom Metazoa; phylum Mollusca; class Gastropoda; order Stylommatophora; family Helicidae; genus Cepaea; species Cepaea hortensis. The sequence continues at coordinate 87,883,146 of OY992891.1, forward strand.
TATCTAGGATCAGAGGTAAATAGCAAATTATCCCTCGATCAGGAAATCAACATCAGGATTGGCAAGGCAGCAACAACAATGAACATGTTAGCAAAAAGAGTCTGGGAGAACAGGAAGCTTACTGCCAAAACAAAAGTCCTTGTCTACCAAGCCTGTGTCCTTAGTACTCTTTTTTATGGCAGTGAAACCTGGACAACTTACTCACGCCAAGAGAAACGTTTAAACAGCTTTCATATGCGGTGTCTGCCAAGAATACTTGGTATTAAGTGGCAAGACAAAATCACAAATACTGAAGTATTGGAAAGATCAGGTTGTGTGACAGTGTATTCCATGCTCAGTCTTCGTAGACTTAGATGGATAGGACACGTTAGGAGGATGGATGATGGTAGAATACCAAAGGACATCTTTTTTGGTGAATTACAGACGGGTAGGAGATCTCAGGATCGGCCTCTACTACGATACAAAGATGTGTGTAAGAGGGACATGATTGATACAGGCATTGATAATGCACATTAGGAGCACGTCGCCGCTGAACGTGTTGCATGGAGGGCAACTATCAGAAATGGAATAAAGACAAAGGAGAAAATTATTGCAGATAAAGCACACACAGAGCGTGAGAGACGTAAGATGGTGCAACATGGTGGAAGTGACCATGTTTTCACATGCACCTACTGTGGGCAAACATTTGCAGCAAGAATTGGCCTTACCAGCCATACTCGCCACCGCCATGGATCGTAGTTATTAAGCCTTTTTGAAGCACAATGTACCAAACTATCGTCTGTCAAGACGGAAAGGTGCCAATGGATATATATATATATATATATATATATATATATATATATATATATATATATATATATATATATAAAGTAAATTCGTTAGGGAGCAGGTTATTAAAAACAAATTAACCGCTAACATACACTTACCATACACCTTGAGGCTACACGTGAAGATCTCACCCTTATCATTATCACAGGAGTAATGTCCACTGCTCTGTGTCGTAACAGTTCTGATTGTTATAGTAGTACTCTGGCTTGATCTTGTTGCTTCATAAATAGTAGTGTATTCTTGTAATAGTGGTAAACAACGATATTTCGGACATGAATAAACACTTCTTCCATTTATTTTCCAGGAAATGAAATCATCATTGCTGCCATAGGCATATGTGAATGTGTAGGATTTTGTTACTTCTCCAGGAGCACAGGAAGTATCCGTTTCTGGGGATTAAAGAAACAATTAATAACAATAAACATATGTAATAAATGTATGCAATATTGTTGGCATATTCATTTGCAAATTATAATAATCACTATTTTCTGAGACAGGAAAAATTTTTTTTTTTTTAAAGCGAAATACACATAAAACGTTATTTTTACCATATTTAATGAAAGTACAACAGCAGCACTAACTAACACTGTACGTATTATACTTGTATTGATACATGACATAATACATATAAATTTAACGCTTAATACTGGCTCCCTTTCTTAAATGACTGGCAATAAACTAAATAAATTTATTCGCATCGTTTACTAAAACATTTTTGTTGTAAAATATTGCATTTTTATTCATGTTATGGCGCGTAAGTAGTATGTAATGTGATAATATATTAGGTAATGATAGGTTTTTATTAGGTGGTTGCTAGTAAATCCTTCAATATTCGTTGGTCAACATAGGCCGCCCTCATAGAATTCCGACCTCATTAAAGCTGAAAAAAGAGCTAAAAAACTAGGTCATGTGTAAGGGAAATAACTCATGTCCACTCAGGAATGTGCGTGCGCTTTCGCCCTCCCCGTCCACATGCGCCCGCGCCGACCACGCGTCAGCTTCTCGGTAGAAAGTGATAATTTGTGTCCCCTCTCCGACATCAATGTTCGAACTGCTTAGATTCAGTCTCATATTACATTATGAATACAAATCGGTGACCTGAGGAATACTCTTCTTGTGTACTTGCCTCGGTGATTGTAAATGTATGTATGTATGTATGTATGTATATATGTATGTATGTATGTATGTATGTATGTATGTATGTATGTATGTATGTATGTGTGTGCGTGCGTGCGTGCGTGCGTGCATGTGTGTGTGTGTGTGTACGTACGTACGTACGTACGTATGTATGTATGTATGTATGTATGTATGTATGTATGTATGTTGTCACAGCATCTCTCATCCCTATATAGCGAAGTAATAAATGAGAGAGATCAAAGAAAAGCCAGGAGTAATAATCGGAGGTTATAATATAAATAATGTTGTTGTTGTTTGTCCATCAAGAATGATGATGACCATTCATTTCATCCAGTGGGGTTGAAGGTGTCGAGCTGTGGGTTCTAAGATGGCTGATAAGGCTTATTTTGGCTCGAAATGTTCTTTGACAATGTGGGCAAAGAATGCTTGACGTCTCTGGAGGAGGATTTCCTGCAGTGGTTTTTCTGTCCTGCCTTTTCTTCACTGCTCTTGCAGTCCTGGTTGCCTCACATATGACTGCACCTTTGCGCAATGATGCACGCACGAATTTCGGTCTCTGGCTGCAGCCTCCCAGGTGTCATGATAAATTCCAAAAGCATTCAGTGAGATTTTCAGAGTGTCTTTAAAACGTTTCCTCTGGCCACCTTGGGAGCGTTTACCACAACGCAGTTCGCTGTAAAAAATTCGTTTAGGGAGCCTGTGATTTGGCATGCGAGTCAAGTGACCAGCCCAGCGAATCTGATTCTTCATCAGTAGAGTGTGGATACTGGGCATGGATGCTCTTTCTAGGACTTCAGTGTCTGGAATCTTGTCTTGCCATTTAATCTTCAGTAGCTTCCTTAGGCAGACTGTGTGGAAGTGGTTTAATTTCCTAGCGTGTCGCTGATAAACAGTCCAGGTTTCACAAGCATATAGCAGTGTGGATAATACAACTGCTTTGTAGACTTTAAGCTTTGTTTGCAGGCTTATTCCAGTTCTGTCCCATACATTCTTGTACAGTCTGCCAAAGGCTGCACTGGCCTTGGAGATTCTTGCATTCACTTCGTCATCGATTGTGGCAGCTTGTGACACGGTGCTGCCAAGATAGGTGAATTTGTCCACAACACTTAATCTATGATCATTCACTTTGATATTCCGCACAGTGTGATTATTCCCTGGAGCTGGCTGGTACATAACTACAGTCTTCTCCAAGTTGATATTGAGTCCAAAGTTGGCACAGGCATGTGAGAAAGCTGAAACATTATGTTGCATGTCCGCCTCTGAGTTGGCGTATAGAGCGCAATCATCAGCAAACAGGATCTCTCTGACGGTGCCGCTGTTAATTTTAGTTTTAGCTTTCATCCTTCTGAGATTGAATAACTTTCCATCCATACGGTAGTTGATGTCTATTCCAATGTCGTCGTTCTCGAAGGCATTCATCAACATGGCTGAAAACATGAGGCTGAACAGTGTTGGTGCCAGGACACATCCTTGCTTCACTCCATTGTTAAACTGGAAAGATCGAGGGGAAGAGAGACAAAGGCAGACCAAGAGAAATTATGCTGGATAGATTGCGACGGTGGCATGGAAGAATATCAACTGCAGATGTAATCCAGAGAACTGTCGGAAGTCATGAACCAAAGCGCCAGTCGGCATCGGCATGGCACTTGATGATGATGATGATGATGATGATGATGATGATGATGATGATGATGATGATGATGATGATGATGATGATGATGATGATGATGATGATGATGATGATGATGATGATGATGATGATGATGATGATGATGATGATGATGATGATTGTCAACGTGTTGGATGTCTAGGTATCTGAGCTCGGGTTCACACAGGCAACAATAACTCCGTTAAATATAATATCTAACATTTATTGTATTTCAATATACAGTGCGTTGGCGCAGTGGGTTTAACAAGCCCGCACTGAGTTGCATATCACAGAGGTTTAACATCATCACACAGTTTAACATCATCAAACATTCTAAGCAAACTATCTAGCATATGTCTATGAACCCCAAATACACATGGGTCTAAACTATTGAGTCCCTCTAAGGCAGGCCCTGTTGCCTCTTCGATGTTCCGTCTCTCTCTCTGCCGATCCACACGTGTCGCAATCCGACACGGGTGGTAACTCTGTTCGAGTTCCTCGTGGACCCCGCAATAGGCGGGCCACATCAGTGTCCACGGGACAGTGGACTCCCTGACCAGTCCTTCGAGAAGGTTCTGGAATACTCTGGCCTTCGAGGGTCTTACTTCTTTCCCTTAGGCGGGAGTTATAGCCCTTGGCTAATATCTATTAACTAATGTTAGTTTACCGGATAATGTGGATAATGTGAGGTTGTGACAGGAGTCCCCCCTCTCCCCTGATTTGATGGGTTGTTATAGGGTAATTAGTTCTGCACTAATTCTGTCACAGAATCACATAAAGTCGGTGTATGTAGTTTAGTGGACAGTAACTTGGTAACCTACATACTGGCATCAACACTCATGTATTCTCCCATACACCACTTCTCTGATTTGGTGAAGAGATCTCTCTCTCTCCTGTGTCCTTAAAATGCTTATCTGACCGAAGTTACGTGACGTTTACTAGTTGTGTCTACAACCCGTCCTTCTCATAGTATCCCACTGATACCAAGATAATTAACCTCTGTTTTAAAGAGGATTAACAAGACAAAAGTCTTGGCTAATTAAGTACATCTTCAAATCTTGTTCTGTGTGTGCATTTCAATACACTTTTACTCTCGTATGTTGTATAATGCTAAATATGTAGTTACGTTGTTATTTTTATCCCATCTGACTACATGTGTCCCTGTTGGCTTGTTAGTGTGTTGACTAATAAGTTGCTGCTTCTAATAAAGTGACTGCATTTTAATTGATAGTGTTCAGTTTTGAGTTTTGTGTAAATGTGTGCTGAATATGTGGCTTATTTCCAAGCGTCACGAGTTGGGATACCCTTAATCATGAATTACTCCAATGTGTGCAATACATGATCAGGCATTCCAAGCAGTGGTGCTTAGATGTAGTATCCTAGATCCTAAACTAAGAGTATTAAAGTAACTAATTAACATGTATCAACAATTTAGACAAGTAATAAAATTTACATGAAAGACGCAGACAAATTAAAATAAATACGTTTTGCGTACAATTTGTCCGCTCAGTATATCGCTCTCTCATTTAATTCTTTCACACTGCCATTCACACATCTTTCATTCAAAATAGTATTTGGTTAAAATATATAATTAAAGTTGAGGTAAGTGTTATTTCCCTTAGAAAAAAAACGGAATAGGCGTTATTTTCCCTTTAAGATAATACGTACTTTTTGTACGATGACTCAAAAATGGTTTATAATTTACATAGAGAAAATGGCATAGGCAGGTTATTTAACCTATGAATGGAAATACCTGTAATAATATAGTAGAAAATGTACAAATTACAGGTTAACACATTTTATATACATAATAATATAATACATATTCACTACTAAATTAATTACTTAACTAAGTAACTAAATCCAACGATGATGTGCGCGTTGTCCTCCTGTTGTTAGCGTATCGTGCCATGAATGTTAATAGTTAGTATGGCTGTCTCTTGAGTGTTGTCGTTGACGTAGTTCTATTTCGGCTGTTTGCAAAGTCTATTAGCCACAGCAAGTATGGAATGTTCTCAATGTCGAGTATAAGTGTTCTTCATGTTTTCGTGATCAATGTCAGTTCAGTAGATGAAATCATTTCACAGTTAATGTCTCTCGCTCGGATTGGTCTTGGAGCTTTGATAGTTGGTCGTATAGTTCTCACCGTTTCACGTTCGTGGGTGTTATATGTACCCTATTCACTGGGGTGTTATTACTTTTAAATGGAAGTTCTTTAGCAGGTGTAAAGTTACACTGTTCTATGCCACGGGATAAAATATCACAATTTCTGGTATGGCGAATGGTCAATGTGCCAAATATTATTCTGTTGGCGCATTCGTCTGCCGCGATAAAATATCAGCTATAATGTTATCAGTGCCTCTGATATGGCGGATTTCGAAGTCGAAATCTTGGAGAAGAAGACACCATCTCTGCAAACGATGGTTTTTGGGAACACCTTGCTTAAGTACCAACAATGGCGAATTGTCGGTGAGTACAACGAAGTGGGCACCCAAGAGGAACTTAGACAATCTGAGCATACAAAATAATAGACTTAATGCCTCCAATTCCACTGTAGAGTAACGGGTCTCTGCTTTCTTCAGCTTACGGCTTACGTAGAGAATTGGGTGTCTCACTCCATCCACTTCTTGCATTAAACATCCTCCAATTGCGATAGCACTCGAATCTGTGGTCAAAATAAGGGTAAATCTATGTTTGGTAATCGTAAGACTGGTGGATTAGAAAAAATGCGTTTCAATCTGCATATTGCATCCTCTAAGCTGGTACTTTTACAAACTTTTGATGGATGATCTTTTGTCAACATATTAGAAAAAACTGATGTAAGTTCTGCCCAATTTGGTATAAACTTAGAATAATAGTTTATAAGACCTAATAAACTTCTAATTTGTTTCTTTGTGGTAGGAACTTCTAGATTGAGAATCTTCGAAACAATTTTCTCATCTGTCAGCAGTTTGCCTTCAGAAATTCTATGACCAAGGAAGTCTATTTGTTTATAGCCTATTTCAACCTTGGAAGGTTTGATAGTAAGTCCGAACAGAAAGATTTGGTCGAAGACTTGTTTGAGTGTAAGTAAGTGAGAAGTCATATTAGAAGAATGAATGCAAATATCATCAATATAAGCTTGGACATCTTTAATTCCGTGCAGTAGCAATCTAGTTAATCTAACAAATGTGGCGGGAGCGTTCTTCAGACCAAATGGAAGATACCTCCATTCGTACAAACCGAGAGGTGTTGCGAATGCTGTTATATGTCTAGAAGCAGGGTGTAGTGGTACTTGCCAATAACCTTTCGCTAAATCAACCTTTGAAAATAAGGATGATTGAGACATGTTCAAAATGAGGTCTTCACAGCTATTCATCGGCTCCGCATCTGTGGTGGTTATTGTATTTAACCTTCTATAACCGATGCACAAACGAATCGTTTGGTCCTTCTTTTTCACCAGGACAATCGGTGAAGAATATTGAGACATAGATTTCTGAATTATTCTATTTTTCTCTAAATCCAAACATTCTTTGTCTAAATTTGCTCTATAATGCAGAGGAATAGAATATGGTCTACATTTGACCGGTGTCAGATCTGTCAACACAATTGAATGTATTATTTTGTCAGTCCGTCCAGGTTTGTTAGAGAAGATAGATTTATACTCGTTAAGGAGAGTCACAATGTCTTGTTGCTGCTGTTGTGTCAGAGTGTCAGAGATTTGTATGTCCTTTATACTACCGTCGTCATTCATAATTGGTACTGGGATTTCAGTATTGTCTACGTCTGTCTGAAATATCACAGATGCTACTGTTTGTAAATTGTCCTCAATGTCATTGTCGTCGTCGTCGAGATTAATCGTTGTCAATATGTCATTAAATTGATCGTCGCTGCCGTTATCACATATTGTCGGTAATGTACATATGTCTTCGTCGTCTTTGTTGTCGTAAGAGTGCGTCGTTAACGATGCTTCGTTTGTCGAGATGTTACTCAGTTGGGTCATTGTCGTTTCGTTTCTGTCATCAGTTAGCTGCGTTTGCTCACTCGTGTCAGTGTCCTGTCTAGCATAGTATGGTGAAAGTGTAGGATCTGATTTTTGTTCATCTCCAAAATTAGTGATGGTAGTGTTTGGTGCTACAATTTCTAGTGACTCCTGCAGTTGGTCGGTGTGAGTTTTGTGAGTTGTCTGTCGTGTTATTGCATTCGTGTGTTGTGTGTGTTGTTGCACATCTACAGGCTTGGTACTTGGTAGATCGGTAGCATCCTTAATTCGAGGCTTTAAGTTGGTCGTATCACTGACAGATTCGACCACCCCTGCATCATACACCTCGGTGAATTCTTTCTGAATTACTTCATTGGTTGTCTCCCTTGTTCTTTTGGCAGATTGAGACAAGCATGAATGGTGTTTCTCTTTTGGATCGCTGTTTGGGTGTTGTATACCGTTTTTCCGCTCCCAATCTCTGATTTCCTTTTCAGAGCAAGGTCGTATGTTGGGTAGGTTCCCAAGTATAATATCAGCGACAAGAGTTTCTAGGGCTGCGCACAATACTAGTCCTGATATGAACGGTGTTCGAATTTCGACAAGAGCAAGGGGGTATTTCTCTATAGTGCCTGAGAATGTGCGACAAGTTACGTGTTTGTGTGTATAGTCTTTGTCGTTGATTAATGTTTTCTTAATCCCACAGAGCGTTGCGCCGGAATCACGAATTAATGTGCACTTTTTGTTATTTACAAACCCTGTTGAGAAATTGAGCTTGCCTGTAGAAGATAAGGCAGCATTGGCCGTTTCATTTGAAATAGGGATAGTGTAGCCACATAGTAATGTTGTGTCAAGTTGGAATTTCGTACAGGTGTTACACTTACTGTCTGTAATGGTGTCAATAATGTGCACTGCATTTCCTAACTCACTCAAACTTTCGTTTTGATTGTCACACTCATTCAGTAACTCAATATCTTCCTCTGAGGAACTTTCAACTAGTGCAGCATTGGCCTGTTTCAATAATTTTCGGCCATCACAAAAGCGACTGTAGTGCCCAAAGCTACTGCAAAAATAGCATTTGACCGCTCTCTGGTACGCATTTCTCTTGTTCTTCTGCTTCTCCACGATCATTTTGAGATGGTGTGGATAGTTGGGCGATTTATCGCACATAGCGTATTCTTCGTGAGTCAAACTACAATATTGGCACTTAACTGGCTTCCTGACATTTGAGCGTGGTTTAAACTTGCTTTCAGTTGGTTTCGAGTATCTAGTGTTTACCACTGCTGCTATTTCGTTCTGACTTAGGTTTAATTGGAAAATATCTCTGTTCACTGTGAAAAATGCGTTCCCCTTTGTCTCTACATCCTGAATACTCCTACAGTCCATTTGTTTCAAAAACTTAGCAAAAGGTGTGGGGATTGTACTAACTATTTTGTCAATAATAATGAGTTCTTTTAGTTTGTCATGGCTGTTGTTAGTTTTAGCTGAGTTAATCCACTTTGTGCACACATCCTGAACTGTAGACACGTAGTCTATGAAGGTTTGATTTGGTTGAGGGGATAATTTAGCGAACTGTTGTTGGTAACCTGCAGTATCTAAAGAGGAATGTTGGAGAATGCGTTGCTTTAAGTAATCATAATCTTTTCTCATTTCCTGTGGCACTGTCTCTATTACTTTCAAAGGTTCCAGAGCTAAGTTTCTCATTAAAATAAATGACCAATCTGATTTTATGATCTTATGGTAGGACATTAGACACTCAAAATTTTCCAGGTATGCAGTATCTAAAGAGGAATGTTGGAGAATGCGTTGCTTTAAGTAATCATAATCTTTTCTCATTTCCTGTGGCACTGTCTCTATTACTTTCAAAGGTTCCAGAGCTAAGTTTCTCATTAAAATAAATGACCAATCTGATTTTATGATCTTATGGTAGGACATTAGACACTCAAAATTTTCCAGGTATGCACTGATGGAATCTCCTGAGCAGAATGCCTTGACGAGGCCTTTATACTTGTTATATTTCTGTTCCTCCTCTTTGCTTTTCAGTTTGTTTACAGATATTTCTACGTTGGAATCGATTTCCATCTGTTTTAGTTTTATTTGTGTATCGGCATTCAATTGGGCTTGTTTGGCCGCCGCCTCAAGCTCTAATTGTTTCTCTTGAGCCTGTAATTGCATTTTCTTCTCTTCAGCTTGTAGTTGCATCTGCGTCTTTTTCTCTTCTGCATCCATTTGCATCTTCTTTTCTTCTGCCTCAATTTGCATTTGCATCTTCTTTTCTTCTGCCTGTACTTGCCTTTGTTTTTCTTCTCGTTCTATCGCTCTTTCTTCACGGGCAATGTTCTCTGCGTGCGTCTTCTGTGCCCATTCTGACAGTTTCTCTTCTTTATAACCTAATTTAATACCTTGCTCAATACATTTTTCTAACGTAGACACCTTGTCTTTTACTTGTTGGTAATTTTACTGAAGTTAAATCCCTTTGAAAAAAATGATGGGGAGTAGAAAATTTAGTTATCTCCCTTAATTATTACATGCGAAAATCCAAATGCAAAGTTATGTTGGTTACAAGGTCATGAATATACATACAAATCAATGCAAAGCAAAATGATACATGGATGGGTGGTGATAAGTACTGCTTAGGGTTGCAATGGGCATGATATGAAACTTATCTTATGATCCCAGAACTTGTGAATGTTGTCTTGTACTCTCGCCACTGTTGGATAGTTTACATAGGTTACACACCACACAATTCGCGGAACAATCTGCTCGTAGAATGAGAAAACATTAGTAACAGTCAAAAAAATGTCACAGTCATGTCAAAATAGTTTATAGTATAAACATCATTGAGAGACTAGCTGCAGAGGGACTCATATTAATACTAGTTGATCACTAGATAGATACAAATTCATTAAACTTCTTCAAACATCGATTTGATATGATTAATTTACTATTTTACTTGGCAATCAATAGCCGTCTATACGTAAAGCTTATGCCAAAACCGGAGCTTGGCCCCCAAAAAGCCTGTCAACGTGTTGGATGTCTAGGTATCTGAGCTCGGGCTCACACAGGCAACAATAACTCCGTTAAATATAATATCTAACATTTATTGTATTTCAATATACAGTGTGTTGGCGCAGTGGGTTTAACAAGCCCGCACTGAGTTGCATATCACAGAGGTTTAACATCATCACACAGTTTAACATCATCAAACATTCTAAGCAAACTATCTAGCATATGTCTATGAACCCCAAATACACATGGGTCTAAACTATTGAGTCCCTCTAAGGCAGGCCCTGTTGCCTCTTCGATGTTCCGTCTCTCTCTGCCGATCCACACGTGTCGCAATCCGACACGGGTGGTAACTCTGTTCGAGTTCCTCGTGGACCCCGCAATAGGCGGGTCACATCAGTGTCCACGGGACAGTGGACTCCCTGACCAGTCCTTCGAGAAGGTTCTGGAATACTCTGGCCTTCGAGGGTCTTACTTCTTTCCCTTGGGCGGGAGTTGTAGCCCTTGGCTAATATCTATTAACTAATGTTAGTTTACCGGATAATGTGGATAATGTGAGGTTGTGACAATGATGATGATATATATATATAAATAATATATGCAATGCAGATGACACACTTGTGATGACGGATAATGCAAATGATCTACGACAATTGCTGGTCATTGTAGTAACCTCCGTAGTAACAGAGAGTGCAAATAAAGGTCTGTCCTTGAATATCAAGAAAACAGTATCAATGGTGATATTAAAGAAACAGGTGATACCCAAATGTAAAATAGAGATAGAAGGGAAAATTCTTCACCAAGTGGATAGTTTTAAATATCTAGGGACATGTATAATATCAGATGGACGACGCACAACAGAGATTAAGAGCAGAAATGGGCAAGTAAAGGCTACATTTTAGAAAATGAGGAACATCTTATGTATTAAGCCATTATCATTAAATTTAAAAAGGAGAGTGCTGAGGTGCTATATAGAACTTGTTTTGCTGTATGGTTGTGAATCTTGGAATGTAAATGAACAAATTAAGAAGAAATTAGAAGCAACAGAGATGTGGTTCCTGAGACGAATGTTGAGAATTCCTTGGACTGCCAAAGTAACTAACAACGAATGCCCGAAAGAGGCTAATGAAATTAGAACATTATATACAACAATAAGAAAGAGGCAAACATGTATTTTTTTGGATCATGGATGAGAAGAGAGGCATTGGAGAACGTCATGACAACTGGAAAGATCGAGGGGAAGAGAGACAAAGGCAGACCAAGAGAAATTATGCTGGAAAGATTGCGACGGTGGCATGGAAGAATATCAACTGCAGAGTTAATCCAGAGAACTGTCGGAAGTCATGAACCAAAGCGCCAGTCGGCATCGGCATAGCACTTGATGATGATGATGATGATGATGATGATGATGATGATGATGATGATGATGATATATGTATATATATATATATATATATATATATATATATATATATATATATATATATATATATGCTGTTGTTGACACACCTACAGTATATGCAGTATCAGGGTTGTCTCTGGTATACGTCGTCCCATGATTTCCATTATGGGATATACACTCACACACAGCAAGAGGAAACCTGTGTGTCACACACCAGTACCACACATAATAATCTTGTTTCACTGGGCTCGCCCATGTCATGTGTATTACCGGGGGTCTGATCTTATAATATAATTATAATTAATATATTTATTATAATAATAATGCCATGCATGGGGCGATTTGATCCTATAATATGTGCTATAACAATCAACCTTCATGACCCTATTTTATAGGGAACAGTATGAGTGAAGTTTCGTATTTGTAGAACTTCCTACTCTTCATACCACACGTGGCATATCGCAGGAACAATACCAAACACTCTCTCTCGCTCTCTCTGCCCCTCCTCGCTCTCTCTCTCTCTCTCTCTCTCTCTCTCTCTCTCTCTCTCTCTCTCTCCTTTCTCATATATACCATGCACATATGTATTAAACTATTGTATGAATGTGTGTTGATGTATGTAGATGCACTTATGTGCACTCACACATATGAATCCACGCAGACTTTAGGACTCGCTTCATACACACATAAAGGAGCACATACTTTGGTGCACACTTTATTGCTCTTTAGTATTCGTCTACTAGGGCCAATCCGTTAACTGGCACCCTCTCATGCATTGTAAGTACATCCACTAGGGCTCCTAAGTTTCCACTCTCAGATACCAATCACATCTCCATTGCTTCGAGATTCCCACTCTACCTTCCTGCCTCCGCTATCCCCCCTCCCCCTTTATTTTCACGTGCCACTTCCACTCAAGTACATGGGATTTCCACTGAATCGATGCCATCACCACCCCGATATCACAAGTGAATGGTTGATCTCTCTCTCTCTCTCTCTCTCTCTCTCTCTCTCTCTCTCTCTCTCTCTCTCTTTGAATCAGTATATGACGTCACCCATCTGTTTGTCTCACTGTTTACTCGCCTCTTATGTGAGTGTATGTCTTTATGTAAATGGTTTCTCTAAATATCTATGTGTAAACGTAACACAAACTAATAGTTTGTTTCCCCGCTTCGACACCAGTTTGAGAAACGCTGAGTTTAGTCTAATATTACATTCTGAGTCGTTACCTCCTGGACGGTGACATTCGTGTCAGTACACAGCTTGGGATTCTGAGATAAGTAGCAACATATTGTTTTATTTTTTTCAAATTTAAATTTTCTCTTCAATACTTTCATTTTTTTTTTTTTTTTCTCATTCTTCTCATCCCATCCTTATGCCGTAATGTAGTCACCAGAGGGTCTTCTCCGTGAATATATGCTGCGTTGTGTGCATGTATTTGCTTGCTGATTAAGGGTAGTCGCCGCAACATAATGTCTGTTTCGTAATCCTCTTCTGTAAAGCTACATAACTTTGTGTTATTTTATTTTCATTACGTTCCACAACGCTTTACAGGTAAAAGAAGTCTTGCCGGTGTAGTCATCAAAGATTGCATACGCGCCGTCAGCCAAATCCGGTCTTCACATGCTGGTAAAACATACCTTAGATCACCGATTGGTTTGACGCCTAATCGGTTACCCACGCCTGTTTTAGCCAGCCTGTCACAGCCGTTACCGGGGGGAGGGGGGGGGGTGTCCGCTGTTGTACACTGACAGCTACAAGGCGCCACAGACAGACAGACAGACAGACAGACAGACAGACAGACAGACAGACATGTGCGTGCGTTCGTGCGTGCATGTGCCTTATCAATAAGCGAGGGCGGTCATTGTTCACCATCTCACATGGTCACCAGTGTCGTGGATCAGCATTAGGTTCATTTTTCGACCATACCACGTTTCCAAACCATCCATGCTTTTAATCCTTTGCCTTCCCCTTGTTCTTCTTCCTTCAATCTTGCCATACAAATAGACATTAGACAGATATCAATATAAAAGAACATGTCTCATAATTGAAGTAAACATAGTGCAATGACTGAGTGGTATGCTAATAAGCCAATAACTAATGGCAATGACAATGATTGAAAGGCCAATGGAATGTCACAGGATTCAACAAACCTGCAGTGTTGGTAATAAGAGCTAAAAGCAACAGTCGATGATACATGTTGATTGCTGTGTTACTGTCACATTCTGAAATAAACAAGGATACATATATATATATATATATATATATATATATATATATATATATATATATATATATATATATATATATATATATATATATATATAAGAACAAACTGAAGTATCTGGGGATCACATTTGACAGGTGCCTATCCTTCAAGGACCATGTGGAGACGGTCGTGACAAGATCTCAAAAGGGACTCAATGCACTTAAAACTATGGCTGCAATGGACATAGAGCAGAGAATGTTTTTCACACTAAACCAGCACTTGATCCTCTCATTAATTGATTATGGATTAGGTCTGCTCACTGTCTCAGAGAGTCAGCTGGTGAAGTTAGAGCGCATACAGAACGAAGCTATGCGGGTCATTCTGGGATGCACTAGAGACACCCCAGTAGTGTGTATGCGTTACATCCTTGGTCTGCCGACTGTTGCTGGTAGGCTTAAGGTGATGCAGGCGAAGGCATACCTCAGAGTAGCTGCAGACACAGACCACCCACTGCATGAGGCGCTGGACGCAGTTAAGGGTCAGCGACTGATAAGAGGGAAATCATGGATGGCTCAGGCGGAGGATACGATCAGACAGGTGTGCCCCTTGGAGAACATTAGGCGTGGAGAGGAGTGGGTCAGAGTGCCAGTGGAGCAGTCAGACTTGTGCAGAGTTATAATAATCACATTAAGCCGGGAGTGCATGGAGTGGACAGCAGGGGCCACGGAAGTGGAAATCCAGCAACTAATTCAGGACAATGCTCACTGGAGTGATGTGATTATCTACACAAATGGTTCGGTGTCAAGAGGTGAGAGAAGTGGCTGGGGGTTCATAGCCAAAGCTAAAGGTCGATGTTTGGGGCAGGAGAGCCTGGCATATGATACCACAACATCCAGCTTAAGAATGGAAGTGGAGGCAGTCACTACGGCTCTCCACTGAATGGAGAATACGACACACACACATACACACACACACACACACACACACACACACACACACGTTCACACATGCATGCATATGTGTATGTATGTGTCTGTAGACAAACGTGTTAACCACTATCCTACAACGGATTCCATATATTTATAGCAAAGCCGTAAAATTAAATAGTTCAACAATGTAAACGATGTAAATCACACAATGGCATCAAATGAAGATGTGTAGGCAATAAGTAGCAGACCGAACATATCCAATTATTATTTCACAAGAATGTTTCGCTTCATGAAAAATAGAAATATCATAAATATCAAACATGCACTTGCTGAAAAGTTGAATGCGACATATTATTTAGCATGGATGAGAATTATGAACAATAGCCATAAAATGATAATGAAATTGAAGGCAGTGATAATGTTACAAGTGATCAGGTTGTTGAGAATATTGTGGTCAGATGTCGCCGGACGCTAGAGTAATATAAACATAATAGGCAAAATCCCTACCCAGGAGTTAGCCGACACTTCAGCGAGTTAGCGAACTTGTTGGGTACATGAGCCTAAATCGACAATTCATTCTCGGCGTTGTGTATAGTCGAATCAATTGCTCCAATGCATAGAAGGATTTATTAGACTTCTTCTTTCGACTCCGGGGCTTAGTTGGCACTGATATCTAATCTCTTGGAATTTCTCTGGGTATCTCCGGTGATGATACATCAGAGGTTTCTGTACATTTATGTCTATGAACTGGTCTTGAAATCTAAGAGGTTCTTCCGTCCTCCCTACTTTCAGAACAACATGTAAGGCTGCTAGAAGCACTGGTCATTCTTTTGCTCGGTGTCAGAGACTTAAATTGTATATATATATTGTTTTTTTTTTCTATTAAATTGTATATATATATTGTTCCCCCCCCCCCACCGACTTTGGAATATACTTTTCACTTCTACTGAAATATGCCTTTCGTGATCAGGATGGTGGTATATACATTCACTCACGCACAGATGGTGGCCTCTACACTGCTCAGAGATTGAAGGCCAAGACCAAAATTAGGAGGGTACTGATCAGAGAGTTGCTTTCAGTTGATGCTGCAGTTGCGACCCACTCTGAGGAAGAATTACAATGTCTACTATCTGCATTCTCCAATGTTTGTACCGAATTTTGTCTAACAATTAGCAAAAAGAAGACACAGATTATGTCACAATGTGCACATCGGGTACCATCAATCTTTATTGACGACGCCGAGCTAGAGATGGTAGACCATTTTACATATCTAGGATCGGTGGTAAATAGCAAATTATCCCTAGATAAGGAAATCAACATCCGGATTGGTAAGGCAGCAACAACAATGAACAGGTTAAGAAAAAGAAACTGGGAGAACAGGAAGCTTACTGCAAAAACAAAAGTCCTTGTCTATCAAGCCTGTGTCCTTAGTACTCTTCTTTATGGCAGTGAAACCTGGACAACTTACTTACACCAAGAGAAACGTTTAAACAGCTTTCATATGCGGTGTCTGAGAAGAATTCTTGGTATTAAGTGGCAAGACAAAATCACAAACACTGAAGTATTGGAAAGATCAGGCTGTGTGACGGTTTATTCCATGCTCAGTCTTCGTAGACTTAGATGGATAGGACATCTTAGGAGGATGGATTATGGTAGAATACTAAAGGACATCTTTTCTGGTGAATTACAGATGGGTAAGAGATCTCAGGGTCGGCCTCTACTACGATACAAAGATGTGTGTAAGCGGGACATGATTGATACAGGCATTGATAATGCACATTGGGAGCAAGTCGCCGCTAATCGTGTTGCATGGAGGACAAAGATCAGAAATGGAATAAAGGCAAAGGAGAAAATTATTGCAGATAAGTCACACACCGAGCGTGTGAGACGTAAGATGGTGCATGATGGTGGAAATAACCTCGTGTTCACATGCACCCACTGTGAACGAACATTTACAGCGCGAATTGCCCTTACCTGTCACATTCCCTACCGCAATGGTTAAAAGTTTTTATGCCTTTTTGAAGCACAAACTATCGTCTGTCAATACGACAAGGTGCCAATGATATATATATATATATATATATATATATATATATATATATATATATATATATATATATATATATATATATATATATATATATATAACGACGATATTTTAGAAAGGGACGGCAAAGTTAAAGGTAGCCTGTAATGTATATTGTTGACAGCTTAGAATAGGACATGAGTAGTTAAAAACATTGTAATGTATATTGAAGACAGCTCAGAATAAGACAGACATACTCAAACGAGTTCAAGGACAGAATAGTGTAGATTGCAGACAACAATTTATGACAAGACGAGATAGCGGGGCAGCCATAACTGCAATAGTGTCTTTATTCAACTGATCCGATTTTACTAAGTGAGCGGCTATTTTTGCATCATTTTATAAATAAATCACATACAGACACTCGACCAACTGCACATTAAAAGCGATCTTTTCAACCACTCGAGGTTCATTCATTTCGGGAGGTGGTGTTCTCGTCCTGGTTGTCTTTCTTATCGAGAGGCAAATCGCTGTCTGGAGATTCGCTTTGCTTTTGCAATCTGCCGTTCTGTGGGAGTTATTCCGACATTTCGCAGATTAAGGTTTACTAGACCCGGGTACAGTTTGTTGAATATGTTGCTGCTGTTGGTGTTGCCTTTTATCTACCAGTCTGCTATGGGTATGGTGTTGTCCAAGGTTAGAGGGAAGCTGGAAGCTTTAGTAGGAATTGTGTCGTCACAGGCAAACATATCCCTTTCTGCCAGGGCTATCGTTTCTTTTAATTTATGAGCACTTTGTTCGATGATACATGTTTCCTTCGGCGTTGACATACAGTCCCTAAGCTGTTCAGCTAACATCATCTCCCGCCAGCCATCGTAGGAGTGGTCATAACATCCCAACGTCTCCCATTTGCAGAAATAACACTGGAGACGAGTCGACATTTGTGAGAATGTCTCACCCTGCCGACGTGTTTTGGTTTGAATATCCGCTGGTAAGCAGCTGAGGTTAACTCGTACCTCTTTAATAGAACCGGCATCAAACTTTCATAATCATATTCATGGTCTGGAGGTAGCCCCTGGAAACCTTCATAGGCTGGTCCTCGGTGTCCCTGGAATTCATTAGGTTCCAGTTCTTCCGAGCCAATCCAAACGGCTCCACTAATTTCTCAAATTCTCAGAATAATTTTCTGGTTGATCATGAGTCTCATCGAATGGCATCAAAAGAAAACTCATTGGACCCACCTGAGATTTCAAATGTAGATAGGTTTTGCTGCTGGGTACAGGAAATCTTGTGTTAGTGCAGGTGGTAGACATAGCTTTATTGTCTAGCTCTTTCATCTTGAGCTCATGCTGTCGGGTTGTTTACTTTTCCCGCATGTCTGCTTTGAGTTGTTGTTTTTTTCTCAATTCTTTCGCTGCTTTGAATTTCGTGTATGCTTACGCACAAGCTCTTTCTCTTCCCTTTCTTCTATACTTAAAACCCTCTCCATTTCCTGAAAATACTTGACTGCCTCAGCCCCCGATAACCCACTGTTAGAGCCGCTGCATGCAATCCTGCTGATGCTGTTCTCTGAGTAGACATAATGACTATAGAGTATTGACTGAATGGCTGAGTGTGATCGGTGGTCAAAATTTACTAATAACCGGGCAAATTCCAAATTCACGTTCTACGAATATAATTTAAACATCATATAAACATCTTATTAGTACATACACTAATACGGTCATTTCATGTATTAACACAAATCACGCATCCACTCTTCTGTCTCTACATCGAATAGAAAAGATTAATTACACAATTGCCTAAACGATTCTACCATTTACTGATGTACAGATATAAGGACAAAATAATGGTGTAACTATTAACACAATTTATTAGAACTATTATTTATAATTATCAGCTAAGATTTCAGGCTTGAAACCCACTTGTTTCAGATAGCGAGAGTATGTCAACTATAATAGGCAGAAATCATTACCCACGAGTTAGTAGATAAACTCTTGAAATAATAAGAATGTCTGAAGTGATTGTCCCGAAGAACAGAAAGAGATTCACTTGGGGGAACTATCGTACACGTAGGAAGACCTAACACGAATGTCTACTTTATCAGGCCGTTTATTTTGTCATAAATATTTACACCTCCCACCCCCGTTGTGCATACACGTTCACACACGCACTCACACACTTTGTGTTCAAATACTCAAGACTGGATTACGTAGGTGCAATTACCAAACAACATATTATCATTTAATAAAGACGTATATATAGAGTTTGAAATCAAGAGTGGAGTTAAGCAAGGTTGTGTACTAGCCCCCCACCCTCTTTGGGATATACTTTTCACTTCTACTGAAATATGCCTTTCGTGTTCAGGATGACGGTATATACATTCACTCACGCTCAGATGGTGGTCTCTATAATGCTCAGAGATTGAAGGCCAAGACCAAAATTAGCAGGGTAATAATCAGAAAATTGCTTTTTGCGTATGATGCTGCGATTACGACCCAATCTGAGGAAGAATTACAACATCTACTATCATCATTCTCCAATGCTTGTTCTGAATTTGGTTTAACAATTAACAAAAAGAAGACACAGATTATGTCACAAGGTGCACATGGTGTACCATCAATCTTTATTGACGACGCTGAAATGGAGATAGTAGACCATTTTACATATTTAGGATCAGAGATAAATAGCAAATTATCCCTCGATCAGGAAATCAACATCAGGATTGGCAAGGCAGCAACAACAATGAACATGTTAGCAAAAAGAGTCTGGGAGAACAGGAAGCTTACTGCCAAAACAAAAGTCCTCGTCTACCAAGCCTGTGTCCTTAGTACTCTTCTTTATGGCAGTGAAATCTGGACAACTTACTCACGCCAAGAGAAACGTTTAAACAGCTTTCATATGCGGTGTCTGCCAAGAATACTTGGTATTAAGTGGCAAGACAAAATCACAAATACTGAAGTATTGGAAAGATCAGGTTGTGTGACGGTGTATTCCATACTCAGTCTTCGTAGACTTAGATGGATAGGATACGTTAGGAGGATGGATGATGGTAGAATACCAAAGGACATCTTTTCTGGTGAATTACAGATGGGTAGGAGATCTCAGGGTCGGCCTCTACTACGATACAAAGATGTGTGTAAGCGGGACATGATTGATTCAGGCATTGATAATGCACATTGGGAGCAAGTCGCCGCTGAACGTGTTGCATGGAGGACAAACATCAGAAATGGAATAAAGGCAAAGGAGAAAATTATTGCAGATAAGTCACACACCGAGCGTGTGAGACGTAAGATAGTGCATGATGGTGGAAATAACCTCGTGTTCACATGCACCCACTGTGAACGAACATTTACAGCGCGAATTGCCCATACCAGTCACATTCCCTACCGCAATGGTTAAAAGTTTTTATGCCTTTTTGAAGCACAAACTATCGTCTGTCAATACGACAAGGTGCCAATGATATATATATGTATATATATATATATATATATATATATATATATATATATATATATATATATATATATATATATATATACGTAGATAACGACGATATTTTAGAACAGGGACGGCAAAGTTAAAGGTGGCCTGTAATGTATATTGTTGACAGCTTAGAATAGGACATGAGTAGTTAAAAACGTTGTAATGTATATTGAAGACAGCTCAGAATAAGACAGACATACTCAAACGAGTTCAAGGACAGAATAGTGTAGATTGCAGGCAACAATTTATGACAAGACGAGATAGCGGGGCAGCCATAACTGCAATAGTGTCTTTATTCAACTGATCCGATTTTACTAAGTGAGCGGCTATTTTTGCATCATTCTGTAAATAAATCACATACAGACACTCGACCAACTGCACATTAAGAGCGATCTTTTCAACCACTCGAGGTTCATTCATTTCGGGAGGTGGTGTTCTCGTCCTGGTTGTCTTTCTTATCGAGAGGCAAATCGCTGTCTGGAGATTCGCTTTGCTTTTGCAATCTGCCGTTCTGTGGGAGTTATTCCGACATTTTGCAGATTAAGGTTTTCTAGACCCAGATACAGTTTGTTGAATATGTTGCTGCTGTTGGTGTTGCCTTTTATCTACCAGTCTGCTATGGGTATGGTGTTGTCCAAGGTTAGAGGGAGGCTGGAAGCTTTAGTAGGAAATGTGTCGTCACAGGCAAACATATACCTTTCTGCCAGGGCTATCGTTTCTTTTAATTTATGAGCACTTTGTTCGATGATACATGTTTCCTTCGGCGTTGACATACAGTCCCTAAGCTGTTCAGCTAACATCATCTCCCGCCAGCCATCGTAGGAGTGGTCATAACATCCCAACGTCTCCCATTTGCAGAAATAACACTGGAGACGAGTCGACATTTGTGAGAATGTCTCACCCTGCCGACGTGTTTTGGTTTGAATATCCGCTGGTAAGCAGCTGAGGTTAACTCGTACCTCTTTAATAGAACCGGCATCAAACTTTCATAATCATATTCATGGCCTGGAGGTAGCCCCTGGAAACCTTCATAGGCTGGTCCTCGGTGTCCCTGGAATTCATTAGGTTCCAGTTCTTCCGAGCCAACCCAAACGGCTCCACTAATTTCTCAAATTCTCAGAATAATTTTCTGGTTGGTCATGAGTCTCATCGAATGGCATCAAAAGAAAACTCATTGGACCCACCTGAGATTTCAAATGTAGATAGGTTTTGCTGCTGGGTACAGGAAATCTTGTGTTAGTGCAGGTGGTAGACATAGCTTTATTGTCTAGCTCTTTCATCTTAAGCTCATGCTGTCGGGTTGTTTACTTTTCCCGCATGTCTGCTTTGAGTTGTTGTTTTTTTCTCAATTCTTTCGCTGCTTTGAATTTCGTAAGTTCGAGTGTATGCTTACGCACAAGCTCTTTCTCTTCCCTTTCTTCTATACTTAAAACCCTCTCCATTTCCTGAAAATACTTGACTGCCTCAGCCCCCGATAACCCACTGTTAGAGCCGCTGCATGCAATCCTTCTGATGCTGTTCTCTGAGTAGACATAATGACTATAGAGTATTGACTGAATGGCTGAGTGTGATCGGTGGTCAAAATTTACTAATAACCGGGCAAATTCCAAATTCACGTTATACGAATATAATTTAACCATCATATAAACATCTTATTAGTACATACACTAATACGGTCATTTCATGTATTAACACAAATCACGCATCCACTCTTCTGTCTCTACATCGAATAGAAAAGACTAATTACACAATTGCCTAAACGATTCTACCATTTACTGATGTACAGATATAAGGACAAAATAATGGTGTAACTATTAACACAATTTATTAGAACTATTATTTATAATTATCAGCTAAGATTTCAGGCTTGAAACCCACTTGTTTCAGATAGCGAGAGTATGTCAACTATAATAGGCAGAAATCATTACCCACGAGTTAGTAGATAAACTCTTGAAATAATAAGAATGTCTGAAGTGATTGTCCCGAAGAACAGAAAGAGATTCACTTGGGGGAACTATCGTACACGTAGGAAGACCTAACACGAATGTCTACTTTATCAGGCCGTTTATTTTGTCATAAATATTCACACCTCCCACCCCCGTTGTGCATACACGTTCACACACGCACTCACACACTTTGTGTTCAAATACTCAAGACTGGATTACGTAGGTGCAATTACCAAACAACATATTATCATTTAATAAAGACGTATATATAGAGTTTGAAATCAAGAGTGGAGTTAAGCAAGGTTGTGTACTAGCCCCCCACCCTCTTTGGGATATACTTTTCACTTCTACTGAAATATGCCTTTCGTGATCAGGATGACGGTATATACATTCACTCACGCTCAGATGGTGGCCTCTATAATGCTCAGAGATTGAAGGTCAAGACCAAAATTAGCAGGGTACTAATCAGAGAGTTGCTTTTTGCGGATGATGCTGCGATTACGACCCACTCTGAGGAAGAATTACAACATCTACTATCTGCATTCTCCAATGCTTGTTCTGAATTTGGTTTAACAATTAACAAAAAGAAGACACATATTATGTCACAAGGTGCACATGGTGTACCATCAATCTTTATTGACGACGCTGAAATGGAGATAGTAGACCATTTTACATATTTAGGATCAGAGATAAATAGCAAATTATCCCTCGATCAGGAAATCAACATCAGGATTGGCAAGGCAGCAACAACAATGAACATGTTAGCAAAAAGAGTCTGGGAGAACAGGAAGCTTACTGCCAAAACAAAAGTCCTCGCCTACCAAGCCTGTGTCCTTAGTACTCTTCTTTATGGCAGTGAAACCTGGAAAACTTACTCACGCCAAGAGAAACGTTTAAACAGCTTTCATATGCGGTGTCTGCCAAGAATACTTGGTATTAAGTGGCAAGACAAAATCACAAATACTGAAGTATTGGAAAGATCAGGTTGTGTGACGGTGTATTCCATACTCAGTCTTCGTAGACTTAGATGGATAGGACACGTTAGGAGGATGGATGATGGTAGAATACCAAAGGACATCTTTTCTGGTGAATTACAGATGGGTAAGAGATCTCAGGGTCGGCCTCTACTACGATACAAAGATGTATGTAAGCGGGTTATGATTGATTCAGGCATTGATAATGCACATTGGGAGCAAGTCGCCGCTGAACGTGTTGCATGGAGGACAAACATCAGAAATGGAATAAAGGCAAAGGAGAAAATTATTGCAGATAAGTCACACACCGAGCGTGTGAGACGTAAGATGGTGCATGATGGTAGAAATAACCTCGTGTTCACATGCACCCACTGTGAACGAACATTTACAGCGCGAATTGCCCTTACCAGTCACATTCCCTACCGCAATGGTTAAAAGTTTTTATGCCTTTTTGAAGCACAAACTATCGTCTGTCAATACGACAAGGTGCCAATGATATATATATATATATATATATATATATATATATATATATATATATATATATATATATATATATATAGATAACGACGATATTTTAGAACAGGGACGGCAAAGTTAAAGGTAGCCTGTAATGTATATTGTTGACAGCTTAGAATAGGACATGAGTAGTTAAAAACGTTGTAATGTATATTGAAGACAGCTCAGAATAAGACAGACATACTCAAACGAGTTCAAGGACAGAATAGTGTAGATTGCAGACAACAATTTATGACAAGACGAGATAGCGGGGCAGCCATAACTGCAATAGTGTCTTTATTCAACTGATCCGATTTTACTAAGTGAGCGGCTATTTTTGCATCATTCTGTAATTAAATCACATACAGACACTCGACCAACTGCACATTAAGAGCGATCTTTTCAACCACTCGATGTTCATTCATTTCGGGAGGTGGTGTTCTCGTCCTGGTTGTCTCCGAGAGGCAAATCGCTGTCTGGAGATTCGCTTTGCTTTTGCAATCTGCCGTTCTGTGGGAGTTATTCCGACATTTCGCAGATTAAGGTTTTCTAGACCCAGATACAGTTTGTTGAATATGTTGCTGCTGTTGGTGTTGCCTTTTATCTACCAGTCTGCTATGGGTATGGTGTTGTCCAAGGTTAGAGGGAGGCTGGAAGCTTTAGTAGGAAATGTGTCGTCACAGGCAAACATATACCTTTCTGCCAGGGCTATCGTTTCTTTTAATTTATGAGCACTTTGTTCGATGATACATGTTTCCTTCGGCGTTGACATACAGTCCCTAAGCTGTTCAGCTAACATCATCTCCCGCCAGCCATCGTAGGAGTGGTCATAACATCCCAACGTCTATCATTCGCAGAAATAACACTGGAGACGAGTCGACATTTGTGAGAATGTCTCACCCTGCCGACGTGTTTTGGTTTGAATATCCGCTGGTAAGCAGCTGAGGTTAACTCGTACCTCTTTAATAGAACCGGCATCAAACTTTCATAATCATATTCATGGCCTGGAGGTAGCCCCTGGAAACCTTCATAGGCTGGTCCTCGGTGTCCCTGGAATTCATTAGGTTCCAGTTCTTCCGAGCCAACCCAAACGGCTCCACTAATTTCTCAAATTCTCAGAATAATTTTCTGGTTGGTCATGAGTCTCATCGAATGGCATCAAAAGAAAACTCATTGGACCCACCTGAGATTTCAAATGTAGATAGGTTTTGCTGCTGGGTACAGGAAATCTTGTGTTAGTGCAGGTGGTAGACATAGCTTTATTGTCTAGCTCTTTCATCTTAAGCTCATGCTGTCGGGTTGTTTACTTTTCCCGCATGTCTGCTTTGAGTTGTTGTTTTTTTCTCAATTCTTTCGCTGCTTTGAATTTCGTAAGTTCGAGTGTATGCTTACGCACAAGCTCTTTCTCTTCCCTTTCTTCTATACGTAAAACCCTCTCCATTTCCTGAAAATACTTGACTGCCTCAGCCCCCGATAACCCACTGTTAGAGCCGCTGCATGCAATCCTGCTGATGCTGTTCTCTGAGTAGACATAATGACTACAGAGTATTGACTGAATGGCTGAGTGTGATCGGTGGTCAAAATTTACTAATAACCGGGCAAATTCCAAATTCACGTTATACGAATATAATTTAAACATCATATAAACATCTTATTAGTACATACACTAATACGGTCATTTCATGTATTAACACAAATCACGCATCCACTCTTCTGTCTCTACATCGAATAGAAAAGATTAATTACACAATTGCCTAAACGATTCTACCATTTACTGATGTACAGATATAAGGACAAAATAATGGTGTAACTATTAACACAATTTATTAGAACTATTATTTATAATTATCAGCTAAGATTTCAGGCTTGAAACCCACTTGTTTCAGATAGCGAGAGTATGTCAACTATAATAGGCAGAAATCATTACCCACGAGTTAGTAGATAAACTCTTGAAATAATAAGAATGTCTGAAGTGATTGTCCCGAAGAACAGAAAGAGATTCACTTGGGGGAACTATCGTACACGTAGGAAGACCTAACACGAATGTCTACTTTATCAGGCCGTTTATTTTGTCATAAATATTTACACCTCCCACCCCCGTTGTGCATACACGTTCACACGCACTCACACACTTTGTGTTCAAATACTCAAGACTGGATTACGTAGGTGCAATTACCAAACAACATATTATCATTTAATAAAGACGTATATATAGAGTTTGAAATCAAGAGTGGAGTTAAGCAAGGTTGTGTACTAGCCCCCCCACCCTCTTTGGGATATACTTTTCACTTCTACTGAAATATGCCTTTCGTGATCAGGATGAAGGTATATACATTCACTCACGCTCAGATGGTGGCCTCTATAATGCTCAGAGATTGAAGGCCAAGACCAAAATTAGCAGGGTAATAATCAGAGAATTGCTTTTTGCGGATGATGCTGCGATTACGACCCAATCTGAGGAAGAATTACAACATCTACTATCATCATTCTCCAATGCTTGTTCTGAATTTGGTTTAACAATTAACAAAAAGAAGACACAGATTATGTCACAAGGTGCACATGGTGTACCATCAATCTTTATTGACGACGCTGAAATGGAGATAGTAGACCATTTTACATATTTAGGATCAGAGATAAATAGCAAATTATCCCTCGATCAGGAAATCAACATCAGGATTGGCAAGGCAGCAACAACAATGAACATGTTAGCTAAAAGAGTCTGGGAGAACAGGAAGCTTACTGCCAAAACAAAAGTCCTCGTCTACCAAGCCTGTGTCCTTAGTACTCTTCTTTATGGCAGTGAAATCTGGACAACTTACTCACGCCAAGAAAAACGTTTAAACAGCTTTCATATGCGGTGTCTGCCAAGAATACTTGGTATTAAGTGGCAAGACAAAATCACAAATACTGAAGTATTGGAAAGATCAGGTTGTGTGACGGTGTATTCCATACTCAGTCTTCGTAGACTTAGATGGATAGGATACGTTAGGAGGATGGATGATGGTAGAATACCAAAGGACATCTTTTCTGGTGAATTACAGATGGGTAGGAGATCTCAGGGTCGGCCTCTACTACGATACAAAGATGTGTGTAAGCGGGACATGATTGATTCAGGCATTGATAATGCACATTGGGAGCAAGTCGCCGCTGAACGTGTTGCATGGAGGACAAACATCAGAAATGGAATAAAGGCAAAGGAGAAAATTATTGCAGGTAAGTCACACACCGAGCGTGTGAGACGTAAGATAGTGCATGATGGTGGAAATAACCTCGTGTTCACATGCACCCACTGTGAACGAACATTTACAGCGCGAATTGCCCATACCAGTCACATTCCCTACCGCAATGGTTAAAAGTTTTTATGCCTTTTTGAAGCACAAACTATCGTCTGTCAATACGACAAGGTGCCAATGATATATATATATATATATATATATATATATATATATATATATATATATATATATATATACGTAGATAACGACGATATTTTAGAACAGGGACGGCAAAGTTAAAGGTGGCCTGTAATGTATATTGTTGACAGCTTAGAATAGGACATGAGTAGTTAAAAACGTTGTAATGTATATTGAAGACAGCTCAGAATAAGACAGACATACTCAAACGAGTTCAAGGACAGAATAGTGTAGATTGCAGGCAACAATTTATGACAAGACGAGATAGCGGGGCAGCCATAACTGCAATAGTGTCTTTATTCAACTGATCCGATTTTACTAAGTGAGCGGCTATTTTTGCATCATTCTGTAAATAAATCACATACAGACACTCGACCAACTGCACATTAAGAGCGATCTTTTCAACCACTCGAGGTTCATTCATTTCGGGAGGTGGTGTTCTCGTCCTGGTTGTCTTTCTTATCGAGAGTCAAATCGCTGTCTGGAGATTCGCTTTGCTTTTGCAATCTGCCG
Organism: Cepaea hortensis; assembly: GCA_963921405.1. Classification (NCBI taxonomy): domain Eukaryota; kingdom Metazoa; phylum Mollusca; class Gastropoda; order Stylommatophora; family Helicidae; genus Cepaea; species Cepaea hortensis. The sequence goes on from OY992891.1 coordinate 87,911,116, forward strand.
TTCTGTGGGAGTTATTCCGACATTTCGCAGATTAAGGTTTTCTAGACCCAGATACAGTTTGTTGAATATGTTGCTGCTGTTGGTGTTGCCTTTTATCTACCAGTCTGCTATGGGTATGGTGTTGTCCAAGGTTAGAGGGAGGCTGGAAGCTTTAGTAGGAAATGTGTCGTTACAGAAAACAGATACCTTTCTGCCAGGGCTATCGTTTCTTTTAATTTATGAGCACTTTGTTCGATGATACATGTTTCCTTCGGCGTTGACATACAGTCCCTAAGCTGTTCAGCTAACATCATCTCCCGCCAGCCATCGTAGGAGTGGTCATAACATCCCAACGTCTATCATTCGCAGAAATAACACTGGAGACGAGTCGACATTTGTGAGAATGTCTCACCCTGCCGACGTGTTTTGGTTTGAATATCCGCTGGTAAGCAGCTGAGGTTAACTCGTACCTCTTTAATAGAACCGGCATCAAACTTTCATAATCATATTCATGGCCTGGAGGTAGCCCCTGGAAACCTTCATAGGCTGGTCCTCGGTGTCCCTGGAATTCATTAGGTTCCAGTTCTTCCGAGCCAACCCAAACGGCTCCACTAATTTCTCAAATTCTCAGAATAATTTTCTGGTTGGTCATGAGTCTCATCGAATGGCATCAAAAGAAAACTCATTGGACCCACCTGGGATTTCAAATGTAGATAGGTTTTGCTGCTGGGTACAGGAAATCTTGTGTTAGTGCAGGTGGTAGACATAGCTGTATTGTCTAGCTCTTTCATCTTAAGCTCATGCTGTCGGGTTGTTTACTTTTCCCGCATGTCTGCTTTGAGTTGTTGTTTTTTTCTCAATTCTTTCGCTGCTTTGAATTTCGTAAGTTCGAGTGTATGCTTACGCACAAGCTCTTTCTCTTCCCTTTCTTCTATACTTAAAACCCTCTCCATTTCCTGAAAATACTTGACTGCCTCAGCCCCCGATAACCCACTGTTAGAGCCACTGCATGCAATCCTTCTGATGCTGTTCTCTGAGTAGACATAATGACTATAGAGTATTGACTGAATGGCTGAGTGTGATCGGTGGTCAAAATTTACTAATAACCGGGCAAATTCCAAATTCACGTTATACGAATATAATTTAAACATCATATAAACATCTTATTAGTACATACACTAATACGGTCATTTCATGTATTAACACAAATCACGCATCCACTCTTCTGTCTCTACATCGAATAGAAAAGACTAATTACACAATTGCCTAAACGATTCTACCATTTACTGATGTACAGATATAAGGACAAAATAATGGTGTAACTATTAACACAATTTATTAGAACTATTATTTATAATTATCAGCTAAGATTTCAGGCTTGAAACCCACTTGTTTCAGATAGCGAGAGTATGTCAACTATAATAGGCAGAAATCATTACCCACGAGTTAGTAGATAAACTCTTGAAATAATAAGAATGTCTGAAGTGATTGTCCCGAAGAACAGAAAGAGATTCACTTGGGGGAACTATCGTACACGTAGGAAGACCTAACACGAATGTCTACTTTATCAGGCCGTTTATTTTGTCATAAATATTCACACCTCCCACCCCCGTTGTGCATACACGTTCACACACGCACTCACACACTTTGTGTTCAAATACTCAAGACTGGATTACGTAGGTGCAATTACCAAACAACATATTATCATTTAATAAAGACGTATATATAGAGTTTGAAATCAAGAGTGGAGTTAAGCAAGGTTGTGTACTAGTCCCCCACCCTCTTTGGGATATACTTTTCACTTCTACTGAAATATGCCTTTCGTGATCAGGATGATGGTATATATATTCACTCACGCTCAGATGGTGGCCTCTATAATGCTCAGAGATTGAAGGTCAAGACCAAAATTAGCAGGGTACTAATCAGAGAGTTGCTTTTTGCGGATGATGCTGCGATTACGACCCACTCTGAGGAAGAATTACAACATCTACTATCTGCATTCTCCAATGCTTGTTCTGAATTTGGTTTAACAATTAACAAAAAGAAGACACATATTATGTCACAAGGTGCACATGGTGTACCATCAATCTTTATTGACGACGCTGAAATGGAGATAGTAGACCATTTTACATATTTAGGATCAGAGATAAATAGCAAATTATCCCTCGATCAGGAAATCAACATCAGGATTGGCAAGGCAGCAACAACAATGAACATGTTAGCAAAAAGAGTCTGGGAGAACAGGAAGCTTACTGCCAAAACAAAAGTCCTCGTCTACCAAGCCTGTGTCCTTAGTACTCTTCTTTATGGCAGTGAAACCTGGAAAACTTACTCACGCCAAGAGAAACGTTTAAACAGCTTTCATATGCGGTGTCTGCCAAGAATACTTGGTATTAAGTGGCAAGACAAAATCACAAATACTGAAGTATTGGAAAGATCAGGTTGTGTGACGGTGTATTCCATACTCAGTCTTCGTAGACTTAGATGGATAGGACACGTTAGGAGGATGGATGATGGTAGAATACCAAAGGACATCTTTTCTGGTGAATTACAGATGGGTAAGAGATCTCAGGGTCGGCCTCTACTACGATACAAAGATGTATGTAAGCGGGTTATGATTGATTCAGGCATTGATAATGCACATTGGGAGCAAGTCGCCGCTGAACGTGTTGCATGGAGGACAAACATCAGAAATGGAATAAAGGCAAAGGAGAAAATTATTGCAGATAAGTCACACACCGAGCGTGTGAGACGTAAGATGGTGCATGATGGTGGAAATAACCTCGTGTTCACATGCACCCACTGTGAACGAACATTTACAGCACGAATTGCCCTTACCAGTCACATTCCCTACCGCAATGGTTAAAAGTTTTTATGCCTTTTTGAAGCACAAACTATCGTCTGTCAATACGACAAGGTGCCAATGATATATATATATATATATATATATATATATATATATATATATATATATATATATATATATATATATATATATATATATATATATATATAGATAACGACGATATTTTAGAACAGGGACGGCAAAGTTAAAGGTAGCCTGTAATGTATATTGTTGACAGCTTAGAATAGGACATGATTAGTTAAAAACGTTGTAATGTATATTGAAGACAGCTCAGAATAAGACAGACATACTCAAACGAGTTCAAGGACAGAATAGTGTAGATTGCAGACAACAATTTATGACAAGACGAGATAGCGGGGCAGCCATAACTGCAATAGTGTCTTTATTCAACTGATCCGATTTTACTAAGTGAGCGGCTATTTTTGCATCATTCTGTAATTAAATCACATACAGACACTCGACCAACTGCACATTAAGAGCGATCTTTTCAACCACTCGATGTTCATTCATTTCGGGAGGTGGTGTTCTCGTCCTGGTTGTCTCCGAGAGGCAAATCGCTGTCTGGAGATTCGCTTTGCTTTTGCAATCTGCCGTTCTGTGGGAGTTATTCCGACATTTCGCAGATTAAGGTTTTCTAGACCCAGATACAGTTTGTTGAATATGTTGCTGCTGTTGGTGTTGCCTTTTATCTACCAGTCTGCTATGGGTATGGTGTTGTCCAAGGTTAGAGGGAGGCTGGAAGCTTTAGTAGGAAATGTGTCGTCACAGGCAAACATATACCTTTCTGCCAGGGCTATCGTTTCTTTTAATTTATGAGCACTTTGTTCGATGATACATGTTTCCTTCGGCGTTGACATACAGTCCCTAAGCTGTTCAGCTAACATCATCTCCCGCCAGCCATCGTAGGAGTGGTCATAACATCCCAACGTCTATCATTCGCAGAAATAACACTGGAGACGAGTCGACATTTGTGAGAATGTCTCACCCTGCCGACGTGTTTTGGTTTGAATATCCGCTGGTAAGCAGCTGAGGTTAACTCGTACCTCTTTAATAGAACCGGCATCAAACTTTCATAATCATATTCATGGCCTGGAGGTAGCCCCTGGAAACCTTCATAGGCTGGTCCTCGGTGTCCCTGGAATTCATTAGGTTCCAGTTCTTCCGAGCCAACCCAAACGGCTCCACTAATTTCTCAAATTCTCAGAATAATTTTCTGGTTGGTCATGAGTCTCATCGAATGGCATCAAAAGAAAACTCATTGGACCCACCTGAGATTTCAAATGTAGATAGGTTTTGCTGCTGGGTACAGGAAATCTTGTGTTAGTGCAGGTGGTAGACATAGCTTTATTGTCTAGCTCTTTCATCTTAAGCTCATGCTGTCGGGTTGTTTACTTTTCCCGCATGTCTGCTTTGAGTTGTTGTTTTTTTCTCAATTCTTTCGCTGCTTTGAATTTCGTAAGTTCGAGTGTATGCTTACGCACAAGCTCTTTCTCTTCCCTTTCTTCTATACGTAAAACCCTCTCCATTTCCTGAAAATACTTGACTGCCTCAGCCCCCGATAACCCACTGTTAGAGCCGCTGCATGCAATCCTGCTGATGCTGTTCTCTGAGTAGACATAATGACTACAGAGTATTGACTGAATGGCTGAGTGTGATCGGTGGTCAAAATTTACTAATAACCGGGCAAATTCCAAATTCACGTTATACGAATATAATTTAAACATCATATAAACATCTTATTAGTACATACACTAATACGGTCATTTCATGTATTAACACAAATCACGCATCCACTCTTCTGTCTCTACATCGAATAGAAAAGATTAATTACACAATTGCCTAAACGATTCTACCATTTACTGATGTACAGATATAAGGACAAAATAATGGTGTAACTATTAACACAATTTATTAGAACTATTATTTATAATTATCAGCTAAGATTTCAGGCTTGAAACCCACTTGTTTCAGATAGCGAGAGTATGTCAACTATAATAGGCAGAAATCATTACCCACGAGTTAGTAGATAAACTCTTGAAATAATAAGAATGTCTGAAGTGATTGTCCCGAAGAACAGAAAGAGATTCACTTGGGGGAACTATCGTACACGTAGGAAGACCTAACACGAATGTCTACTTTATCAGGCCGTTTATTTTGTCATAAATATTTACACCTCCCACCCCCGTTGTGCATACACGTTCACACGCACTCACACACTTTGTGTTCAAATACTCAAGACTGGATTACGTAGGTGCAATTACCAAACAACATATTATCATTTAATAAAGACGTATATATAGAGTTTGAAATCAAGAGTGGAGTTAAGCAAGGTTGTGTACTAGCCCCCCCCCACCCTCTTTGGGATATACTTTTCACTTCTACTGAAATATGCCTTTCGTGATCAGGATGAAGGTATATACATTCACTCACGCTCAGATGGTGGCCTCTATAATGCTCAGAGATTGAAGGCCAAGACCAAAATTAGCAGGGTAATAATCAGAGAATTGCTTTTTGCGGATGATGCTGCGATTACGACCCAATCTGAGGAAGAATTACAACATCTACTATCATCATTCTCCAATGCTTGTTCTGAATTTGGTTTAACAATTAACAAAAAGAAGACACAGATTATGTCACAAGGTGCACATGGTGTACCATCAATCTTTATTGACGACGCTGAAATGGAGATAGTAGACCATTTTACATATTTAGGATCAGAGATAAATAGCAAATTATCCCTCGATCAGGAAATCAACATCAGGATTGGCAAGGCAGCAACAACAATGAACATGTTAGCTAAAAGAGTCTGGGAGAACAGGAAGCTTACTGCCAAAACAAAAGTCCTCGTCTACCAAGCCTGTGTCCTTAGTACTCTTCTTTATGGCAGTGAAATCTGGACAACTTACTCACGCCAAGAGAAACGTTTAAACAGCTTTCATATGCGGTGTCTGCCAAGAATACTTGGTATTAAGTGGCAAGACAAAATCACAAATACTGAAGTATTGGAAAGATCAGGTTGTGTGACGGTGTATTCCATACTCAGTCTTCGTAGACTTAGATGGATAGGATACGTTAGGAGGATGGATGATGGTAGAATACCAAAGGACATCTTTTCTGGTGAATTACAGATGGGTAGGAGATCTCAGGGTCGGCCTCTACTACGATACAAAGATGTGTGTAAGCGGGACATGATTGATTCAGGCATTGATAATGCACATTGGGAGCAAGTCGCCGCTGAACGTGTTGCATGGAGGACAAACATCAGAAATGGAATAAAGGCAAAGGAGAAAATTATTGCAGATAAGTCACACACCGAGCGTGTGAGACGTAAGATAGTGCATGATGGTGGAAATAACCTCGTGTTCACATGCACCCACTGTGAACGAACATTTACAGCGCGAATTGCCCATACCAGTCACATTCCCTACCGCAATGGTTAAAAGTTTTTATGCCTTTTTGAAGCACAAACTATCGTCTGTCAATACGACAAGGTGCCAATGATATATATATATATATATATATATATATATATATATATATATATATATATATATATATATATATATATATACGTAGATAACGACGATATTTTAGAACAGGGACGGCAAAGTTAAAGGTGGCCTGTAATGTATATTGTTGACAGCTTAGAATAGGACATGAGTAGTTAAAAACGTTGTAATGTGTATTGAAGACAGCTCAGAATAAGACAGACATACTCAAACGAGTTCAAGGACAGAATAGTGTAGATTGCAGGCAACAATTTATGACAAGACGAGATAGCGGGGCAGCCATAACTGCAATAGTGTCTTTATTCAACTGATCCGATTTTACTAAGTGAGCGGCTATTTTTGCATCATTCTGTAAATAAATCACATACAGACACTCGACCAACTGCACATTAAGAGCGATCTTTTCAACCACTCGAGGTTCATTCATTTCGGGAGGTGGTGTTCTCGTCCTGGTTGTCTTTCTTATCGAGAGTCAAATCGCTGTCTGGAGATTCGCTTTGCTTTTGCAATCTGCCGTTCTGTGGGAGTTATTCCGACATTTCGCAGATTAAGGTTTTCTAGACCCAGATACAGTTTGTTGAATATGTTGCTGCTGTTGGTGTTGCCTTTTATCTACCAGTCTGCTATGGGTATGGTGTTGTCCAAGGTTAGAGGGAGGCTGGAAGCTTTAGTAGGAAATGTGTCGTCACAGGCAAACATATACCTTTCTGCCAGGGCTATCGTTTCTTTTAATTTATGAGCACTTTGTTCGATGATACATGTTTCCTTCGGCGTTGACATACAGTCCCTAAGCTGTTCAGCTAACATCATCTCCCGCCAGCCATCGTAGGAGTGGTCATAACATCCCAACGTCTATCATTCGCAGAAATAACACTGGAGACGAGTCGACATTTGTGAGAATGTCTCACCCTGCCGACGTGTTTTGGTTTGAATATCCGCTGGTAAGCAGCTGAGGTTAACTCGTACCTCTTTAATAGAACCGGCATCAAACTTTCATAATCATATTCATGGCCTGGAGGTAGCCCCTGGAAACCTTCATAGGCTGGTCCTCGGTGTCCCTGGAATTCATTAGGTTCCAGTTCTTCCGAGCCAACCCAAACGGCTCCACTAATTTCTCAAATTCTCAGAATAATTTTCTGGTTGGTCATGAGTCTCATCGAATGGCATCAAAAGAAAACTCATTGGACCCACCTGAGATTTCAAATGTAGATAGGTTTTGCTGCTGGGTACAGGAAATCTTGTGTTAGTGCAGGTGGTAGACATAGCTTTATTGTCTAGCTCTTTCATCTTAAGCTCATGCTGTCGGGTTGTTTACTTTTCCCGCATGTCTGCTTTGAGTTGTTGTTTTTTTCTCAATTCTTTCGCTGCTTTGAATTTCGTAAGTTCGAGTGTATGCTTACGCACAAGCTCTTTCTCTTCCCTTTCTTCTATACGTAAAACCCTCTCCATTTCCTGAAAATACTTGACTGCCTCAGCCCCCGATAACCCACTGTTAGAGCCGCTGCATGCAATCCTGCTGATGCTGTTCTCTGAGTAGACATAATGACTACAGAGTATTGACTGAATGGCTGAGTGTGATCGGTGGTCAAAATTTACTAATAACCGGGCAAATTCCAAATTCACGTTATACGAATATAATTTAAACATCATATAAACATCTTATTAGTACATACACTAATACGGTCATTTCATGTATTAACACAAATCACGCATCCACTCTTCTGTCTCTACATCGAATAGAAAAGATTAATTACACAATTGCCTAAACGATTCTACCATTTACTGATGTACAGATATAAGGACAAAATAATGGTGTAACTATTAACACAATTTATTAGAACTATTATTTATAATTATCAGCTAAGATTTCAGGCTTGAAACCCACTTGTTTCAGATAGCGAGAGTATGTCAACTATAATAGGCAGAAATCATTACCCACGAGTTAGTAGATAAACTCTTGAAATAATAAGAATGTCTGAAGTGATTGTCCCGAAGAACAGAAAGAGATTCACTTGGGGGAACTATCGTACACGTAGGAAGACCTAACACGAATGTCTACTTTATCAGGCCGTTTATTTTGTCATAAATATTTACACCTCCCACCCCCGTTGTGCATACACGTTCACACGCACTCACACACTTTGTGTTCAAATACTCAAGACTGGATTACGTAGGTGCAATTACCAAACAACATATTATCATTTAATAAAGACGTATATATAGAGTTTGAAATCAAGAGTGGAGTTAAGCAAGGTTGTGTACTAGCCCCCCCACCCTCTTTGGGATATACTTTTCACTTCTACTGAAATATGCCTTTCGTGATCAGGATGAAGGTATATACATTCACTCACGCTCAGATGGTGGCCTCTATAATGCTCAGAGATTGAAGGCCAAGACCAAAATTAGCAGGGTAATAATCAGAGAATTGCTTTTTGCGGATGATGCTGCGATTACGACCCAATCTGAGGAAGAATTACAACATCTACTATCATCATTCTCCAATGCTTGTTCTGAATTTGGTTTAACAATTAACAAAAAGAAGACACAGATTATGTCACAAGGTGCACATGGTGTACCATCAATCTTTATTGACGACGCTGAAATGGAGATAGTAGACCATTTTACATATTTAGGATCAGAGATAAATAGCAAATTATCCCTCGATCAGGAAATCAACATCAGGATTGGCAAGGCAGCAACAACAATGAACATGTTAGCTAAAAGAGTCTGGGAGAACAGGAAGCTTACTGCCAAAACAAAAGTCCTCGTCTACCAAGCCTGTGTCCTTAGTACTCTTCTTTATGGCAGTGAAATCTGGACAACTTACTCACGCCAAGAGAAACGTTTAAACAGCTTTCATATGCGGTGTCTGCCAAGAATACTTGGTATTAAGTGGCAAGACAAAATCACAAATACTGAAGTATTGGAAAGATCAGGTTGTGTGACGGTGTATTCCATACTCAGTCTTCGTAGACTTAGATGGATAGGATACGTTAGGAGGATGGATGATGGTAGAATACCAAAGGACATCTTTTCTGGTGAATTACAGATGGGTAGGAGATCTCAGGGTCGGCCTCTACTACGATACAAAGATGTGTGTAAGCGGGACATGATTGATTCAGGCATTGATAATGCACATTGGGAGCAAGTCGCCGCTGAACGTGTTGCATGGAGGACAAACATCAGAAATGGAATAAAGGCAAAGGAGAAAATTATTGCAGATAAGTCACACACCGAGCGTGTGAGACGTAAGATAGTGCATGATGGTGGAAATAACCTCGTGTTCACATGCACCCACTGTGAACGAACATTTACAGCGCGAATTGCCCATACCAGTCACATTCCCTACCGCAATGGTTAAAAGTTTTTATGCCTTTTTGAAGCACAAACTATCGTCTGTCAATACGACAAGGTGCCAATGATATATATATATATATATATATATATATATATATATATATATATATATATATATATATATATATATATACGTAGATAACGACGATATTTTAGAACAGGGACGGCAAAGTTAAAGGTGGCCTGTAATGTATATTGTTGACAGCTTAGAATAGGACATGAGTAGTTAAAAACGTTGTAATGTGTATTGAAGACAGCTCAGAATAAGACAGACATACTCAAACGAGTTCAAGGACAGAATAGTGTAGATTGCAGGCAACAATTTATGACAAGACGAGATAGCGGGGCAGCCATAACTGCAATAGTGTCTTTATTCAACTGATCCGATTTTACTAAGTGAGCGGCTATTTTTGCATCATTCTGTAAATAAATCACATACAGACACTCGACCAACTGCACATTAAGAGCGATCTTTTCAACCACTCGAGGTTCATTCATTTCGGGAGGTGGTGTTCTCGTCCTGGTTGTCTTTCTTATCGAGAGTCAAATCGCTGTCTGGAGATTCGCTTTGCTTTTGCAATCTGCCGTTCTGTGGGAGTTATTCCGACATTTCGCAGATTAAGGTTTTCTAGACCCAGATACAGTTTGTTGAATATGTTGCTGCTGTTGGTGTTGCCTTTTATCTACCAGTCTGCTATGGGTATGGTGTTGTCCAAGGTTAGAGGGAGGCTGGAAGCTTTAGTAGGAAATGTGTCGTCACAGGCAAACATATACCTTTCTGCCAGGGCTATCGTTTCTTTTAATTTATGAGCACTTTGTTCGATGATACATGTTTCCTTCGGCGTTGACATACAGTCCCTAAGCTGTTCAGCTAACATCATCTCCCGCCAGCCATCGTAGGAGTGGTCATAACATCCCAACGTCTATCATTCGCAGAAATAACACTGGAGACGAGTCGACATTTGTGAGAATGTCTCACCCTGCCGACGTGTTTTGGTTTGAATATCCGCTGGTAAGCAGCTGAGGTTAACTCGTACCTCTTTAATAGAACCGGCATCAAACTTTCATAATCATATTCATGGCCTGGAGGTAGCCCCTGGAAACCTTCATAGGCTGGTCCTCGGTGTCCCTGGAATTCATTAGGTTCCAGTTCTTCCGAGCCAACCCAAACGGCTCCACTAATTTCTCAAATTCTCAGAATAATTTTCTGGTTGGTCATGAGTCTCATCGAATGGCATCAAAAGAAAACTCATTGGACCCACCTGAGATTTCAAATGTAGATAGGTTTTGCTGCTGGGTACAGGAAATCTTGTGTTAGTGCAGGTGGTAGACATAGCTTTATTGTCTAGCTCTTTCATCTTAAGCTCATGCTGTCGAGTTGTTTACTTTTCCCGCATGTCTGCTTTGAGTTGTTGTTTTTTTCTCAATTCTTTCGCTGCTTTGAATTTCGTAAGTTCGAGTGTATGCTTACGCACAAGCTCTTTCTCTTCCCTTTCTTCTATACGTAAAACCCTCTCCATTTCCTGAAAATACTTGACTGCCTCAGCCCCCGATAACCCACTGTTAGAGCCGCTGCATGCAATCCTGCTGATGCTGTTCTCTGAGTAGACATAATGACTACAGAGTATTGACTGAATGGCTGAGTGTGATCGGTGGTCAAAATTTACTAATAACCGGGCAAATTCCAAATTCACGTTATACGAATATAATTTAAACATCATATAAACATCTTATTAGTACATACACTAATACGGTCATTTCATGTATTAACACAAATCACGCATCCACTCTTCTGTCTCTACATCGAATAGAAAAGATTAATTACACAATTGCCTAAACGATTCTACCATTTACTGATGTACAGATATAAGGACAAAATAATGGTGTAACTATTAACACAATTTATTAGAACTATTATTTATAATTATCAGCTAAGATTTCAGGCTTGAAACCCACTTGTTTCAGATAGCGAGAGTATGTCAACTATAATAGGCAGAAATCATTACCCACGAGTTAGTAGATAAACTCTTGAAATAATAAGAATGTCTGAAGTGATTGTCCCGAAGAACAGAAAGAGATTCACTTGGGGGAACTATCGTACACGTAGGAAGACCTAACACGAATGTCTACTTTATCAGGCCGTTTATTTTGTCATAAATATTTACACCTCCCACCCCCGTTGTGCATACACGTTCACACGCACTCACACACTTTGTGTTCAAATACTCAAGACTGGATTACGTAGGTGCAATTACCAAACAACATATTATCATTTAATAAAGACGTATATATAGAGTTTGAAATCAAGAGTGGAGTTAAGCAAGGTTGTGTACTAGCCCCCCCACCCTCTTTGGGATATACTTTTCACTTCTACTGAAATATGCCTTTCGTGATCAGGATGAAGGTATATACATTCACTCACGCTCAGATGGTGGCCTCTATAATGCTCAGAGATTGAAGGCCAAGACCAAAATTAGCAGGGTAATAATCAGAGAATTGCTTTTTGCGGATGATGCTGCGATTACGACCCAATCTGAGGAAGAATTACAACATCTACTATCATCATTCTCCAATGCTTGTTCTGAATTTGGTTTAACAATTAACAAAAAGAAGACACAGATTATGTCACAAGGTGCACATGGTGTACCATCAATCTTTATTGACGACGCTGAAATGGAGATAGTAGACCATTTTACATATTTAGGATCAGAGATAAATAGCAAATTATCCCTCGATCAGGAAATCAACATCAGGATTGGCAAGGCAGCAACAACAATGAACATGTTAGCTAAAAGAGTCTGGGAGAACAGGAAGCTTACTGCCAAAACAAAAGTCCTCGTCTACCAAGCCTGTGTCCTTAGTACTCTTCTTTATGGCAGTGAAATCTGGACAACTTACTCACGCCAAGAGAAACGTTTAAACAGCTTTCATATGCGGTGTCTGCCAAGAATACTTGGTATTAAGTGGCAAGACAAAATCACAAATACTGAAGTATTGGAAAGATCAGGTTGTGTGACGGTGTATTCCATACTCAGTCTTCGTAGACTTAGATGGATAGGATACGTTAGGAGGATGGATGATGGTAGAATACCAAAGGACATCTTTTCTGGTGAATTACAGATGGGTAGGAGATCTCAGGGTCGGCCTCTACTACGATACAAAGATGTGTGTAAGCGGGACATGATTGATTCAGGCATTGATAATGCACATTGGGAGCAAGTCGCCGCTGAACGTGTTGCATGGAGGACAAACATCAGAAATGGAATAAAGGCAAAGGAGAAAATTATTGCAGATAAGTCACACACCGAGCGTGTGAGACGTAAGATAGTGCATGATGGTGGAAATAACCTCGTGTTCACATGCACCCACTGTGAACGAACATTTACAGCGCGAATTGCCCATACCAGTCACATTCCCTACCGCAATGGTTAAAAGTTTTTATGCCTTTTTGAAGCACAAACTATCGTCTGTCAATACGACAAGGTGCCAATGATATATATATATATATATATATATATATATATATATATATATATATATATATATATATATATATATATATACGTAGATAACGACGATATTTTAGAACAGGGACGGCAAAGTTAAAGGTGGCCTGTAATGTATATTGTTGACAGCTTAGAATAGGACATGAGTAGTTAAAAACGTTGTAATGTGTATTGAAGACAGCTCAGAATAAGACAGACATACTCAAACGAGTTCAAGGACAGAATAGTGTAGATTGCAGGCAACAATTTATGACAAGACGAGATAGCGGGGCAGCCATAACTGCAATAGTGTCTTTATTCAACTGATCCGATTTTACTAAGTGAGCGGCTATTTTTGCATCATTCTGTAAATAAATCACATACAGACACTCGACCAACTGCACATTAAGAGCGATCTTTTCAACCACTCGAGGTTCATTCATTTCGGGAGGTGGTGTTCTCGTCCTGGTTGTCTTTCTTATCGAGAGTCAAATCGCTGTCTGGAGATTCGCTTTGCTTTTGCAATCTGCCGTTCTGTGGGAGTTATTCCGACATTTCGCAGATTAAGGTTTTCTAGACCCAGATACAGTTTGTTGAATATGTTGCTGCTGTTGGTGTTGCCTTTTATCTACCAGTCTGCTATGGGTATGGTGTTGTCCAAGGTTAGAGGGAGGCTGGAAGCTTTAGTAGGAAATGTGTCGTCACAGGCAAACATATACCTTTCTGCCAGGGCTATCGTTTCTTTTAATTTATGAGCACTTTGTTCGATGATACATGTTTCCTTCGGCGTTGACATACAGTCCCTAAGCTGTTCAGCTAACATCATCTCCCGCCAGCCATCGTAGGAGTGGTCATAACATCCCAACGTCTATCATTCGCAGAAATAACACTGGAGACGAGTCGACATTTGTGAGAATGTCTCACCCTGCCGACGTGTTTTGGTTTGAATATCCGCTGGTAAGCAGCTGAGGTTAACTCGTACCTCTTTAATAGAACCGGCATCAAACTTTCATAATCATATTCATGGCCTGGAGGTAGCCCCTGGAAACCTTCATAGGCTGGTCCTCGGTGTCCCTGGAATTCATTAGGTTCCAGTTCTTCCGAGCCAACCCAAACGGCTCCACTAATTTCTCAAATTCTCAGAATAATTTTCTGGTTGGTCATGAGTCTCATCGAATGGCATCAAAAGAAAACTCATTGGACCCACCTGAGATTTCAAATGTAGATAGGTTTTGCTGCTGGGTACAGGAAATCTTGTGTTAGTGCAGGTGGTAGACATAGCTTTATTGTCTAGCTCTTTCATCTTAAGCTCATGCTGTCGGGTTGTTTACTTTTCCCGCATGTCTGCTTTGAGTTGTTGTTTTTTTCTCAATTCTTTCGCTGCTTTGAATTTCGTAAGTTCGAGTGTATGCTTACGCACAAGCTCTTTCTCTTCCCTTTCTTCTATACGTAAAACCCTCTCCATTTCCTGAAAATACTTGACTGCCTCAGCCCCCGATAACCCACTGTTAGAGCCGCTGCATGCAATCCTGCTGATGCTGTTCTCTGAGTAGACATAATGACTACAGAGTATTGACTGAATGGCTGAGTGTGATCGGTGGTCAAAATTTACTAATAACCGGGCAAATTCCAAATTCACGTTATACGAATATAATTTAAACATCATATAAACATCTTATTAGTACATACACTAATACGGTCATTTCATGTATTAACACAAATCACGCATCCACTCTTCTGTCTCTACATCGAATAGAAAAGATTAATTACACAATTGCCTAAACGATTCTACCATTTACTGATGTACAGATATAAGGACAAAATAATGGTGTAACTATTAACACAATTTATTAGAACTATTATTTATAATTATCAGCTAAGATTTCAGGCTTGAAACCCACTTGTTTCAGATAGCGAGAGTATGTCAACTATAATAGGCAGAAATCATTACCCACGAGTTAGTAGATAAACTCTTGAAATAATAAGAATGTCTGAAGTGATTGTCTCGAAGAACAGAAAGAGATTCACTTGGGGGAACTATCGTACACGTAGGAAGACCTAACACGAATGTCTACTTTATCAGGCCGTTTATTTTGTCATAAATATTTACACCTCCCACCCCCGTTGTGCATACACGTTCACACACGCACTCACACACTTTGTGTTCAAATACTCAAGACTGGATTACGTAGGTGCAATTACCAAACAACATATTATCATTTAATAAAGACGTATATATAGAGTTTGAAATCAAGAGTGGAGTTAAGCAAGGTTGTGTACTAGCCCCCCACCCTCTTTGGGATATACTTTTCACTTCTACTGAAATATGCCTTTCGTGATCATGATGATGGTATATACATTCACTCACGCTCAGATGGTGGCCTCTATAATGCTCAGAGATTGAAGGCCAAGACCAAAATTAGCAGGGTACTAATCAGAGAGTTGCTTTTTGCGGATGATGCTGCGATTACGACCCACTCTGAGGAAGAATTACAACATCTACTATCTGCATTCTCCAATGCTTGTTCTGAATTTGGTTTAACAATTAACAAAAAGAAGACACAGATTATGTCACAAGGTGCACATGGTGTACCATCAATCTTTATTGACGACGCTGAAATGGAGATAGTAGACCATTTTACATATTTAGGATCAGAGATAAATAGCAAATTATCCCTCGATCAGGAAATCAACATCAGGATTGGCAAGGCAGCAACAACAATGAACATGTTAGCAAAAAGAGTCTGGGAGAACAGGAAGCTTACTGCCAAAACAAAAGTCCTCGTCTACCAAGACTGTGTCCTTAGTACTCTTATTTATGGCAGTGAAACCTGGACAACTTACTCACGCCAAGAGAAACGTTTAAACAGCTTTCATATGCGGTGTCTGCCAAGAATACTTGGTATTAAGTGGCGAGACAAAATCACAAATACTGAAGTATTGGAAAGATCAGGTTGTGACGGTGTATTCCATACTCAGTCTTCGTAGACTTAGATGGATAGGACACGTTAGGAGGATGGATGATGGTAGAATACCAAAGGACATCTTTTTTGGTGAATTACAGACGTGTAGGAGATCTCAGGGTCGGCCTCTACTACGATACAAAGATGTGTGTAAGCGGGACATGATTGATACAGGCATTGATAATGCACATTGGGAGCATGTCGCCACTGAACGTGTTGCATGGAGGGCAACTATGATAAATGGAATAAAGACAAAGGAGAAAATGATTGCAGATAAAGCACATACAGAGCGGGAGAGACGTAAGATGGTGCACAATGGTGGAAATGACCATGTTTTCACATACATCTACTGTGGGCAAACATTTGCAGCAAGAATTCGCCTTACCAGCCACACTCGCCACCGCCATGTATCGTAGTTATTAAGCCTTTTTGAAGCACAATGTACCAAACTATCGTCTGTCAAGACGGAAAGGTGCCAATGCTATATATATATATATACATAGAGCCTCTTCTTTTGTATGGATGTGTAACTTGGATGTGTAAGCAGTCAAGCTGAAAAACATCTGATGGCTGTAGAAATGTGGTTTCTGAAAGTGCAAAGAATACCATGGAAAGACAGAAAAACCAACGACCAAGTACTATCAAGTACTAGTCAATTTAGACAAATGACAATCGTAAATTGATAAGAGAAATTAGACGTCGACAGTCAAAATCTTTTTGGACATGTTATGAGAAGAAATTGATTGGAGAACTTAGTGACAACTGGCAAGATCGAAGGGAACAGACCAAGAGGAAGACCGAGAGGAAAATACCTGGATGGCTTGTTTACATGGCATGAACGAGACAGGAACACTGAGCTGATCCACGACTCTGGTGATCGAGTGAATTGGCAAGTCATGACCGCCCACTCTTTCCGGCATGGCACATAATTGACTGATGAGAAAAAACGATCAATTTTAAAATGTGTTTATAGATAAATCAAATAACACAAATATATCATCATCATCATCATCATCATCAAGTGCCGTGCCGGCTGGCGTAGGCGTTCATGGCTCTCCATAGATCTCGGTCTTTGGTTTTCTGGATCAACTCTGTTGCTGATATTCCTCCATGCCACCGTCTCAATCCATCCAGCATCACTTCTCTTGGTCTACCTCTGCCTCTCTTCCCCTCGATCTTTCCAGTTGTTACGATGTTCTCCAATGCCTTTCTTCTCATCACATGACCGAGGAAAGCTGTTTGTCTCTGTCTTATTGTTGTATATAATGTTCTAGTTTCATTAGCCTGTTTCAGGCAGTCGTCGTTAGTTACTCTGGCAGTCCAAGGAATTCGCAACATTCGTCTCAGGAACCACATCTCTGTTGCTTCTAATTTCTTCTTAATTTGTTCATTTACATTCCAAGATTCACTGCCATACAGCAAAACTGGTTCTACATAGCATTTCAGCACTCTCTTTCTTACATTCAGTGATAGTGACTTATTGCATAAGATACTCTTCATTTTCTGAAATGAGGCTTTTGCCTGCCCTATTCTGCTCCTAATCTCTGTGGTACATCTTCCATCTGATGTTATAAATGCCCCTAGGTATCTAAAATTATCAACTTTGTTAAGGATTTTTCCTTCTATTTCTATGTCACATTTTGGTGTCACCATTTGCTTTGATATTACCATTGTTACTGTTTTCTTGATATTCAAGGAGAGTCCTTTCCTTGCACTCTCTGTTACTACAACGTCTAATAATTGTTGTAGGTCTGTTGAATTATCCGCCACCAATACTGTGTCATCTGCATAGCGTATATTATTTATATTATAACCTCCAACTAGTATTCCTGGCATCTCTTTGATCTCTCTCATTATTACTTCGCTATACAGGGAGAAAAGATCTGGTGACAAGACACACCCTTGTCGTACTCCTAGCTTTATCTGTTCGTAACTACCCTCTTTATTTCCCATTTTAATTGCTGCTACTTGGTTCCAGTAAATATTCTTTATTATTCTTAAATCTTTTCCATTAGTGTTGATATCTTCCAACATTTTAATCAGTTCATCATGTTTTACTTTATCAAATGCCTTAGTATAATCTATGAAGCACAAATATATGTCTCTCTGTTTCTCTATTGACCTTTCTATTAGTGTCCGTAATGTATAAATTGCATTGTTTGTGCCCTTTCCTTCCATAAATCCATACTGTTCTTCACTAATTTCCATTTTTATTTTCTTTTTGGTTCTTCTCATTATGATTTTGAGTAGAAGCTTAGTGATATGGTTTATAAGGCACATGATTGATTGATTGATTGATTGATAAATACAGATTTCAGCATATCACTGGGTAAATATCCACTGCTGTAAATATCATTCAACATTTTGGTTAATATATCTACTCCAAATTCTCCCAATACTTCTAATTCTTCTATTGTGATTTCATCTGGCCCAGCTGTTTTTCCTTTCTTCATACGTTTCATAGCGTCAGTGACTTCTTCTTTCAGAATAGGTGGACCTTCTAAGTTACTATCTTTTGTTAATTCGTCCCTTTCTCCTTCATATATTTCTCTTATATACTCATTCCACTTCTTCATTATAGCATCTTCCTCTAATATTATCTTTCCTGTTTTTGATTTCAAACACCCTGTATTTATTCTTATTTTTCTTCCTGTAAGCTCACTGATTTGTGTGTGCATATTTTTTGTATCTTTAATGGAATTTAATTCAATTTTTTTGCATTGCTCGTTTAACCAACTTTCTTTAGCCTTCCCACATTTATCTTTTATTTCTTTATTTATCTTAGCGTATTCTTGTTTGTCATTTTTACTCTATTTTGTTTTGTCCATCAGTTTTAAGATATCTTCATTCATCCATTTTTTCTTAGCTATTTTGCCTCTCTCCAGTAATACTTCTTTGCTAGTTTGATGAATGGAGTCCCTTAACATTTCCCATTGTTCATCTATACTCTGTATTTTAGTTATTGCATTGTACCTATTTTTCACAGTCACCCTGTATTGTTCTTGAATTTCTTTATCTATTTTCAGAACCTCTTTATTAAGTCTCATGTTCTTAACCATTTTTTTCCCTCTCTTTAATCTTACTTTTATTTGTCCACATAGTGGTACATGATCACTATTACAGTCAGCACCAGGCATTGTCTTTACATTAATTAAAGCATTTCTAAATCTTTTATTAATTAGTATGTAGTCAATTTGATTGCGTATTTTCTTATCAGGGCTTATCCATGTGTACAGTCGTCTTTTATGGTGTTTAAACCATGTGTTTCCAATTATCATATCATTGATATTTGCCCATTCTATTAGCTTTTCCCCTCTTTCATTTCTTGTTCCTAAACCATAATTCCCCACTACATCCTCCATTTTTCCCTTTCCTACTTTTGCATTAAAATCACCAAGTATTATCTTTATTTCTTGTGATCCAATTTGAGCCATCGCCATTTCTATTTCGTCGTAAAAGTGTTGTATTTCTTCATCACTACTGCTTGCTGTTGGTGCATATACTTGTATAATATTTATGTCTATTGGTTTGCCTTTGATTTTTACCATAATAACTCTATCTGAAATACACCAGTATCCATTAATTGACTTGGCTGTTTTTTCGTCTAATATTATTCCTACACCTTTTTCATGTGTATCCCCTCCAGAATAAATTATTTTGTGATTGTCAGCTATAATTTTGCCCGATCCCTTCCACCTCATCTCACTAACGCCTAGTATATTCATTTTCATGCTATCCATCTCTCTTAGAACATTGGTCAACTTTCCTAGCTCATTTAATGTCCTAACATTCCATGTTCCTACTCTAAATTTATTTATTTTAGTTACGATTTTGCCATCAATAGCTGGATGACGGTCTGGTGTCACCTGTGGCTCATGACTGTCCCTACCGGACGAGGATGCCCTAAGACAGCCATTAACGTCCTTCACTAACTATGATATATGTTTTGCCACGAAGTCTTGGGAAGATAATGTGGTGGTTTCCCCTTGCCTTCCACATTCACAAGGTGGTCTTTTTTTACCTCTGCCTTTGACAGCCATTTTCGACTGTAAGGACAAGTGAGTGCCCTGCTCTGCTCAGCTGCAGAGTTGTCCACTTATTCCGGTGGATACTCGGTCCCCAGAGCTGTGTTAGCCACACCGTAGTGTGTTTCCATCCTCTACCGCGGGGAGGTGCAGTTGGGATTTTCCCTTCATAAAGTTATGGTCTCTGACCAAAACTCTCCAGTACTTTTAGAGGACACAAATATATGGAAAGCTATTAATTCGCTAACAAATAAGAAACACTCTTCAGGGTCAGCAACACCAAACTTTATAACATGCGAGGATTTCAGTTGTTTCTTTCAGTCAGAAATAGAGAATTTAGTTTTCAATACCACAATCATCATGTAATTTTAGTTCACTGTCATCATTCTGTGAGGAGGAGTGCATTATAAATATTCCCGCTGAGATTCCATTGATGTCAGTTGCAAAAGTATATAAATATCTCTAAAACCTCAAAGCAACAAACTCACAGTGCCTAGATGATGTCAGTAATAGAATTCTTCGCTGTGCCGCACCAGTCATTAGTGAGTTTTTAACGTTCACATTTAATCAATGCCTGGTCAAAAACGGCTGGTCAGGTCTTAGTCAGATATGACTGAGCTACCGTATAACAGTAGACGGTACTACCTGGTTTCTGTTAGCGCCGAACGTTGGGCGGCGCTTACCAAACCCGACACCCCACATTGTGCCAACGGCTTCGGGCGGAAGAGCGCAATTGGGAGGGTACAAGCCTTACCCTGGTGCGAGGAAATGCAAGCTAAAGACAAAATTGTCATGGCAGGGCAGACCAGGCCCTAAGCCTTGGTTGGCGACTGGTCTAGGATCGAAGCTCCGACAGGCGGACAGTTAGAGCATTGCTTTGCTGATCCGGCAGCTTCTGCAGCTTGTCTTGTTCCAGATGTAGGGGTGTTACCTTTCCTCTGGAGTGAACTAGGCAGGCCGAGAGAGGGATCATGCTGCATGGGCAACACATGATCTCTATATTTTAGCCCAGGCTTTGTGCTATGGAGAGGCAATAACTCCATCCCTGGTCTTAACTGGTCTCGGAATCAAAGCGAGAGGCAACTGTTACGGGTTATAAGTCCTTGTCAGTTGGCGTAGACATGGGGCGCCACGCGTTGCCTCTGATGGTGGGAGACACCTATAGGTGTCACTGATCAGCTACCGCCCGCCTCAAGCTGGGCAGCCCCCAGCCAATTGGGTGCTGATCCGCCACAGCCTGCCTGCTTCAATGGGTGCTTGGGGCTAGGACAAAATCTGAATCGCAGGCTGTAAAACCAATGCACCAGGTACAAACAAAAATATTAATAGAAACCTCAAGCTACGGCTTGCAACCTGGAACGTGAGAACCATGTGTCCAGGATTTTCCACTGACTTGACCAATATTGACGATGTGAGAAAAACGGCTGTGATTGATGCCGAACTCAATCGTCTTAACATTGATATTGCTGGCCTGCAGGAGACTCGCCTCGCTGAGGAAGGGTCACTCAGGGAAAACAACTACACCTTTTTCTGGAAGGGTAAAGGGCAGGCAGAAAAAATGCAACACGGTGTGGGCTTTGCAGTGAAGAATTCGCTACTGGGAATGATTGAAATTCCAGCAGGAGGAAATGAAAGAATATTATCCCTGCGCTTGGCAACCTCTTGTGGGTTTGCCACCATTATTACTGCATATGCACCAACACTCGATTCCTCTGATGATGTGAAGGATTTGTTCTATGAGGAGTTAGACTCTGTGATCAAGGCAGTTCCAAAATCCGACTACATTTATATGCTCGGTGATTTCAATGCTCGTGTGGGCAAGGACTCGAGTTCATGGCCAGTGTGCCTTGGAAAATACAACATCGGTCGCATGAATGAAAATGGGCAAAGGCTGCTGGAGCATTGCACCAGTAATGACCTATGTATTACAAACTCTTTTTTTAAAACAAAAGAGATGCATAAGGTCACATGGAAACATCCAAGATCCGGCCATTGGCACCAGCTGGACTTCATCATCACACGGAGACAACATCTGAACCATATATCATTGACTCGTAGTTACCACAGTGCTGACTGTGATACGGATCATTCTTTGGTTGTTGCAAGGGTTAGACTGAGACCAAAGAGAATCTACACAGCTAAACACAAATCTAGCCCCAGGATTAATATTATTAACACTCATGATCCTGAAAAGTGCTTTCAGTTTCAACAGCAACTTGAAGACGTTTTCACTGATACACCAGAAAATTGTACAGTAAATGATAAATGGAATAAACTTAAGGAAACTCTTTGTAAAACTGCCGTAAAGGTTTACGGCACTGTGGATCATAAGAGGCAGGACTGGTTTGCGGCCAACAGCGAGACTCTGCAGCCCTTGATTGATAAGAAGAAGAAAGCTCTCTTAAGAAACAAGGAAAGACCAACGCGTAACACTCTGAGTGAGCTAAGGCAAGCTAGGAAGGATGTGCAAAAGGCTGCCAGGCAGTGTGCAAATGATTATTGGATCAAGTTATGTGAGTCCATTCAAATCGCAAGTGATAAGGGAGACATAAGAAGTATGTATGAAGGAATAAAGAAAGCCTGTGGTCCAGTGATCAAAAGAAGTGCACCATTGAAAACCTTGACTGGAGAAGTCATTACTGATAAGAAACAGCAGATGGACAGATGGGTAGAGCACTATTTGGAGCTTTACTCAAGTGAGACCAAACTAGCGGATAATGCCCTCAACGCCATAGAGGCTCTACCAACTCTTGACCACCTGGACACACTTCCCACCATAACAGAAGTTAAGTGTGCTATAAATGAACTTGCATCTGGCAAGGCTCCAGGTAAGGATGGGATTCCAATAGAGGTTATCAGGAGTGGGCAAGACACACTCACTATACAGATCCACCAGCTAATAGAGCTATGCTGGCGTGAAGGACAAGTCCCACAGGATTTCAAAGATTCAAGCATCATAACACTGTACAAGAACAAGGGCGATCGGAGCGACTGCAACATTTATAGGGGTATCTCACTTCTGTGTATTGTTGGAAAAGTATTTGCCAGAATTGTTCTGCGCAGACTTCAAGTCCTAGGAGATCAAGTCTACCCCGAATCACAGTGTGGCTTTCGACAGAACCGGTCTACCACTGATATGATATTCTCATTGCGACAAATGCAAGAAAAATGCCGTGAACAGAATCAACCACTGTTTATTGCCTTCATCGACCTCACAAAGGCATTTGATTTGGTCAGTCGTGAGGGTCTGTTCAAGGCACTAAAGAAGATTGGCTGCCCACCAACTCTTCTGTCCATTGTGGAATCGTTCCACACAGGCATGAAGGGTATAATCAAGTTTGATGGTGCAACTTCTGAAGAATTTGAAATCAAGAGTGGAGTTAAGCAAGGTTGTGTACTAGCTCCCACCCTCTTTGGAATATACTTTTCACTTCTACTGAAATATGCATTTCGTGATCAGGATGGTGGTATATACATTCACTCACGCTCAGATGGCGGCCTCTACAATGCTCAGAGATTGAAGGCTAAGACCAAAATTAGGAGGGTACTGATCAGAGAGTTGCTTTTTGCAGATGATGCTGCAGTTACGACCCACTCTGAGGAAGAATTGCAATGTCTACTATCTGCATTCTCCAATGCTTGTTCTGAATTTGGTTTAACAATTAGCAAAAAGAAGACACAGATTATGTCACAAGGTGCACATGGGGTACCATCAATCTTTATTGACGACGCCGAACTAGAGATAGTAGACCATTTTACATATCTGGGATCGGTGGTAAATAGCAAATTATCCCTGGATCAGGAAATCAACATCCGGATTGGAAAGGCAGCAACAACAATGAACAGGTTAAGAAAAAGAGTCTGGGAGAACAGGAAGCTTACTGCCAAAACAAAAGTCCTTGTCTATCAAGCCTGTGTCCTTAGTACTCTTCTCTATGGCAGTGAAACCTGGACAACTTACTCACACCAAGAGAACAATTTAAACAGCTTTCATATGCGGTGTCTGCGAAGAATTCTTGGTATTAAGTGGCAAGACAAAATCACAAATACTGAAGTATTGGAAAGATCAGGTTGTGTGACAGTTTATTCCATGCTCAGTCTTCGTAGACTTAGATGGATAGGACATCTTAGGAGGATGGATGATGGTAGAATACCAAAGGATATCTTTTTTGGTGAATTACAGATGGGTAAGAGATCTCAGGGTCGGCCTCTACTACGATACAAAGATGTGTGTAAGCGGGACATGATTGATACAGGCATTGATAATGCACATTGGGAGCAAGTCGCCGCTGAACGTGTTGCATGGAGGGCAAATATCAGAAATGGAATAAAGTCAAAGGAGAAAATTATTGCAGAAAAGTCACACACCAAGCGTTTGAGACGTAAGATGGTGCATGATGGTGGAAATGTCCACGTGTTCACATGCACCCACTGTGAACGGACATTTACAGCGCAAATTGGCCTTATCAGTCACACTCGCTACCGCCATAGTTAAAAGTTATTATGCCTTTTTAAAGCACAAACTATCGTCTGTCAAGACGGCAAGGTGCCAATGTGATGTGGTCAAAAACTATTTTCCAACTGCATTAAAAATAGCTAAATTTATCCTCTACTTAAAAATGGCTCAGATGATAATAGCGCCTTGAGTTATTATGGACCTATTTCCTTATTATCGTCGCCATCAAAGCCATTAGAAAAATAAATTCATAGAATAACATTACATCACTTAATTAACAAAGATCTAATAATTGACAGTCAATCTGGGTTTAGATTTAAATATCCCTGTCATAGCGCTCTAATAAAAATGACAGATAACTGGCATTTTAACATTAACAATGGCAGCATTTGTGGAGCAGTGTTTGTAGACTTAAAAAAAAAGGGGGGGGGGGGTTTGATATAGATCACGATATTATAATTAGCAAATTGAAACTAATTAAGACTAGTAAACCTAATTACGTCATTTTTATCCGACAGACAGCATGTCGTGTCCTTTAACAACCACCTATCGAGACCCACATAGCTTAATATCGGTTTGCCTCAAGGCTCAATACTAAGTCCGCTACTTTTTTGCAGTTTATATTAACGACCTTACTTTATATCTCAATACTACATGCGATCTATTTGCAGACGATTGTACTATGTATGCTAGTCAGAAGAACCGTGGTGAATTATACAGTTATTTACAAACAGAACTTGATAATCTTACTAGATGGAGCAATGAAAACCGCATGCAAAGTAACATCGATAAAACCACATTGATGCTAATAACGACCAGACAAAAACTCCAGACACTAGCCATAACTGGGGCAACGCTGGAACTCCGCATCGACAAGTTACCTAGTGTTAATGCTTTGCCTTGCTTGTGTTCGTTGGCTTGAGCTCCAACGCGAAGTCCTGTATGTCGGATGAAGGCACCCTGTTGTCCAACATCAGTGTGACGTCATACAGGACCTGAGGTTTGCGTGAGTATCCGTTGTCCTATGTCTGGCTTATTGGTGTGCAGACTGGTGGTTCCTCGCCGTACAGGCAGACACTCTCCGACTTCGGAGGAATCAGCGATCCTACTGACTTTAGCCAGGACCCCGAAGGGACATGTTGCCCAGGACGCTCGACGAGGACGCGTCAATAGGTCTTGGCCAGTATATAACCCAGCCCGGGTGCCTTGGAAACACCTCTGCGTCCCACCTAGTGTTAATGTTAATGAACATTAAACATTAGGGCTTTTAACTGACAGGCATTTAAATTGGATCTCTCATGTCCACCTTACCAAGAAGATAGCACAAGAAGTTTACCAACTTGTTAAACATGCAGCATTTCCTGGACGAAAGGACGCGAAAGTTATTCTATATATCCTATATTCAATTACATCTCGATTATTGTTCCTCAGTTTGGGATGCTTGCCATAAATCTAATATGAAACGACTCTTTTCTTTTAAAAACGGGCTATACGTCTAGTTTCTGGCACAAAGCACTCTGCAAGTAATAATTTATATAAGCATATAAGGCTTCTACCACTCCGAAAGCGTTTCCTTTTTAACAAAGCAAATTTGTGAATAAAGCGATATCTCAAAATACCCCAGATTATCTTCAACCGTTGATTCAATCTCATGCAATGAACAGCAAGCGCTTAAATTTATTATATGTTTTAAAACATAGATTGGAATTATACAAAACATGCTTTACATATTCTGGCTTCCACTTATGGAATGACCTTCCAACAGGTCTGAAAACTACAATTAGTCCCTACACATTTAACCTTTTCAATACTTACTCCATACCGACCATATGCCGCCATAAGTCACCTACTGGTATAATTTTTCACTATGTATGTTTTAGTGAGATAGTGAGAGAGCATGCAAGGGAGTGAGTGAGTGAGAGATAGTTTAGTTTAGTTTAGTCGATGGATCAACATCACGGCACACGGGTGTAACCCATAAGTGCTCCGTTCTTCTCCTAACTCAAACCTGAGTTTTGGGAAACTCAGCTCAGTGCACGAACTCCGTAGCACGGCGATGATCTTGAAATACTTTGGGTAGATTTTTAACTCGAAATTTTTCCCGGGCAGCGCCTTTAGGCTACTCTTCGATTTTCGATCTCCAACTGCCAAGGGAGTTTTTACGTGCGCAACAATACACACGGGCGTCCGATCTCACTACCCAGAGACCAGGGGTAATGTTATTACTAGAAGTCCACGTGAAAAAATCCCGGTCCACACCGGGGCTTGAACCCGGGACCTCCAGCACTCGAGGCGGACACCATACCTCGAGACCACGCAGCCCCCCCCCCCCCCTGAGTGAGTGAGAGAGTAAGTATAAGACAAAAAGAATGAGAGTGTGTGTGTGTGTGTCTGTCTGTGAGAGAGATAGAGTAAAAGAGAGATTGAGAGAGTGAGAGCGAGTGAGTGTGGGTGAGAGAAATTGAGAGAGAGTGAGACAATGAGAGAGAGAGAGAGAGAGAGAGAGAGAGAGAGAGATAATGAGAGAGTTGGTGTGTGTGAAAGAAAAATAGAGAGAGGGCGAGAGAGAGAGAGAGAGAGAGAGAGAGTAACAGAGAGAGAGAGAGAGAGAGAGAGAAGAGAGAGAGAGAGAGAGAGAGAGAGAGAAAGAGAGAGAGAGAGAGAGAGAGAGAGAGAGAGAGAGATGAGTGCACGCATGTCTTGTAACATGCTATTCCATATTATTTTCTGTATCCTCATCTTTCATATCATCATTTTCAATGCCATTTGATTTTAACATGTACTATATGCACTGCATATTTCATCATGTTTATGTCATTCCCATTATTATATATGACATTATTCAATGAATTGCATCACTATTTTTTTCGTTACACAATGTGTAGCATATTGTTTTCATTTTCACAATTTTTACGATAATAGGCAGTGTATATGAATGTTTAAAGTGTGGGAGTTTGTTATTATTAGATTTAGTGAACATGCGAGCCAGCGTGTATGTGTCTCGATGTGTGAGTATGAGTGTGGGTTGATGGGTCGGTGTGTATATGTGTCTCTATGTGAGTGTTTTATGTGTGTGTAGGTGGATGGGTGGGTGCGTATATGTGTCTCTATGTGAGTGTTTTATGTGTGTGTAGGTGGATGGGTGGGTGTGTATATGTGTGGATGGGTGGGTGTGTATATGTGTGTATGCATGTATATGTATGTGTATGTAGGTGTATTTGTGTATGCACGTCAATGTTTTTGTTTATATATGCATGTGTGTGTGGGTGTATGTGGGTGTAATTGTGTATATATGTGTATATGTATGTGTACTTGTGTGTGTGCTTGTGTGGGTATATGTGGTGTTTTTTTTTTATTCTTGTGTGTGTAGGTGCACGTATGCGAGTATGTATGTTTATGTGTGTACATACCTGTATGTGTGCATGGGTAGTGTGTACTTGACAGTGTAAGTGTATGTAGGTGTGTATGTGCATGTATATGTGTGTGTGAATGTATTTTAGTGTATGTATGAATGTATGTGTGTGTATGTATGTGTGCATGTCTGTGTGTAAATGTGTGAGTATGTCTTACGTTTGTCTATGTGTGTGTGAGTGAGAACGAACAAAACGAACGAACGAACAAACTTTATTTTCAAAGGGTTAAGAATTGGGCACGCCGGCCCGTCTAACATGAGAGAGTGTGTGAGAGAGTGAGTGAGAAAAAAAAATTTAATGTAGACCTATCTTCATGTTTTGTGGATTATTCAAAGACATTCGACTGAGTAAAACATCATAAAATTTGGGAAATCATGAGGAATATGGGCTTTCCATCATATGTAGTACAAATCATTAAAAAATGATCTTTCTAGACCAACAAGCAGCGGTTAGAATTGATGGCGAAACAGTAGATTGGTTTGACATCAAGCAAGGAGTCAGTCGGGGTTCGGTGCTGTCACCCTAGTTGTTTAACATGTACGTTGACAAAATAATGAGAAATGTAAGAGATGATATAAACAGGGAGAAATATGATGCCCTAAATATCGGTGGTCGTGAAGTACCAGAGATTCGATATGCTGATGATACATTATTACTATCAACATCTCAGAATGGTATAGAAAACCTAATAACCTCAACTCAAAGAAATAGTGAAAAGCACAACTTATATCTTAACATTGCAAAAACAAAGATAATGCATACAGATAAAACTATGGAGAGAGAAATATATGTTATTGATGAAAGACTAGAGGTTGTGAAAAATGTTGAATATATTGGGTCATTGATTACCAACAATGGTGACAAAATGAAAGAAATTAAACGACCACTATAAATTGCTCTCCAAAGACTAAAACAATTGAATAAATTATGGAGTGGGACAGATAGAACTACACAAATTAGACTTTTAAGAGCATGCATCTTTCCCATTGCAACATACGCCTGTGTGACCTGGACACTTAATAAACAAGCTGAACAGCGCATAAATGCCTTTGAATATACAAGTTATAGATGGGTTCTAAGAATATCTTGGGTAAAGAAAAGAACCAATGCATCCATACATCAAGAGCTGAATATTGAAGAGAGTTGGCTTTTAAAGGCGATAAACCAAAGAAAATTGATATATTTTGGTCACTTGAAACTTCACGAGAGTTTGGAGAGAACAGTAATGGAGGGGTATATGCCTGGGAAGAGAGGAAGAAGCAGGCTAAAGAGAAGATGGGTGCAGTATGTGGCGGATGATCTCCGTATGGTTGTCTCGGACGCGGGACATCTTGCTTATGATCGAGAAGTTTTCCGGAAGGTTGTTATGGGAGCGAGGTTCTGCAAAGGACATGCTACTGAATGATTGAATGAAGATTGAGCATGGAACAAACCGTCATACAACATGTTCTTTCCAACATTGCAGTACTTATGATTTTGTCTTGCCACTTAATTTCAAGTATTCTTCGCTGACACAGCATATGAAATCTGTTTTAACGTTTTTCTTGGTGTGAGTAAGTTGACCAGTCTTCACTGCTATAAAGAAGAGTACTAAGGACACAAGCTTGATACACAATGACTTTTGTGTTACCAGTAAGCTTCCTGTTCTCCCAGTCTCTTTTTGTTAACATGTTCACTGTTGTTGTGGAGCGGCTGGCCGAGTTGCTAGAATGCCAGGCTCTCTCTCTCGGGAGACCGCGGTTCGAATCCTTGGTAAGGTGTGGAGTTTTTTTTTCTGTCAGGGGCAAAAAGAAAACTCTAATTTGCACAGTTCGCGGCGACTGCACATTTTTTTTTTTTTTTTTTCAAATGACAATTTATTGTTGCTGCTGCCTTACACATCTCGATGTTAATTTCCTGATCTAGGGATAATGTGCTATTTACCTCTGATCCTAAATATTAAAATGGTCTGCTATCTCCAGTTCGGCATCGTCAATAAAGATTGATTGTACGCCATGTGCACCTTGTTAATAATCTGTGTTTTCTTTTTGCTAACTGTTAAACTAAATTCAGAACAAGCATTGGATATTGCAAATAGTAGACGCTGCAATTACTCCTCAGAATGGGTAGTATTTGCAGCATCATCTTCAAACAATAACTCTCTGATTAGTACCTTCCTAGGTTTGGTCTTGGCCTTCAATCTCTGAGGATTGTAAAGGCCGCCATCGGAACGTAAGTGAATGTATATACTACCATCCTAATCACGAATGGCATATTTCAGAAAAAGTGAAAAGTATATTCCAAAGAGTGTGGGAGCTAGTACATCGACTTGCTTAACTCCACTCCTAATTTTAAACTCTTCTGAAGTTGCACCATCAAACTTGATTATACCTTTCATGCCTGTTTGGAACGATTCCACAATGGACAGAAGAGTTGGTGGGCAGCCAATCTTCTTTAGTGACTTACTAGATCTTTACAACTGACCAGGTCAATTGCCTCTGTGAGGTCAATGCAGGCAATAAACAGTGGCTGATTCTGTTCACTGTGATTCGGGGTATATTTGATCTCCTAGGGCTTGAAGCCTGCGCAGAACATTTCTGGCAACTACTTTCCCAACAATACACAGAAATGAAATACCCCTATAGCTCTTACAGACACTCCGATACCCTTTATTCTTATACAGTGTTATGATGCTTGCATCTTTGAAATCCTGTGGGACCTGTCCTCATCACCAGCATAGCTCTATTAGCTGATGGATCTGTATTATCTCCATTGTGTATTACACGTGCTCAATGAGAGGAGCGGCTGGCCGAGGAGGAGCAGCTGCCGAGTGGCTAGAACGTCGGACTCTCCTTCAGGAGACGCGGGTTCGATCCCTCGGTAAGGTGTGGGATTTTTTTCTGTCGGGGTCAAAAAGAAAGTTCTAACCTGCACAGTTCGCGGCGACTGCACTAGCCAGGCGGCCTTAATTCCTCAGGCTCAAAGAACCCTCTGCCATACACCGCAAGGTACTATATTGGCAGTAAATGACAGTAAATGACAGTAATGGGATAATATTTTACGCATAGTGTGCAACCATGTACACTGTAAATGTGTATCACCAGCAATTTGTGAGAATAACATCATTATCTGGATTCCACACAGTGATCTAGTAGATAGGACATGTGCATATTATGGATATTTGAGAAACTTAGTACGTGGCAATGATAGTGCATGTCTAGTTGGACATGTGGTGTTAACTGCATCTATATATGTGAATATTCATCGCATCATCTCATTGGTCCGGAACAGATAATGTCAAGACCTGACTTTAGGGGTAGAAAAAGTTAAAGGTCAGATGATGCATGCACTTGAAGTTTGACAACGATGTCCTTAACCGATCGCAATCAGCATATCGGAAAATCCACAATGCCAACATTAAGATGGATATCTGGCGAATGTAAGATAATACTGTACCCTACTTTCTGATGATGGCGGGTACATGTTTGTTGTTGTTTTTTTTTTTCTTTCAAAGAGTGGTGGTTTTTGTCTACCCGTTTGCCTACGAGTTTGCCTACATTAAAGTTCACCAGTGTTTGCTGAACGATCGCACCTTTGTACTGCAGAAAAGAGTGAAGTCCTGGTATCAGCCCATGTACACTCAGAGCCCTACTGTCCCAACGTCATGAACTACACACTTACAAGATGAGTACCCATAAACTAACACCAAACCACTCATTTCCGATTGCCTATTAACATACATGAAAGAAAACATATCAGAAGACTTTACCACCCATCTTACTACGCCAGAGACTATAATCTGCAGCGGAGTAACGTAAAGACGGTCAGTCATCGTCATTCATTGTGCTATTATCAATTGTGTTGTTTCGTGACATTACCATCCTTCATATCATCACAATCATCAATTATAGTCTGTTAAACTTGTCAAGAAGGAGCTAGCTCATTATTTTATCATATATACGTGTGTGTAACTGTGATAATAGTTGGTAATAGTGAGTGGCACCTTGCAGTCTTGACAGACCAAAGTATGTGAGTTGGAATGTGGCCAATATTCCATCACAATGCCTAGGCAGAGCTTTAGAGAAACATGTGGTGCCCAAACAGCATGTTCCCTCTCTCGGCCTAGTCTTGTGTTTTCCAGAGGAATGGGTAACCAATACGTCTGGCACAAGGTAGGCTGCAGACGCTGACGGCACAGCGTCAAACCACCGAGACCTCGCCACCACGAGCAGGTGGCGATTGATGGCCAGACCCTGGAACCCAAGGGACCCGGCTTAGAGGCGTTCAGCCCCCATGAGGTCAGGGCCTCGTACTCGCCCGGACCGTAAGGACACTCACATCTGTCAATCACAAGTATCCGGACCTGTGTAAAGCGTGCACTATCGTCAGACTCTCTGCCTGACCTTAGCGGACCCCGCGACCCGCGGGAATAGGCCCGCCGGAGATACCGAAGGTGATATTGCTCGTCTATTGCGAGCAAACCTCCCATCCTTCCACTGTGCGGATCTCGCGACCGGCGAGAATAGGCCCGCCGGAGATATTGTTCGTCTGCTGCAGAAAAATCTGTACCGAGACTGAATAAGTAAAAATAAGTAAAGAAACGATAAAAGTAGTGGTATTTCAATTTCGCTTGCGCTCCCACCGATGCTACACCCTTCATGTGTCTTTACAAAGTCGGACTAGAGTCAAGCTCAACAGGGTCTTCTTTCCCCGCTGATTCTACCAAGCACGTTCCCTTGGCTGTGGTTTCGCTAGATAGTAGATAGGGACAGTGGGAATCTCGTTAATCCATTCATGCGCGTCACTAATTAGATGACGAGACATTTGGCTACCTTAAGAGAGTCATAGTTACTGCCGCCGTTTACCCGCGCTTGGTTGAATTTCTTCACTTTGACATTCAGAGCACTGGGCAGAAATCACATTGCGTCAACACCGCAACACAATGCTTTGTTATAATTAGACAGTCGTATTCCCCTGGTCTGTACCAGTTCTGAGTTGGCTGTTGAATGTCAGCCGACGCGGACGACGTCAGGGAGACGCCGCCGCATAGCGGGGGCGGTCCACGGGAAGGTTTCAGCCACTTTCCGAGCTCGGCCGGCCCGCCGACGAGCGGCCAATCCCATCCATTGGTAATAGTGCTCAAACACTATCTGGGGGATTCATCGCTTGGAATAAGGAAAGCTATGTGGCATGGATAATACTAGTCTTCAGTTATTACAAGAGTGAACATCCTCATCTCTGACGACAGTGTCTTTCCTGTGCTCTCTTTGACTTCTAATTGAAAACCGTACTTGATTCCTTATTGTAATCTTGCCAGATTTGTCTGATCCCGTTCACTAAGGAGTCTCAATGGTGTACTGTTAGTAGTCGGCGACCACTATTTGGGGATATATATTTGTCCACTCAAACTACACGCCACAGTGTGCGAAAGGAATGTGTAACGTCTCCAGATATTGTTTCCCTATACAATGAAACTATGTTAGAAATTCAAAAAAAAAATATGAGAGGAATAACCATTGGGGCACATACGATCAATAATATTTAATATGCGGATGATACATTATTGACTGCAGGCAATAAATAAGAGCTGCAACATTTACTGAATTTGGTTATTGGGTACAGTGAACAACTAGGGTTAGACTTACATTGTGAAAAGACATAGATTACGGTGGTCACTAGGTATGAAGAAATACTACAATGTAATATTCTGGCAAATGGGAATGTTCTTAAACAAGTGATCGCTACAACTATCTTGGAAGCTCATATGAGGCGTCTCAAAGAGACTAGAACAAGTATCGCTATGGCGAAGGTAGACTTGCAAAATGGAAAACGCACTGACCAATCAAATGAAATCAATTGCAACGAGAAAAAGAGTGATGAAGTGATACATAAACCTACATTTGCGTTTGGATGTGACACGTTGACAAATAGTAGGCAAGCTGGAAAAAAAAATATCTAATGGCAGCGGAAATGTGGTTTCTGAATAAAATGCGAAGAATACTATGGAAAGACAGACAAACCAATGAGCAATCCTACAATAACCAAATGAAAACCGCACACTGATTTGAGAAATTAGACTCAGAGACACGCACATTTTGGTCACGTTATGAGAATAAATATAATATAGAATTTAGTGACAACTGGCACGATTGAGGGGTAATGAACCAGGGGAAGTTAGGAAGTAAATACCTGGATGGATTGGTTATATGGCACGATTGAGTCAAGAACACAGATTTGATCCACGACTCTCGTGTTAGTGTGGTCGACCTCGTTTATCGGCATGACACATTGTGATGGTAACAGTTACTTATACTGTAATACTTTTGACTTAGTCAAAGCAAGATTTTACAAAATACTGTATTAAATTATCAAACTTGGTTAATAACATCGCTCACGGGACAAGTCCATATTTGCACGAAATACAGTAGAGAACGTAAAGTATAATGCAGTAATGGTGATTTCTTACCTCTAACAGCGAAACTGGTAAGAAAACGACCCGGTTGTGTGTTGATACAGTTGATAAATGCGAAGTACAAGCCCCGCGGATTTTGCACTTCCTGAAACTGTAGCCAATCGCAACACTGACAGGGCAGAAATTTAAGACTATGTAATTGATTGTTTGCTGGTCAACAATTATACGTGCACACCTACATTCAAGTCCGCTTTGGGCGTGATTACTTTGTCTAGATTGCAGTGGTGACTCTTACAGATAGCAATAACCAATCGTACAGGTATGCAGTGATCATACGTAATACTTAGATGCATAATATTAAGGTAAAGTGAATCCAAAACAAATACTTCTATAATATTTAATTTCTATGTTCTGATGTGGTATATGATTTGAAACTGTAAACGTCTAATTAATACTTGTCAAATTTACTGTGCACTTAATGGTTGCTATAGAAACCAAGATAAACAGATGCCATATTGGATTTCTTCAGTTGATCTAAAGCATCGTTTTTGGTTTTTTTTATGTACAAGCTATTGTTTTTTTGTTGTTGTTGTTGTTGTTGTAATTATGTACATTCATAGACCCTTTACGTGGTGACAGAACATTTAAATGATAATACTTGGCATTGTTTCTGCTTCATAATTTTTACGATTTAATAACATTTTCCTTGACAATTTCTGTGGGATTTTTTTTTTTTTTACTGCTGCACGAAAACTAAATCTTAGTTTTACAAATGTTATATACGTAATGTAACTAATACAATGAAGACACAGTTTCATTATCATCCTGCACAAATTTCTTGATAAACAATATACCATAGTAAAAAAGAAGAAAAAAAAAAAAACTGTCAAAATGAGAAAACTGGAAACAATGAATTATTTTCATGTTTTATTATACTAATAAATTATCCTAATGCTTTAACAAGTTATTTTATACAGAAAAATAGTTTCTAACAGTACTTGGCAATTAGAACAATCCTGCTGCATATGCAGTGCCTCCCTCCAGGGCTTGCATTACCCTTTGTCTCTTCAGTTTGGCCACTCGTACTTTGTCGAGTCTCCAAGTTTGAGAGAGGGACTCTCTGTGGCGAAGTGGCCAAGCCGTTTGATTCGGGCTCCGAAGGTTGTAGGTTCGATTCCGGGCCGCGTTCTTCCTTTCACGAATTAATTTTGTCGGAGACTCCTGAGGTTCGTTGCTGGAGCTACGGAGTTATTGCTTTGTACGACGTTTTCCGCGCTGTGGAAAGAGGCTGAGCCATATGGGATAAACACTCAGTGCAATCAAGGCGACCCTGTCGACTTTTAAGCGACTTTTTAAGTTTTAGAAAAAACAGTGTCCTCCAGATCTTCTAACTTTGAGTATAATGTATTCGCTTTGTTGTGAAATGTTTTGTGATGAAGACCTTGCAGGTTCATACTTTCACAAATATGATTGAATATTGTTGCATCCATTCCACAAACTAATGCAGAATAATCAGACTGGCTGTTGATGGCAAAAGATATATCCCCATCATTATTTCTTGCAGTTTGGTATCTTCCACATACCACTTCTTCACAACAAGAACAGTAAACCTCTGCATGCACAGCTAATCCTTTTCTCTTTCTTGCTGTAAGTTTTCAAAATAATACTACTAGTTTTTACATATTGGACAACATAATGAAGCCCATAAGCGGGCACACTCCCGCTGTTTATACTTTACCTCGACACGGCAAGGTACAAGAGGAACATGGTGAGATGAGATGAGAGCATAACTTTATGATGATGTCATCAATTTATGAAAACTACTACTCTGTGTTCCAGTTTTTTTTTTAATTACATTGTCATCAGCAGAAACATATTTGATATATGGGCTTCGGTTTTTTTCTTCTGCAATAAAAGAGTCACTTCCACAACTTTGAGATGAACACAATGGCACGGAACCATTTAGATTCACCGTCAATAGCCCAGTGAGTTTTGGAAATGGCAAGAGCTGTTTAGCTGGGTCGCATTCACAATTTTATGTAATGTTTATGCCGTGCTGGTAGACTTTTCGGTGCATACAAGCATTTGCCAGTTGTAGACTACGAGATTTCTTATGTTCAGAAACTGAGTGGAGGGTAAATTTCTTGGGACGAGTCATTTTTCAATTCGGAGTGGCAAGGGTTCGTCCACATAAACGGATGAAGACGACCATCTTGGAAAAAAGATCGTACACCCACATGATTTGTTTAAGCCAACCGGAATTGCGCATTGTTTGTGCTTGGGAGTCTCTGTGGCTAAATGGTCAAGCCGTTTGATTCGTGCTCCGAAGGCTTTGGGTTCGATTCCGGGCCGCGTCCTTCGGTTTGCGAGTTAAATGTTTCGGAGACTCCTGTGGGTTGTCGCTAAAGCTACGGAGTTCGTGCTTTGTGTGACGCTTTCCGTGCTGCAGAAAGAGACCGAGCCATATGGGATAAAACCCGGTGCAATGAAGTCAACCCTGTCGACTTTTAAGCGACTTTTTTTTTTTTTTTTGGTGCTTATGAGTAATGTCCATATATGGAAGTTTCCGGAAGATTGTTAGCGTGAATGAACGAGCTTTGTATGAATGAGCTTTGAAAAATTGGCATTCCACGATCCCAAAGATTCCCAAACAATTCACGGGAGATATTAGCGATTACAACAGTGTATGATACCTACAGTTATCTCTTTGCTCAAATACCGCTGCTATGGTTTTTAAAAAATGTGAATTTCGTAAGAATTTTTAATAAATAAACAATTTGCCACCTAGTGTATTTTTGTGAAATATGAATATTGTATTGAAATAAAATGTTTCTAAACACAAGTAAGTACCGAATATGATAGAAGGCATGCTAAGGTGTGTACAAATAAATTATTCCACAAATAGCCGACCTAACCCAAATTCGTTATTTTTCTGATCCGTACATCGCCTAATAAGAATAGACATCACTGCACTCAGGACATTGCCACGCACTCTTGTCCCTCTTTAAAATCAACCGAAGTGGTCATTGATGATTATTCCGGTAGTAATGTGATTGAAAGTCCACCTGACGTTTCTAAACAGTTTGGATATCATTCAGACCTTTTGCTCACACTTTTCAGAACCTATACTTCCAGATATGGATTATCCATATGTTCAGCTATACTCCCCTTCCTATCCCAAAGAAAGGTCGCCAAGTCGCTTTTATCACAAAGGATCTCCCCGACCGTTTTGGGAAAGAGCAGAATGTCTAACCACAGGCCGTCACTGTATATAACTACACTGCAAGGGCGTGAATTGTCTCCTCTCACCTGTAGCACGGACACTTTTATAGCACACGGTGGCCATTCATGTCATGCTCGGTCCAACAGATTATAACTCTATGATATGCTTTTGTTGTTAAGAAACGCCATGAACCAATGTTGTCAGTTTAAGCAGTCATCATCTTTCTGTGTCAGTCATGCCATGGAACATATGCGATCATGTTCTTCCAGAAACAACGGCCCATTTCCTTCGTGGTGAATTGGACAATTGATCACCTTCCGGGCCACTGTTCATTTATTTATCATGGTCTGCCGCTGTCGTTCTCTGTCTTTAACATTATACGCCAAGATGCTCATAAATATACTCGTGTCTTCACACATGCTTTGTTTGAGTTAATACATAGTTTTCACTTTTGATTTTTCACT
This sequence comes from Cepaea hortensis, assembly GCA_963921405.1. Taxonomy (NCBI): domain Eukaryota; kingdom Metazoa; phylum Mollusca; class Gastropoda; order Stylommatophora; family Helicidae; genus Cepaea; species Cepaea hortensis. The sequence goes on from OY992891.1 coordinate 87,949,247, forward strand.
CCTATTCCTTATAAAAGATACAAAAATATTAGCAGCTGTTTTAACACCTCTTAGCTAATTTAATATTGAGAAGGACTGCCAGATAAATCATATATTCAGCGTATCAGGAACAGTTGAAATCTATTTGGACCTTTCCGTCTTGACAGACGATGATTTATTACATTGTGCTTCAAACAGACACCGTAAATACAACCCATGGCTGTAGCGAATGTTGCGGATCAGACCAATTTGTTTGTGAATGTTCGTCTACAATATATGCATATGAACACATGGCGATTTGCACACTCAAAAACTGTCTTACGTCTCACAGTCAAAGTGTGTGACCTATCTGCAATCATTTACTTCTTTGTCTTTATTCCATTCCTGACCGTTTCCCTCCATGCAACGCGAACAGCGGCGACTTGCTCATAAGATGCAATATCAATGCATGTATCAACCAAGTCCCACTTACACACATCTTTGCACCGTAGTATAGACAAACCCCGATACCATTTACCCATCTGCATTTCACCAAAAATTCGTCCTTTGGTATGTTACCATCGTCCATCTAGGAAGACTGAGCATGGAGCAGACCGTTAAACAACCCGCTTTCCACCACTTCAGTATTTGTGATATTATCTTGTAACTTATTACCAAGTATTCTGCTCAGACACAGGATATGAAAGATGTTTAAACGTTTCTCTTGTTCTGAGTAAGTTGATCAGGTTTCACTGCCATAAAGAAGAGTATTTAGTACATAGTCTTGATAGACCAGGACGTTTATTTGACAATCACCTTCAATTTATGAGAACACTAGCTGACCCGGCCCGGCTTCGCCCAGACCCTGATGGGGAGCATCTCATTTAATTCATATAAGTAGTCATATAAGTTCTCGTTCCCGTTACCGACTATCTGTCTGTCTGTCTGTCTGTCTGTCTGTCTATCTGTCTGTCTGTCTGTCTGACCCGGCCCGTCTTCGCCCAGACCCTGATGGGGAGAATCTCATTTAATTCATATAAGTAGTCATATAAGTTCCCGTTCCGACTATCTATCTGTTTGTCTGTCTGGCCCGGCCCGGCATCGCCCAACTCCTGGTGGGGAGAATCTCATTTAATTCATATAAGTAGTCATATAAGTTCCCGACTGTCTGTCTGTCTGTCTGTCTGTCTGTCTGTCTGTCTGTCTATCTATCTATCTATCTGTCTGTCTGTCTGACCCGGCCCATCCCATGGTGGAGAGCATCTCATTTAAATTATATAAGTAGTCATATAAGATCCCGTTCCCGACTATCTGTCTGACTGTCTGTCTGTCTTGGGTAAATGGAGGAGGGAGGAGGAAGAGGGAGGTGGAGGAGGGAAGAGGAGGGAGGAGGAGGGAGGAGACAGGAGGAGTAGGGAGGAATAGGAGGGAGGAGGAGGGATTAGGAGGAGGAGGGAGGAGTAGTGTGGAGGAGGAGGCGAGGAGGAGGGAGGAGGAAGAGGGAGGAGAAGGGAGAAGGAGGGAGGAGGAGAACGCAGGAGGAGAAGGGAGCAGGAGGAGGAGAGGGAGGAAAAGGGAGGAGGAGGGAGGAGGAGAGAATAGGAGGATGGAGGAGGCGGAGGGAGAAGGAAGAGGGAGGAGGAAGAGGGAGCATGAGGAGGGAGAAGGAGGAGAAGGAGGGGGAGGAGGGGAGGAGGAGGGAGGCGGAGAGAGGAGGAGGAGGGAGGAAGAGGGAGGAGGAGGAATGTAAAGGGAGGAGGAGGGAGGAGGTAGAGGGAGGAGGAGGGAGGGAGAGGAGGTAGAGGGAGGAGGAGGAGGGAGGAGGCGGAGAGGGAGGAGGGGGAGGAGGGAGGAGGAGGAGGAGGGAGGAGGAGTGATGAGGAGGGAGGAGGAGAGAGGAGGGAGGGAGGGAGGAGGAGGAGGGAGGAGGAAGAGGAGGGAGGAGAGGAATGTGAAGGGAGGAGGAGGGAGGAGGAAGAGGGAGGAGGAGGGAGGAGGAGGAGTGAGGAGGAGGCGAGGGAAGAGGAGGAAGGAGGAGGGGGAGGGAGGGAGGGAGGAGGAGGGAGGAAAGAAGGAGGAGGAGGGAGAAGGAGTGATGAGGAGGAGGAGGGAGGAGGAGGAAGAGGGAGGAGGAGGAATGTGAAGGGGAGGAGGTAGAGGGAGGAGGAGGAGGGGGAGAGGAGGGATGAGGAGGAGGAAGAGGAGGAGGAGGGTGGGAGGGGGGAGGAGGAGGAGGAGGGAGTGAGGAGGAGGAGAGGGAGGGAGGAGGAGGAGGCGGGAGGAGGAGGAGGAGGAGGAACGAGGATGAGGAGGAGGGAGACTGGAAGGGGGAGGAGGAATGTGAAGGGAGGAGGAGGGAAGGGAGGAGGGGAGAGGAAGGAGGGTAGGAGGAAGAGTGGAGAGGAGGAGGGAGGATGTAGAGGAGGAGGAGGGGAGGAAAAGGGAGGAGGGAGGAGAGAGAGGGAGGAGGAGGGAGGAGGTAGGAGGAGGAGGAAGAGGGAGGAGGAGGGAGGAGAGGAAGGAGGAGGAAGAAGGAGGAGGAAGAGGGAGGAGGAGGATGGAGGAGGGAGAGGGAGGAGGAGGAAGGAGGAAAGAGGGAGGAGGAGGATGGAGGAGGGAGAGGGAGGAGGGAAAGAGGAAGAGGGTAGGAGGAGGAGGAGGGGAGAGGAGGAGAAGGAGGGAGGAGGAGAAAGAGGAGGAGGGAGGAGGAGGAGGGGAAAGGAGGAGGGAGGAGGCAGAGGGAGAAGAAGAAGGAGGGGAGGAAGGAGGGAGAGGAAGGAGGGAGAATGAGAGGGGAGGAAGGCAAAGGGAGGTGGAAGAGGAAGAGGAGGGAGGAGGAAAGAGGTAGGGGGAGGAGGAGGTAGAGGGAGGAGGAGGAGGAAGGCAAAGGGAGGAGGAAGGAGGAGGAGAAGGGGGAGGAGGGTGGAGGGAGGAGGAGGAGGTAGAGGAGAGGAGGGAGGAGGTAGGAGGAGGGAGGAAGAGGGAAGAGGGAGAAGAAGGGAGAAGGAGGAGTGAGGGATGATGAGGGAGGAAGGAGGCAAGGAGGAGGAGGAGGGAGGCAGGAGGAGGAGGAGGGATAAGGAGGGAGGAGGAGGAGAAGGGAAGAAGATGGAGGAGGGGAGGAGGCGGATGGAGTAGGAAGGGGAGGAGGATGGAGGAGGAGGGGAGGAAGAGGGGAGGAAGAAAGAGGGAGAAGGAGGAGGGAGTCGGGAGAGGGATGAGAGGGAGGAAGAAGAGAGGAGGAGAGAGTTCGCCATTCCGAATTCATACTCGTCTAGTTCTTCCCTTCTACACGAACTGTAGATAACTTCCTTACACATAAAAAGATGATTGTTATTGATATTGCCGTGGCATGGAGGAATATCAGCAGCAGAGTTGATCCAAAAAACCAAAGACTGAGATCTACGGAGAGCCATGAACGCCTACGCCAGCCGGCACTGCACTTGATGATGATGATTGCCGTGTGACGATTCTGTGTAGTCACGTCATTTTCTTCCCTTTCCTAGCGTTTTGGTTCGGGGATTCTTTCATCATCATCATCATCATATATTTACGTACGTATTTTGGGAGGGGGAGGAGGGAGGAGGAGGAAGAAGAAAAAAAAAACTATGACAGTTGACAGCTCTGGAATGAAAGGAAGGCGTGTAGAAAATTTCATCTCAATCGGATGGGCCGTTCGCGAACAAATAAAGGACATACATATTTACATACATACATATATACATATACACATACACTTTGTTTTATAGATATAGATTTTGTAAATTAATTACAAATGCATCAGTTACATCTATGAAAATTCTGAAATCATGTACATCCAGATTTTTACACATAGTTTCCACAGCGACTCCCATCCTCACATAGCATTGAGATTACAGGTAAATTAGTCGTTACTTTTCCAACAGATCATCTGTGGTAGAAATCTTAAAAATAAATTTTTCTTGCCCCCTTTGTCTTGACTTGTGGGTTGTGGATTCTTGCTTCAAACTGTCACTGTGTTTTATGTTTCTCTTCAGTGTGTTATTTCTTCCCTGTTTGTAGGATATTCTAAGTGGCTCTAGATTTCCATGTTTGGCAGGTAAGTCATGTTTAAGATAATGAAACAACTGGAACTTTCGCAGGTGGATCTGGTTCTGCCCTACTCTCTCACAGAGCAATTAGCAAAGCTGCTGATGTCACCAAAGAGCTACTTTAAGTCAAGCTTTGGTCTTCACCAATTCCTGCATTCAATCTAGTCAGATCTGGATCTAGCGGTCATGAACCACTATCTGAAATTCCAGCATCAATCATAAATCTAATGATATCATCAATATGAACATCAGAAATTAAATACTGTATCTTTCAAGAAAAACACAAGTGACATCAATAAAATGAATCTTCTTCTTAGATAAAATAAACATAGAAGAAAGATAGTCTTGGTGTTCTCAATTAGTTATCACCAACATAGTTGTTTGCTCTCCCTCCAATCTTCCACTATCCTTCATGTCTATAGTTTAAGTAATACCTTGATTGATTTGGAATTTGACAATTATGTTGACCATTCTCTTCTATACCCAGTTTATTTCTCTACATCTTTTTCTATTCAAGAAAAAGGGTCTCATACATTATTGGTTTTGCAAATCATTTCCCATTGCAATGAGTATTTGCTTATAAACAATATAAGTACATTATGGTATCAATTCTTGTATAGTATTCAGGGGAATTCTTTTCTAATCCAAAGTTTTTCGGCGAGTATATTCTCTCCTCTTCACAGTGTATATACTAAGATTGTACTTCATGTATCATCATCATGATGCTCATTATGATCATTACATCATTCTATCATTATCATCATCATCATCATTATTACATTATCATCATCACCATGGTTTCATTTTAATATTGTCATGGTTTCATTATATCATTGTCATTACAATCATTATCATTGTATCCTTATCATCATTCTAGCATTAGAAATGTTGTAACATGAAATACAAAGAGGGATCTTGCTTAAGATCCAAAACCAGATGCTTTTAGTGTGAGTAATGTAGTATCGGTTGCGTCGTGCTTTGAGCACAGAACTAGATGATAGTAAAATGAATGATATTTTATACGAAGGGTTGTCATGCGTCGGAGTGTACTAAATTACTAATTAAGGTATGCGTTATGCCGAACAAGTTCTCTGGTGATAGATATGACATTCCACATAAAAACTGCATGCTGTCATGAGATTGACTCCCTCCTTTCCAACATTAACTTCTCTTCACTCATACTCCTCATTCATCAGACATAATATTTATAGGTGATTGAATGATCATACAGGAATCATTCATCAAATATCATTCATACTTGTACGTAAGGTGAGTAATTATACTTATGTGATTTCCCAATGATAACTTAAAATGTTTAACATCATTGATATCACAATGAAATCTCTCATTCACAATCATTCATCGGACACATCATATCTGTAGGAATGACAATTAGTATATGTCTGTGCTTTACACATGATACATTCACAGAGTTAACAACAATTACATTACATTAGAACCACATTCATGCTCATCCTCATCCTTCATCAGAAATTATAATATTTTCTGGAAGATAAATAGTCATTCATATATGTTGCTACAAATAATACAGTCACATCTGTTTAACAATAATGAAATCACACATGAGTCCTCACAGACATGTTCTCAGCAATGACATAGATTTATGTGATCATTAGACATAATTATGAGATTCTCAAAGTATACTTCCCCCTGTGTAGCAATAATGAAAATACACATGGATCCCCCCCCCCCCCTGCTCTCATAGATGTATGTGATATACTCAATGCACATTCAGGTATTATAAATCTTAACCATTCTAACATGCAGGTTGACTAAGTATTATTGTGTGGCACACGATTATGGCGAAATATGGCTGTCCACAAAAGTTTGTCCAAATAGTGCGGCTATTTCATGATGGTATGCAGGCAAAAGTACAGGAAAATGGTGAACTGTCTGAGCCCTTACCTGTCACCAATGGAGTGAAGCAAGAATGTGTCCTGGCACCAACACTGTTCAGCCTCATGTTTTCAGCAGTGCTGACGAATGCCTTCGAGAACAGTGATATTGGAATAGACATCAACTATCGCATGGATGGAAAGTTGTTCAATCTCAGAAAGCCAAAACCAAAACTAATAGCGACACAGTCAGAGAACTGCTGTTTGCTGACGATTGCGCTCTATATGCCAACTCAGAGGCAGACATGCAACACAATGTTTCAGCTTTCTCATATGCCTGTGCCAACTTGGGGCTCAATATCAACCTGGATAAGACTGTAGTTATGTACCAGCCAGCTCCAGGAAATAATCACACCGTGCCGAATATCAAGATGAACGGTCATAGACTAAATGTTGTGGACAAATTCACTATCTTGGCAGCACCGTGTCACAAACTGCCACAATTGATGAAGAAGTTAATGCAAGAATCTTCAAGGCCAGCGCGGCCTTTGGCAGACTGTACAAGAATGTATGGGACAGAAATGGAATAAGCATGCAAACAAAGCTGAAAGTCTATAAAGCAGTTGTATTATCCACACTGCTATATGCTTGTGAAACCTGGACTGTTTACCAGCGATATGCTAGGAAATTAAACCACTTCCACACAGTCTGTCTTAGGAAGTTACTGAAGGTTAAATGGCAATACAAGATCCCAGACACTGAAGTCCTAGAAGGAGCGTTCATGCCCAGTAACCACACTCTACTAACGAAGAATCAGATTCGCTGGGCTGGTCACCTAACTCGTATGCCAGATCACAGGCTCCCTAAACCAGTTTTTATGGCGAGCTGCGTTGTGGTAAACGCTCCCAAGGCGGCCAGAGAAAACGCTTTAAAGACACTCTGAAAGTATCACTGAAAACTTTTGGAATTCATCCTGAAGCCTGGGAGACTGCTGCTAAAGACCGTAATTCATGGCGTACATCGTTACATAAGGGGGCAGTCACTTGTAAAAGCAACCATGACTGCAAGAGCTGTGAAGAAAAGGCTGGACAGAAAAACCACTGCCAGAGATCCTCCTCCTGGAACGCCAAGCATTCTTTTCCCGCATTGTCAAAGAACATTTCGAGCCAAAATAGGCCTTATCAACCATATTAGAACTCACTGCTCCATACTTGCATCCCCACTGGATAAAATGAATGGTCACCATCATTCTTGATGGACAATCAACAACATTGTGTGGCACAAATAGTAATTCCATATGCTTACAACATTGAAAATACATTTGAGTATTCCATGTGCTCATGTCAAAAATAAATCTACTGACTAATGTGCTCATGTAATTAAAAACTCTTTACTATTACACATTACACTAGTTTCTCTATTAGTGTTGGCACATGTAAACTAGTTTTCTTCTTACCAGTGTGGGCACATGGAACATAGTGTCCTTACCACTGCACTAAGGATTCTGAGTTTTCTTAAATCTTAAGTTACTCTCACTCTAAATCACTGCTGATTTACCTACTTAAGAAATAAATGTACAACTTGGATTAATGCTTACACTTTAAATCAGTTGTTAAATTGGGAGCAAAATAAAACTCACTATGGTTATTTTTAATGGACAGTTTATCCATAGGCTATGAGAACTGAATTTATTATTTAGTTCTTACTAAATTAATTTTTTAAGAACTTACCACATGGTTTTACAATACTGACTTACCACTCTTATTCTGGGAAACAGACTCACAAACTAATCAAAGATTTAAAATAAATATTCTATTTACCTTCATCTGAATTGGATGGCTTCCAACACTTCGGCGATAGGTTTCCGAATCTGGATGCGATATTGTAGGCTTATGTTTCCTATCTTTTTTTTAAAATACTTATATTTAAATATTATGTTTAGGCATATTTAATCACTCCGTCCGCTATCTCAGATCTTCTCCTCGCCTTGTGCTGGGTTGGTTAACAAACAGACAGTTTCATTGCCGGCATGCGGTATTTATTTAGTTTAGTTGTGTTCCGGTGGTGACGTCACAAAGAGTCGATGAAAATGTAGGATTTATCGCAGCGGGGAACAAACTGGCCCTGATGCGGTGTCAAACTTTAATTGTCGACAGGAAATATTTACAGCACATTACGCATGTGAAAATAAAATATATCATAATTGCTTATGATTAATCTATGGTCGCTGTAGCAGTCTACCGGTATAGTTTTTGCGACTTTTAAGGCATTTGGAAACCTTCTATTAATGAGAATGTAATCAGTCTGATTTCTGATCTTATGATCAGGACTCCTCAATGTCAATAATCTCCTTCGGTGATGTTGATACCATGGGACTCTAATAATCATATCATTCTCTTTTGCCCATTGTACAAGTCTGCAACATCTTTCATTATGTTCCCCTAGTCAATACTATCCCTCCGCCCTGTTGATTGCTAACATTGACATTCAAGTCACCCATTATTATATTTAATTCTGACTTATTGTATTGTTTGAAGGCATGCTCCACATCGTTATAAAATTCATCGATTTTGTCATCAGCGTTGTCTGCTGTTGATGTCTAAACCTGTATTACATTGACACCAAAAGGTCTACAACTCAACTTCATCAGTAATACCATGTCTGATACAGTCCAATATCCTTTGATCGATTTTGATCTCTCTATATTAATTATAGCCGATTTCCCTTGTCTAGGGGTTACACGACTTTCTCCGTATCCCGAATACTCTCGTGAGTAACGTGACGACGGCGAGAATCGGTAGCTGTTCTCTCAGTGTCGGTAACTTAGGGGTGTGTGAGCCGATCGCTTAGAGAGCAATGGCAAACTACTTAACATAATCTTGCCAAGAAATCAACAATCAGCTGAAAGATGCTGATGTGACAGCGATGTCCTGTAAAGGATATTGTAACAAAACAAAAAAACAAAACAATATCCATTATAATTGCTACCCCTGGCTTGTCTTTTCTCTCCACCAGAATGGATTATGCTATATTTCTCAGATCATATACTGCCCATTCCTTTCCATCTGATCTCTCATATACCTAACATGCTAACATTTAGTCTTCTCATTTCATTCTTAATGTTATCGAATTTCCCATCCCACTCATAGCTCTTACATTCTAAGTTCCCACTTTCAGTGTGGTTACTATTTTGCACACAGTCGCTTTCTGACAGTTTGGAGTCACCTTGTGCACATGACTACCCCTACCGGGGGAGGCTGCTCTTATGGAGCACACATTTACGCCGTGTCTCTGATTTTCTATGAGATTGCAAACCGTGATTTTCTTGGCATCTACACATAAAGTAGTTTGTCATTCTTTTCCTTCTTAGCAGTGACCATTCTAGTCGATGACCGTAGCCATTGTAGTCTTACAAAAATCAAACAAAAGAGATTATCTGCCTACCGTCGTGAAGTTGGAGACCATAATCTACAACAATATGCTGGCTACTCTTCAACATTACAATAACACTTATCATCGCCTAGTTTTAAAAGATAACATACTTCCTGTCATAAAGCCCCCTTGCATGTCCGTATCTGCTTGATACGTGCCACCAATGCAGTGCTGGTGTAGATATGCCCCAGCGATACCAGGAAGTTAAACATCATGCATACGATAGCATATAGTTTTGGGCTCTTTAGTGTATTCACCTGGACAGACATGTCACAAGTTAATATCTTCTTCATATCGTGACTAAACTATCTTATCGACTGATGTGTGCGTCTATGTATATCCCCACCCAACTTCATTTAATCCATCAATAAACTCCAATATTTCAACGTCATCGTCACCCAGTGGCATCTCATGTGTAGAATACCTCTCTATACACCTCTCTATAATAAACCGCATGCTCTGTCTCTGTTGTTGGCATGGTTAAATTACCTATTACACCTTGAATCCGTATACGCTGTTGTCCTTTTCTTGTCTGAATATGCAGTACGCTTCCCTTGATAATTATCTTTTCTGGGTGTCAAATGTTTCTGGAATAAAGAGTATTGTGGACCCTTTTATGTTAGTTAGTTAGTCGACAGATCATCCTCATTGCACATCGAACCATTCAGTCCATAAGTGCTCGGATCCCCTCCCAGCAAATCCCGCAGCGTGTAGCGACTCATGACACCAGTTTTGTGTTGGTTTATCAATCTTCTTTGGCTTCCTGCGTAGTGTTCTTGTTTGGCCACTCCTCTTTTAATTTGCAGTTCTCGCAGTCTGACCATGGTTGTAGATTCACAGTCATCACTTGTTTCTCGCAACAGTCTTACCTCTCGTAGGGCATTCAGAATGTGAGCCTGGTCCATGGCGCGTCCGCCCTCTACAGAAGCCTTACCTGCGAGCTTGTCAGCCCGCTCATTTCCTTGTACTTCCGCATGCCCTGGCACGAGGATGAAACTAATGTTTGCCAGCCGAGACCGCTCCAGAGACAGCAACCACTCTCTTTGGATCCACCCCCTCTCTATCCTCTTGAGCATGCTCATTGAGTCGCTAAGGAAACATGCCCTAGTGAATGTCTGTGTCTCGAGCCATGTTATTGCTTTACTTACTGCCATGACTTCCATAGTCAGGCTACTTGTGGTCTCAGCAAAAGCACCAGAGTCCTCCTTCACAATTCTCCCTCCGGCCTGAACTGTAAAGGGCCATGAGCTTCTCACATGTCGGACGACCGACCAACCTGTGTATATGACAGCATCACCGTCTAACGAATTCTCCAAATTCAAAGCTTGTACTTCCGCCTCCACAGCAGCCGGATTTTCTTGTCTGCATGTTCTGTCTAGCTGGATGCAGACTGAGAGGGACTTACAGAAATATGTTGGCACTTGTACCCACTCCTCGCCAGGTTCTAAGTCCTCAAGTGACCATACCTGTCGAAGAATGTTCTCGGCTTGACCCATCCACGACATTTCTCTTTTTAACCTGCTGCTTTTTACCTGCCTAATTTCACTATGCAGTGGATGTTGTGTGTTTGCGTTAACTCTGATGTATGCACTTGCTCAGCAAATTTGTATTCTGTCTTCAATGGTTGCAAGATCAAGAAGGTAGAGCATCGCCCTGCATGCTGTATCTCTTGTACATCCAAGAATAATGCGCATGGCTTCGTTCTGTATCCTTTCCATCCTTTCTATCTGTTTACGGCTGAGAGTCAGGATCGCCATCGCATACTCCAAAACAGACATGACCAGCCCTTCGTACAGAAGACATAGATGACGCTGCTCACAGTTTGCTGCTGCCATCACCCGCATCGCAGCCAAACCCCCGCTTGGCCTTTGTTATCACCTGGTTTATGTGCTCGTTATAAGCAAAGCTTCGATCAAAACGTATCCCCAAGTAGTTCATTGCCTGCGTTCTTTCCACAGTCTCTGAACACAGCTTTACAGTTGGTGTTGGAGTGTTGACAATATGATTATTCAAAGAGAACCATGTCACTGTTGACTTTGTTGGGTTGACCATTGCCCCAGCTTCAACACACCAAGTACTTATGCGATTGAGTTGGGTTTGTAGTTCCACAGCAGCCTGATCTCCATCCTCACCCTGACGATACAATAACACACCATCGGCATATGACAATGTCCTCCCTGGTCCCGTGACCTGCTCGCTGGTGACTCTCACATTGTAGCGTTGAACAGCACTGGAGATAATGGTGATCCCTGTGGTAGGCCGTGATATATTTTTGTTGGTTCTGAAGTCCAACTGCCACATCTAAAAACTACTTTCCGTTGGAAGAAGGCTGCAGCGATCCAACTCAAAAGGAAAGGACTTATCTTGAGTTCAAGCAGCTGAAGAATTAAAAAATCCAATGGTACTCTGTTTTACGCGTCCTCAAGATCAATCTCTGTCGCAAAGGTTTCAACGCCTCAGTGGAAACCTTCATAGACGTCATAGGCAAACACTGCTGCATTGGTCCAGATTTATCTTTTTGGACGGTACCCTCCAGGGTAGGTGGGAAGACATCTTGCCTCTCTAGCTGGCTTGATATTAACTTCTCCAGCAGCTTGCCTATTGTATTCTGCATGGTTATTACTCGATATCCCTGAATTTTTGTGTGGTCTTTGCCAGGCTTCGGCAAGGGAACCAGATTTCTGTGTAACTACTCCTCCTTGATGCTAGCACTACCTATACTGTTGTTGTTTATGCCTGCTAGTTTCTCTAGCTCGTTGTCAGTACACCTATTGATGTCTTCGTATCTTATGCCATCTGGCCCTGGCGCGCTGTTTTTTTATCGTCGAAGCACAGCCTTGATTTCTTTCACTATCACTGTGTCTTCATCCGAAATATTCTGGGCCTTGCACCTGTCTGAAGTGACCTCCTTGGCAAGATTTCGGTCTCTCATGTCTGTCTGGTTGCTCTGCTCTAGATAGCGTTCGAATAAGGCTTTGCCTTTGTTCTCGTCAGTCCTCTCCCAGATGAGGTCAGCCCCTTGGAAGTCAAAAATTCTCTTATTCTTGACTATTCCGCTCATGCTTTTACGTATTCGCCAGAACAATTTCAGTGACTTGTCTGTGCTTACTCTTTGACATACCTTTGCCCATTTTTCACTTTTAACCACCGTAGCCAGTTTTTTGAAGTAGCTTACTTTTGCATGCATCTCTCTTTCTAGGTGCATGCAGGGACTGGGCTGGGCAACTCTGTTCTTCTTGGCGGTTTGCCATTTCCTTACAGTACTACGCTTATCCATCCAGGCCTGCTCCACCTCCCAATTCCACCAAGGTGGCTGCTCCCAGCTTTTTTTCCTGCCCTGAAGCTTTCTGCGCTTTTCACGCCTTATTACGCTCACCACATCTTTCCCTGTACTGTCATACTGGAAAGTCTTGACCGTTGACTTGTGCTGTCTGGTTCTGCCTTTCTCAACCAATATGCTGCAAGGGTGGTGGTCGCTGGACACCCCATCTACACACTGTAGTGAGTGAAGGAGAAACCAGCGCCAGGTCAATAGCACTGTCCTCATCACCTGGGCGGCTTGCTGTCCTGGTGACACAGCCACTGTTGATACAAACCAGGTCAATGGTTTCAAGTGAAGTCTCGAGCTCCTCCCCCTATGTGTTGGAGGAAATGTTTCCCCATGATCTGCCTTTAGCGTTAAAATAGCCACAAAAATAACATTTCTATCGTGACCTATTATGTCACCTAAGCACTTCCACTTCCATACTCCATACTCCATACTCCATACTCGCGTTACTCGAGTCCATACTCGCGTTACGGGCATAAACATTCACCAACACGAATGGTAGACCGGATTGACTCTAACCGCTTGCATTTGTATGTCGTCATTGTCCCAACTGGATATGTCTAGCTCTGAAGCCACCAAACTCTCGCGAATGAGCATCGCCATTCCCAGATGTCGCCTGTTGTAGACACATTGGAAGCCGGCTATCTGGAGTAACTGATCACCCAGTCTCGACTCCTGTAGCGCAACAATGTCGTTCCTAAATACCAGGTTTTCTAGAATAGGACCCGTTGTTCTACGCTGGCACAATTCCAGTATAGAATACGGGTATATCTGAGGCCCAGACGGTCACACTTAAGTCTAAAATGCTTTACCCCACCACGCATTCCATGTCGCTTGCGCCTACCACGCTGGCAGCGTCGTCTTGTTTTGTTGGCTGCCTTCCCTACGGAACACACCAATTGTTCCGCCATGTTGAATAGACCGAACACCACAGAACACTCACGCTGCGAAAATCCACTCAAGGATTGCTTCGCACAATGGACGAACTCCGTTGCATCGGCGCAGATCTTGAGAAGAAACTCCTGGTTTTACATTCTGGCACACATTTTACACGCAAGAGATGAAAATATCCATCTCCTACGCGAAAAAAGGCGACAATTACAAACTACACAACCGTCCACCACCATCTTGACCGGAATACTTTTTTATGTAAGCCAATTGAATTATCCTCACAGTGTCGTTATAGAAGATGCGAATTCCCTCCGCCAACACTCACACCCCAAGCAAGCAAACTCGGGACAACTGACTTTTATATGCTGAATAAAGACAAAGTCCCTGGATACACCAGCACACAGCTGGTCGTAAAAAGGTAAAAGTAGCTAATCTTGGCATGACCAAGGAGTGGGAAGGATGAGGTTATATGCCAAGGTTACATCTGTCAATTGATTACTAGGCATGACAGGTTTCCCCAGGCAGTCTCCCCTGCCTGGTTAACATATCGAGCCTCCCACCAATCTTTGTACTCAGTAGGTACACATACACAATTACGTACATTTAGAAAATATTGAAATAGAACTATGTGTGAAAAACACTACCAGTTTATTTATTATCGATCAATATATAAAAAAAAACATGAAGCTTTGTGGTATGATGATAATGAGATGCTAAATTTGAGACAAAAGACATTCACATATACTATGTAGTGATGTAAAACATGTGCGTAAGTTGTGGCATGACTGGAATGCAGGTCTCAGAGTGAGATTTCGCCTTGGGTAAGCTGAGACAGTGTTCTGTGCGAATGCAAGTCTTTTCTCCAACAGGTATCTCCGCGTTGTCACTGAAAAGGATCGTGAAACATGGCGTTCTGGTTAGAGAGTTAGAAATAGACGATCAAGAATGTGTAGTTTATAAGATCTATATATATATATATATATATATATATATATATATATATATATATATATATATATATATATATATATATATATATATATACACACACACATAGTCCTAATGTTTGGCAATGTCACCAATTCATATTTACCACTTTTACTCTTTTCTGTCTGTCTGTCTGTCTGTCTGTCTGTCTGTCTGTCTGTCTGTCTCTCTATCTATCTCTCTCTCGCTTTCTCTCTCTCTCTTTCTCTCTCTCTCTCTCTCCCTCTCCCCCCCCCCCCCCCTTCCTCTTCTCTATATCTCTCTCACTCTTTCGAGTCGGAAGGACTTCTCCGTAGTCGAACATTTCCCGTCGTTACAATTGCTGCCTTTAACTTGTCGGTGCGGGTAGCGGGGTAGTGGTATCTCCTATCAAAGGAGAAGTAAGGTGCCTCCTTCCCTCCGCTAGCCTACCGGACACACTTGGGCATGATAGAGTACCTGATTAGACCCCCAAACAGGGTTACGTGAAGCCACGCGAGCAGGTGAGGATTAGACGTGGGAGCAGCCGACAGATAGTTGTTGGTTATGGTTTCAAATCAGCGACGATGGACATATGATGGACATAGGACAGATAGATAGATAGGACGATGGACATAAGATGGATATAGGACAGATAGTTGTTGGTTATGGTTTAAAGTCAGCGAAGAAAGACATAGACAATGGCTAAGGTCAAATGATCAGTATGGTCACTGCCTGGAAGGAAGAATCATAGACGTCCCTCCTTATTGATTCCCGGGCAGAGGAGGCTCGTCAGCCTTGGTTGGTATCTCCTCTAAGAGAGGAAACTCTAAATCGCAAACCTTCGTTGCCTTGCGGTATACATAGATGGGAAAGGCTACGGTAGTAAACCAAGAATACAAATCCGGAGATGGAGTCCCTTAGGCAGTTCCATGTTGTAAATAACATAGTTCTGGCAACTCCTGCTGCCGTTCCCTGGGTCAACATTGGTAACGTAGAGAGGGAGTACTTGCTACTGGGCATCAGCTGGTTCTTCCCATTTCAATTCCCAGACTTGTGCCCTTTAGAGGCCACTTCAGCACCGCTAACAGAGGTGACATAACACGGGAATCAGCAGTTACCGGTTATAAGTCTTAATGCTTGAATAGGGTAGAGCAAGGTGCCAGGGGTTGCTTCCGACGGTGGGAGAGATCATCGTATCTCACTAGACAGCTACCGCCCTCCTAAGCTTGACATCCACCAGTCAATAAGGTGCTGTCTCGCCACGGTTCATATCTGCTCCTGAGGGTGTGTGGGGCTTAGGGACAACACCCCGACATATGAACCTCAATTTATATGCCTGGCGACAATAATAAAACCAACAAACAAAAACGACCCTTAGGCTGGGACCATGGAACTTAAGAACCATGACCCTGGCATCTTAGACGATCTAAATGAGATTTTCAGTTCATTAAAAATGAACTGTTAAAACTGTTTTCATGTTAAAACAGCAGTTCCAAATGCAGACTGTCACGGTGATCACAGATTAATTACAGGTACATTATTGGTAAAGTTAAAGAAAGTCAAGTATACAGCAGCAAACGCTAAATATGACTTGTGCAAATTGAAAACTGACAAAGAAATACAAAATAATGTTAACATAGAAGTAAAGAACAAATTTGATATATTGTCTGATCTAGAGATCCTATTTCAAGATGTAGATGATCAATGGAAATGATGAAGAATTCAATCAGTTGTGCAGCAGAAAAAGCTATTCCAAAAGTAAAGAAAGTGGGCCGTAAGACAAGGATGACTGAAGAGATTTTACAACTAATGGAAACAAGAAGACAGAACAAAAATAATCCTGCCAAATATGAAGAAATTCACAGAAAAGTCAGAACCTTATGTAAGGAGGAAAAAGAAACATGGCTTGAGAAAAATTGCAGAGAAATTGAAAAACAACACAACAGTAACAATGCGAAACTAATGCACTAAAGAATTCAGGAGCTTACTAATCAAGGAACACGTACATCAGCAGGCTGTCTAAAGACAAAAGATGGAAGAGTCATAATAGAAAAAAGATCAGATCTTACATGTATGGTCAGATTACGTAAAAAACCTTTATGACGATAACAGAGACAAACAGTATGATTGATTATTTGGTTGTTTCGAGATTTGGAATTTAAATATTGAGCACAACCCACTACTAGCAACGCTGATCGCATCCTGGTATGAACCTAAGGCCTATCCACGTCAATATGGAAGCACTATACTCGAGTTTCGCTCTCGTTTGAGCTCGTCAGTAGTGCATATCCCTGACCGGATCCGGAAACAATCCCCGGATCACTGCCGCGTGTGAAGCGGGTGTGTAACTGTCGTGATAAGTACTTGTTCTCTACTATAGTGTCTTGAGAGATATTACTTCTATAGTGTCGTCCCTGGAGTGAGGGGAATCAACACCCACATTTATTTCAGTTTCAATATCACTATTCTGGAGATATCCACCAGACCCCGTCCACAACACTCCCTCAGTCCAAAAACACCTTCTTCTCACTCTTGCTCACCCCTGGATCATGCCTCCTCTCATTCTTCCCCAACATAACATACTTGACAACTCTAGCCTCAACAAATAAATACAAGAAATTTATTAAAGCTAAGAGTATATGTGGGAGAAGTGTGTGTGTGTGTATATAATGTGTAGAATGTGTGTCGTATATTCTAAGGTGTATATGTAGAAATCAGACCACCAAGCTCCGGATCATCATTGTACGAGTCACACCATATCATCACGGGTCAGTAAACAAAAACCTCACCACACGCCGTATCCCTCTTGTTCGATGTTGATTCTCTCCGGTAGCCCCTTTGATTACCCAGATACCTGGTCACCAATCATGAATATATTCTGATACTGATCCGGCAGCGATCATACACCCTGGTAATAAATGTCTATATGGTTCCGAGACATAAAGCTTCCTTGCCTAGTGAAAACAAGTAACCCTGTTCCTTGGAATAAATGATTCATTCTTACGAGTCCTACTGTTTTCACTATTACACTGTTCTCGTTCTTTGAATTAATTCCTATTAATATTTCACAGGTGATGTGAAAATGTTAAAACACTCTAATGTTATTTCACTTGTAGTGTGAAAAGCAACAGTCTAATGTTATTCCACTTGTAGTGTGAATGTGATGTTGTTTCCCCGAGAAGAGATTGGGATCAACATGCACATCTTTAAACTGATTATCTGTTGGGATTATTGACTGACTTTTCGTCTACACTCTTCTCTTCTGTCTTCCCTTCCATATATCTCTTTCTTTCACTCTCTCTCTATTATTCTCTCAACACATACTTCGACAACAGTTCTTTTCCACATTAAATAAAAGATTTAATTCAAAACTATGTCTGGTGTATGGGTGGGTATTGTCGGTGTAGTTGCTAGTGTTCTTCTGGTGTGGCTGCTAGATAAGATGTTGATAGATAGTCTTCGTGTCTTTCTCTCGTCTCTTCTCTCGGCTAAAGTACAGGACGATATATAGACACCACAGAACGATCTCACCCTGACGGCTCCGTCTGCTTGAGTCTGTAGATAAATCCGTTCTTTGTAATGAAAATGTTCACCACTGTATCAAATGTACTTAACCTGCTCACTATTTGCTGTCCGCTTAAAATGAATGTTCGTTGTTTTCTTATATCGTTCTTTAATCCATTCTGGAAAACACATCGAGTTTCTAGAATGTTCTATTAGTGTTCTGTAAAAAGTTCTACACTTGATATTTTGTAATTGATATATGCACTTGGTACGCACTTTGCAACTCTTTGATACTGAGTAATTTGGGTCTTTTTCCTTTAGTTTGTTATGCACAAGTGTCGTGCGTTATGACTTTAAAGTGCTTTCTCGTGGGTTATCAACACTGGGTGATCTTGACCACAGCCCTCTGTGTAATCTCTTAGTTGATAAGTCCCGCACTGGTATGGAAACCTGTGTGATATACATTTAATAATGAGATCTGTGTCTGCTTCCTCTTCTCTCCTATGTGAGTGTCTTTTCCTCCAGCCGAAATGAAAAGGCTTCCGAAAAAACCCACTCTGACATAGGATAGAAGATTCACCTAATCGTCTATACTATTCCTACTAATAGAAATCAATGATAAATGCTATTCACGCACATCTATATTCATATCCTAAAACTATATTTTAATATACCTTATACACATCGCTGTTCCTTTATAGAATTAATGTAGGTCCACGAATTGAAATTAATCCGTAGCCAAGCACTTTATCCCATTATAAGGGAGGATATTTCTTTTCCTTACAGGACACATAATTCTATCTTTCCGTCCAGTTGGGACACACACACTCAACTGACACAAAGAAGTCGCCACTCTCTCTAGAACATCTTTGTCCCATCGTCCTTGACATTGCTGGACAAAGCAAATTCAGACTACATTGTCCTAGTTTGTGGAAAATTCCAGATCTGGGGCTTTTCCGTATATTCCTACCTCCAGAACGCAATAGACTGGTCCATGATGCTGTCTCTCTTGGTCGCTAACCAAATTTTCCACTCGACAGTTACCTGTGTTGTAGTCGACTCTCCCGACTTGACCTACATACACATGCTCTGGTCAATCCTTTGTGGTTATCCTTCTGTTTCATTAACTCGGGAATTAACCGTTCACCTGGCTGGTTGGTTAACCCTTCTCCTACTTGGGCAGTCGGTGTATGCAGTCGTCCATCTGGGAATCATTAACTCTCAGTATTTCACGACATAGGCCCCCTCTTAAGAGATTAGACCGCGTCGAATCTTTCTCACTGTAGGTTTGATTCCCATGATCTACAACCCTAGTCTTCTTCCTCCGGAGCTGGATGTCTGGATAAGAAATCTGCTCCTACATTCTCCTTTCCAAGGATGTATTCCACAGTGAAGTCCAGTTGTAGCAACAACGTCCATCACATCCACCGTGCGTTGAGCTTCTGCTAAGTCGCTATTAACATCACGTTTTGATGATAAGATTGGATCCTCACATGGCTCATCTCATTATCCAGTAGGCGCTCTAATTGACACCCTACTATACTACTAACGACTGAAACTAGTGTTGGCTCCTCGCTCCTGTACGTTCAGTCGACCTCCTTTCGACTTGCGTCAGCGACGGCTCACAATACAGACGGATTGTCCCATCCTGATTGTAACACTGCTTCCATGTCCTCTTAGTTTCCCCCGGCTTTGCCTCTGGGGATGTTCCGCCTCGTCCTCGTCGGACCGAGTCGTCTTTCCCAAACCTCCTGGGCTTTTGCTTCCAGGACCATCTTGGGCGATATTGTATCTGGTCAGCCAATCTTCGGTTTGAGTCCTGGGTAATTCTCGCCTTTCCCGACGTTACCTGCCCCTTCTGAACTTGGTTACCGGTGAAACTTTCACTCTTGTCCTTTCCCTGACTTGTGATTTCCCTCCTCCTGTCGTTGGGTAAATCTGACCTATCACGTACTGTCCCATAGGTCCTCCTATGTTGTACTGGCGATCTCTGGTCTTCGTCTGGACTGGTAACCTTTGTCCCAATAGCTGCCATCACCATAAAGTGCGAAGCTTTACTCCCGGATCTCTCTTCATATTTCCTAATGAGATGTCTAGGGAGATTTTTCTTCTCTTCCCCGATCCGTATTTTGTAGATGTTCTTGGACACCACCTTTTCCACAGGATAAGGTCCTTTCCATCCTACTTGGAGTATATTGGTCTCTGCTGGACTCCACACTTCCACTTTGTCTTCCACTTTAAGAGCTACTTTCCTCTTAATTCGCTTGTTGGGTGGTGCTCTCTGGCACTCCGAACAAGACTTCACCCACCGGCGTACATCTCCGGTCATTCCTGGCCAGCAATAATGGCCGGATATTTTCTGCAAGGTCTCTCTGACACCCATATGTCGATTCTCGCCTATGATGTGTCCACTCTGAAGAATGTGAGGACGGTGGGTCTCTGGAACCACCCACTGCTCATGCAGGTTATCTCCCCTCCCAGCTCTCCGATAGAGTAGTTGATTCTTCAGAAAGTACTGTCCCCGTTCTGGTGGCTCAGCACTTCTTTGCAGCTTCCTGTAGCAAGGATGCAACGTAGTATCCTTCCTCTGGGCAGTATGCAATTCTCCTATCTCTGAGTTGTCGCATAGTGTCTCTGCCTCTTTTTCCTTCCCTTGAGATCCACTGACCACGGTTCCCTTGTAGGCTGGCTGTTTGGGCATCCCCAAAAAGACATATTTCGTGCCAATGATCATTGGGAATAGGGAGTCAGCTAATACCGCCGCAGGAATAATGCCCGTGACGTACCTGGATTTAATCTCCACCTTGGCGATTGGCAGCGTCATGGTAACAGCACTCCTCATTGCCGGCTTTAGCTCTATGGTCTCCCCTGTAAGTTGGTCTGGGCTTACCAAGCTGGCGTCTATCACCGCTTCCCCATCCAAACCTGTATCGTAGAGACAAGCAACCTGTTGGCCATTTACTTCAATCAGTTCAACCACAGGTGGTCTCTCTTGGTCCTGAGTGTCTTTCATCTCCTTGACCTTTTCCTTGCCTTCCTCTTTTGATTCCTCGAGGTTGGTTATGCAATTGGCATCGTTTGCCTTGCATCTGCAGTCCACAGTATTATGTGTTATCGACTGGCAGTGAGTGTACCATGTTCCCTTCCTAGGTTTCCGTGTGTCCTTTGTGTTCCTTTCTCCTTCGCCAACCTCAGCCTTGTCTGTGATCACCGATGTAGGAATCACTTTGCATGCTGCGAAGTAAGAACTTGTAGGTTTCGATCTGCAGTCCTTCGTGTTATGGGAGGCCGCCCTACAAAACGAACACCACTTTTCAGACCACTGTCGTTTCGCTTGAGAATTCGAGGTGTTCTTGGTTCCTTCCTTCACCTTCTCTGAACTCTCCTCGGTGTGCTTTATATAAGGTTCCCCTTTTTCTCCTTCCCAGTTTTTAGGTTTCTTTTTCTCTGGTTTCTCCTGACTTTTGGTTTGTGTACTTAGTTCCTCAGTTTCACCATGTACTTCCACGAATCGTTCCGCCAGCTTATTCACAACATCAATCCGTTCCGCCCCTTGTTCTCCTAAGAAGGTTCTGAGAGGTTTCGACATTTGCTTTCGCATCTGGTCGACCACCATCATCTCTTCGAGACTCTCATAATCCCTCTTGAATTCTGCCAAGTCCATCCATTTCTGGAGATAGGATTTCAGCCTTAGACTATAGGCGGCGAATAATTCTCCCGGCTCTCGTCTAGACGATCTAAACTTCTTCCGATACGTTTGTGCTGTGATGTCAAAATGTTTCATCAAAGCGGCTTTTAATTCCTGGTAATTATTTTCCTGTCCTGGTGGTAAGCGTGTGTACACTTCAAATCCCGAACCGACTAATCCCTGTGATAGTTTAAGAGCCCATCTGGTCCGATCCAGCCCCATAGCGATTGACATTGCTTCGAAACGAGATGCGTATTGATCAAATCTTTCTTTAGACTGATCGTAGACAGCTAAGGGAAACTTCATGGCATGGTAACCATGTCCACTCATATGGGTTGCACCCGGTGAAGAAGAATTTCCTTCCGCTCCATCTATTTCTCCCTTAGTTTGTGTCTTGAGTTCTAGCTCTTTCATGCGATATTCATGTTCTCTGATCTTGTTGGCTTCCTCTGCTTGCAACCTCTTGTTGTCCTGTTCCAGTTCCATTCGTTTCAATTCCAACTCAGTCTTACGGTCTTCTCTTTCCGCTTGACGAATCTCTCTCTCTCTTTCTTGTATGTAATCAGTTAGCTCGGTACCAGCTAACCCAATTTCCTCCCCGTTGGCTCTCAGTTCTGCTGTAGTTACTTTAGGAGTTGCCATAGTTACAGCAGATAAGTCAGCACGTTGAGTAAAGATCCCTCAAGGCAGAAAAGAAGTACTCACTATACAATTATATTCCACCTAGAACCTATATCATTATCTATGTCTATCTAATATAATAAACCTACGACACCACACAGTACATCACAACCACTCTCTCATCCACAAGAGGAGATATAGGATAAAGACTTGTGTGACTGTGTGACTAGGTATGTAATGTCTTACCACCTATCCACATTCACTCTGTCTGGAACTTTCTCACTGTAAAGTCACCAGCATTAATGAACTGTTTCCACCATAAATGTAATGGCACCATATATCCAATGGACGTCCTTCCATTAAAAGTCATCAATATATACTTCTTCTTATTCCAATCAGTATGTCCCAACATGTAGGTACTCCGCTATGCCTGTGCCAATATGCAGGTCATATGGGTATAATGTATGTACGTATCCCGCTCGCTCCACCAATTATGTGATGTTGTTTCCCCGAGAAGAGATTGGGATCAACATGCACATCTTTAAACTGATTATCTGTTGGGATTATTGACTGACTTTTCGTCTACACTCTTCTCTTCTGTCTTCCCTTCCATATATCTCTTTCTTTCACTCTCTCTCTATTATTCTCTCAACACATACTTCGACAACAGTTCTTTTCCACATTAAATAAAAGATTTAATTCAAAACTATGTCTGGTGTATGGGTGGGTATTGTCGGTGTAGTTGCTAGTGTTCTTCTGGTGTGGCTGCTAGATAAGATGTTGATAGATAGTCTTCGTGTCTTTCTCTCGTCTCTTCTCTCGGCTAAAGTACAGGACGATATATAGACACCACAGAACGATCTCACCCTGACGGCTCCGTCTGCTTGAGTCTGTAGATAAATCCGTTCTTTGTAATGAAAATGTTCACCACTGTATCAAATGTACTTAACCTGCTCACTATTTGCTGTCCGCTTAAAATGAATGTTCGTTGTTTTCTTATATCGTTCTTTAATCCATTCTGGAAAACACATCGAGTTTCTAGAATGTTCTATTAGTGTTCTGTAAAAAGTTCTACACTTGATATTTTGTAATTGATATATGCACTTGGTACGCACTTTGCAACTCTTTGATACTGAGTAATTTGGGTCTTTTTCCTTTAGTTTGTTATGCACAAGTGTCGTGCGTTATGACTTTAAAGTGCTTTCTCGTGGGTTATCAACACTGGGTGATCTTGACCACAGCCCTCTGTGTAATCTCTTAGTTGATAAGTCCCGCACTGGTATGGAAACCTGTGTGATATACATTTAATAATGAGATCTGTGTCTGCTTCCTCTTCTCTCCTATGTGAGTGTCTTTTCCTCCAGCCGAAATGAAAAGGCTTCCGAAAAAACCCACTCTGACATAGGATAGAAGATTCACCTAATCGTCTATACTATTCCTACTAATAGAAATCAATGATAAATGCTATTCACGCACATCTATATTCATATCCTAAAACTATATTTTAATATACCTTATACACATCGCTGTTCCTTTATAGAATTAATGTAGGTCCACGAATTGAAATTAATCCGTAGCCAAGCACTTTATCCCATTATAAGGGAGGATATTTCTTTTCCTTACAGGACACATAATTCTATCTTTCCGTCCAGTTGGGACACACACACTCAACTGACACAAAGAAGTCGCCACTCTCTCTAGAACATCTTTGTCCCATCGTCCTTGACATTGCTGGACAAAGCAAATTCAGACTTCATTGTCCTAGTTTGTGGAAAATTCCAGATCTGGGGCTTTTCCGTATATTCCTACCTCCAGAACGCAATAGACTGGTCCATGATGCTGTCTCTCTTGGTCGCTAACCAAATTTTCCACTCGACAGTTACCTGTGTTGTAGTCGACTCTCCCGACTTGACCTACATACACATGCTCTGGTCAATCCTTTGTGGTTATCCTTCTGTTTCATTAACTCGGGAATTAACCGTTCACCTGGCTGGTTGGTTAACCCTTCTCCTACTTGGGCAGTCGGTGTATGCAGTCGTCCATCTGGGAATCATTAACTCTCAGTATTTCACGACAGTGAAAAGCAACACTCTAATGTTATTCCACTTGTAGTGTGAAAAGCAACACTCTAATGTTATTTCACTTGTGGTGTGAAATAATGAACACGATATTGTTCCTACACCCGTGGTGTGACATAATAAACCCTTTTCTCATGGGCCAAATGCACAGGCCACTGAACAGATCTCCTCGTACCAAGTTCTCCATGATACGAACAATTCAGCATCTGTTCTTGGAAAACCCGAGGGGAACCTGTGAAAGAGACACAACAGACTCGGTGAGAGCAATCTGATACTGACTCCTATTAGATGAGTTTAGGCCTACAGTCTTACTCAGATCCATGACAGTGAATCAATCTCTGTCACGTCAGAGGAGCTCATCACCATGACCTGAGCTAGGGCAAGACAAGGAAAGACCAATATACTAAGTGTGGGGCCCCAGTAGACCCCCACTGGAAGATCCCACCATTGGACATTTCCCCTATCCCCCCAACCATTCCCAATCACACTAAATATCATCCCCTTTCACTATGCTCAACTAGCTGAGCGGATTTACATCTACACTAGTTAGTTTAACACTGCGACTGTCTACTGTCGCCGACACTGTTTGTATACTTGACTACAAAGCAACCACTACGTTAAAGTTCTAAACTCTAAATATCATTTTACTATTCTACATTATTAACATTTAAATGCCACGTGCAGATACCCTATGTATTCCCAGCTCACAATCCGAATTGAATCGCCAATTTGCCATGAAAGACACATGTTTTTCTCAAATACACTGATAGTAAACACGCGGGATTCTTTTCACTTCATAATAACACTCCATTATTTCTTTCCCGTTAGCCTAAGTCGACTTTATTGTGCACACTCCTGACAAAAAGTATGTATTTATCCAGTCTAGGCTATCCTCGTGACGTCATTCTCCTGTCAACAACATATGGCAACCGAATCACGGCGGCGCTTTTCCTTTCATCTTGTGTCTTGTCCAAGACAACAGGGAAACTCTTTTCCCGTTTCTCCGGGGAATCTTCATAGACTAGCGGCGCCTTTGATGCGACGGAAATGTCCCCACTAGTAGCAAACAATTTGTAACTTTGAATATAGCCTGCCTCTGTTGTTTCATTATTTTATCGAGAATTATAGTGGTTTCGTGACAGTAACCACGCGGCACACGCTGGGCACGCCAAATTATCATAACAGAATATCACAACGTCACCCATTGTAGGCTATGCTCAAGATTGCCCAATCACCGCGACTGACGTCCGTCAATCGATGTGGACCCGAACGATCAGGACTTTTCACTGGCAAGGGACACCAGGCCTCATAAAATCCAGTGAGCAATAATCAATAATCCGTAATGTAAGTCCCATCAATTTGAAGATCTGCAATCATCTCTACCATTTTTGCATGTCTTACTCTCGAATGCCTTTGTGTAGTCAATAAAGCAAAGTTGTATATCTTTGTTTACTTCTAGAGAATGTTTAATTATTGATCGCAACATATACATAGCATTTACTGTACCCTTTCCATCTACAAACCTACATTGTTCGTCTCCTATTTTAGGTTATATTTTCTTCCTCACTCTTTGCATGATAATTCGTAGCAAAATCTTCGTGATCTGACTCATTATACTAATTGTTCGATGTTGATCACATTCCTAGGCTCCTGATTTCTTTGGGGTTTCAATAAATACAGAATTACATAATTCAGAAGGTATATCTCCGGTATCATATATTGTGTTCAGCAGTCTGGTGACTTGATCTATTCTATATTCTTCTAACGCCTTAATCATTTATATTGTGATGTAATATGAACCAGGGGTCTTGCCAGCTTTCACTTGTTTAAGAACATTCTGAACCTCCGTTTTCAAGATTGGCGGTCTGTCAGCAACCCATGCGTCAGGCATTACAGGATCAACTTCTCCCGTACCACACAAAAATATTGCAAGTCGTACGAGAGGTATGAATGATACATTTTATTGCCGTTGGCTCTTGACAATAGATTACTGCACAAAAACGGTCGCTATTAAATCACACATAAAGACACAGAATTCCCTCTCTAGTCAATATCCTAACCCTACAGCTAACTCTGTCTATTTGGCTAAGGAAACGCGCATCGACACTAATCGATGCGCTCACTATGAAAGTCAGTCCCCCGTCTGACTATTCTACTCGCGTGGCTACACAGCCCGCGGAAGGACCTTGTGCGTCCTTCGGCTTTTTGCGTGCTGCAACACTCAGCACGCTTAGAGTAGCCGTTTACTCTTGAGTGGGATTCCACTTCTCCGTGGCTATCACGTAGGCGTGATTCTGCCGTGACCAGAGTGCTTACTCTCTGTGGTTGACACCTCCGTGTCTCATGAGAGAACTAGTTAATAGTTCCCCTCCCTATCACCTACCCTGCCCTCATGTAGGGGCACTGGGTTACCTCTAATCTACTTGAGGTAGACCACTCATTCAGGGTGGTCTTCTATACTTCAGTCTTTGACACACACCCTCCCCTCCTGTGTTGCGTTACAAACTTTGACTCATGGTTGTGACGCAAGAGGTTTCTAAAAAATTAGTGTCTCTAATTTTTGTCAAAGACTACTGATAACCTGGTTCTGGGTAACTAAATAGACTCCTACTGACTATTGTCACAATGTAGTCTCATTTACTTGGCTACTGGTGATCGCCACAAACTTGTCTGGTTGGCGTGAGCCCTCTTCTCATCGCAATATTATATTAATTAGAGGTTTGTCTGAACCGGACCATTGTCTTATAAGACCTGCCCTCAAATAGCAAATTAACTCACTACCCATACAAAGTTGACTTTCTTAGGGTCAACACATGAATTGCTTCATGTCCCCCATATAATATTAAACAACCCTTACACAAGCTGTGTGCGACAGGCTTTACCTATCTCGCTTCCGCGTGTAAAGTTATCTTTCACTGTTAAGTTAGTGTTTCGTTGTCTATTGTGTCCCCTGACAAAAGATAAAAAAAAACATGAAGCTTTGTGGTATGATGATAATGAGATGCTAAATTTGAGACAAAAGACATTCACATATACTATGTAGTGATGTAAAACATGTGCGTAAGTTGTGGCATGACTGGAATGCAGGTCTCAGAGTGAGATTTCGCCTTGGGTAAGCTGAGACAGTGTTCTGTGCGAATGCAAGTCTTTTCTCCAACAGGTATCTCCGCGTTGTCACTGAAAAGGATCGTGAAACATGGCGTTCTGGTTAGAGAGTTAGAAATAGACGATCAAGAATGTGTAGTTTATAAGATCTATATATATATATATATATATATATATATATATATATATATATATATATATATATATATATATATACACACACATAGTCCTAATGTTTGGCAATGTCACCAATTCATATTTACCGCTTTTACTCTTTTCTGTCTGTCTGTCTGTCTGTCTGTCTGTCTGTCTGTCTGTCTGTCTCTCTATCTATCTCTCTCTCGCTTTCTCTCTCTCTCTTTCTCTCTCTCTCTCTCTCCCTCTTCCCCCCCCCCTTCCTCTTCTCTATATCTCTCTCACTCTTTCGAGTCGGAAGGACTTCTCCGTAGTCGAACATTTCCCGTCGTTACAATTGCTGCCTTTAACTTGTCGGTGCGGGTAGCGGGGTAGTGGTATCTCCTATCAAAGGAGAAGTAAGGTGCCTCCTTCCCTCCGCTAGCCTACCGGACACACTTGGGCATGATAGAGTACCTGATTAGACCCCCAAACAGGGTTACGTGAAGCCACGCGAGCAGGTGAGGATTAGACGTGGGAGCAGCCGACAGATAGTTGTTGGTTATGGTTTCAAATCAGCGACGATGGACATATGATGGACATAGGACAGATAGATAGATAGGACGATGGACATAAGATGGATATAGGACAGATAGTTGTTGGTTATGGTTTAAAGTCAGCGAAGAAAGACATAGACAATGGCTAAGGTCAAATGATCAGTATGGTCACTGCCTGGAAGGAAGAATCATAGACGTCCCTCCTTATTGATTCCCGGGCAGAGGAGGCTCGTCAGCCTTGGTTGGTATCTCCTCTAAGAGAGGAAACTCTAAATCGCAAACCTTCGTTGCCTTGCGGTATACATAGATGGGAAAGGCTACGGTAGTAAACCAAGAATACAAATCCGGAGATGGAGTCCCTTAGGCAGTTCCATGTTGTAAATAACATAGTTCTGGCAACTCCTGCTGCCGTTCCCTGGGTCAACATTGGTAACGTAGAGAGGGAGTACTTGCTACTGGGCATCAGCTGGTTCTTCCCATTTCAATTCCCAGACTTGTGCCCTGTAGAGGCCACTTCAGCACCGCTAACAGAGGTGACATAACACGGGAATCAGCAGTTACCGGTTATAAGTCTTAATGCTTGAATAGGGTAGAGCAAGGTGCCAGGGGTTGCTTCCGACGGTGGGAGAGATCATCGTATCTCACTAGACAGCTACCGCCCTCCTAAGCTTGACATCCACCAGTCAATAAGGTGCTGTCTCGCCACGGTTCATATCTGCTCCTGAGGGTGTGTGGGGCTTAGGGACAACACCCCGACATATGAACCTCAATTTATATGCCTGGCGACAATAATAAAACCAACAAACAAAAACGACCCTTAGGCTGGGACCATGGAACTTAAGAACCATGACCCTGGCATCTTAGACGATCTAAATGAGATTTTCAGTTCATTAAAAATGAACTGTTAAAACTGTTTTCATGTTAAAACAGCAGTTCCAAATGCAGACTGTCACGGTGATCACAGATTAATTACAGGTACATTATTGGTAAAGTTAAAGAAAGTCAAGTATACAGCAGCAAACGCTAAATATGACTTGTGCAAATTGAAAACTGACAAAGAAATACAAAATAATGTTAACATAGAAGTAAAGAACAAATTTGATATATTGTCTGATCTAGAGATCCTATTTCAAGATGTAGATGATCAATGGAAATGATGAAGAATTCAATCAGTTGTGCAGCAGAAAAAGCTATTCCAAAAGTAAAGAAAGTGGGCCGTAAGACAAGGATGACTGAAGAGATTTTACAACTAATGGAAACAAGAAGACAGAACAAAAATAATCCTGCCAAATATGAAGAAATTCACAGAAAAGTCAGAACCTTATGTAAGGAGGAAAAAGAAACATGGCTTGAGAAAAATTGCAGAGAAATTGAAAAACAACACAACAGTAACAATGCGAAACTAATGCACTAAAGAATTCAGGAGCTTACTAATCAAAGAACACGTACATCAGCAGGCTGTCTAAAGACAAAAGATGGAAGAGTCATAATAGAAAAAAGATCAGATCTTACATGTATGGTCAGATTACGTAAAAAACCTTTATGACGATAACAGAGACAAACAGTATGATTGATTATTTGGTTGTTTCGAGATTTGGAATTTAAATATTGAGCACAACCCACTACTAGCAACGCTGATCGCATCCTGGTATGAACCTAAGGCCTATCCACGTCAATATGGAAGCACTATACTCGAGTTTCGCTCTCGTTTGAGCTCGTCAGTAGTGCATATCCCTGACCGGATCCGGAAACAATCCCCGGATCACTGCCGCGTGTGAAGCGGGTGTGTAACTGTCGTGATAAGTACTTGTTCTCTACTATAGTGTCTTGAGAGATATTACTTCTATAGTGTCGTCCCTGGAGTGAGGGGAATCAACACCCACATTTATTTCAGTTTCAATATCACTATTCTGGAGATATCCACCAGACCCCGTCCACAACACTCCCTCAGTCCAAAAACACCTTCTTCTCACTCTTGCTCACCCCTGGATCATGCCTCCTCTCATTCTTCCCCAACATAACATACTTGACAACTCTAGCCTCAACAAATAAATACAAGAAATTTATTAAAGCTAAGAGTATATGTGGGAGAAGTGTGTGTGTGTGTATATAATGTGTAGAATGTGTGTCGTATATTCTAAGGTGTATATGTAGAAATCAGACCACCAAGCTCCGGATCATCATTGTACGAGTCACACCATATCATCACGGGTCAGTAAACAAAAACCTCACCACACGCCGTATCCCTCTTGTTCGATGTTGATTCTCTCCGGTAGCCCCTTTGATTACCCAGATACCTGGTCACCAATCATGAATATATTCTGATACTGATCCGGCAGCGATCATACACCCTGGTAATAAATGTCTATATGGTTCCGAGACATAAAGCTTCCTTGCCTAGTGAAAACAAGTAACCCTGTTCCTTGGAATAAATGATTCATTCTTACGAGTCCTACTGTTTTCACTATTACACTGTTCTCGTTCTTTGAATTAATTCCTATTAATATTTCACAGGTGATGTGAAAATGTTAAAACACTCTAATGTTATTTCACTTGTAGTGTGAAAAGCAACAGTCTAATGTTATTCCACTTGTAGTGTGAAAAGCAACACTCTAATGTTATTCCACTTGTAGTGTGAAAAGCAACACTCTAATGTTATTTCACTTGTGGTGTGAAATAATGAACACGATATTGTTCCTACACCCGTGGTGTGACATAATAAACCCTTTTCTCATGGGCCAAATGCACAGGCCACTGAACAGATCTCCTCGTACCAAGTTCTCCATGATACGAACAATTCAGCATCTGTTCTTGGAAAACCCGAGGGGAACCTGTGAAAGAGACACAACAGACTCGGTGAGAGCAATCTGATACTGACTCCTATTAGATGAGTTTAGGCCTACAGTCTTACTCAGATCCATGACAGTGAATCAATCTCTGTCACGTCAGAGGAGCTCATCACCATGACCTGAGCTAGGGCAAGACAAGGAAAGACCAATATACTAAGTGTGGGGCCCCAGTAGACCCCCACTGGAAGATCCCACCATTGGACATTTCCCCTATCCCCCCAACCATTCCCAATCACACTAAATATCATCCCCTTTCACTATGCTCAACTAGCTGAGCGGATTTACATCTACACTAGTTAGTTTAACACTGCGACTGTCTACTGTCGCCGACACTGTTTGTATACTTGACTACAAAGCAACCACTACGTTAAAGTTCTAAACTCTAAATATCATTTTACTATTCTACATTATTAACATTTAAATGCCACGTGCAGATACCCTATGTATTCCCAGCTCACAATCCGAATTGAATCGCCAATTTGCCATGAAAGACACATGTTTTTCTCAAATACACTGATAGTAAACACGCGGGATTCTTTTCACTTCATAATAACACTCCATTATTTCTTTCCCGTTAGCCTAAGTCGACTTTATTGTGCACACTCCTGACAAAAAGTATGTATTTATCCAGTCTAGGCTATCCTCGTGACGTCATTCTCCTGTCAACAACATATGGCAACCGAATCACGGCGGCGCTTTTCCTTTCATCTTGTGTCTTGTCCAAGACAACAGGGAAACTCTTTTCCCGTTTCTCCGGGGAATCTTCATAGACTAGCGGCGCCTTTGATGCGACGGAAATGTCCCCACTAGTAGCAAACAATTTGTAACTTTGAATATAGCCTGCCTCTGTTGTTTCATTATTTTATCGAGAATTATAGTGGTTTCGTGACAGTAACCACGCGGCACACGCTGGGCACGCCAAATTATCATAACAGAATATCACAACGTCACCCATTGTAGGCTATGCTCAAGATTGCCCAATCACCGCGACTGACGTCCGTCAATCGATGTGGACCCGAACGATCAGGACTTTTCACTGGCAAGGGACACCAGGCCTCATAAAATCCAGTGAGCAATAATCAATAATCCGTAATGTAAGTCCCATCAATTTGAAGATCTGCAATCATCTCTACCATTTTTGCATGTCTTACTCTCGAATGCCTTTGTGTAGTCAATAAAGCAAAGTTGTATATCTTTGTTTACTTCTAGAGAATGTTTAATTATTGATCGCAACATATACATAGCATTTACTGTACCCTTTCCATCTACAAACCTACATTGTTCGTCTCCTATTTTAGGTTATATTTTCTTCCTCACTCTTTGCATGATAATTCGTAGCAAACTCTTCGTGATCTGACTCATTATACTAATTGTTCGATGTTGATCACATTCCTAGGCTCCTGATTTCTTTGGGGTTTCAATAAATACAGAATTACATAATTCAGAAGGTATATCTCCGGTATCATATATTGTGTTCAGCAGTCTGGTGACTTGATCTATTCTATATTCTTCTAACGCCTTAATCATTTATATTGTGATGTAATATGAACCAGGGGTCTTGCCAGCTTTCACTTGTTTAAGAACATTCTGAACCTCCGTTTTCAAGATTGGCGGTCTGTCAGCAACCCATGCGTCAGGCATTACAGGATCAACTTCTCCCGTACCACACAAAAATATTGCAAGTCGTACGAGAGGTATGAATGATACATTTTATTGCCGTTGGCTCTTGACAATAGATTACTGCACAAAAACGGTCGCTATTAAATCACACATAAAGACACAGAATTCCCTCTCTAGTCAATATCCTAACCCTACAGCTAACTCTGTCTATTTGGCTAAGGAAACGCGCATCGACACTAATCGATGCGCTCACTATGAAAGTCAGTCCCCCGTCTGACTATTCTACTCGCGTGGCTACACAGCCCGCGGAAGGACCTTGTGCGTCCTTCGGCTTTTTGCGTGCTGCAACACTCAGCACGCTTAGAGTAGCCGTTTACTCTTGAGTGGGATTCCACTTCTCCGTGGCTATCACGTAGGCGTGATTCTGCCGTGACCAGAGTGCTTACTCTCTGTGGTTGACACCTCCGTGTCTCATGAGAGAACTAGTTAATAGTTCCCCTCCCTATCACCTACCCTGCCCTCATGTAGGGGCACTGGGTTACCTCTAATCTACTTGAGGTAGACCACTCATTCAGGGTGGTCTTCTATACTTCAGTCTTTGACACACACCCTCCCCTCCTGTGTTGCGTTACAAACTTTGACTCATGGTTGTGACGCAAGAGGTTTCTAAAAAATTAGTGTCTCTAATTTTTGTCAAAGACTACTGATAACCTGGTTCTGGGTAACTAAATAGACTCCTACTGACTATTGTCACAATGTAGTCTCATTTACTTGGCTACTGGTGATCGCCACAAACTTGTCTGGTTGGCGTGAGCCCTCTTCTCATCGCAATATTATATTAATTAGAGGTTTGTCTGAACCGGACCATTGTCTTATAAGACCTGCCCTCAAATAGCAAATTAACTCACTACCCATACAAAGTTGACTTTCTTAGGGTCAACACATGAATTGCTTCATGTCCCCCATATAATATTAAACAACCCTTACACAAGCTGTGTGCGACAGGCTTTACCTATCTCGCTTCCGCGTGTAAAGTTATCTTTCACTGTTAAGTTAGTGTTTCGTTGTCTATTGTGTCCCCTGACCCGGAGTTATCCCTGTTTGTTTTAACAACTATATGTAATTTACCTGTTTGTTTTCCTGGTTGTTTGTGTGTTTTGATGTAACTATTAATATACTTTAATTTCTAACATGTGTGTCTCTCTATAATATGTGTGTAAGTAAGTTTTCAAGTGCCATAATTCGGTTAAATGTGGCCACAAACATGTGTATAACACTAATTCGTGACTACGTTTCCGTCTTATGAGACTTAAAATACTTTATTTAGATCTATACTAAACTACACTAAACTATACACACCACATTGAAGACAGTACATTTTCACTATCGAAAGCAAACGCTTGACGCAGACAAAAAATAAAAAAGTCGCGTTGAGCGGCAGAAAAAATCCGCTGGTTGTCCTTATTCTCTCTTGTATATTTTCCATTTTCTCTAACTTTCACACTTCACACTTCTGTCACACATCTTTTATCCTCTCACCTGTTTAAAACCCTCGAAGTGACACTGTACAAGTTTGGCTCAGTTTGAAAAAGTTGAGCTTCATGACTGTGCGTAACTTAGTGCACGAGTCATGTATTTACAAAATATTTACATGGATGAAACAGGGTTGTTAGATGGTACCCTGATATTACTAAACACTATATTGTAATGAAATACTAATATTAATCCTATATCTATATATTCTAACTTGTTGTAGAAATCAATCTAATTTAAGGGAAATAATCTAACTATCTAAAAATGAAAATGATGTGAGATGAGTTATGTACCTTTCTGAGATGGGTGATGTGAAATGTAATAAAATTCTAAATAATGTTTTAATGCAAAAAAAAAAAAAAAAAAATATATGATTGATATATTTATTCTACATGGTGTAAATAATGTATGTTATTTGTATACTTTTATCCTATAAGGTGTAAACTACATTAAATGATGGCGTTGTTGAAGTGTTGATTAAGATGGAATAAAATAAAGTGAAATGAAATGAACTAAATGGTATTATTCCTATCTACACTAAATGATACTGGTAGTATCTAAACTTTTTATTCTAGTTTTTTAATTAGCTGTTATTAAGTGTAAGTATTATCCTAATCTAATTCTTTAATCCTAATCTATTTTTATGTTAAGTAAGTGGGTAAATTAATGATTTATTTAAACTAAAAAAAAACATCTATTTATATTCCCTAAATCTAATCTACTCTATGTTAAAGTAACTAATCTAACTATAACTTATCACTATATTAAAACTGTTATAATACATATCACAATATTAGGTATATATACATGGTATCTATTTACCTCAGGGTATTGGTTGCCATAATGTTTAGAAATTGCTTTCGTTGGCATAGTTTATATATACATAATTATCCTGGGTATACTAAATACACTACACAGTCATACTTGTGTTCTATGGGTATTATTTCACTTGTAGATTTCGCAAGTAACGTCGACCAGGAAATTCGTGTCTGTTATTTATGCAATGTTTTGACACTGTTCTTCCAAGATTAACACAGGTGATTCACCGGAACACAAATGGAGCATAGTAAGTAACGAGCTGTCTATGTACACACGGTGATACACTTGTTCCTGGAGCATAGTTCTTATTTTGCTGTCTACGGACACATGGTAGTTCAATGTTCTTAGCACACAGTCTTGAAAATCATGTCTATGTAATAAATAGGATATTTTACACAGGATCTTCTAAGAGTACTAATTAACCTTTCTTGCACTACCTACTCATGTGGAAATCAGGTATTTCTACCTCAGATGGTCGACTCAGGGTATCTGCAAGAATGTTATCCTTACCCTTAATATGTTCTATACTAAAAGTATAATTCTGTAATATCAATGACCACCTGTAGATGCGGTCGTTGCGATGTACCCCACTTTGTATGACCGTGATCGGGGAGTTGTCAGTCTGGACCACAAAGTGAACACCCGCTAGAAATCGATGCAACTTCCTCACCGCGTAGATGACGCTTAGGGCTTCCAACTCTGATATGGAATATCTGGACTCAGCAGGTGTGATCTTGCGGCTCACGTAGCAAATTGGATGGAAGATGCCATCATAAAACTGGCCTAGTACTGCAGCGATGGAAATCCTGCTGGCATCTGTCCTAAGATAATAAACGAGCCTAGGATTAGGCAAACGGAGGATTGGTACATTACTAAATAGGAGTTTCAATTTTGACAATGCAGAAATTAATAATGCATCTTTGACATCTAATTTTACTGATGCTTTTAAAACATTTGAAAATACACTTGTGATTTCGGCTAAGTTCGGTATGAACTTACTATAGTAATTTACTAAACCCAAAAGACTCCTGGCCTGCTTTTTTGTTGTAGGCATGGTCAGGTTCATAATTTTAGTAATAATTCTATTTTCAGTTTTTTGTTGTCCTTGTGAAATGACATGACCCAAAAAATCAATTTCTTCTAGGCCCAATTCGACTTTGCTCGGTTTGACAGTGAAACCGAAGAGTCGCAACCTATCGAAGACATGTCTGAGTTTCAGTAAGTGTGTTGTCCAGTCATCTGTATGGACACAAATATAATCTATATACGTCACTGTATTCGTCACTCCATGAAGTAAATCTCTAGTTAAGCGTTCGAAAGTGGCAGGAGCGTTACAAAGTTCGAAAAGAAGAAAACGCCACTCGTAGAGACCTAAAGGTGTTGAGAAAGCAGTAAGATGAATAGATTCAGTCTGCATAGGGACCTGCCAATATCCCTTAGTAAGGTCTAATTTAGAGAAGATTTTGGAAGTGGACATGTCCAGAATAAGATCTTCGCAGGAAGGAATTGGTTCTGCGTCGATCTTAGTGACATTATTGAGCTTTCTATAGTCCACACACAGACGAATTGTGGAGTCTTTTTTCTTGACAAGGACGATTGGAAAGGAGTACTCAGATGTCGATTTCTGAATGATCCCACTAGCTTCTAAATTAAGAATTTCCTTATTTAGACTTTCTCTATAGCTGAGTGGGATAGAGTACGGCCTGCATTTGATAGGCTTAGAGTCCGAAAGAAGAATGGAGTGTTCGATTCTGTCCGTCCTACCTGGAATGTCGGAAAATATGTCCTTATATTCCGTTACTAACTCTATTATCTGTCGTCGTTGCTCGTCTGTTAGTCCCTGTTCTAATCGTATAGAATCTAATGCCGCAGTTTTGTCAACAATTGGAACAGGTAGTTCCATCCCGTCGTCGTCTACCTGATTCAGTACAGTTGTGGTGCTAAGTGCGTTTTCTGTAACCTCACTAGGTGTATGGATATCGTCGGATTTGCCAGTCTCGCTAATTAGTGTAGTTGCGTTGTGTATGTCCGTCGTCTCATCAATAGGTGTGGATGCATTGTGTTCGTCTGTCTCTAATTCTGTCTCTTGTCGTGAAAAGTAAGGTTTCAACATGTTGATATGAAATATCTTTAAGTGTCCGTTTATCGATATTTCATAGTCGACATCTGAAATTTTACGTACCACCTTGAATGGCCCTTGCCATGAGGTCAATAATAATTTCGTTTGTCTGGAAGTAAAAGCAGTATGTCTTGATCTGGTTCAAGATTAATAGTTCTCGCACCTTTATTTGCGTACTGGCGGTAGATTTGACCCTTCCTCTCTAAAGCTCCCTTGGCTATGATACACGATTTCATAATCTTGTCTCGTGTCTCTGTTACAATTTCATAAGGTGTTTTAGGGGTTGGAATTTCAATGGAATTAGTTACTACCTGATGATAAATTGTTAGGGGTCCACGTGGGTTAGCCCCGTACACTAATTCAAACGGTGAGAAACCCGTGCTTGAATGGGGAATCTCCCGATAGGCGAACAGCACTGTTGGTAACAGTGTATCCCAATCAGCTGGGTTTTCTGCTGTCACCTTAGCCAGCATATGTTTCAGATCTCCGTTAAGTTTCTCTACGATTCCATTGCTGGCTGGATGATACGCTGTTGTAAACTGTTGTTTAATCCCCAACATTTTAGTAAGGGCTTGCGTTGCAGCCGATATGAATTATGTTGCACGGTCGGATAAGATGGTACGTGGGAATGCGAATCGTGAGAACAAGTGTAGAAAAACATTGGCAACGTCTTTGGAGGTGATGTATTTCAAAGCTACTGCCTCAACCCACCTTGAACATAGGTCCACCATTGTTAAAATGAAGCGATTTCCTTTGCTGGACACCTGGTTTAGGGGTCCAACAATATCGACCGCCACACTCTCAAATGGCCTAGAGGCCAGTGTTGAAGGCTGCACTTCAGCTGTAGGATGTTTACCCTTACGTACTAGTTGTTGACAGACATTACATGAACGACAAAATAGTTTTATGTCGTTACAAAAACCCTGCCAATAAAAATGAGCCTGAATTCTGGCCCTGGTTTTGTCGTATGCAAGGTGACCAGCAAAGGGTGACTCGTGTGCAATCCTTAGCACAGTTTGGCGGTGTTGTACAGGTAACACCGTTTGCTGAATCTCATGGTTACCCGTTGTATAATAGCGGGTAAGAATACCATTATTAAGTCTAAAAAACCATGATGCGTTTTTCGTTACTTTTGCTTTTTCTTTTAATAACTTCAGATACGGAGACACACTCGGATCAGCTTTTTGCTGGTCTATGAATTTTTGTCTGCTGGTATCATCTGTGCTAGTTGGTGATAGCAACAGTAGTCTTTCATCCTGTAATGTGTCTTGGTGTTTCATAGTATCTGCTCTAGTTGTTGCATTAGCTGCATTTAATTTATCCCATGCAGCTATTTCTTTGTTCGTGAAATGTTTTAATTGGGGTAAACATCCCAAAATCAAATCAGTACAAGGGTTATCTAAAATCGCACATGTAAAGGTACCAGAAAGGAAAGGAGTGTTAATACGGGCTTTTGCCAATGGGTAAATTTCAATATTACCCGAAAAAGTTCGGCATTTGACTGAGTCACCTGTGTAATCACTTGGATTCACCAGTTCCTTTCTAAGACCTATAAGAGTGCTCCCACTGTCCAGCAAACATTGGCATGGTTTTTCGTTGACCAATGCATTGTGGAACACCAAATTGCCTCTGGAGGCTAATGCTGCGTTTACACTCTCAGTGGAGAATGGTACTGTATGCCCACATTCTAATTTTCCGTCTGCATGAAATTGGTGACATCGTTCACAACTGTCAAAGCTCAATACATCATTTACAGAACAAACATTTTCAGCTTGGTTAACAGGTAATTCATTTTCAACTTCACAGTCAGTCTCACTCTCACTATCAGATGATGTATCAATTAACACTGCATTGTTGGCTTTCATTCGTTGGCGGCCCAGGCACTTATTTGAATAATGGCCGTAGCTGGAACAGAAGAAGCATTTGACTGCACGCCTGTATGCACGTCTCTTGTTTTGTTGCTTCTTAATGACATTCTCAAGATGTGCCGGATAGTTAGGCGATTTATCACACATAGAATAAGTATCATGAAAAAGTTGGCAATACACACATTTGGGTAATTTTTGGTCTTTTTTGTCGACTCTCTGAAATGGTTTTTTATTACTCCGATAGCTTTTAGGTTGGTCCTTAACAAAAGAAACTATTTCAGAGTCGCTATTAGATGTTTTAAAAATCTCCCTATTGGAGGAAAAATAAGCTGAGCCTTTTTTTTCAAATTGTTCTATGGTCTTAATGTCTGACTGCTGAAGAAATTTAGCGAAAGGAGATGGTATTGTGGATATGACTTTATCCATGGCTATTAAATTTTTTAGTTTTTCAAAATCCTTTCCTATGTTTGCAGCATTAAACCATCTATTTAGTACGCTCTGGACATTTGAGACGTAATCAATGAAAGTCTCACTGGGTTTTGGTTTCAGGTTGGAAAACTGTACGTGATACCCAGGGGCATCAAGTAAGAAATGTTGCATTATCCTATCATGGATGTACTGATAGTTAGATCTAAGATCAGTTGGTATTGATTCTATCACTTTAAGGGGCTCCCCACTAAGGTTCTTCATGTAAATCATAGCCCACATTTCGATTGGTACTTGGTGGTACTTAAACTGATATTCGACATTTTCTGTCCAGGCTGATATGGAGTCTCCTTTACAGAATGGTTTAATAATATTTTTATACTTATTAAATTTATTTTCTTCCTGCTGACTCTTTAGTTTAGTAGCGGAGATCTCTAAGTGTGAATCTACATCCATCCCTTTCATTTTTAATTGTGTCTCTGATTCAACTTGTATTTGTTTTTCCTTAACTCTTGCCATTTCATCTATCTCTTTTTGCTTTAGTTCTTTCTCCTGATCTAATTGCTTTTGCCTTAATTCTTTTTCCTGATCTAACTGCTTTTGCTTTGTTATCTCAGCTAGTTGTGCCATCTCTTTCTGATGTTGTCTATCCCGTTCTTCCTTTTCCTTCTGCTGTTGTCTATCCCGTTCTTCCTTTTCCTTCTGCTGTTGTCTATCCCGTTCTTCCTTTTCCTTCTGATGTTGTCTTTCTCGTGCACGTTCATCTCTCTCAGCGTCTTTTGCTTCCTTAAATTTTTGGTCAGCATATTGCTCTAGCTCCTTTCCCGTGTATTGTAAATCTTTGCCTGCTTTTATGAAATCAGCTAAAGTTGCCATATTATTGGGTTATTAGCTAGCGTTGACAGGCACTTCAATATTTACTCACTTATTTATATTAGAAATATGAAGTAATTTAACTCCCTGTGTACACAAATATAATGTTCGATTACACACTGACACAATGGATCACCCAAAAAAAATTATACTCATAAGTCACACTCTGAAAAAGAGATGCATTATTAATCATATTGCATTGAAAATAGTTTGAGTATACTCATCTTAACATTCCAGATCAATCAGGTACAATCGTTTGGCACCTCAGGTCAAATCGTTAGGCACTATGACATACACCTTGTGCTCTTCTTCCAAACAGCTGTTGTTCTGCCTGGTTTACAGGTGCAGTAACAATTAACAACTTGTAAATGATATATGACTTTAGACAATTTGGTACAATCACATCACATGCCCCCGAACATTACAATGTAGTCTAATTAATATTAAATGTCAATGTCCTGTCTTCGTTCTAACGTCGTATGCCTTGCTTCCCTATTCTAGTTTAATCTATGGAAGTGTTGTGCAGGCCAAGTCTTATTTGCTTAGCAAAAGTAGTGCCATCGTGACGGTAACAAAATAGAATAGGTATATAAATCATTAAATAAATGCTTTGAAATAAATATAAAGGTAATAATAATGTTTAAATAAATAAATATATTCAATAAATAATGTATTTGAACAAATAATGTTTGGTATAAGCCAATGATTCAGGCGAGCAGCCGCTTTGCGATTTGTCAACAATCTGTCGCCGATTGCAAATGGCGTAATACAGCTGTTTGTCAGCCGTAA
Source organism: Cepaea hortensis (assembly GCA_963921405.1). NCBI lineage: Eukaryota > Metazoa > Mollusca > Gastropoda > Stylommatophora > Helicidae > Cepaea > Cepaea hortensis. The sequence continues at coordinate 87,990,293 of OY992891.1, forward strand.
TACGTCAGAGGCGCAGCGCTATTTTTAGATTGGAAAATCAATAATGTTCTCGGCTCATTTTGTTTTGTGTATCGCTCCGCCATGAATCACATTTGACAACTATTCATAAACAAATAAGTAATTACATAAATAAATGATAGAAAACAATAATATCAATACTTACAACTTAGAAGAACACATGATTATATGCACAAAATATCTCATTAAGCACAAATAAATATTATTTGGTCACGATAGGCACAGCACAGCTCGCAACTCGACCTAGTCTGCACACGTCATTATCACAATAACACAAATTAAACCCCGTGATTAAATAACAATAATACTATTTCAGAGCCGTGGGTGAGTGTTTTAGCTTGAACAATTGTCCAAGCCAAACTTCTGACACCACTTTAATCCTAGCCTGTCAGCAACCGATGCGTCAGGCATTACAGGATCAACTTCTCCCGTACCACACAAAAATATTGCAAGTCGTACGAGAGGTATGAATGATACATTTTATTGCCGTTGGCTCTTGACAATAGATTACTGCACAAAAACGGTCGCTATTAAATCACACATAAAGACACAGAATTCCCTCTCTAGTCAATATCCTAACCCTACAGCTAACTCTATCTATTTGGCTAAGGAAACGCGCATCGACACTAATCGATGCGCTCACTATGAAAGTCAGTCCCCCGTCTGACTATTCTACTCGCGTGGCTACACAGCCCGCGGAAGGACCTTGTGCGTCCTTCAGCTTTTTGCGTGCTGCAACACTCAGCACGCTTAGAGTAGCCGTTTACTCTTGAGTGGGAATCCACTTCTCCGTGGCTATCACGTAGGCGTGATTCTGCCGTGACCAGAGTGCTTACTCTCTGTGGTTGACACCTCCGTGTCTCATGAGAGAACTAGTTAATAGTTCCCCTCCCTATCACCTACCCTGCCCTCATGTAGGGGCACTGGGTTACCTCTAATCTACTTGAGGTAGACCACTCATTCAGGGTGGTCTTCTATCTTGAGGTAGACCACTCATTCAGGGTGGTCTTCTATACTTCAGTCTTTGACACATATCTCTCTGTGGGAGAGATCATCGTATCTCACTAGACAGCTACCGCCCTCCTAAGCTTGACATCCACCAGTCGCTGGTGGATAAGGTACCATAAGGTGCTGTCTCGCCACGGTTCATATCTGCTCCTGAGGGTGTGTGGGGCTTAGGGACAACACCCCGACATATGAACCTCAATTTATACGCCTGGCGACAATAATAAAACCAACAAACAAAAACGACCCTTAGGCTGGGACCATGGAACTTAAGAACCATGACCCTGGCATCTTAGACGATCTAAATGAGATTTTCAGTTCATTAAAAATGAACTGTTAAAACTGTTTTCATGGTAAAACAGCAGTTCCAAATGCAGACTGTCACGGTGATCACAGATTAATTACAGGCACATTATTGGTAAAGTTAAAGAAAGTCAAGTATACAGCAGCAAACGCTAAATATGACTTGTGCAAATTGAAAACTGACAAAGAAATACAAAATAATGTTAACATAGAAGTAAAGAACAAATTTGATATATTGTCTGATCTAGAGATCCTATTTCAAGATGTAGATGATCAATGGAAATGATGAAGAATTCAATCAGTTGTGCAGCAGAAAAAGCTATTCCAAAAGTAAAGAAAGTGGGCCGTAAGACATGGATGACTGAAGAGATTTTACAACTAATGGAAACAAGAAGACAGAACAAAAATAATCCTGCCAAATATGAAGAAATTCACAGAAAAGTCAGAACCTTATGTAAGGAGGCAAAAGAAACATGGCTTGAGAAAAATTGCAGAGAAATTGAAAAACAACACAACAGTAACAATGCGAAACTAATGCACTAAAGAATTCAGGAGCTTACTAATCAAAGAACACGTACATCAGCAGGCTGTCTAAAGACAAAAGATGGAAGAGTCATAATAGAAAAAAGATCAGATCTTACATGTATGGTCAGATTACGTAAAAAACCTTTATGACGATAACAGAGACAAACAGTATGATTGATTATTTGGTTGTTTCGAGATTTGGAATTTAAATATTGAGCACAACCCACTACTAGCAACGCTGATCGCATCCTGGTATGAACCTAAGGCCTATCCACGTCAATATGGAAGCACTATACTCGAGTTTCGCTCTCGTTTGAGCTCGTCAGTAGTGCATATCCCTGACCCGATCCGGAAACAATCCCCGGATCACTGCCGCGTGTGAAGCGGGTGTGTAACTGTCGTGATAAGTACTTGTTCTCTACTATAGTGTCTTGAGAGATATTACTTCTATAGTGTCGTCCCTGGAGTGAGGGGAATCAACACCCACATTTATTTCAGTTTCAATATCACTATTCTGGAGATATCCACCAGACCCCGTCCACAACACTCCCTCAGTCCAAAGACGCCTTCTTCTCACTCTTGCTCACCCCTGGATCATGCCTCCTCTCATTCTTCCCCAACATAACATACTTGACAACTCTAGCCTCAACAAATAAATACAAGAAATTTATTAAAGCTAAGAGTATATGTGGGAGAAGTGTGTGTGTGTGTGTATATAATGTGTAGAATGTGTGTCGTATATTCTAAGGTGTATATGTAGAAATCAGACCACCAAGCTCCGGATCACAGTCAGATCATCATTGTACGAGTCACACCATATCATCACGGGTCAGTAAACAAAAACCTCACCACACGCCGTATCCCTCTTGTTCGATGTTGATTCTCCCCGGTAGCCCCTTTGATTACCCAGATACCTGGTCACCAATCATGAATATATTCTGATACTGATCCGGCAGCGATCATACACCCTGGTAATAAATGTCTATATGGTTCCGAGACATAAAGCTTCCTTGCCTAGTGAAAACAAGTAACCCTGTTCCTTGGAATAAATGATTCATTCTTACGAGTCCTACTGTTTTCACTATTACACTGTTCTCGTTCTTTGAATTAATTCCTATTAATATTTCACAGGTGATGTGAAAATGTTAAAACACTCTAATGTTATTTCACTTGTAGTGTGAAAAGCAACAGTCTAATGTTATTCCACTTGTAGTGTGAAAAGCAACACTCTAATGTTATTCCACTTGTAGTGTGAAAAGCAACACTCTAATGTTATTTCACTTGTGGTGTGAAATAATGAACACGATATTGTTCCTACACCCGTGGTGTGACATAATAAACCCTTTTCTCATGGGCCAAATGCACAGGCCACTGAACAGATCTCCTCGTACCAAGTTCTCCATGATACGAACAATTCAGCATCTGTTCTTGGAAAACCCGAGGGGAACCTGTGAAAGAGACACAACAGACTCGGTGAGAGCAATCTGATACTGACTCCTATTAGATGAGTTTATGCCTACAGTCTTACTCAGATCCAAGACAGTGAATCAATCGCTGTCACGTCAGAGGAGCTCATCACCATGACCTGAGCTAGGGCAAGACAAGGAAAGACCAATATACTAAGTGTGGGGCCCCAGTAGACCCCCACTGGAAGATCCCACCATTGGACATTTCCCCTATCCCCCCAACCATTCCCAATCACACTAAATATCATCCCCTTTCACTATGCTCAACTAGCTGAGCGGATTTACATCTACACTAGTTAGTTTAACACTGCGACTGTCTACTGTCGCCGACACTGTTTGTATACTTGACTACAAAGCAACCACTACGTTAAAGTTCTAAACTCTAAATATCATTTTACTATTCTACATTATTAACATTTAAATGCCACGTGCAGATACCCTATGTATTCCCAGCTCACAATCCGAATTGAATCGCCAATTTGCCATGAAAGACACATGTTTTTCTCAAATACACTGATAGTAAACACGCGCTATTCTTTTCACTTCATAATAACACTCCATTATTTCTTTCCCGTTAGCCTAAGTCGACTTTATTGTGCACACTCCTGACAAAAAGTATGTATTTATCCAGTCTAGGCTATCCTCGTGACGTCATTCTCCTGTCAACAACATGTGGCAACCGAATCACGGCGGCGCTTTTCCTTTCATCTTGTGTCTTGTCCAAGACAACAGGGAAACTCTTTTCCCGTTTCTCCGGGGAATCTTCATAGACTAGCGGCGCCTTTGATGCGACGGAAATGTCCCCACTAGTAGCAAACAATTTGTAACTTTGAATATAGCCTGCCTCTGTTGTTTCATTATTTTATCGAGAATTATAGTGATTTCGTGACAGTAACCACGCGGCACACGCTGGGCACGCCAAATTATCATAACAGAATATCACAACGTCACCCATCGTAGGCTATGCTCAAGATTGCCCAATCACCGCGACTGACGTCCGTCAATCGATGTGGACCCGAACGATCAGGACTTTTCACTGGCAAGGGACACCAGGCCTCATAAAATCCAGTGAGCAATAATCAATAATCCGTAATGTAAGTCCCATCAATTTGAAGATCTGCAACCATCTCTACCATTTTTGCATGTCTTACTCTCGAATGCCTTTGTGTAGTCAATAAAGCAAAGTTGTATATCTTTGTTTACTTCTAGAGAATGTTTAATTATTGATCGCAACATATACATAGCATTTACTGTACCCTTTCCATCTACAAACCTACATTGTTCGTCTCCTATTTTAGGTTATATTTTCTTCCTCACTCTTTGCATGATAATTCGTAGCAAAATCTTCGTGATCTGACTCATTATACTAATTGTTCGATGTTGATCACATTCCTAGGCTCCTGATTTCTTTGGGGTTTCAATAAATATAGAATTACATAATTCAGAAGGTATATCTCCGGTATCATATATTGTGTTCAGCAGTCTGGTGACTTGATCTATTCTATATTCTTCTAACGCCTTAATCATTTATATTGTGATGTAATATGAACCAGGGGTCTTGCCAGCTTTCACTTGTTTAAGAACATTCTGAACTTCCGTTTTCAAGATTGGCGGTCCTTCATTATTATTTCAAATATCACACTGCTCATCTCTTTTAACATCATACACGTTTTTCACATAATCTGACCATACATGTAGAATATGATCTTTTTTATTGTAAGTTTGCCATCTTGTGTTTGTAGACAACCTCCTGATTTATAGGTTCTTTTATTAGTAAGTTCCTGAATTCTATTGTGCATTGGTGTGGTATTTTGATTGTTGTGTTGTTTTGTTTTTCAATTTCTATGTAATTTTTCTCAAGCCATGCTTCTTTTGCCTCCTTAGATAATATTCTGATTGTCTGTGAATTTCTTCATAATTGGCAGAATTATTTTTTTGTTGAGTCTTCTTACTTCCATTAGTTGTAAATTTTCTTCAGTCATCCATTTCTTACGAACCACCTTCATTAATTTTGGAATAGTTGTTTCTGCAGCCATACTGATTGAATTCTTCAACATTTCCCACAGATCATCCACATCTTGAAATAGGATCTCTATATCAGGCAATATATCAAATCTGTTTTTTACTTCTGTGTTGAATTTCTTTTGTATCTTCTTGTCATTTCTCAATGTACACAGATCATATTTTATGTTTCCTGTTATATACTTGACTTTCTTTAAATTTACCCTCAATGTATATGTAAGTAATCTGTGATCACTATAATAATCAGCACTACGAACTGATTTTACAATTGTTAACGCATTTCGAAACCCTCTGCTAATCAGAATGTAATCAATGTGGTTTCTACTCCTGATGTCAGGACTCCTCCATGTACATTATCTTCTAGTATGATGTTTAAACCATGTGTTTCCAACAATATTTCCTGCTCTTTTGCCCATTCTATAAGTCTGTATCCTCTTTCGTTTCTCTCTCCCAAACCATGGTGTCCTACTGTGTATTCATCACCTTGACTGCCCACTTTTGCATTGAAGTCACCTATTATGATGTTTATTTCTGTATTCTGACATTTCTGTAAAGCAGACTCCATGTCATTATAAAATGTACCTATACTATCTTCACTGGATTCTCATGTTGAGGCATATTTTTGAATAACATTTATGTTAAAAGGTCTGCCGCTTAATTTAACTAGCCGAACTCTGTCTTTCACAGCCCAATATCCTTGAACAGATTTTGCCGATCCAAGATAATTGCTACCCATCTTTGTCGTTCTTCTCCTCCAGAATAAACAATTTTAAAATCTTCATTTGTCTGAATCCCTGCTTCTTTCCATCGCCTTTCGCACTTCCCAAATATATTAATTTTCTCTCTTTACCTAATTTTTCGTCGTCACTTAACGTCCTAACATTCCATGCTGCTAATTTTAATGTCCCTGCCCTTTTCTTGTGATGATCTGTAAATAGTCGAATCATCATAAACGGAGATCTAGCCAGAGTGAAGAGACTAACAGGAAGACTCCAAATGCGATAAAAAGATGAGTGTAAACAAGATATGAAATCTCTTGGCATAGATCCAGACACGTGGGAAAGAGTTGAAACCGACAGATGTTCCTCGATGAGAGTTGTACGAAACGGACTTGTGCTCTTTGAGCGCAATCTGAACCAACAAACTGAGGATAAGAGGCACAGGCATAAAATGCAGTCACTTACTGCGGGACCAGCCTCTTCTTTCAGATGCGTAAACTGACAGAGATTGTCACTCTCGTATTGGACTATACAGTCACCAGTGGTGCTGTCAGGTTCATCCCCAGTGGCACAACTCTATAGTTCTACGGGGCTGAAAGAGGCCTACTACTACCTTATCGGTCACGTCACGAGGAAAGGAGTGCCCTATGTCCACGTCGCACATTCAGTAACAAAGTTTATTTGCAGCCACGCCTTCACCAAAGTTAGTTCAGCAGAAAAAGCAGCGGCTGCAGCAGGATATAACAATATGAATTGGAAACAAATAGGTATATTTAGCTTCTGCAAGAAGAAACATACTAAACACAAACACGTTGCTCCCGCATGGGAACTGAGTAGTTGTGGTTTTTGTTGTTTGTATTTCGTTGTTTTATCTATCTGTGTTGTCCTGTCCTTTACAAAGATTCTGTGAATCGAAACGTCGGCCGCCCTGTGTGTCGTATTGTACGCTTTTGTGTGTATTTTATTTTATTATTCATTTTATATATCTATTGATTGCTTCTTATTTTGGATTTTCACCTGTATTCCGGTATACGATGGATCTCCTTGTAATAATAATAATAATAATAATAATAATAATAATAATAATAAGTCTTTATTTTCAAAGGGTTAAGAATTGGGCACGCAGGCCCGTCTGACATTCTGCCCTTCTTCTCTATTTCCTCTCATACATTCTTTCATTCAACATCACTTATGAAGCAACTTTTGACAACAAAAGAACATTAAAACGCATGAAAAATAATCAATAACAAATGACTCACTGAAGCAATGTTTAACATGGGCATTATAAATACCTAAGGAGGGTGTAACGCGCCATACATAAGGGAATGTTTTTTGGCTAGTTGTCGTTTGAGATAAGTTACCATTATTGTCTTTTTTGTGTTGTTTGTTATGGGGACATGTAGTCTGTACTAAGGTAGTGTTCAAACAGGTTGCGAATGTATGTATCATGATTGGTGGTGTCTTTGATTTCTTGTGGAAGATTGTTCCACAACTGAGCGGCAGAGTATGCTAAGCTTGTTTTATATAAGTCTATCCTAGGTTTAGGGACATAAAATATATTTAGTCGTTCGCTATGTCTAGCGTTATATTTAAACAATGGCCAAAGGTAGCTTGGAGCATTTTGAAATAGGATTTTGTGAATTAGTTTGGTTTTATTAAAAAGCAGGCGCTTGTGGAGTGGCAGTAACCGGAGACGTTTATATAGGTTAGAATTGTCGGTAAGCTTTTCACCATTAATTAAACGCACTGCCCTTTTCTGGAGTGAATATAGGCGTTTTGTTATTGATTTGGAGTATCCATCCCAGACTGTGGAGCAGTAATCAATATGTGTTTGTATATGAGAAGTATAGAATAACTTTCTTGTGTTTTCGTCAAGGAAATTTTTAATTTTGGCAAGTTGGTATACTTTTTTGGCTATTTGTTTAACTAGAGCATGAACATGTGAGTTAAAAGTTAGATTTTGATCTATGATAACACCCAGTGTCTTGTGCTCGGTGACACTTTCTACAGGCGTGCTGCCAATGTGCAGCTGAAGAGTTCTCTGCGAGTTTAGAGTGTGAAGTCTTTGCCTGGTTCCTATTAACATAGACTTTGTTTTAGTAATGTTAATTTGCATGCGGTTTGCATGACTCCAGTTAACTACACTATTTATTTCCTGTTGCAAGGATAATTCTAGCACATTACGATCAACAGCGTTTGTATATACTGTGCAGTCATCAGCAAATAGATCGCAGGACGACGACAGATTTAATGGAAGATCATTTATATAAATGGCAAATAATAGAGGGCCAAGAATAGACCCCTGAGGTACTCCAATATTAATGGTAATGGCTTGAGATAAAACTTTATTGTGTGATACTACTTGCTTTCTGTCTAATAAGAATGATTTTATTAATGTCACTATATTAAAACTTACTTTCATTGTTTCTAGTTTTTAATTAGAATAGTATGATCTATCATATCGAATGCTTTCCTAAAGTCTATAAACACCGCTCCACATAGAGTATTGTTGTTAATATTTTGATGCAAGTTTTCTATCATGTTTGTTAGTGCCTTATGGCAAGAATATTTTGGCCGAAATCCTGACTGACTGTCAACTATCAGTTTATGGCGAACTAAGTGATCTAGTGTTGTTTTGTGGATGTGCTTTTCTAGCGGTTTGGATAATGAGGATAATATGGAAATTGGTCTATAATTACTCATGAGACGATCGTCTAGAGGACCAGCTTTTAAATGAGGATACACTTTAGCGATTTTAAAGGCTGATGGGAAGTGACCTCTGGTTAGACATTGATTATATATAAAAGTTAGTGACTCGCAGATCGCCGGTGCAGCATGGCGAAGGATCCGACTACTAATTCCATCTAGTCCTGATGAGTTATTGTTTTTTAGATTACGGAGATGAGTAAATACTTCAGTTGTCGTCATTAGCGGTATGTTGGAGGAAATGTGTCCATAGCATTTGTTCTCACAGAATGATGATAATAAAGATATGTCATGAGGCGCATCTGGTATTGCAGCCTTCAGTTGGTTTATGTCGGACTGAAAGTATCTACTGAATTGATCACATGTAACCTGATTTGATGGTAATGATTGTGATGATTTGTGTTTGTTTGTCAAGGCATTAATTGCTTTCCATATATCTTTAGTGTTGGTTTTATCTATTACTATGTTCTTAAAATAGTTTTTCTTTTCCTTCCGAATAACATATTGAACTTTGTTTCTCAGACTACGGTACATAGTTAGATCTCTATTTTTGTGAGCCCTGTCGCGATCTCTCATAAGTTCAACTACCTCCTGTGTGATCCACGGGGGCTTTGTGTGATGTTTAACACGAACTTCCTTAAATGGAACATGTTTATCAAATATACTTAGAAAGGTCTTTAGCCAGTGGTCCAGAGCATCGTCTGGGTCAGGAAGCTGGTAAACATAATCTAGAGATGAGTTGACCAAATCTTGTAAGAAGACGTCTCGATTGAAATTTTTGTAATTTCTATATTTTATGCTTATATGTTTGTGTTTGGGAGTTTTGGTGCCCCTTTTCGACCACGTGCAACATACTGGATAGTGATCGCTCATTGCATTGATAGGTACACTACATTCTGTGATGTTATCAGCACACGTAGTATAAATATGATCTATAAATGTTGCAGATGATTTAGTGATTCTAGTGGCTTGTTTGACTAACTGTTGGAAGTTATGTGACTCTATTATGTTTTCCCATGTTTTGTTTGATTTGTTAGCGTCTATGTTGAAGTCACCTAGCAATATTATTTCCCTAGCATTACTAAAGACTACATCCATCATAGTGGTGAATTTTTCATACCAGATATTTCCTGCTCTGGGGTTTCGATAAAGATAGCCAACTACTAGCGGTATGCAATTTTGAAGTTTAACCTCTATCCATACACACTCAATCTCACAGGTTTCAAAGTCTAGCCTGCGGTGGGCGTTAAGCGAGTTGGAAATATAAACTGCAATACCCGTCTCTTGTTTCTGATAGGGATCTCTTCTAATGGTTTTAAAACCTCTGATAGCGATGTCATCATCTGAGATGTTGCCATTTAATCGACTTTCGCTAACGCCAAACATGTGAAAATTTTGATTAAGTATAAGTGATAGTTCGGGCAGCTTCCCTAATAGATGGCATATGTTTACATGCCCGATTCTGAGCCCATTATTCCTGAGCCAGTGATCGTACTTATTAGACATTTCAACAATGCGTAATCACAAGTTTAAAAGCAAAACACACACACACAAAGTGAATACAACTTACGTCCCTTATTACAAAAACACACTCTAAAGTACAGAGAAACAGTAATAGCTCTGTAAATATATAAAAATACGTACACAGATCCGTAAGGAAGAGCAGTGAAGACCCCCTCACTCACCGTGAAAACACAATTAGAATTATTATAAAAGCTATACAGCTAAGTACTATCAATTAATATAAAGTCAATATATGCAACGTGTTTGTGTTTAGTACGTTTCTTCTTGCAGGAGCTAAATATACCTATTTGTTTCCTAGTTCAGGAGACTAAGCGTTCAGTGGTGTTAATACACGATTCCTGTCCTTCCGGCGAAATAAAGGTTATCAGTCTCTGCGTTAGCCTCGTGTGAGTTACAATGAAAGCACGTTCATCATGCACTTGTAATTGCACTCCCGTCTCATAGCTTGGATAATGCATGTTGAGTTGTTGAGTTGAGCTAAGAGCCGATATCACTGCACTCAGGAAATTCCCATATGGTAGAGCGGTAATCTCCATTACCTCACAACAAACATATAGTTAACCTCATTACCCTTTCCAAATCCTCAGATATAAACAAACCACTACATGGGGACAAGTCCAAATGCTTTACATTTACTAGTTATATAATTATAGAAACGAGAATGGATAGCAAGCATTGACACTCCGTCGAAGATAATCAGGAATACAATGAGTTTACTGCATAGCAATGAAGTAATAGTAATCAAGAATAGGAAATATTGTGGCTAATGTTGTTTGCTAGGAATGGCGCCGACAGCCAAGGCAAAGACCACACGTGTCACAATCCTAACTAGTAGTTTGATTCACTCAGGACAGATAATCTATCTTTATGATCTAACCAACCATCCCACAAAGAGTCCTAGTATTGAGAATGTATTCTAGTTACTGAACTAGATCAACAACTCACGTAAATATATTCCACTTATCACTGATCTATATTTGCCAAGCCCGGCTTTGAACAAAGAAGTCGCATGCAGGAAAATCATCTCTACGGTACGGATCATATCGATCTCCCTTGATTTAAATAAATCTATAGGATAGTATAAATGAATCCATTACACAGTAGTTTATTCTATATGCTATGAACACTTCCAGATTTTAAAATTAGGCGTCTAGAACAAATTACATGTGGAACGTGGCTTAAGGATTTCATCATCCCTGAGAATGTTTTCCTCGACCCTGTCCTGCCATGTAACTTCAATACTTATAGAACACACAGGCATTTCACACATAATTATTATAAGGTATGTATATATATTTATATTAACATATTTATAGCTTTCCCCTTTCCGAAATCTGGCTTTTCTCTATACGACATACGACAGTCGGGGGCACTGAAAAGGGTTTTTAATCTTAAAATGTTTAATGTCTCAATGTGGGCTCTGTCTAAATTTGGCCCGTCGTGTCGCCCTGTATTCAGTAGAGAAAGTGAGGCCTATTTCAGTTAGGACGTCCCATGTGTTAGTCCAAGTCCAAGTCCATTTTGCAAAAAAAAAAAAAACCTGTCCACTAAATATCACCAGCCTCCGTGGCATCGGTTATAATAGTGATGGTTCATGGTGCGGAATGAGTTTGTTAACTTTCTTTGCGCCATTGTTAGCTGGCTTATCGGTTGAAGAGTTTATGCCTGTGACGTCAGCTGTTTACTCAGTTTACATTTTAGGAATACTTCACCTAAAATCTATGGGGCAACATAAACATACTCTCCCTGCACAAAACTTCCATTTCGTCTAGTCTGTTTTTCCAAGCCTGTTTATACAGCATTCCGTTTTGGCGTAGACTCCTGTTTATTCTTCGTCCTGGTACAGATAGCATTGCATGGTGCCCGAGGGAATGTTTTAGAAAGTTGCAGGAGGCTTGTACATTTTCATGTCACAATGCTCACCTCTAAGTCAGTTCCTCCTAGGGAGAACTGGAATATCAACAAACTGCAAATTTCTAAAACCTCATATCTACTCTATCTCTTCATCATGGCTTCTTTTATGCTCTAGTTCTGTTAAAGTATCAGGAACATGAAGTCGATTAAAGAACTCGGTACCTACACTCATTTTTCCAGGCACATATTCAATCTGAAATGAATATTTTTGTAAAAGCAGTCACCATCTCATCGGTTTTGCATTCAAGTTCCTTAAAGCTGCTAAGAAAATTAATCGTTGGGGATCATAATGTACAGTGAAATGCAAGTAAGCTTTAAATTTATCCACAGCCCAGATTAATGCTAAACATTCTCTTTCTATTGTAGAATAACTTCTCTCCGCAGAGTTCAATTCCCTACTAGGATATGCAACAGTAAATAGTACTGAGTGTTTCTCTCATTTTCTCTGAAGTAATGTAGCGCAAATTCCAATGTTGCTTGCATCAGTACGAAAAATAAATGGTCGTTTGAGATCTGGAAGATGAAATACTGGTTCAGTAATTAAATCTTTCTTGAGAGCTGATTAAGCATCTCACATTCGGCCGACCATATGACTCTCCCTGGTTCCCCTTTTTGTAAGATTGGTTAGATGAGCCGTGCGGGAATTGAAGTCCTTTATGTATTTCTGATGGAATCCACATATTGATGCTAAATATGACATCTTTTATTTTTGTTGTTGGACACCGTGCTAGTTGTAGCTTCTCAATGTTTCCCCCATGAGGAGTTATGTATCCTTGAGATACTGTATGTCCAAAAAATCAAGTTGTTGGAATCCTATCTGGCGTTCTTTGGTCGTGCTGTTAAACCAGCTTCCCTAAGTCGTTTGAAAAGAAGGTGGAGTGCCGTAATATGTTGATAAGAATTCTCTGTAGCAATTAGGATACCATCTATACATTTGCTTATAGCAGGATGTTGAAGTGTGTCGAGTAATTTTAGCATCATGCGTGCAAAGACACCAGGTGCATTACTAAATCAAAAGGGAAGCACATTGAACTCATAGTGACCATCAGGCGTACTGAAGGTCAGCCATGGTCAAATCTCTGGTTTCACCGGAATCTGATAGTATACCGTACTGAGGTCAATCGTTGTAACGTGCGTTGCCTTGTTTAGACTAGTGAAGAGTTGGTTCTGGTCAGGAAAAGGTTCGGCCTGAATTTCCGTTACAGTATTGCAATGTCGATAATCTATGCAAAATCTATGTTCTCCGCTGGGTTGTCTAAGTAAAACCAAACTTGCCCTGTAAGGTTACTGTGTTGGAGATATAATCCCAATTGAAAGCATTTGCTGGATCTCTTCTCGTAAAGTGCTCACTTTGGCATTAAGAACTCTCACACGTGTAGTGTCCATCATTGTCATGTCATACGCCACTAAATCTGTTATACCTGGCTTGTCAGTAAGTCTTCTGCATATGTAGCTAAGAGGTTTGAATGTGATGTTGTTGATCCATGCTTAATGTAGAACTGATGTCCGCATCGCGATGTGTTTCTTTAGTATGCAGAGTGTAATCTACACCTATACCGTTTCCATGGTCTACTTCTGTAGCCACTGCCAAAGCCTTCAAATGAGCTGTGTCGGTGGGAGGCCTGTCACTGTATTTCCGCAGGAGGTTTATGTGATAAATCTTCTGTTTGCCTCTAATGGACATCTTGTAATTAGTGCGAGAGATTTTCTCATTCACTTCACATGGTCCTTTCCAACCGATCTGCAATTTTGACTTGTAGAGTGACGTAACAGCATTTTCTCTCCCACTTCTAACTATCTGAATTTAGCTTTCTTGGTGTAATAGCGAGCAAGTCTACTTCGCTCTTAACGCAGATTGTCTGGCGCTAATTTCCAGCCGTATTGTAAACGCTGTTTTAACTCCGCCACATAGGTGGACGCAGTTACAATTGTCTCATCTTCTTGATCATCAGTCCAGGTGCGAAGTAAATCCTCACGTGGTTCCCTTGATCGGATTACCAAACAACAGAGTTGCTGGTGCAATTCCATTTCAGTGATGGGGTACCTCCCAGAAAGCGAATAGTGCTGCTGGTACATAAGTATCCCATGTCTCTGATTTTTCATGAGCAGTTTTCTCAAAATAGTGACAAGAGTACCGTTAAATCATTCCACTGTCCCATTTTAAGCCAGGTGATATGTTGAAGTGTGAATCTTTCGAGGCTTGAAAAGTATAAAACCTTTTAGCATTAACTTCCCTCTGAACAGTGATCCATTGTCAGTTAGAATTCTAACCTAGTACATATGCCAAGTAGAGCTTCAGATACGTGTTTTAATCGTTTCATGGCATACAACATTCCATTCAGGCGTACACTCCTAATTACTTACTTCGTCCTGGTAAGGAAAGCATTGCTTGGTGCGCTAAGGAATGTTTAAGAAAGTTGCAGGTGGCTTGCACATGTTCATGTCACATGCACGATAAGTCAGATGTTGTCTGGACCATTTGGGATCGTGTGTATAGTATACATGAACAGATGCAACATCGTTGCCTGGAGAGAATGGCACGGCAGGATGTGACAAGAGGACTGGCTGACACACATTCTCTGAGGAAACGTCAGGCGGAATCATAATCAGATTCCAACAGGTACCATTAGTACTGGGACTCTTCTATGGTTGCTGAAGATTAGGACAGAGCGTCCATAGAAATGTCCCAAGTGTTGTAATGTCGGTTCTCGACTCAACTCAAGATGTATATGGTGTTATTTTTGCCTTTATCTTCTATACATCCACACTGATTATCTAGAAATTTCTGGTTTTATTATCTTTTTTTAAAATTTATTCTGTGAATTATAACTCACATTAATAGTTCAGTTACATGACGCATTAATCTAATTGAGCGATGTTCTCGAACTCTGTTGTACAAGATGTTTCTGGTAGAACTATGACAATAAATTTCAAGTTATCGTGACGTATATATCTAATGCCGGCTTCTTGGCCTAGAGGCTAGCGACTTTTCTCCGTAATCTCGTATATTTTCGTAGGTAACGTGACGACGGTGAGAATCAGCAGTGGTTCGAATCGCGTCGGTAACTTACGGAGTATGTGAGACGGCCGCTCAGAAAGCAATGGCAAACTACTGAGCTGTAATCTTGCCAAGAAATCAACAATCAACTGAAAGATGTTGATGTTGACAGAGATGTCCTGTAAAGGATATGCAAAACATTACATATATCTATGGTAATAGATATTATTAAACAGGTTTGTATCATGTCTATACCCAATTTACCAACAGCTTTAATATCATCGACACGGATTCTATCCCGCCTCGGTGATTTACGTTTCTTTATGTGTTGCATTGCATTTTAACTTCTGCTTTCAACATTAGTAGGTCCTTCATATTCATCATAACTGTCTGTTTCCGATCTACCATCATCATCACCATGTGCCATGCCGATAAGCATGGGCGGTCATGTTTTGCCATCACACTCGATCACCGAACAAGTGGATCAGCTCCGTGTTCCTGTCTCAAATCTCAAAGCAACAAATTCATAAGGCCTAGATGGTATCAGTAATAAAATTCTTCGCTGTGCTGCACCAATTATTAGTGAGTCCTTGACGTTCATATATAACCTATGCCTGTCCAAAAACTACTTTCCATCTGCCTTTAAAATTGCTAAAGTTTATCCTCTACTTAAAAAATGGCTCACCTGTTAATAGCGTCTTGGGTAATTATAGACCTATTTCCTTACTATCGTCGCTATCAAAGCCATTAGAAAAACACGTACATAAAATAACATTACACCACTTAATTAACAACGATCTAATAATTGACAGTCAATCTCGGTTTTGACCTAAATATTCTTGCCCTAGTGCCCTAACAAAAATGACCGATAACTGGCATCTTTGTATCAACAACGGCAATGTGTGTGGACTTTATTATAGCAGTATTTGTAGACTTTAAAAAGGCCTTTGATATGGTAGATCATGATATTTTAATTAGAAAATTCAAACAAATGAAGACTAGCACCAGTATGGTGAACCTAATTACGTTATTTTTATCCGACAGACAAGTAGTGTCCTTCAATAACTGTCTATCAAGACCCACACAACTTAATATTGGTGTGCCTCAGGGCTCAATACTAGGACCTCTGCTTTTTGCAGGTTAAATTAACGATCTTCCTTCATAGCTAAATACATCGTGTGATCTATTTGCAGACGACTGCACTATATACACTAGTCATGAAAACCTTAGTGACTTAGAGAGCTCTTTACAAAACGAACTTGATCACCTTAGTAGATGGAGCAATGAAAACCACATTATTATTAACATCGACAAAACCAAATCCATGCTAATAATCACCAGACAAAAGCTACAGACCCTAACCATAACTGGGGCACCGCTCGATCTCCACTTGGACACGTTACCTATAGTTAATGTAAATGAACACAAAACATTAGGTCTTTTAATTGACAGACATCTAAACTGGAGCTCTCATGTTCACGTCCTCACCAAGAGAATAGCACAAAAAGTTTAACAATTTACTAACATTCAGCACTTCTTGGATGAAAGCACACGAAAAATATTCTATGCATGCTATATCCAATCACCTCTCGGCTATTGTTCCACAGTCTGGGATGGGTGCCCTAAATCTAATATGAAACGACTGTGTTTGCTTCAAAACCGCGCTATACGTCTAGTTTCTGGCATACAGTACGTTGAAAGTAATAACTTATATAGTCATCTAAGACGTCTACCACTTCGAAAGCGATTCCTTTTTAACAAAGCCAAATTAGTGAATAAAATTATATCTGAAAATACCCCAGAGTATCTTTTACTGTTAATTCAGTCTAATGCAATGAACAGTAAGTGCTTAAATTTATTACAGGTGCCAAAGCCTAGATTGGACCTATATAAACCATGTTTCGCGTATTCTGGTGCTCACTTATGGAATAACCTTCCACCAGATCTGAAAACGCCAATGAGTCCCTACACATTCAACCGAAAACTCTTTCAATACTTACTTCATACCGACTATATGCCTCCATAAGTCACCTAATGGTATAATTTTTTCAGTATAATTTTTTCACTATCATTTTTCATTGTGTGAGTGAGAGAGTGAATGAGAAAGAGTGTGACTGAGAGAGTGAGAATGAGACAGAGAAAGTGAGAGAGTATGTATGCGCTTGAGCCTGCAAGAGTGAAAGATTAAGGGAATGTCTGTGTACACGTATGTGTGAGAGATTGAGTGAGAGAATGAGTTAGTTTGAAAGAGAGGTTGTGTTGTGTGTATACCTGTCTGTGTAAGAGAGTGAGAAAGTGAGTGTGTGAGTGTGAATTAGAGAGCCGCTGAGTGAGTGAGTAAGTAATGGAGAGTGAGTTAGTAAATGAGGGGGAGAATTTGTGTGTATGTGCGTATGTGCGTGTGTGAGTGAGTGTGAGAGCGAGTGAATGTGCAAGAGAGAGAGAGAGAGAGAGAGAGAGAGACAGTGGGTGAGTGAGAGAGTGCATGAGAAGTTAATGAGTGAGTGAGAGAGAGAGAGAGAGAGTGGGTGAGTGTGTGTGTGTGTGTACTTGTCCGTGCGAGTAAGAGAGTGGGTTAGTGTGGTTTAGAGAGTAAATGAGTGAGTGTGATTGAGAGGGTGAGATTATGTGAGGCAGCGTGTATGTGTGAGTAAATGTGTGGGTGGATGGGTGGGTGTGTATACGTGTGTCCATATGTGTGCATGCGTGTGTTTGTGTGTGTGTATGTGGGTGTATATGTGTGCACGTCTGAATGTGCGTATGGGTGTGTATATGTAAGTATGTGTAAATGTGTGTTTGTGTGTGTGCTTGTGTGTGTAAGTATGTTTATATGTGTGTTTATACGTGCGTACATGTGTGTGTGTTTATATGTATGTGCGTGTGTATATGTGTGTATGTGCGAGTTTATATATGTGTATGTTCGTGTATGTATGTGCATATGTATGTGTGTATGTGTGCATGCATGCAGTGTATGCGAGGGAGTGCGTATTTGTGTGTATGTGTGTGTATGTATGTGTGTATGTGTGTATGTGTGCGTGGGTATATGTGTCCATTTGCGTGTGCATATCGTGTGTATGCTCGTGTGTGTATATGTATATGCTTTCGTGTGTATGCGAGGGATTGTGTATTTGATAGCGAGAGGGTGTGTGTATGTGTGTGAGTAAGAGTGAAAGAGAGTGTGATATTGAGTAAATGAAAGATGGAGAGAGTGACTTAATGGGTGAAATAGTGATTGCGAGTGAGAGAGAGAGAGAGAGAGAGAGAGAGAGAGAGAGAGTGGGAGAATGGATTTGTTAGTGTGTGTATGTATGTGTGCGCGCATTGTTTGTGAGTGTCTATAGGTGTGTGTTGGTGAGAAGAGAGAGAGAGAGAGAGAGAGAGAGAGAGAGAGAGAGAGAGAGAGAGAGAGAGAACGAACGAACGAACGAAAATCTTTATTTTCAAAGGGTTAAGAATTTGGCACGCAGGCCTGTCTGACATTCTGCCCTTCTTCTCTATTTTCTCTCATACATTCTTTCATTCAACATCTCTTATGAAGCAATTCTTTGACAACAAAAGAACAATAAGCATTAAAACGCATGAAAAATAATCAATAATACATGATTCGTTGAGGCAATGTTTAACATGTGCATCATAAATACCCAAGGTGGGTGTAACGTGCCACACATATGGGAATGTTTTTTTTTTTTTTTTTTGGCTAGTTGTCATTCGAGATAATTTACCATTATTATTGTCTTTGTTGCTGTTTTTTTTTTTTTTTTTTTTTTTTTTTTTTTTTTTAAGGGGGCATGTAGTCTGTTCTGGGGTAGTGTTCAAACAGGTTGCGACTGTATGTATAATGATTGGTGGTGTCTTTGATTTCTTGTGGAAGATTATTCCACAACTGAATTGCAGATTATGCTAAGCTTGTTTTATATAAGTCTATCCTAGGTTTAGGGACATGAAGTATATTTAGTCGTTCACTATGTCTTGCGTTATATTTAAACAATGGCCAAAGGTAGTTTAGGGCATTTTGAAATAGGATTGTGTGATTTAGTTTAGCCTTATTAAAAAGTAGGCGTTTGTGGAGTGGTAGTAACTGAAGACGTTCATGTAGGTTAGAATTGTCTGTAAACTTATTACCATTGATTAGACGCACTGCCCTTTTCTGGAGCGAATAAAGGCGTTTTGTTATTGATTTGGAGCATCCATTTCAGATTATGGAGCAATAATCAATATGTGTTTGTATGTGGGAAGTATAGAATATCTTTTTTTGTGTTTTCGTCCAAGAAGTTTTTAATTTTGGCAAGTTGGTATACTTTTTTGGCTATTTTTTTAACTAGAGCATGAACATGGGAATTAAAGGATAGATTTTGATCTATGATAAGACCCAGTGCCTTGTGCTCGGTTACACTTTCTATAGGTGTGCTACCAATGTGCAGCTGAAGAGTTCCCTGAGAGTTTAGAGTGTGAAGTCTTTGCCTCGTTCTTATTAACATTGATTTTGTTTTAGAAATGTTTATTTGCATGCGGTTTGCATGACTCTAGTTAACTACACTATTTATTTCCTGTTGCAAGGATAATTCTAGCACATTACGATCAATAGCGTTTGAATATACTGTGCAGTCATCAGCAAATAGATCGCAGGACGACGACAGATTTAATGGAAGATCATTTATATAAATGGCAAATAACAAAGGGCCAAGTATAGACCCCTGAGGTACTCCAATATTAATGGTAATATCTTGGGATAGAGATTTATTGTGTGATACTACTTGTTTTCTGTCTAATAAGAATGAGTTTATTAATGTCACTTACTTTCATTGTTTCTAGTTTTTTAATTAGGATAGTATGATCTATCATATCGAATGCTTTTTAAAATCTATAAACATCGTTCCACATAGAGTATTGTTGTTAATATTATGATGCCAGTTTTCTATCATGTTTGTTAGGGCCGTATGGCAGGAATATTTTGGCTGAAATCCTGACTGACTGTCAGCTATTAGTTTGTGGCATCACAAAGATGGCCTAAGTATAGGCCATCTCAACATCTATCATTTGCTCATTAAATTACCTGAGCTTTCGGTAATACTGTGCAAACAATTCCATGTGTTTGGAATCACAGAAAGTCGTCTCAACGACAAAATATCCGACTCTGAAATCACTCTTAAGGGGTTTAAAGTAATTCGAAGAGACGCAAATCAAAAATTAGAGACAGGTATTGCTGTATACATTTCCAATTCTCTCAACTGTTACCGTAGAAGTGATCTCGAGTCAGTAGAGATAGAATGTGTTTGGTTAGAGGTGAAGCCAGCCAGCCAACTCATTGGATACCTATATAGGAATCCGTGTGCTGGGTACAATTGGTATGACTGTTTCACTACAATGATGGATATAGTGTTTACAGAAGGTAGAGAAGTCATGATATTAGGTGACTTTAACATAGATATTCCTAAATCCAACCAGACATCGGACGATATCATTCTTTCTTACAATTTCAAACAACTAATAAACCGTCCCACAAGGGTTACTGACACATCCTCAACTATAATTGATCATATATATGTTACTTGTCCAGATAATATTGTTGAATGTTCTGTTCCTGTTTGTACAGTTAGTGACCACTACCCGGTATGTTGTACATGGTCAAGAATTGGGTTCAAACCTCTTAAACATAAACATGTAAGTATCAAATTTAGGAATTTTAAAGCATTCAATCAAGATTTATTTTTGCAAGACTTAAGAAAAGCAGCCCTTGATCACGTTTACCAACTTCCTGACCCGGACGATGCATTAGCTTTCTGGACGAAGACAGTCTACAATGTGTTCGATAAACACGTGCCAATCAAAGAAGTTCGAGTCAAAAATCAACATAAATCCCCATGGGTCACTAGAGAAGTGCTGGAAATCATGAGAGAGCGAGATACAGCACACAAAAATAAAGACTTCATCAACTACCGCAGACTAAGGAATAAAGTTAAATATGACATTCGTAGGATAAAAAAAGATCATTTAAAAAATTTGATTGTAGATAATTCAAACAGTACAAATATATGGAAGGCTATTAACTTGCTAACCAATAAGAAACGCCCTACAGAATCAGCAATACCAAATTCTATAACATGCGATGAATTCAGTTGGTTCTTTCAATCAGAAATAGAGAATCTAAAGTCTTCAATACCAGACTCATCGTGTAATTTAAGTTCACTGGCATCATTCTGTGAGGAGAAGTGCACCAGAAATATTCCCGATGAGATTCCTTTAATGTCTGTTGCAGACGTTTATAAATATCTCTTGAACCTCAAATCAACAAACTCACACGGCCTAGATGGTATCAGTAATAGAATTCTTCGTTGTGCTGCACCAGTCATTAGTGAGTCCTTAACGTTCATATATAACCAGTGCCTGGCCAAAAACTACTTTCCATCTGCTTTTAAAATTGCTAAAGTGTTTCCGCTAATTAAAAATGGCTCAATCGATAATAGCGTTTTGGGTAATTATAGACCTATTTCCTTATTATCGTCGCTATCAAAACCACTAGAAAAACACATTCATAAAATAACGTTACACCATTTAATTAACAACGATCTAATAATTAACAGTCAATCTGGGTTTCGACCTAAATATTCTTGCCATAGTGCTCTAACAAAAATGACCGATAACTGGCACTTAAACATCAACAACGGTAGAATTTGTGGAGCGGTGTTTGTAGACTTTAAAAAAGCTTTTGATATGGTAGATCATCATATTTTAATTAGAAAACTAAAGCAAATGAAGACAAGCACCAACATGGTGAACATAATTATGTCATTTCTATCCGACAGGCAACAAGTCGTGTCCTTCAACAACTGTCTATCAAGACCCACACAGCTTAATATTGGTGTGCCTCAGGGCTCAATACTAGGTCCGCTGCTTTTTGCAGTTTATATTAATGATCTTCCTTTATATATCAATACAACTTGTGATCTATTTGCTGACGACTGTACTATATATACTAGTCAAGAAAACCGTAGTGAATTAGAGAATTCTTTACAAAAGGAACTTGATAATCTTACTAGATGGAGCAATGAAAACCGCATGCAAATTAACATCGGCAAAACCAAATCCATGCTAATAACGACCAGACAAAAACTACAGACACTAGCCATAATTGGATCACCGCTCGAACTCCGCATGGGCACGTTACCTATAGTTAATGTGACTGAACATAAAACACTAGGGCTTTTAATAGACAGCCATTTGAACTGGAGCTCTCATGTTCACGCTCTTACCAAGAAAATAGCACAAAAAGTTTACCAACTTGCTAACATTCAGCACTTCCTGGACGAAAACACACGAAAAATATTCTATACATGCTATATCCAATCACATCTCGATTACTGTTCCACAGTTTGGGATGGTTGCCCTAAATCTAATTTAAAACGACTATGTTCTCTACAAAACCGCGCTATTCGTCTGGTTTCTGGCATAAAGCACGTTGAAAGTAATAATTTGTACAGTCATCTAAGACTTCTACCACTACAAAAGCGCTTCCTTTTCAACAAAGCCAAATTAGTGAATAAAATTATATCTCAAAATACCCCAGAGTATCTTCTGCCGCTGATTCAATCTAACGCAATGAACAGCAAGCGCCTAAATTTGTTACATGTCTCAAAGCCTAGATTGGACCTATACAAAACATGTTTTGCCTATTCTGGTGCTCACTTATGGAATCATCTGCCTCCAGATCTGAAAACTCCAATGAGTCCCTACACATTTAACCGAAAACTCTTTCAATACTTAATCCATACCGACTATATGCCACCATAATTCATTTACTGGTATAATTGTTCAGTATAATTGTTCATTATAATTGTTCACTATATATATGTGTGCGTGTGGGAGCGAGAGAGAGAGAGAGAGAGAGAGAGAGAGAGAGAGTGGGTGTCAGAGAGAGGGAGAGAGTGAATGCGTGTGTGCATGCGTGTGTGTGGAGAGAGTGATTGTGTCAGTGCATGCATTCATACGTGTATGTGTGAGAGTGAGTGAGGGAGTGTGTGCGTGCGTTCATGTGTACGTGTATGTGTGAGAGAGTATGATTGAGAGAGTGAGTGTGTGTGTGTGTGTAGGATTGTGTGTTAGAGAGTGAGACAGTGGGAGAGTTGATGTGTTAGTGTGTGTGTGTGTGTGAGCGCACGCATGCGTGTGAGTGTGTGTATATGAAAGAATACAGAGAGAGAGAGAGAGAGAGAGAGAGAGAGAGAGAGAGAGAGAGAGAGAGAGAGAGAGAGAGCTGAGCAGATGCATGTCATGTAACACGCATGTTATGTAACACGCGAATCCATATGTTTGTGTATTCTCATCTGTCATATTATAAGTTAAATACCATTAGATTTTATCATGTATAATCTAAACTTATGTTCATTACTGTAGTTTGAGTGAGGGAGTGAGTGAGTGTGAATGAGTGAAAGTGAATGAGTGAGCGTGAGAGTAAATGAGTGAGCGTGAGAGTGAATGAGTGAGCGGGAGAGTGAATGATTGAGCGTGAGAGTGAATGAGTGAGCGGGAGAGTGAATGAGTGAGAGTGAATGAGTAAGCGTGAGGGTGAATGAGTGAGCGGGAGAGTGAATGAGTGAGAGTGTCTGTGTGTGTGAGTGAATGAGTGAGAGTGAATGAGTGAGCGTGAGAGTGAATGAGTGAGCGTGAGAGTGAATGAGTGAGCGGGAGAGTGAATGAGTGAGCGGGAGAGTGAATGAGTGAGCGGGAGAGTGAATGAGTGAGCGGGAGAGTGAATGAGTGAGCGTGAGAGTGAGCGGGAGAGTAAATGATTGAGCGGGAGAGTGAATGAGTGAGCGTGAGAGTGAATGAGTGAGCGTGAGAGTGAATGAGTGAGCGTGAGAGTGAATGAGTGAGCGTGAGAGTGAATGAGTGAGCGTGAGAGTGAATGAGTGAGAGTGAGAGTGAATGAGTGAGCGTGAGAGTGAATGAGTGAGAGTGAATGAGTGAGCGTGAGAAGGAATGAGTGAGAGTGAATGAGTGAGCGTGAGAGTGAATCAGTGAGCGGGAGAGTGAATCAGTGAGCGGGAGAGTGAATGATTGAGCGTGAGAGTGAATGATTGAGCGTGAGAGTAAATGAGTGAGTGTGAGAGTGAATGAGTGAGCGGCAGAGTGAATGATTGAGCGGGACAGTGAATGCGTGAGAGTGAATGAGTGAGAGTGAATGAGTGAGAGTGAATGATTGAACGGGAGAGTGAATGAGTGAGCGGGAGAGTGAATGAGTGAGCGGGAGAGTGAATGAGTGAGCGGGAGAGACAGAATGAGTGAGCGTGAGAGTGAATGAGTGAGCGGGATAGTGAATGAGTGAGCGGGAGAGTGAATGAGTGAGCGGGAGAGTAAATGAGTGAGCGGGAGAATGAATGAGTGAGCGGGAGAGTGAATGAGTGAGCGTGAGAGTGAATGAGTGAGCGGGAGAGTGAATGAGTGAGCGGGAGAGTGAATGAGTGAGCGTGAGAGTGAATGAGTGAGCGGGAGAGTGAATTAGTGAGAGTGAGAGTGAATGAGAGAGAAAGAGAGAGTGTGTGTGTGTGTGTGTGTGTGTGTGTGTGTGAGCGTACGCATGCGTGTGAGTGTGTGTGTATGAAAGAATACAGAGAGAGAGAGAGAGTGAGAGAGAGAGAGAGAGAGAGAGCTGAGCAGATGCATGTCATGTAACACGCGAATCCATATGTTTGTGTATTCTCATCTGTCATATTATAAGTTAAATACCATTTGATTTTATCATGTATAATCTAAACTTATGTTCATTACTGTAGTTTGAGTGAGAGAGTGAGTGAGTGTTAATGAGAGACAGAATGAGTGAGCGTGAGAGTGAATGAGTGAATGTGAGAGTGAATGAGTGAGAGTGAGAGTGAATGAGTGAGCGTGAGAGTGAATGAGTGAGCGTGAGAGTGAATGAGTGAGCGGGAGAGTGAATGATTGAGAGTGAATGAGTGAGCGGGAGAGTGAATGAGTGAGAGTGGATGAGTGAGCGGGAGAGTGAATGAGTGAGCGTGAGAGCGAATGAGTGAGCTGGAGAGTGAATGAGTGAGAGTGTCTGTGTGTGGGAGTGAATGAGTGTGAGTGAATGAGTGAGAGTGAATGAGTGAGCGTAAGAGTGAATGAATGAGCGTGAGAGTGAATGAGTGAGCGGGAAAGTGAATGAGTGAGCGGGAGAGTGAATGAGTGAGCGGAAGAGTGAATGAGTGAGCGGGAGAGTGAATTAGTGAGAGTGAATGATTGAGCGGGAGAGTGAATGAGTGAGCGTGAGAGTGAATGAGTGAGCGTGAGAGCGAATGAGTGAGCGTGATAGTGAATGAGTGAGCGTGAGAGTGAATGAGTGAGCGTGAGAGTGATAGAGTGAGCGGGAGAGTGAATTAGTGAGAGTGAGAGTGAATGAGAGAGAAAGAGAGAGAGTGTGTGTGTGTGTGAGCGTACGCATGCGTGTGAGTGTGTGTGTATGAAAGAATACAGAGAGAGAGAGAGAGTGAGAGAGAGAGCTGAGCAGATGCATGTCATGTAACACGCGAATCCATATGTTTGTGTATTCTCATCTGTCATATTATAAGTTAAATACCATTTGATTGTATCATGTATAATCTAAACTTATGTTCATTACTGTAGTTTGAGTGAGAGAGTGAGTGAGTGTTAATGAGAGACAGAATGAGTGAGCGTGAGAGTGAATGAGTGAGCGTGAGAGTGAATGAGTGAGAGTGAGAGTGAATGAGTGAGCGTGAGAGTGAATGAGTGAGCGTGAGAGTGAATGAGTGAGCGGGAGAGTGAATGATTGAGCGTGAGAGTGAATGAGTGAGCGGGAGAGTGAATGAGTGAGAGTGGATGAGTGAGCGGGAGAGTGAATGAGTGAGCGTGAGGGTGAATGAGTGATCGGGAGAGTGAATGAGTGAGCGTGAGAGCGAATGAGTGAGCTGGAGAGTGAATGATTGAGAGTGTCTGTGTGTGGGAGTGAATGAGTGTGAGTGAATGAGTGAGAGTGAATGAGTGAGCGTAAGAGTGAATGAGTGAGCGTGAGAGTGAATGAGTGAGCGGGAGAGTGAATGAGTGAGCGGGAGAGTGAATGAGTGAGCGGAAGAGTGAATGAGTGAGCGGGAGAGTGAATTAGTGAGAGTGAACGATTGAGCGGGAGAGTGAATGAGTGAGCGTGAGAGTGAATGAGTGAGCGTGAGAGTGAATGAGTGAGCGTGAGAGTGATTGAGTGAGCGTGAGAGAATGAGTGAGAGTGAATGAGTGAGCGTGAGAAGGAATGAGTGAGCGTGAGAGTGAATGAGTGAGCTTGAGAGTGAATCAGTGAGCGGGAGAGTGAATGATTGAGCGTGAGAGTGAATGAGTGAGCGTGAGAATGAATGAGTGAGCGGCAGAGTGAATGAATGAGCGGGACAGTGAATGAGTGAGCGTGAGAGTGAATGAGTGAGAGTGAATGAGTGAGCGGGAGAGTGAATGAGTGAGCGGGAGAGTGAATGAGTGAGCGGGAGAGTGAATGAGTGAGCGGGAGAGTGAATGAGTGAGCGGGAGAGTGAATGAGTGAACGGGAGAGTGAATGAGTGAGCGGGAGAGTGAATGAGTGAGCGGGAGAGTGAATGAGTGAGAGTGTGTGTGTGTAAGTGAATGTGTGAGAGTGAATGAGAGAGAGAGACAGAGAGAGAGAGAGTGTGTGTGTGTGGTGTGTGTGTGTGTGTGTGTGTGTGTGTGTGTGTGTGGGACGCGCTGGCATCACTACTTTTACGTCACATACTTTTTATGTACACATTTTTCTCCATGTTTAGCCTTGTTTATATTTACAACATTCATTTCACAATGTTTATTTTTCTTCCTATGTAAATGTATAATGCTCTTGATGAACGAAAGACGAGTGATTGGAAGGGCCGAATGTAAGACGGGCCTGCGCGCCCAATTTGTGACCCTAATAAAGTTGATTTGATTTGATTTGATTTGATTTGGCAAACTAAGTACTCTAGTGTTGTTTTGTGGATGTGCTTTTCTAGCGGTTTGGATAAAGAGGATAATATGGAAATTGGCCTGTAATTACTCATGATACAATCGTCTAATGAACCAGCTTTTAAATGAGGATACACTTTAGCGATTTTAAAGGCTGATGGGAAGTGACCTTTGGTGAGACATTGATTGTATATAAAAGTTAGTGACTCGCAGATCGCCGGTGCAGCATAGCGAAGGATCCGATTACTGATTCCATCTAGTCCTGATGAGTTATTGTTTTTTAGGCTACTGAGATGAGTAAATACTTCAGTGGTGGTCATTAGCGGTTTGTTTGTGGGAATGTCTCCATAGCATTTGCTCTCACAGAATGATGATAATAAAGATATGTCATGAGGCACATCTGGTATTGCGGCCTACAGTTGGTTTATGTCAGACTGAAAGAAACTACTAAATTGATCACATGTAACCTGATTTGATGGTAACGATTGTGATGATTTGTGTTTGTTTGTCAAGGTATTAATTGCTTTCCATATATCTTTAGTGTTGGTTTTATCTATTATTAAGTTCTTAAAATAGTTTTTTCTTTTCCTTTCGAATAACATATTGAACTTTGTTTCTCAGACTACGGTACTTAGTTAGATCTCTATTTTTATGTGCCCTATCCCGGTCTCTCATAAGGTCAACTACTTCCTGTGTGATCCACGGGGGTTTAGTATGATGTTTAATACGAACGTCCTTAAATGGAACATGCTTATCAAATACACTTAGAAAGGTCTTCAGCCAGTGGTCCAGTGCATCATCTGGGTCAGGAAGCTGGTACACATAGTCCAGAGATGAGTTGAACAAGTCTTGTAAGAAGGCATCTTGATTGAAGAGAGAGAGAGAGAGAGAGAGAGAGAGAGAGAGAGAGAGAGAGAGAGAGAGAGACAGACAGACAGACAGACAGACAGACAGACAGACAGACAGACAGACAGACAGACAGACAGACAGAGTAAGAGAGAGATTGATTGATTGATTGATTGATTGATTGATTTATTGTCTGATTTAGGAATCGACATCACAGCATTCGGGGCATTCCCATAAGCGCTCCGTCCCCATCCTCAGCAGCCAGCGAAGAGTTCCAACACTGATAGTACCAGTAGCAATCTGATTATATGTCCGTCTCGCCTTTCCTCTGAGCGTTGAGCGTCGGCCAGATCCACTCGTCACTCCTCGCTGTCTCATTCTAGCCAGACCATGGTAATCTATTTGCTCCTCCGAGGTGTACACGTGCTCCCACAAGGCCGCAACCATGTCTGCCTTGTCATGTATCAATACTCCACCAAGTTCTGCAGAGCCAGCCAATCTGTCCACCTGTTTATTTCCCAGCACACCGGCATGCCCCGGAGAAATGATCCAGGCGATGCTTGTCACCCGTGACCTCCGAAGCGAAGCGAGCCACTCCGTACGAAGCCTTCCCGTCCTCACCCTCGTCAGCATGCTTTCTGAATCAGTTACAATCACGATGTGTGTGTGTGTGTCGTATTCTCCATTCAGCGACGAGCCGCAGTGACTGCCTCCACCTCCATTCTTAAGCTGGATGTTGTGGTATCATATGCCACGCTCTCCTGTCCCAAACTTCAACCATTAGTATTGGCTATGAACCCCCAGCCACTTCTCGCCCCTCTTGACACTGAACCATCTGTGTAGATAATCACATCACTCGAGTGAGCATTGTCCTGAATTAGTTGCTGGATTTCCACTTCCGTAGCCCCTGCTGGCCACTCCCAGCACTCCAGGCTTAATGTGATTATAACTCTGCACAAGTCTGACTGCTCCGCTGGCACTCTGACCCACTCCTCTCCACGCCTAATGTTCTCCAAGGGGCACACCTGTCTGATCGTGTCCTCCGCCTGAGCCATCCATGATTTCCCTCTTATCAGTCGCTGACCCTTAACTGCGTCCAGCGCCTCATGCAGTGGGTGGTCTGTGTCTGCAGCTACTCTGAGGTATGCCTTCGCCTGCATCACCTTGAGCCTACCAGCAACAGTCGGCAGACCAAGGATGTAACGCATGCACACCATTGGGGTGTCTCTAGTGCATCCCAGAATGACCCGCATAGCTTCATTCTGTATGCGGACTAACTTCACCAGCTGACTCTCTGAGACAGTGAGCAGACCTAATCCATAATCAATTACTGAGAGGATCAAGTGCTGGTATAGTGTGAAAAGCATTCTCTGCTCTATGTTCATTGCAGCCATAGTTTTAAGTGCACTGAGTCCCTTTTGAGATCTTATCACAACCATCTCCACATGGTCCTTGGAGGATAGGCTCCTGTCAAATGTGATCCCCAGATACTTCAGTTTGTTCTCTCTGCTGACATTTCTACCAGCTATCGCGAGGCTTGGGACATCAGCTCTTACAATCCTGTTGTCCAGAGAGCACCACAAAACAGCCGCCTTTTCCGGGTGGATGACAGCACTCATTTCTGTGCACCAGTCAATCACTTTATCTACTGTCGCCTATAACTCCTAGGCTGTTTGCTCCCTATCTCTCCCCTGCTTATATGCAAGAATATCATCTGCAAATGTTAGTATTCTTCCTACCCCTGGTGCTTCTAGGTTTGCAATCTTGCTCTATACACATTAAAGAGCACCGATGAGACTGCATATCCCTGTGGCAGTCCCGGGGTTAACATATGTGGCTCTGAGGTCCATGCACCCAGACGGAGAGCAACCTGACGAGAGTGCAAGACAGCTGCTATCCAGTTCACCAACCAGCTATTGACCCCCTTCTCCATCAGTGCGGTCATCAAAATATCATATCGAACTCTATTGTACGCATCCTCGAGATCAAGCGCTACCACCATCGTTTCCTGTCTACTCTGGAACCCCTCATAAACATAAAAGGCAAAAGTGGCTGCATTTGACCAGGTATCTTTTCCTGGCCTGTAGCTCCCCAGGCCACTTGGAAGAAGCTTCCCCCTCTCCAAAAAATCCTGCAGCTTAACAGCGACTATCTTCTCTAAAACCTTCCCAAATGTATTTTGAAGGGTGATGATCCTAAAGCCGCTAAGCTTTGACTGATCCTTGAATGGTTTTGAGAGAGGGATGAGATAGCTGTGCACCCAATCCTGCGGTACTGATGCTGTCCTAATGCTCTGATTAAAGCAGTCGGTCATCTCCTCCAGGTCTGCATCACTCAACCCCTTCATGTGACCATACCTGACCCCATCGGGCCCTGGTGCCGTGTCTTTTGCCTTTTTCAAAATGTGTTTAACATCTTCCACCCGTATGATGTCTTCATACTGCATATTCTTCGTGGTTCCAGATAACTCCTCTCTTTAACTGCATCCCTGGTGTACGCATCATTATGATTGGTCTGCACTAAAAATCTCTGGAGAAACGCTTCCCCTTTCTCTTTGTCTGTTGTCACGCGCACACCATCATCTCTATAAATTGTTCCCACTGTCATAGGCCGATCTTTTCTCTACATTTGCCTGTGCAGTTTCCAGAATTTTCGCAGTGTTTTATCAACTCCAACCTCCTTCATGAAACATTCCCATTTTGCCTTTTTGGCCTCTGCAGCACAGCGCTTGAAAACCTCAGCCTTGTCTTTCTTGACATTTTCTGCGGTGTCCACTTCCTCTCGTGAGCTTCGAAGTGTCTGTCGCACTTTCTTTAGCTGCTTCACTGCAGCTCTCTTTGCTTTCCATGCATGGTCTACTTCTGGGGTCCACCATGGGGGAGATTTAACAGTCCTGTTGCATGCCCCTTGTCTGAGGCGGCCAAGAAGGCAATCGGTCCACTCATACCGGAAGGTCTTGCGCGCTCTCCCAGCTTTAACTTTCCTGAGTTTAGAGATCAGGACTGAGCATGGCATGCTATCACTCCCATGGTCATTCAAAACAGTCCACTTTACATCAAGAACTGATGACTGGGAGACAAGTGCCAAGTCAATAGCTGTGTTTGCATCTCCAGGCCTCATTGCCATTCTTGTCGGCCTACCATCATTTATCAGTTAAATATTTCGTAGACTCCTGTGGGTCGTCGCTAAAAGCTACGGAGTTCGTGCTTTGTGCGGCGTTTTCCGCGCTGCGGAAAGAGACCGAGCCATATGGGATAACACCCGGTGCAATGAAGTCGACCCTGTCGACTTTTAAGCGACTTTTTTTTTACCATCATTTATGCAGGCCACATCGGAGTCCACCATGGCATCCGCAAGGGCAACTCCTTGTCGGTTTTCTCCACTACTGTCCCAATCTCTGTTCCTTGCATTGAAGTCTCCACATATGAGTATGTATATATATATATATATATATATATATATATATATATATATATATATATATATATATATGAACATATATGTAGAGAGAGAGAGAGAGAGAGAGAGAGAGAGAGAGAGAGAGAGAGAGAGAGAGAGAGAGAGAGAGAGAGAGAGAGAGAGATTTAAGCGCACGCATATCATGTAACATGCTATTCCATATATTGTGTGTATTCTCATGTTCATATCATTTTGAATGCCAATTGATGTTATAATTTATAACATGAGCACATTTACATCACTGCAGAGTGGTGCGAGAGTTAGGGAGTATGAGTGAGAGAGAGAGAGAGAGAGAGAGAGAGAGAGAGAGTGTGTTTATGAGTGTGCCTGTGTGTGAGTGTGTGTGTCTGTGTAATTGAGAGAGAGAGAGAGAGAGAGAGAGAGAGAGAGAGAGAACGAATGAACGAACGAACGAACAAACTTTATTTTAAAAGGGTAACAAATTGATCACGCAGGCCCGTCTTACATTCGGCCCTTTCAATCACTCATCTTTCATTCATCAAATGTGCATGTTATATTTATATAGGAAAAAAAAAACATTGTCAAATGGATTTTGTAAGCATAAACAATGCATATTACGCATGGGTCATTCACATGGGGGGGGGGGGGGAATATTGTCAAATGAAAGTTGTAAACATAAACAGTGCATATTGCAATGTTGTAATACTCATCCCCCATCCACCCTCACACCCCGCAGCCACCCACACACCCCTCAGCCACCCACA
This sequence comes from Cepaea hortensis, assembly GCA_963921405.1. Lineage (NCBI taxonomy): Eukaryota > Metazoa > Mollusca > Gastropoda > Stylommatophora > Helicidae > Cepaea > Cepaea hortensis. The sequence goes on from OY992891.1 coordinate 88,022,469, forward strand.
CATCCCCACCCACAACACCCCACCCACCCACACATACCTCCACGCACTCACACAGACTAAGGCAAACATACATGCCGCCACAAACCCACTGATCCCCAACCCACACACATTTCCCAACCCACACATACATCCACCACCCATCCCATAACCGACACGCATACACCCACCCACATATTCTCCACCACCTACCCACACACCCGCAACCACCCAGAAAACACACATCACAAAACCACACACACATACTCCCGTCAACCCACACATCCCGCACTTATCCACACATACATCCCGCACCCTCACAATTTTCCTCACCCACCCACACACACATTAGCCAACCTACACCCCCTCACCCACCTTATATCTGGCACCTCTGAACTACACATCCCCCACCTATACACACATCCCCACCCACAAACACATCTCCCCACCTGTCCACACATATCCCCCACCCATAAACACCAAAAAAAAACACACCTCCCACCCAAACACATCCCACCACCCACATATAACCCACCCACACACATCCGCCGCTCACTCATCTTCCCACAAACACACACATTCCCCCAACCATACACTCATCTCTCACACACATCTACCCACTCACGCACTCATCCATCAACCACTCACACCCACACATCAGCCACCCGCCCATCAATGCATGCATCTCCCATCTACCTTCCCACCCACACACACCCCAACCAGCCAGCCAAACACACATCCCCATCCTCACATACAACCGTTATCCACCTGCACATTCCACACCTCCCCCACATCCCCTCCCACACAAAACTCCACCCATAAACACATTTCCCTCTCACACACACACCCTCCACAAGCATTCCTCATACACATCCCCGCCCACACATCCCTCATCCACACACACATCTCCCCACCCACCCACACACAGAGAGAGAGCGAGAGAGAGAGATAGAGAGAGAGAGAGAGAGAGAGAGAGAGAGAGAGAGAGAGAGAACGAACGAACGAACGAACGAACGAACGAACTTTATTTTAAAAGGGTAACAAATTGGGCGCGCAGGCCCGTCTTACATTCGGCCCTTTCAATCTCTCATCTTTCATTCATCAAATGTACATGTTACATTTACGTAGGGGAAAAAAACATTGTCAAATTGATTTTGTAAGCTTAAACAATGGTGTTTCCACCTTGTCGTGGTGGGGGAGCTTGAGTTTCTCAATGACCCTGAGAGCTATGCCGGCCTCCCAAGCCGGACAGGTCAAAGGGTAGAGAACAGACAAAGAGAAACACCCTGGTCCTCCAGGTTGGGGGTTGAAGCGTGGGGTTAACATCCCCACCTTTGTAAAAACCTTTCTTTGTTACGAAACAAATACATGAGCCTCGATATCGGACTGACCTGGGTACAATCTTCAACTGCTCCAACATCATAAGGGAAGAAATACAAACTAGAATCAACTCTGGAAATAAGATCTCGTAACATCAAAATCACAATATATAAAACACTGATCAGACCAGTTGTGCTGTATGGCTCTGAAACCTGGAGTACAACGAAAGGAGACGAAGCCTTGTTACAAACCTTTGAGAACAAAATTTTAAGACGCATCTTTGGACCCATTAGGGATACACAAAGTGGAGAGTGGAAAAGAAGAAGTAACAAAGACATTTATGATCTGTTTAAGTCCCCGCTAATCACTGGTATCATGAAGGCTAATAGACTACAATGGCTGGGGCATATAGAAAGAATGGAAGATAATAGGGAAACAAAACTCGCTTACACTCAGGAAATAAATGACCGTAGACCCCGAGGTAGACCAAGAAGGCGGTGGAGAGATAATACATGTACAGACCTACAAGCACTTGGAATCAACGACTGGCAAGAGAAGGTCCACCAGAGAGACGAATGGAGACGGATTGTATTTGCAGCAAAGAACCTCAATGGCTCGGAACGCTGAAGAAGAAGAAGAAGAAGAAGAAACAATGCATATTACGCATGATACATTCACATCGGGGGGGGGGGGGGGGGGGACATTGTCAAATGAAAGTTGTAAACATAAACAGTGCATATTGTAATGTTGTGAGACACATTTCCCATCCATCCTCGCATCTTTCAGCCACCCACACATCCCGCAGCCACCCACACATCCCGCAGCCACCACACCTCCCCTACCCACCCACACATACCTCCACGCATTCACACAGACCCAGACAAAAACATATGCCACCACCCACCCACTGATCCCCCACCCACACATATTTTCCCACCCACACACACATCCCCACCCATCCCATAACCGACACGCACACACCCAACCACAAAAAAACACACACCTCACACACACACACACCCCACCACCCACATATACCCCACCACACACATCCGCCGCTCACACACATCTTCCCACAAACATACACGTCTCCCACCAACACACTCATCTCTCACACACATCCACCCACTCACGTACTCATCGATCAAACACTCACACCCACACATCACCCACCCGCTCATAAACACATGCATCTTTCATCCACCCTCTCACCCACACACACCACAGAGAGAGAGAGAGAGAGAGAGAGAGAGAGAGAGAGAGAGAGAGAGAGAGAGAGAGAGAGATTTGAGTGCATGCGTGTCCTGTAACATGCCATTCCATATATTTTGTGTATTTTCATCTTTCACATTATCATTTTGTATGTATGCCACTTGAATTTATCATGTATAATATAACATTACTGTAATGTGAGTGAGAGCGTTAGTGAGTGGGAGAGAGAGAGAGAGAGAGTAGAGAGAGAGAGAGAGAGAGAGAGAGAGAGAGAGAGAGAGAGAGAGAGAGAGAGTTGAATTGCATCACCAATTTTTGTACGCTACACTATGTATATGTACAATTTTTTCTCCATTTCTTACAATTTTTGCGAGAATGCTCACGACAATCGTCAGTGTCTCAACTGTGTGTAAAGTGTGGGAGTTTGTTCTTATTACTTTCAGTGATCATGTGAGGCATTGTGTATGTGTCTAGATTTGAGGATGTGTGTGTGGGTGTGTATGTGAGGTATATTAGTGAGTGTGGGGTGGGGGTGGGGAATGTATGTCTGGAGGGGTTGTGTGTGGGGGATGCGTGTGGGTTGATGTGTGATGTGTGGATGGGTGAAGGGATGTGTGGTCGGTGGGGTATGTATGTGTGTGAGGGAGTGTGTGTGGGTGGGGATGTTTGGGAGGGTTGTTGGAAGTATGTGGGTGTTGGTTGGTTGGAGGTGTGGGTAGGGAATGTTTATTTGGGTGGGTTAATGGGTGTGTGGGTTGGGGGTGGTTGTGGGGGATATGTGTCGGGGTGTGTCTGTGAATGGGATATGTCTGTGTGGGTCTGAGTGTGTGAGTGTGGATGGGATAAATGTGAGTGGATGGAGGATTTGTGTGAGCTATGAGGATGTTTGGGTGGGGGATGTATGGGTGGGTGGGGAGATTTGTGTGTGTGGGTGTGGAGATGTGTTGGCGGGTATGTGTATGGGGAGTGCATGTGGGGGATGTGTGTGTGTGTGGGGGGGAATGCGTTTATGGGTGGGGTGTTGTGTGGGATGGGGGAGGTGTGGGATGTGCGGGTGAATGAAGGATGTATGTGAGAATGGGGGATGTGTGTTTGGCTGGGTGTTTGGGGTGTGTGTAGGTGGGAGGTTAGATGAGAGATGCATGTGTTGATGGGTGGGTGGGTGATGTGTGGGTGTGAGTGGTTGATGGATGAGTACGTGAGTGGGTGGATGTGTGTGAGAGATGAGTGTATGGGTGGGGGTTGTGTGTTTGGGTGGGAGGGCGGATTTGTGTGAGTGGGGTATATGTGGGTGGTAGGGTGTATGCGGGTGGTTGGTGTGTGGTTTTGGATGAGGAATGTCTTTATGGGTGAGGATGTGTGTATGGGTGGGGAGATGTGTGTGTGTGTGTGTGTGTGTATGTGTGTGTGTGTGTGGGTGGGTGGTGAGCTGTGTAATTAAGGGACGTGTGATTGGGGTTTGGAGATCGGGGTGGGATGGTTGGGGAGAAGGTGGGTGGAGGATGTGTGGAAGGGTGAGTGTGTATAGGTTGGGTGTGGGAGGGGATGTGTGTGTGGGTGTTGGATGTGTGGAGATTGTGTGGGGGGTTGAGAGTGTGCAAGTGGGGAATGTGTGGGTAAGTGCAGGATATGTGAGTTGGCGGGAATATGGGTGTGTGGGTGTTGGATATGTGGTTGGGATATGTGTGTTTGGCTGAGTGTTTGGTGGTGTGTGGGTGGGTGGTGGAGGATATGTGGGTGGGTGAGTGTTAGTAGGTTATGAGATGGGTGGAGGATGTGTGAGTGTGGGTGGGGAGATGTGTGAAGGTGGGGGGATGTGTGGGTGGGTATGGATGGGTGGTTGCATTCATGTATGCCTGGTTTTGTGTGTGGGTGGGTGGGGGATGTGTGGTGGGTGGGAGGTGTGTGTGTGGGGGGGGGGAGATGATGTATGTGATAGTCTGTGTGGGATATGTGGGTTGGGGGATGGGTGCATGGATGGGGTCATGTATGTGCCTGTGGGTATGTGTGTGGTTGGTGGTGGATGTGTGTATGGGAGACACGCGGATGGATAGGGGATGGGTGAGAGGGTGGGGGATTTGTCTCATAACATGGTAACATGCATTGTTTATGCTTACAACATTCATTTTACAATGTTTTTTTCCGATGTGAATGCACTATGCACTGATGAACGAAAGATGAGTGATTGAAAGGGCCGAATATAAGACGGGCCTGCGTGCCCAATTTGTTACCCTTCGAAAATAAAGTTTGTTCGTTCGTTCGTTCGTTCGTTTGTCTCGACCATGCCACGCGGCTAAGCCATAAAGGTATTTACTTATGGCTTCCCCTTGGGCTTCCCCTTGGTCTCTTCCCTTCGATCTTGAAAGTTGTCACAAAGTTATCCAAGTCATTTTTCTCATAAGATGCAAAATCTATTTTTGACTGTCTACATCTAGTGTTTCTAAACAGTTTACGATCTTCCATCTACCATCATCATCATAAAATACATTTACATATTATGTCCATCTTTATCTTATCTATTCATTGTCCATGTCCACATTTTCTTGGTTTTCTCCTTCAAATAACTACTTTCTGTACGCTTACTAATGTCACATAATTCCTGTATATTTCTTTACATTGAGTTTGTGTCTTCTCATTGTTCTTCAATAGAATTTCGCTGATTATTTAGCCATGCGTCTTTTACTGCCTTGATTATTATTTGTTGGCATGTTTCGTTAGCGTGTACAGCAAAACAACAGTCAGAAGATGGGGCTCAAGAGCTAGAACAAATATGTGCGTCTTTGCAAGGTGTGTTCCTACTAGATCTTACATATTAGAACAACACTAATAACAGTGATTGCTGCATTTATTTGCTGGAACAAATGTATAGAGGTATGTGATGGATTAAAGGTAATCCAATAATAATATAGTGTGTGCTTTATTATGTACGAGGGTAAGTTAATAAGTAAGACACAAATGGCTGTAGAAAAATAACTAAATATGATAACAACTTGAAATCAGTTTATTTGTATACATACATTGTCCCTTTATTTCTCAACATAATTTCCACTAACATTGTTGCACTTATCCCATCGTTTTATCAGTCCCGTCCCTCCCCCCCCCCCCCCCCAAACCGGCTGCATATAACTGCGCGCTCTGTTTTGATTTACCTGCCATCCCACAGAACTGTGTACTTATTGACTCGCCCTCATAACTTTTTCTACCCAGCTATGCGTTTACGGGACAAACATTTGTCAGCATCAACACTGAAAACCCACCTTGGCGGGAGACATTTCACGAATGACGCCGAAGTTGAATGTTAAGTGAAAACGTGGTTTATAAAACAGAGCGCGCATTTCTATGCAGCCGGTGTGGGAGGACTGATAAGACGTGGAGATAAGTGCATCAATGTTGGTGGAAATTATGTTGAGATACAAAGGGACAATGTATGTATACAAATAAACTGGTTTCAAGTTGTTATCATCTTTAGTTAGTTTTCTACAGTGAATTGTGGCTTCTTTATTGTATTCTGCTCGTGATATTATTGACAATTATTTCACTGTTATGTTGTATACATAGAACTTAGATAATGGAACACCACATTGTTGTTTTCCTGATTATTATACTTCTGTCTTAGTTATATTAGTCAAATATAACTGAGCTATCTGCGACATTAGACAGTACTACATGTTTCTGTTAGCGCCAAAATGTTGGGCGGTACTCTACAAACCCAACATCCCACAATGTGCCAACGTCTTCCGGCAGAGGAGCGCAATTAGGAAGGTTCGATCCCTACCCTAGTGCGAAGACTACATGTCATTGCAGGGCATACAATTCCCTACGCCTTGTTCAGCAATTGTTCTAGGATGGAAGCTCCAACATGCAGACAGTTAGTACATTGCTATGCTGATCCGGCAGCTTCTGCAACTAGTCTTGTTCCAGCATATTGGTGCTACCTCTCCTCTGGAGTAAACTATGCAAGCCGGGAGAGGGATTCTGCTGCATGAAGAACACAAGGTTTATGAATTCAGCCCAGCTTTCTGCTATGGAAGAGTATAACTCAATTTGACAAACTATCTTCTGTCAAAATGGCAAAATGCCAGATGCCAGTCTGTAGGCCACATGCTGCATTGTTTACAATCATGAAACTTTCTGCCTGACTGCTCCCCGAAAAGAAAACTGTCTGGGGTGTTTATGCCACAAAATTATGATCATGCATGAGAAATATTCACAATGGGTTGGTTTTGATTTTATTAATTGTTTTAAGTATCTGGACAATTCTATGATAAAGAACGCTATTTTTTTTTCTAATGTCAATTCATAAACGTTATTGTCTCTTACACCCTTCCACAAGTATGTGCACACAATATGCACAACAATTGACAGAGCACTGTGTAAGTAAATATATTTATTTATATATTCCAGGTAATTAAGAAATATAAAAAGCAAGCAATATCAGTCAGGATTGCTGATCACTGAAGTAAAATGCAGAAGATTATACAGGCGCTGCTTGTGCCCACGCTTATGGCAGGTAAATCACTGATTGCGAGAACATAAATATAATTCACGTAGCAAAATCTAATTACAGTTGTTCAGTAATGTCTTGATGTGCAGTGGTCAAACTATAACACAATACACAGCTTCAAAAAGTTATGTGAATTTGTGTTGTGTAAACAGTAGTAAGATGCCAAGTTTTACATCATATTATGTCCTTCAATATAGCTCCCTTTTAATAATTACACACTGTTATTAATGTTAATACGTGTGTTGATAATGTTCCTTGAACATAACCCTTTCACCTTTCCAAGCTGTAACTTCTACTCATAATTATTCTCAGTAACAGCTTAGTCGCGTGACTCATACGACTTATTGTGCGATGTACTTCGCATTATAAAGGGCCTGGTTTCTTAGGCAGAGCTATAAAGATGGATTTTAATAGGTCACTAGGAATGCACCCCGTAGTGTAGATGTCAGTTAGGAATTTTGTTAATATTTTGATTCCAAAATCACATAGAGCCTTAATTTCCTCTAATGTGATGTTGTGTTGTCTGGACCGGATGCTTTCCCTGTTTTCATGCGATGTAGTACATCTTCAACTTCTGCTGCAAGTATTGGTGGACCTTGTTTTGAATATTTACATCCTGTCTCCTATCATCATCCAGATCTTCAGAGATTCCGTCAACCTATTGACTGTATCAGCTTGTCCCATCAATATTGCATTGTTCCTCGATTTAAAACGTCTTGCGGTATTTCGCGTGTTCCTACCTGATATTGTATTTTATACGGACTGCCACAATGTAATAGTAACACTAGGTCGTGAGTACAGAGAATGGGAAGCGGGCCGCACTGAGTTTGAAGTGCAACAACTCATTCAGAGTAAAACACATCATGGTGACAGTCATCTACACCGATGGGTCAGTGGTGAGAAATAGACATGGTGGTTGGGTTTTTTTTTTCTTTTTGCAAAGACTAATGGACGAGTCTTGAAAAAGGAGAGTTCGGCATATAAAACTACGACCTCCCGCATGAGAATGAAGGTGGAAGCAGTAACAGCGGCATTCCGTTGGTTAGAGGAGACTATTGCAACACAAATTGTATTCATTACGGATTCAAAGTGTATGATTAGTCAGGTGGAGAAAAAGAAATGTTTCGTGTGGAATGGCTGTTGTCGCTTCAGAGCTCACAGATTGTGTGAATTGTATGGATATTTTAGCCCTGGCCATGCGGCGATGAGAGGGAATGAACAGGCTGATAGGCTGGCAGGGAATGCAACTCTTGTGGTAGATTGCCTATGGACAAAGGGTAGATGGTCATGCGTTTGTGGGACCAGGTGGAGAAGGCGGAGGAACAGATTGAGAACCCGTATGTGGAAAGAATGAGATTGCGGGGGATTGGCAGGGGTTCTGGAAAATCTCAAAACTGAGAGGGAAGACCAGGAGAACTTTAAATCAGGTATCAGTGGCTGTTGAACGAGCGGATGGAGCACATATGGGAATATCCTGAGTGCAGTGATGTCGGTTCTTAACTCAACTCAATTGTATTTTATTTTTTTTGATACATGGAATGTATGTATACATAAATTAACTTGCATCTATCAAAGCATTGGCACCTTGCCGTCTTGACAGACGATAGTTTGTGCTTTAAAAAGGCATAATAACTTTTAACTATGGCGGTAGCGAGTGTGACTGATAAGGCCAATTTGCGCTGTAAATGTCCGTTCACAGTGGGTGCATGTGAACACGAGGTCATTTCCACCATCATGCACCATCTTACGTCTCAAACGCTTGGTGTGTGACTTTTCTGCAATAATTTTCTCCTTTGACTTTATTCCATTTCTGATATTTGCCCTCCATGCAACACGTTCAGCGGCGACTTGCTCCCAATGTGCATTATTAATGCCGGTATCAATCATGTCCCGCTTACACACATCTTTGTATCGTAGTAGAGGCCGACCCTGAGATCTCTTACCCATCTGTAATTCACCAAAAAAGATATCCTTTGGTATTCTACCATCATCCATCCTCTTAAGATGTCCTATCCATCTAAGTCTACGAAGACTGAGCATGGAATAAACTGTCACACAACCTGATCTTTCCAATACTTCAGTATTTGTGATTTTGTCTTGCCACTTAATACCAAGAATTCTTCGCAGACACCGCATATGAAAGCTGTTTAAATTGTTCTCTTGGTGTGAGTAAGTTGTCCAGGTTTCACGGCCATAGAGAAGAGCACTAACAAGGTTCCAGGTAAGCATGGAATTCCAATAGAGATTATCAGGAATGGGCAAGACACACTCACTCTACAGATCCACCAGCTAATAGAGATATGCTGGCGAGAAGGACAAGTCTCACAGGATTTCCATGATTCAAGCATCACAACGCAGTACAAGAACAAGGGTGATCGAAGCGACTATAACAAATATAGGGGTATCTCACTTCTGTGTACTGCGGGGAAAGTATTTGCCAGAATTGTTCTGCGCAGACTTCAAGTCCTAGGCGATCAAGTCTACCCCGAATCACAGTGCGGTTTCCGACAGAACCGGTCTACCATTGATATGATATTCTCATTGCGATAAATGCAAGAAAGATGCCGGGAACAATATCAACCACTGTTTATTGCCTTCATCGACCTCACAAAGGCATTCGATTTGGTTAGTCGTGAGGGTCTATTCAAAGCACTAAAGAAGATTGGCTGCTCACCAACTCTTCTGTCCATTGTGGAATCGTTCGACACAGGCACGAAGGATATAATCAAGTTTGATGGCGCAACTTCAGAAGAGTTTGAAGTCAAGAGTGAAGTTAAGCAAGGTTGTGTACTAGCCCTCAACCCTCTGTGATATATACTTTTAACTTCTACTGAAATATGCCTTTCGTGATCAGGTTGCCGGTATATAATTCATTCACGCCCAGATGGTGGCCTCTATAATGCTCAGAGATTGAAGGCCAAGACCAAGATTATGAGGGTACTAATCAGAGAGTTTCTTTTTGCGGATGATGCTGCAATTACAACCCACTCTGAGGTAGAATTATGACATCTACTATCTGCATCCTCTAATACTTGTTCTGAATTTGGAAGTAGACCATGCTTGGAAAGCAAAAAGAGCTGCAGTGAAGCAGCTAAGGAAAGTGCGACAGACACCCCGAAGCTCACGAGAGGAAGTGGATACAGCGGAAAATGTCATAGCAGATAAGGTGGAGGTTTCCAAGCGCTATACTGCAGAAGTCAAAAACGCAAAATGGGATTTGTTTCATGAAGGAGATTGGAGGTGATAAAACACTGCGAAAATTCTGATAGCTGCACAGACAAATACAAAGAAAACATCGGCCTATGGCAGTGAGAACAATTTATAGAGATAATGGTGCGCGCGTGACAACAGACAAAGAGAAAGGGGAGGTGTTTCTCCAGAGATTTTTAGACCAGACCAATCATATTGATGCGGATACCAGCGATGCAGTTAGAAAGGAGTTATCTGGAACAATGGAGAATATGCCTTATGGAGACATCATACGGGTTGAAGATGTTAAACATATTTTGAAAAAGGCAACAGACATGGCACCAGGGCCCAATGGTGTTAGGTATGGCCACATGAAGGCTTTGAGCGATGAAAACCAGAAGGAGATGAAAGACTGCTTTAACCAGAGCATTAGGACAGCATCAGTACCGCAGGAATGGGTGCACAACTATTTCATCCCTCTCCCAAAACCATTCAAGGATCATTCAAAGCTTAGCGGCTTTAGGATCATCACCCTTCAAAATACATTTGGGAAGGTCTTAGAGAAGATAGTCGCTGTCAAGCTGCAAGGGTTTTTGGAAAGGGGGAAGCTTCTTCCAAGAGGTCTGAGGAGCTACAGGCCAGGAAAAGATACCTGGTCAAATGCAGTCACTTTTGCCTTTGACGTTTATGAGGAGTTCCAGAGTAGACAGGAAACGATGGCGGCAGAGCTTGATCTAGAGGATGCGTACAGTAGAGTTAGATATGATATTTTGATGACCGCACTGATGAAGAAGGGGGTCAGTCCCTTGTTGGTGAACTGGATAGCAGCCGTCCTCTATTTTCGTCGGGCTGCTCTCCGTCTGAGTACATGGACCTCAGAGCCACATATGTTAACCCCGGGACTGCCACAGTGATCCGCAATCCCACCTCTGCTCTTTCTTCTTCTTCTTTCTTTCGCCTGAAATATGTTTATAACTGCAATGTTGTCTCTTGTATGAATCTAACAGTATTTGTTAGTTCACTCAGTGGTCCATAGAGTTTATCTTCCACTGTGCTCTTTAATGTGTATACGAGCAAGATTGAAAAACTAGAAGCACCAGGGATTGGAAGGATACTAACATTTGCAGATGATATTCTTGCATATAGGCAGGGGAGAAATAGGGTACAAACAGCCCAGGAGCTACAGGTGACAGTAGACAAAGTGATTGACTGGTGCATTGACATGAGTGCTGTCATCCACCTGGGAAATCCGGCTCTCTGGACAACAGGATTGAAAGTGCTGATGTCCCAAGCCTCCCGATATATGGTAGAAAAGTGAAAAGAGAGAACAAACTGAAGTATCTGAGAATCACATTTGACAGGAGCCTGTCCTTCAAGGACTATGTGGAGACGGTTGTGACAAGATCTCAAAAGGGACTAAATGCACTTAAAACTATGGTTGCAATGGACACAGAGCAGAGAATGCTTTTCAAACTATACCAGCACTTGATCCTCTCATTGATTGATTATGGACTAGGACTGCTCACTGTCTCAAAGAGTCTGCCGGTGAAGTTAGAGCGCATACAGAACGAAGCTATGCAGGTCATTCTGGGATGCACCAGAGACACCCCAGTAGTGTATATGCGTTACATCATTGGTTTGCCGAATGTTGCAGGTAGGCTCAAGGTGAGTAGTGTAGGCGGTGGTTATCACCTTGTTTTGTGGAGGTGAAGGAGGTGGCGCACTATATAAATCAACCATTTATCGATTTTCGCCTCAATGTGCAAGCTATTTTTAGCTCTTATCGATTTGCGCCTCAAAGGGCGATAACTCCTTTTTTAAGGTGGGCGTGGTCAAGTGAATCATCAGAGTGGGTGTGGTCAAGAGGTGGTCAAGCGGGCAAGGGGTGGTCAAGTGACCACTTAAATTATAGGGGAAAGTACGCGTAATGATGTGGTGGTGGGTAAAGTGAGCGATGACGTGATTAATTAGTGGTCAAGAGGTGGTCAAGTAGTGGTCAAGTGGTCAAGTGACCACTTAAATTGTAGAGGATAGTAGGTGTTATGATTTGATGGTGATCATGAGGTGGTCATGTAGTTGTTAAGTGGTCAAATTACCCCTTAAATTGTAGAGGACAGTACGTGTAGTGACACGGTGATGATTAAGAGGTGGCCAGGTAGTGGTAAAGCGGTGGCCAAGTGGTCAAGTAACCCTAAGATTGTAGAGGAGAGTGCGTCTTGTGATGCGGTGATGGTTAAAGTGAACGATGACGTGGTCAAGAGGTGGTCATGGGGTGGTCAAGTGGTCAAGGGGTGGTCAAGTGACCCCTTAAATTGTTTGGGATAGAACGTGTAGTGACACGGTGATGATCAAGAGGTGGTAAAATAGTGGTCAAGTGGTGGTCAAGGGGTGGTCAAGTGGTCAATCGGTGGTCAAGTGACACCTTAGATTGTTGGGGAGAGTACGTGTAGTGACACGGTGATGATCAAGAGGTGGTCAAGTAGTGGTCAAGTGTTGATCAAGCGGTGGTCAAGTGATCAAGTAACCCTAAAATTGTAGAGAGTGTGTCTAGTGATGCGGTGATGGTTAAAGTGAGTGATGACGTGGTCAAGAGTGGTCAAGTGGTTAAGGTTTGGTCAAGTGACCCCATAAATTGTTGGGGAGAGTACGTGTAGTGACACGGTGATGATAAAGAGGTGGTCAAGTAGTGGTCAAGTGGTGGTCAAGCGGTGGTCACGTAGGTAAAGAAACCCTGAAATTGTAGAGGAAGGTACGTGTAATGACATGGTGATGATCAAAAGTTGGTCAAATGGTGGTCAATGGTGGTCAAGAGGTCAAGGGGCAGCCAAGTGATCCTTTAAATTGTAAGTATGTTTAGTGTACAACATAAAACAATAACAAACAATTCAAAGTAAATATACAAAATAAATTAATAAAGGGAAAACATATATAGACAAACAATTAAATGAGAAGCGGCATGGTGGTGGTCGTGGTTGGGTGGTATAGGGGTCGGAGTGCGCAGAAATGGCCACTGGTTTTGAGGTACTATAATTGTTAGGTCTAGAGGTTGGGGTGTCTCAGTCATAAGGTATCGAACTATCTGCTGTAGGTAGGATGTCGATGATCAGGGCGAGTAGGTCTAATACATTATCCCTATTGTCTACAGTTGGCGTAATTGAATAGTAATAGTAGTAGAGTTGTTCATAGTAATATTAGTCATCATCATCAAGAGACATGTTGCCTGGTATGGGCAATTATACTTCGCCACATATTGCGATTTCCGATGGTATGGTTCAGTAATACAAGTAGTAATACTATTTGTAATAGTAGTAGCAATAACAGCAACGGTACTAGTCATCTTCATCATCATCACGTGTCTTACCAACTGGCATACCACGCACATATTGCGATCTCCAATAGCATTGAGCAATTCCGGGGTTGACTCACGCTACAGAAATCCCCCATTAACGGCATTATCTTCATGCAACCTCTGAGCTGAACCTCTCTTCCCGTATCATTCCACTTGTTCATGTCCAGCACCGAATGCCTCACTTCTCCCTGCTTGACAAAAAGACCGTGTCCATGTCTTCACTTGTCACAAGGGATTATGTAGTAGACATAACAAAGGCAATGATAGTTATTAACATTCAGTTCCTGTATCAAGACATCGAAATCGTAAATCAACTTGTCCATTACCTGAGAAGGCCGACCCTTTCTGCTTAACACATCAGCATTTCCAATAGCCTACCTGTACATATGTCAGTGTCATGCGCTCCATTTTCTTTTGGAATCTTCCGATCCCTGTTCTTCTGTTGCTCTGTCTCCTCACACAAGTTCAATGTCTTCTCTCTCTTCTCTCTCTCTCTTCTCTCTCTCTCTCTCTCTCTCTCTCTCTCTCTCTCTCTCTCTCTATATATATATATATATATATATATATATATATATATATATATATATATATATATCTTGGGTTAAGGCGTGTGTGGGTGAGTGGAGGATGTATGTGTTGGGTGTGGGGTGCGTGTGAGTGGATTGGGGATGTATGGGTGGTTAGGGAGATGTGTGTGTGGGGGGGGGGGAGATGTCAGTTGGTGGGGATGTGTGTGTATGGTTTGGGGATGTGTGAGTGGATGTGCGATGTGTGGGTTGGTGGGGGATTGTGTGCGTGGATGGGGAATATGTGGTCGATGTAGATGTTGGTGGGGAATAGGTGGTTTGAGGTGTGGGTGGGGAGAGGATGTGTGGTTAGGATGTGTATGTGGGTGGGCGTGAGATGTGTGGGTTGGTGGGGGAATGTTTGTGGGTTGCGAGTGTGTTTTGGTTGGGGGAACAGGTGAGGGCAGTGTGTGTGTGGGTGGGGGATGTGCGGGAGGTGGATGGGTCGGTTGGTGGGGTGTGTATGTGTCCCTTGGTGTGCGTGTGTGTTGGTAGGTGGGGGGGGGTGTGTAGGTGGGGTGATGTATGGGTAGGTGGGAGATGGGCCTAATAACATGGTAATTTGCCTTGTTTATGTTTACAACATTCATTTCACAATGTTTTTTTTTTCTTCCTTTGTAAATATATAATGCTCTTCATGAACGAAAGACGAGTGATTGGAATGGCCGAATGTAAGACGGGCCTTCGCGCCCAATTTGTGACCCTAATAAAGTTGATTTGATTAAGTCGATTTGATCTCTCTCTCTCTCTCTCTCTCTCTCTCTCTCTCTCTCTCTCTCTCTCTCTCTCTCTCTCCACTGGCTGTTGAAGATGACATTGAGCACAAAACTCCGTAGCTTCGACGATGACTCTTATGAATTATTTCCATATAAAACTGTAATAGAGGAACCTATCAAAGGGCTCAACCTAGAATATGATGTCTCGCTGACTGACAAGAGTGCACTACGGCACATACGCGAGACACCAGAAAGTGAGGGCCATTGACAAGAACCAACTGATCTACAAGTTCATGATCTCGTGCCTCCAGTTCATGCTGATTTCCAAACCCATATAACCTCTACTAAGTTATAAAGTAAACATGAGCATTATAAAGATGATAGAAAGAAAGAGCAGCATGGCCACAAGCATTTGTCTATGAGTGCAACTAGGTCTGTCAGACATAGCGCTGCACTACAGGAAGATAAAGCCTATGCTCCCATTCAAGCCCGTCGTTAGAAAAATACAAAGTCAGAAAAATCAGACTCTCGATGATGATGTGCGAGTTCCCATTCGGAACAGTCCTCGACTCCCAACCTTTGCTCAGAACATGAAGGAAAAAAAGTGACAATACCGTTACACTGGCTCAGGAATTGTTCAAGCTGAAGGATGTAATGCGACCACATGTCAAACAGACAAAATTTGGCCATCAAAACGACATTTTATTGTGGTTAAAAATGTTGACCAGGAAATGCAGAGACACAGGGGTCTAGGAAATCGGAAAACAAATTCTGTAAAAGGCTGTGCAGCAGTCACAGCAAGGTTAGAGGGTGTCATTGGGAGGATTGGGGGGGGGGGGTGAAACTGCTGAAGTCCCGGACATGAAATAATATATGGGAAATGGCACCGTTACGGCTAATCGATATTGTTACATCACTTTACGATGTCCTACCACCACCAGCCAACCTGGTCAAACGCGGTAAATTCAACGATCTGTCATATAAATGATCATGTCTGTAAAAAGACGCAGACACCGGAACACATACTTCTTGCAGGGTGGCCTTTGGGTGAGGTCGATTCCCATGGTGCCACAATAATATACTTACTGAGCTGACATAAATAGTGGATGTAATAAGATGCCAGGCAAACAGATGAGGCCACAGACAAGAGCAATCAGATATATTTCCTTAAAGCTAAGCAGAAAGAAAATGATAGGCTGGGAGCTAATGGCAGAACCCTAAAGTAATCTGGAGGTTTCAGAAGTGACCAGACATTAAGGTGTACTTCCAGATGGTTCGGCAGTTGCCGCTGTTTGAGCTGACTGTCCTGTACGAATCAATAATCAAGAAGCAGCACATCTGTTTATGGATAAGTATAGTGGCATGGTCCCTTGCCTGAGACAGAATATGTATACTGCCTGGCTATTTGGCAGAGAAATGTTCACCAGGGTTTCCAGCCCCGCATATGATGTGAAGCAGCTGGGTATAAAGATGCAATCAAAGATTGACACTGATATGACTAGACAAGGCAGCGGAGGTGGTACCGTGTTGGCTAAAGAGCAAGTGGAATGATGAGTGGGACAAATTAGTGCTGTAAGATAGATATTTCAGAACTCTGCCTGCAATGCAAGTCTGACTTCAAGTGTTACAAGAGTTTTTCCCCTCTAAAATGTGTAATCTATTTTAATTAGTTTTGGTAGTAATTTGCTTGCCGGTTCACCTGGCCTAGGGGTGTAACGTCTTTCTCCGTGATCCCGTGTACTCTTGTGAGTGGCGTGACGCACGGCAAGAATCTGTAGGTGTTCTGGCCGCGGCCATGACTTACGGTCGCTCAGAAAGCAATGGCAAACTACTGAGCGTAATCTTGCCAAGAGATCAACAGTCAACTGAATTATGCTGATGTTGACAGCGATGTCCTGTAAAAAAAAAGTAATTTGCTTACAACGGTATTTTCACTAACCGTCAGTGTTTGTTGGTTTAATTGTTTTAAATTGTATTTATTTCACTAATTAATATATTTACCTCTATTTCTGTAGGGTATTTCGGTCAGACAATTGTAATTGAAAATTCCACATTGATATCACCATGTACCACTGGTGCAAGGAGTGCGGTAGACTCATATCTTATGACTGGAACCATTGGAGACAATATTACAGCGGCTCTGGAACAAAAATGGGAGACTCATATCTTATGACTGGAACCATTGGAGACAATATTACAGCGGCTCTGGAACAAAAATGGGAGACAACTGTGTTCATTAAGATGTTGAGAAGAACATCAAAACCACTCGACACGGTTAGTTTTAATCAGTTGAGATCATAAACAACACGTATCTAATACTTTAGGTTTCATAGTATGATTATGCTGATTTATGTTATAGTGAGCTATATTCAATCAGTAAATGAGGAGAGTTGATGCTATGCTTTTATGGTAGTATTAAATTTGAGTTATGAGTGAATGAGGTATGAGCGCAATGTCACATACAGTCTGTAACAAAACATAAGGAAAACAAGCATATGCACACAACTTGCAAAAACAATTAAAGTAATTTCAGAGCAGTACTCATTTGAGACATTGGCAACAATGTGGACAGGGGGAGATCTTGTCTTTAACTGGTCCACCCACAAAGACCCGTGGCTTCTCTTGGGTGTGGGATAACGTTGGGTCAACCACGAAGAGATAGAGGATACTAAATGTGATACTGCCCGTTATAATTATCTTAACTTTCAATGGCTCAAATGCTTGCGTCCATAACAATAGTCTCGGAGAACGAAGGAATTCGTCTAGGAAAACAAGGAGATGTTTCCCTGAATAGCAATATCTTTTGGTGGTTCCTTTCCTCTCCTCTGTAAGCTAAGTAATTAACGTCTAGAGTGTTTTTTTAAACAACTTAACAATGGCAAGAAAACATATACACTAAAGAGAGGAAATTACCTCCTTTTCATAATTTAATAAACATAAATTGAGTTATTGATCATTAAGTTCATGAAACATCAATCCGATTCAAAAACAAAGGTCATACACATATACCATTGATACCCCAATCATACAGTTCACTAACATCAGGCTATATTCCAGTTCCTCACTGATAGTTACTATTCATCGTCCAATGGAGTAGTTTAAGTCTGAAGCTGGGTATGAGCTCAGGTTGATCTATTCCCGAGTTCTTGGATCCCTGTGGCAAATAGTCTCCTGAAATTATGTATATTACATTTCCCTAGAGTGTAGATGCCGGTCTCCGTAGCCAAAGGCTTGCTAACGCGGTTCGTGAGCCGTTTACCAGGCGTTCGTAACGCAGCCGCGACAGATTTGTGCAGCAGACCGTGTCGCGTTGTGTCATAACGTGTTTGTATGGGAGCCGGTCATTCAGAAAGCAATGGCAAACTACTGAATGTAAAATTTGCCTAGTATATCAACAGCAACTAGAAAATGCTGGTGTTGACTGCAGAGTCCTGCAAGGGATATGCAACATAAAAAAGAGTGTATATATCTCCCAGGTGCTAATAGAATAGTGGCTCTTGGTTCTCCACCCTCAGGTACAAGAATAGGTTCTCTATGTTACCAGTTTTATCTGTTTAGTGTACCTTCTTGCAGTTAATTGCTTTTGGGATAGTTTCATGGATCACTCTATCCTGGTGTTTCAATCAGAAGTCAGGTCTGGATCTAGATGATCTAGTTATGACCTCAAATTCCAGCATCAAACATATATCTACTAATATCATCAATATGAACATTAGAAATGGAAGACTGTCAAAATTCCCAGAAAAACAAGGAAAATAAATACAGCGGATTTTGATCCTAGGAAAATAAACAAGGAAGGAAGAGGGTCTTGGTGTTCTCCAATAGTTATCAACCCCACGACTGGTTATTCTCCATCCAATCCTTCATTATAGGGCGCTCAAGGGTTAGACAACCAGATAGCAGTGTCATCTTCACCCATGCCTGTCACCCATGGTCTCCAGGTTCAGTAATACCTTGGTCGATTCAGAATTTGATAACTATGTTCATCATTCCCCTTTGTACATAATTATTTTCTGTAGATATCCTTCATTGTGAAAGAAAGGGGCTCATACATTAAGGGTTTTAATTCATTCCCAAATGCAATGATTATTTGCTGATAAACAATATAAGTACATTATGGTATCATCTCATGTATAACATTCAGGAGAATTCTTCCTAATCAAATACTTCTTTCTTTTCCTCTCATTAATTTTATAATCTTTAGAGTGTTGAGTTTGTAGATATTACCATGCCGCCAGTAGGCCGTCTTCTGTTTTAACGCTTGTTGAAGGGTTTTCTCATACACTAGCCTTCTACCGGTCTGCATGCAATTTTTAAAGCCTCTCCTTCCAAGCTTGGGGTCGGCGCTATCAAGACAAGTCACCTGAACAAGTCAAGAAGCCTGATACCGGGAGGTAAATGTCTCGCAAGAACAACAGCAAGAAACAACAGACGTGCAAGATGTGCAACGTGGGAGCCGCCAACACCGGAAAGAAGACGAGCGTGGACGTGGGGAGCCCGCGTGCTAGAAGAACCTGAAACTACAGCTACTACTGAAGCTACCACAAGGGAGAAGATCGACAGCCCACCACAGACAAGAGCCAAGACGGCTGAAAAGGAGGAGAAAGACGCCAGAGCCAAAAACACCTTGGGTTGTCAAGCGGATTCAAGTGGAGCTGCCAGATGAACAAATCCAGAAGCAGATACAGGAAGAAAATCTCCACATCAGAATCATGAGGGCGGAGTGGATTCTAACCTTCTCAAAGATCCCTACGACGCTGGCGGCGGTGACAACTAAAGGCAGCGAGATACCACACTAGGTATCGATCAATCAGAAACTACAACAGCCTGAAGGATTCATTCCAAGAATCACGCAATGTTCCAGATGCCAGAGGGCCGGCCACAGCAGAGCAACATGTCGCAGTAAGACATAGATTTGCCGATACTGCGCCGAGCACCATGTCTTCAAGGAGTGTCCGCTGGCCAAGCGGACTTGGACTTCCGAGCACCCAACAACAAACGAAAGTGCGCCAACTGCCTGGGAAAACATGGAGGAAGATGCTTGGGCTGTCCATACCTCCAAAGACACAGAGACGCCTTAAAGATCGCAATTACCAAAAAGACACCATTCAAGGAAGCAATGCGGAGGGGCAAGACAGCCTCGGGTGTATCACAAGTTGAAAGAGATCAACTGCAAAAGCAGATAGACGAGTTGAAGAAACAAGTCAAGGCACTACTGACGCCGATTCCGACCAGGGACAACGAGAAACTACTGGCGGAAATAAAGGAGATCCAGCAAAACATCAAGCAAGAAGTGGAACATATGGCCTTGTTGAAGCAGGAATACGAAGAAATGCTACGCACCATAAAAGCGGAGAGAGAGCGGCTAAAAGCTTAAATAAAATCAATTAAAAACAAACCAACAGAAGCCATGCAAGACACCTCAGAGAAGCCGCAAGAAACCCAACAAAATACCAAGCCGGAACCGCAAGATAAAACCAGCAGCCGAACCACGATACCCGAGACACCCTAGGGGAAACCAACATCCTACCAGACAGCCGAAGAAAGACAAGATGGGGACCCTGACGACGGCATGGGGGTGGCTGACTGAGGAACCTACCTTGGAGGAATTGGAGGAGTGCATAGAAGCAGAAAAGGAACGGGCAAGACAAGAGGGACTCAGGCACGAGGAATACATAAGGAGACAAGAAAGTAAAAGGAAAGAAGGTGAAGAAACTCAGGGGGAAACCGACAGAATACCCTGAAATACACCATGACTATGATACCGGCATCGTGTACTATATAGATGACGGAGAGATAGTCCCATGGCTGACCACAGAGGAAGCAATCGGCAGACAGCAAGAACTTAAACTCGAACGTGGAAAAAAGCGCAAGGAGGTAAATAACATCAAAAAGCTTCTACAGGCATTACACAGAACTGGGGGAAAAAATACCAAATAAAAAGTGCTTTTTTCAGCCCAACTCTTTCCAAAAAGTCATTATAAGGACTGAAACTAGTCAAGCCAGACAAGCCAGGAGCCTTCACTAACAAAAGAAACCACCAGAGACGGTAACAAACACCCACAGGCTGAATTACAGGTTACAGATTTAGCTAGTAGACCCTTTGAGAAGATCTCCGTCGACATTGTAGGTCCTCTGAATCATGTTACAGCCAGAGGAAATAAATACATAATTACAATAATTGAGCTATGTAGTCGCTGGCCAGAAGCTATTCCTCTTAAGAACATAACTGCCAAAGAGGTGATGGAAGTATTCTTCCACATATTCTCGAGAGTAGAATTTCCTGACACTATCCTCTCTGACCGTGAAAGCCAGTTTATAGCAGCATCAACTCAAGCTTTCACCAAAATGTTAGGTGTGAAGCAATGCTTTAACAGCCCGTACCATTCTCACCATTTGAATTGGAGTATGGTGCCAAACCACGCGGCCCATTGTGTATATACAACTCCATGTTAACTGAAACTGCACCTGTACATAAACCCATATCATCATACGAGCATGTAACATCATTTCGTGAAAGGATAATGAGATCTTGTATCATAGCCAAAGAAGCACTTAAACAATCTGGTTCTATCTATAGACAATACGCAAACAGAGGAAATAGAACGATAACTCTGACACCTGGACAGGACGTTCTCCTTCTTCTACCTAGTGACCGACATCTACTGACAGACTCACGGCAAGGGCCATTCAAAGTACTAAGACAGATCTCGACTGTTGAATATCAAATCAAAGTCAAAGACAAACATAAAACATTCCACGTCAACATGCTAAAACCTTACTACAACAGACACGAAGACCAAGACGAGACAGCAACCAGCACCACCATAGTTGACCATGAAGACGACGAAGAGACCGACGACATACCAACACCAGCACTTGACACGACAATCTGTTTGCAAGACATTAAAATAAACCCTCAACTGACACAAACAGAGACCGACAGTTGCAGACAATTGATCCAAAACTACAGTACCATCTTTTCTAACCAACCAGGACAAACAGACTTAGTACATCATCACATTACTTTGACATCCAACACAACAATAAAATGCAGACCATACTCCATTCCCATACATTACAAAGAAAAATTACATCAAGAAATCATAGACTTAGAAAAGAACCACATCATCAGACGATCACAGTCACATTTTTGTTCTCCAATAGTGATTGTGCGTAAAAAGGACAACACAATAAGACTCTGTGTGGACTATAGGAAATTAAATAAGATCACACAGTTGGATTTAGAACCAATGACCAACTGCGAAGAACTACTGACTGAACTGACAGACTCTAGATACTTTACTAAACTGGACATGGCAAAAGGTTACTGGCAAATACCGGTAGACGAACAGAGCAGACACCTGACAGCATTTGCCACACCTTGGGGACTGTACGAATGGTGCAAATTACCATTTGGGCTTGTGAATGCACCCGCAACATTCGTACGCATGACTAGATTACTTTTGACAGACATAACGAACATCATCTCTTACATCGACGACATGTGTGTACACACAAAGACAATGACAGACCATATAACGACACTACAGCAGACATTTGACCGTATCAGACAGCACGGACTGACAGTTAAACCTGCTAAAGTTGACATAGCCTACCAAGAAATCTCCTTTTTGGGCTATAAAATCTCTAACGGCTTTGTCACGACTGACGACAACATCGTGTCAAAAATTCTAAAACTATCACTTCCGACTACACAGAAACAAGTCAGAAGTGTTCTAGGATTGTTAAATTACTACAGACAGTTCAAACCAGATTTTGCTGAACTGACTGAGAGTTTTACTAACCTACTAAAAAAAAAGACCAGCCAAATAAGATTGTGAACAGTGAATGCCTAAAACCTGCATTTGATAAAGTATTATCTTATTTTTCAGAAAATAATTTAAAGAATCCCATTCTTAAGTTGCCAAATTTGCATATTACTTTCAGATTGCGGACAGATGCGAGCTCCGTTGCGATTGGGGCAGTATTATTACAGGAATATGACGGCATTTTACATCCTGTATATTACTTGAGCCACAAGCTTAAACCGAGGGAACGAAATTGGTCCACACCTCAGAAAGAAGCCCTAGCTTTGGGATATGCAATCACAAAATTGTCCAGATTCCTCCTTGGGAGGCACTTTATAGTGGAAACCGATAATAGTCCTTTGACGATCATTGCATCAGTCGCTCCGACCAACCACATGATTGCACGATGGTCTCTTGTGCTCCAAGACTACAGCTTTGAGGTAAAGCACATTCAAGCTTAATACATTAGCCGATCTTTTGTTCCGTTGTCCTGACGACACCCAGTAGCCAACTATGTCTGAGTGCAATGTGTCAAAGCACTCAGATCATCACAGCCATTTATGAAATTTTTTCAGAAAAGCTGTGAAATATGTGACAGGGACTTGTCCAATTGTAAATATTAGTAATATCTTATAAATAGTATGATAATTGTATTGTATAAGTGCGTAGGTTGTGTTAGAATGTAAACATTATTTATTGTAAAGATTATGAACAAAAAACAGTGCCACATGCGTTCAGGACTTACCTCAAGTGAACAATCTAATTTATCCGTGGTACATATCGACCGGACATATTCCGTTGTATTTTAATCCGTGTGAAAGGAACTGTGACATTTAAACTACTGCAGAACATTGTAATCCAGAAGTTTCCAACGAAACATCGAACTCACCAGCTATTTATAAGAACTGTGAAGTCCGAATATTGGTTTCCATACGAAACAACACTGTGTTTATAAGAACTGTACATTCCGATCATTGTTACATCCATGCGGAAAAACAGTGTGTGAATAACTTTCGTTTACATCAGCTGGGTGTGTACTTCCGGAAAGTTAGAAATTTATACAAAAATTTAGCAGACTACAAACAAAAGTTCACAAACTAATGACGCATGTAAGACATTTGGTGAACACGAATTTAGAATACACGAATTGTGTATTATAATTTTTTGGTAGTGTGATCTGAGAATCATATCTTGATTAACTTGTTCACAATTGTGACATACAGTTCACTATTGTAAAGAAGCATCAAGCTATGACACTGAGAAATATATTAATATATGTAATTTATTGTGTTCAACATATATTAAGATTATATCTCCCTTGGATTTAATGTGTGTCACATTGTACACAAAAGGGAAAGAAATCGAAATAGATGGTAACGTGTACGATATAGAAACAGCCTCTGGGTTGCCAGTTTGTCAACACTCCAAGATGGCATCAGATGGGCATGGAAGATATTGCCGAAATTGTAGACCAACGTGAGATGTTCCTACCAAATTTGGGTAGGACTCTAAGGTTGGAGTCGTCTCATATTGGGACGTCTCACAGTCTAACCTGACGTTTCCGGACGTATTGGAATTTTTTTTTATTTTGGTTGCGAGGTAGTTGCATGTAATGCTGGTGCTACCGGTCTGACTGTGTCACATATTGCAACGGACGAGAGGATGATACTTGGGTGGTGTTACTTTTTGACACCATGTGAGGTAGTGTATATATAACTTGCAATACCTATGTATTTCAGTTAAACCTATGCCAAGTCACATGACAACCAATGGGATGATTCTGACTGGGTTAAAATATTAACCCTAAAAATACACAGAGCTAACATGAAAGGGTACCTTTCATGAATGGAAGGCGGGGAGAGTGTCATAATCCCCATGGTTGTGCCGCGGCGTCGTTACGGACGTCAGGCAGATACCAGTTATCTATCCACAGATTTGCCGGTGAGCTAGACTAACCGACAGCGGTCAAGCCAGTGCAGGCGTAACGCACGCAGTTCCCGCTGGACTCGATCCCATAGGGCAAGTGCTCAGAGGACGAAAGAGTCAGACAGGCTTAGGTCGCCGGACTGGACAGATGTTGGAGAGAAAGGCGTGTATCATTGCTGTGCCTGAATGCCGATTGCTAGTATCTCTTGTGAGAGGATGGAAGACTGTGCGGCTGTGGTATAAGTCTGTGAGTGTATTGATTCATTGCCTGATTGTATTATTATATTCACCTTGTAATGGCGAGATGCCGAATGAACTTGTGTTGCGTGTGAATTGTAAATAAAGTGTTGAACTTAGTGTTACCGTGTGTCACGTCAAATCCTTCCGTGACTGTGGATGTCTCACATGTGTTAGGTCAAGCGAGCCAGTTTCATCCTTAAATGTGAGAACCTGACAAGGACAGCCACCACCATCCCCCAGGTGACTCCACAGACACAAAAGCAGATATAACTAATCCGGGTCAGGACCAACTCGTAAGAGGGCATAAGACAAGAATCAGGATGAATAGACCCACAAAAACCACGGACCTCAAAAATAACTACAGCTGAAAGAAGCAGGTTGAACGAGGCCGAATTTGGAATTTTTGTTTTTAAACCAAGCAAGCAAGCTTGGGCTATGACGTCATGACCAATGGCGAAGCTCTGTTTAGGCTATAATTAGAATATTGTCGTCCGCCTTAGGAATCCGCGCTCTTTCCAACTTGAGGTGATGCACACTCATCCTTTGTTTTAATTGTAGGCGCTAATTCCTTCCTTCTTCAAATTTGAATTTGAGTATGATGATGGTGGTTGTTGGCGCTGTTGTAAACTAGACGGATAGTTCGCGAAATTTTAAACAGCGATGTGACGGTTGTAAGAGTTATATCACATTGGGCCATTGTGGTGCCCTCTTTCTTTGGCTTATCATTAAGATACTAATCCAATTTGTAGGCAATTTTACTTACATGTATCTAAGATATAACAGCTGTTATAAACATCACATGCTGATAAGTACAATGAAACTGAACTCAAGATATACTTGACATTTTATTTATAAACGTAGAATCCAATACAATGTAGGATATTTCATAAATCAAGTAATTAAGGAACAATTTGAGGACACATTCACTAGTACGTTCCTGACCCTGCAACAGACAGCAGGCGAAGACAGCATAGCAGATTGCTGGCATCAGACTAAAATCATTTGTAGCAAATCATGTATCCTTGGCAAATGGAAATGAAAACAATAAGTATTGGTAATGTCGGAAACAGCTAGCGTATTATGTATCTCTTGAGTTTCAGTTTAATTTTACTTATCAGCAGATGGTGATCAGCATATACATATGCATCTACAAAGATTCTTACACCTTGTAGAGATGGTCTACATTTCTTTGTTATATCGATATGCAAAATAATGTTTTCCGTAGTGAATTTGAATAAGGAAGACACAAACAATAGATTGCACGATTTATTGTCTGACATATTTCGCTGTATATCGTCAGGTACACACTGCAGAAATAGCACACAATAAACTAAAAGTGATTATATAAATCTTTCAAGTTGAAAAATACACATATTCACATAGTAATTTCAATTGTCAGCAACGATAATTTCAAACTGATTATCATTTCTTTATGTTTACACAAGACTGGCTTCTGCCGATTAATTGCGATTGCTTCATGGATCTGCAACAAGCGACCACGTGTGTGTTAAAAAAAAAAAACGTGAAACGCATTGCCCCTGTCAACCACGTGACTGGTTTCCAAAATGTGCCGTTCAATCGATGATCTAGGTGGTTTGTAGTGTGTCGGCTTGGACAAATCCCCACCGTCTTTGTTTATTATTCTGACAGTCCAGTTGGGCCGATGTAGGTGGACTGGAATCTGCATGTACATTGATAAAAGCAATTAGATTTGGCGTACCGAGGCAAATGTTCTTTTACTGCTGGGCTGGGAACAGGTGTGGTTCTGTACCTAATAACTGGAGTTGCAGCATAGAATGTTTGGCAACTACTGTAAGGAGTCAGTCCTGTAAACATTGCATTACGTTTTCCCCTCGAAAAATAAGATGGATAAATGCTTTGAGTATAGGAACTGATGTTTCGTTGGATTTTGGTCTCGGCTGTTATGAGTGGCGCTTTATAAATCTAACGGAGGACCCATTCTGGTATAAGGCATTTTTCAGAGTTTCAAATTCCGCTGTCAGAATGTCCTAGGTGCATATCTTCTGTAACTCAATCAAACAGGATCCGTACTAAGCCATGTTTGTACTGGGCGGGTGCGAAACTGTGGAAATTTAAGTACTGGCCAGTCCATGTTTCTTTGCGGCACACCGATCTTTGCATTGTGCAGTCTGCTCTATGTCTCATTAGATTATCTAGGAACGGCAACGCTTCGTTGTTTTCGTTTTCCGTAGACATATAGATTTTATTATGCGTCTGGTTCATTATTGCCTGGAACGATGTTGCTTGTAGCTCGTTTGTGGTGACGATTATTATATCGTCCACATAACTACGGTAGAAGACCAAGTTTTTAATGTCTGAGGATCTCTTTTCTTCTAAAGTGCCATGAAAATGTCCTACTAAAATACAACCGAGATGACCCCCATGTCACTCCGTCAAACTGGCGGTATGACACTTATGTTGGCGATGCATTGTTAAAATAGCCTCTCCAAAATAAATGTTGGTATGCCTAGTTTTAGCTGTTTATCTTTAATACTTTCACCTATTATATTTACTGTCGTCTAATGGACACAATGGTCGCCTGTTAATTGGCGATGAAGCAATAGCCATTAATCGACAGAAGACCGTATTGTGCATATAGAAAGACATAATAGTAAGTTTAACATTACCGCGATAGACAATTGAAATTACTTTGTGAATATTTGTATATTTCAGCTTGAAGGATTCATCTAATCACTGTAATTTATGTTGTGTGTCTCCCCTGGGGAGAGGGGAGGATACTATCACAACTTAATAACGGGATAGAGACACTCTGGGAATACGATCAATCTCAATCTACAGACCCCTCCAGCCCTTGGATTCCTGTCTCTCTCACTATCAACCACTGGACTATACCCCTTTCACCTCTCGTCCAGAACACATGACATTACTTCTGGTATCTACACATAGTGACTAGATGTTATAATGTACAAGATGAATGTCAACAACGAGAATGTTCATGAGAGAATCCTGGCAACCGCCAGGCGATAGAAAATATGGCTATCTGGAGTAACCTCAGACCGTCTTAATCATCACTGTACACAGAGCAAGATACCACATGGCTAAGGAGGTCACTCATCTTCTCACTCAGCGTCGAACGTCTCTGGCTAGGCATAGACTCAGCCGGACTGACTAGCGGGTCGATGTGGTGACTCCGAGTTGCTTGGGTACGTGATGACGTCTGAATAACATCTCGGTAGAAGTTCCGGAGGCCAATCAACTAAAGGTTCATTGGTAAGGTTGGTGATAGATAACTGTCCGTGGAAGCCACCGTATAACACAGTTCACGTTCACTGAGATAGCTGATGACCCCTGTAGTTATCAAGATTACTATCACCAGTCCTATAAGCACTTGGAGTTGGCAAGATGTCAATGGCTATGATCAAGTGGCCTCTTTCACTCAAAGTAAATACCAGCAGCCGGTGACCCTGTAGCTAATGTCACCAATATTCCTACCATGAAGTGTTCGACTGTTCCAGAAACACCAGGCCATCCTGCTGTAAAGGGTGATGTAGTTCTACCCTAATAGTTGGGCGAGTGGGTCACAATGTCAGAATGGTCACATACTCGAGGACAATATACTCGCCCGTGGGTAACCATCATAATACCAGGTGGACTGATTAAAGATCAACTTAGAGGTCGACGACGGGGACTGGACTGTGGCGTAGTTGAGACTTCGCTGCGACGTGGTGCTGTGTAGAAGCGTCACCTCACGTCACGCATGTAAGCTAGCAATGCTACCACCGTCACCAAGTCATCTCTCTCTGGTCCCGTCACTTAGGTCGCTCACAAGGTAGAACCTGTCAAAGACAACACCAGGTGTGAATATCATGACTCGGACTTACCACCAGTGGGTACAATTTACCCATTTGTACTCAGCTTAGGCCGGTGTCGCCATGACACGGCCGGCACCCTTACAGACCAGGATCCACTGCCGAAGATGAACTAGGTCTGGGTCCTAACAAGTGCTGGCTGAACCGTCCACCTTCCTGGACTAGCATGGTGTAGGGCTGGGTATCTGGTCATGGTGTCTGCGAAATGGTTCCGCCCTGAAAAGACATCTAAATACAAAACACACCGGGTTAGTGGGTTAATGGTACCTAGAGACACAATGGCCCTGAAGGAGGGCCGATGACAACACACCTCCACTCCCTCTGAGGTAGTCCCCCTCTCCCTGGTTCTATTTGTGATTAACCACTATACAATAGGTTTCCGGGAACTCTAACTTCGATCCAGGAGAATAATTAATTATACAGGGGAAATCCCCCTGTAACGGAGGGCCAGATCCCGTTCTCTCCTCCACCAGTTAGGGTCAGAGCATTTGGAACGGTGTTCAGTTTGCTGTGAACAGCTCTGTCGCATCCCTCCAGTTCCCCAGTGGCAACCTCTCGGGAACCCACTATACATTAAGATGATGTTCCGTTAAGGCGGCTAATTAACAACAGATGTAAGGAAAGCCAAGAAAAAGCCAGTGGTCGCTTCACCAAATGATACGACTTTCGTCACCTGCGATGTCCTTCGAATAACCTTCGTCCGGTGACCGTCGCACGAGGTTCGTTTTCGAACCGAATTAACCGATACCACACACGTCGGGGTCTATTTAACGCCTTCCGCAACTTTCAGTTGCGCTCCGGCACCTCTTCCGCTCAGCTGACGCGCACTATGCTGGAGTTCTAAACCGCCCAGGTGTGAACTCGGTTTACGCGGGTCATTTGGCTGGGCCGAGGTTCTATAACATTTCGTGAGGAAACTACCCGCGCTTTAGTCGCCGTACCCTACAGGCTGGTACATAATTACGTGTATAAACACAAGCCCGCTTCGTTCACACCTGACCTATTTCTCCTTGACGGTCAGCACACACGTGTACCAACAATCGCGCTTCGACACTCGTAAATTCTATTAATGTATGAAACGTACTTTAGTTTGTGAAAGCTGGCTGAATTGAGGAGCCATCATCCTACTTAGGAATTTTATGTCGGCTTTCTTCAAAAAGGCAAAAGACATCGGCCTCCTCTCTCCCTAGTTTTAGCGAAAAACACCGCACATCAATTCACAACCGTTCACTGTCCCGGTCAGCCCACAACTGCCCGTCTTTGTGCTGAGATCTCCCACTAAGCATGCGCTGCCGGAACATGTTGGGTAGAATCGTCCAGAAGCCAAGGGCCACCAATCACCCTCAGGTGGGGTAAGATAATACCTCGATTATCTCGCTTAGACTAGGTCAGCTGTTCTAGGCTGAGGGAACTAGAGAACAGGGCTTTCGGGAGCTTTACCAGATGAACTCCTCTCAGCAATTTCATGACATTGTGTTATTTCTATAGTATGTTCCTGACGATTTGCAGCGAAATATGCCAGGCAATAAATCGTGCAATCTATTGTCTGTGTCTTCGTTATTCAAATACATATATGGCCAATTTTATTGGCTGTTGTGTAGTTAGATGAAGACCATGTTACTTTATGTATTCTCTTTTATATGGAAAAATACTTCAATTGCGATGTAATAACGAGTTTCAAACATCTCACTTCTCATTGATTGTTCTTTATTGTTCTTGCACTGACGATGTAGCCAGGTCTTTATCGCTGCGTTACATTTGTGTTCTATTTCTCTAACATTTCGTGTATATCCATCGTCCTTTTGTTTACTTGTTCTTGTAATGTCCACCAATTGTAGAATGTCTTCTCTCATCCATTTCTTCTTCACATTCTTCCTTATCTCTAGTATTATCTACATTGATGTTTGTTGTATTGACTCCTTTAGAATTTGCCATTGTTCGTCTATACTCCTTATGTTTTCTTATTGCTTTATGACAATTGCGAAGAGTACTGGTATAATTATCACTGATTTCCTGAATTTCATTCTAGTATTGCTAAATCTAGCTTGATATTTCGTGGAGCCCTCCAGTTGTAGAAATAAAAACCTTTCCACCCTTTCAACAAGCCTCTGTGGCGTTGGTTATATTTGTGGTGGTTCATGGTGCGGGATAATTTCTCTAGTTTTCTGCGCCAGTATTAGCTGGATTTTCAATTTTGAAACGTTTATACCTGTGATGTCAGCTGGGGGATTAACAGGCGGGTACTCCTTTGTGTCCATCTCCTCTGGCGATTACTTTGGTCTGCGTTGGCGTATGGTTCGTCGTTTCTGATATGAAATATCTGTTTTAGATGGCTTGTACAATTTCTTCATTCTATTTTTTCATCTTCACCATGCGCTCCATCTCTTGCTGGATACTGCGCTGGATTTTCTTATGTAAGCCAGTAGTCTTTCGTTTCCGCCAACGTTTTGGTTGGCTGGTGTCAGTAGTGCCTTGACCTGCTTCTTCAGCTCGTCAGTATGTCCTTGGAGCTGAGCTTTTTTATGTTTTTGAGATGCCTGTGGCTGTCTCGCACCTCCGCCGTGCTTCCTTGAATGAAATGTTTGTGATTATGGCGGTCTTTGGGAAGTCTCTGTGCCTTTGGAAGTACAGAGAGCCCAGGTATCTTGCTCCGTGTTTGCCATAGCAGTTGGCGCATTGGCTCTTCTCGTTATGCTTTCGGATGTCCTTGTCCTGTCTGGACAGTGAACATTCCATGAATGCATGGTCTTCGGCGCAGTATCGGCAAATCTCTGTCTTGCTGTGGAACGTTGTTCTATTGCTCCCGGCCCTATGGTATCTTGAGCATTGAGTGATTTTTGGAATGAATCTGTCAGGCTTTTGTACTTTCTTATTTATCGACAACCATCTTGGCATCTCGCTGCCCTCTTGAGATTATGGTTATTTGCTGCAGCTCACAGGCAGGTTCTC
This sequence comes from Cepaea hortensis, assembly GCA_963921405.1. Taxonomy (NCBI): domain Eukaryota; kingdom Metazoa; phylum Mollusca; class Gastropoda; order Stylommatophora; family Helicidae; genus Cepaea; species Cepaea hortensis. The sequence goes on from OY992891.1 coordinate 88,054,078, forward strand.
TCTTCTCATCTTCTTTAAGGTCTTGGCGGCCTACACGCTGCCCATATTGTATGTCGAGTGTCGTCTGGTGTTAGTCTTGCCACGTGCTACTTTCTCCCCCGTATCATGTTTCTTGAACAGTTTGAGTGACTTGTTATCGATAACTGTCCGCGTGAGCCCTCTTTAATTTCTGCACTTTTATACTTAATTGTCCAGTTGCTAAAGTGCATGGTCACTTTAGCAATGTTTTCCTGGGATTGTTTGTAATGGCAGTGAGCTGTTTTAAAATCGATTGCTTGTTAGTATGCAATACGTTTCTTTATGCACAATGTTTCCTGGGCTTTTCCATATCCAAAGGCATCTAGGATGCTGCTAATATATGGTGTTTCTGAATTGATAATAGACGATGGCAGGTGTGAGACAGAAATAAGAATGAAATGACATGGTAAAGGAATTTTCAGCAATAAGAATCAGTATTTCACATTAAATACTTCTGAATTACGAGTAGAAACTGTGATCAAGATTTAATTTCCTTTGCATGATTGTATTGTGCAGAAACATTGACCATGAATAAACAATTTGAGGGCAGAATATAATATTTTCAAATGTGGTTATACAGAGAATGTGTCTTCTGGTAGACTGCCCCAGTCTTCAGCACATTATTTGGTAGAGCACAGACGGGAGTGTTGCTCTATTAAATGTGAAGCATGGTTTAGGAGTGGATTGAAGGGTGCAGAGTAGAACAATATACCAGTGCGTTCTGCACATGGCTTCTCTGGGATTTTACCTGTTCTGTTATTCTCTGCCACTTTAGTACAGGCCAAGCAAAAGTATTAATGACTTCCATCTTGTTTACCTGGTGGTTAGCTGGCATCCGCAGTGACTACCTTCATGAAGCACTCGTCTTACATGTCACTGCGGCCTTAACACTGAGCTAGGCTTCTACACCACTAAGTGATTATTTGTGTATGGTATCATCACACTTGTTGACATAAGCCCATTTCTATTTCAGATTTGTTCATTATATATGGCCAGTCTGACATGCACGCCAAATTCATCGTCAAACTTCACATGTGAGTGTTTTTATAACACAACCACAGATCAAGCTCGCTTTACAGTAAATCACACAGTACAAGCAGATGACAGTAATGCAACACTTTATGTGGAATGGAATAACACCAATGAAAATTCCACATACTCAAACAAGAATTACACTTTTCCAGAAATTTACGGTATGTGAACATGTCACAGTGGTTTTTGTTGTTGTTGTAAACTTTAGTTGTTATATACATGTTGTGTCTTCTCTCTATCTCTCTGGTGTAATTATTCTCTCCCCCTCCCCCCCCCCACCAACCCAGCAATTGCTTTATTCCTTTCTTCATCTAGTGCTCCCAATTCTTGTTTATGTATGTTACTTGTTGAAACATATGTACTTAAAATGTATGATGGTTCTGCAAAATTATAGTTTAACCTTTAAAACCGTAAAAGAGACATGATTTATCAGAGTTCTACAACCATTGATTCTTTGAAACTTTGAGCCTATATAGGTCACTTGTATTATAATCACAGAAGGGTTTCCTATTTCCTATTGCTTCAATCGCTTGGTGGATTTCAGTGACCACATTTGCTGTGACTTTATGGGTTTGTGGTCCACTGATATTAAAGAGTGGAGTTTCTCTGTCTAATACATTTCCGTTTTAGAGGGGGGAAAACCCCATGAGTAGTCTGATATCTTCCCTCCAAGAAGGCTTACATCTGCTTAGACATATAATCCTTTTGCTGCTCATATAGAATCCTTTCCTGCAGCCTGGTGCATATTCCTTATACTCTTATGACTGTGAGACCGAATAGTAAAAAAGAGATGTTGAAGTTACCCACTGCTTGTGACTTGTGGTCCCTCATGGTTCATTAAAACCCCACCATTCCACCTACACAATTACACACAAAGTCCATACTGATTCAGGGCTCCCTTAAATACACAGTTTGTGATATCCATTACCTTCCAAAAACGGGAAAAATATAATTGGAAAAAGTGGTATAATACAAAAAACGAACAAACAACATGTATTGTCCACGGATCACAAATTAGGCACTCATGTCTTTCTTATACATTGGGCCCTTCCAAGCACTCATCTTTCGTACATCAGTGATCTACTGTGCATGTTAAACTCACTATCAAATGCATGATGTGAACATAAACAATGCATTGTACCATGTTATAAGACAGGCTAGCACACACACACACACACACACACACACACACACACACATACACACACACAGACACTTACACATAAATAAATCACACACAGACACTAACACATGCATAAACACATACATACATTCATTCGTACGTAATACATATATCCATCCGCCCACCCACCCACACACACATTCACGCATACACGCACGCACGCACGCCCGCACACACACACACAAACATACACACACAGACAGATATACATACCTACATACACACTTTCTTACATGGATTATCATTTACACAAACACAGTTATACACCCACTCAGTAACACACAAATACACTCCCTGACACACACACACACACACACACACACACACACACACACACACACACACAATCAAAAACACATTAAAACACATTCATTCACATAAACATACTATGTCTACAAATAAAACACGTAGTCACTTGTATTGTTCGATTGTGGCTGTGACTCGGGCCATTGGCACCAGCTGGACTTCATCATCACACGGAGACAACATCTGAACCATACATCATTAACTCGAAGTTACCACAGTGCTGACTGTGATACAGATCATTCTTTGGTTGTTGCAAGGGTTAGACTGAGACCAAAGACAATCTACATAGCGAAACACAAATCTAGCCCCAGGATTAATATTATTAACACTCACTATCCTGAAAAGTGCTTTCAGTTTCAACAGCAACTTGAAGACGCTTTCACTGATACACCAGAAAATTGTACAGTAAATGAAAAGTGGGGTCAAATTAAAGAAACTCTTTATAAAACTGCCGTAGGGGTTTACTGCACTGTGGATCATCAGAGGCAGGACTGGTTTGCGGCAAACAGCGAGACTCTGCAGCCCTTGATTGATAAGAAGTAGATAGCTCTCTTAAAAAACAAGGAAAGACCAACGTGTGACATTCTGAGTGAGCTAAATCAAGCTAGGAAGGGTGTGCAAAAGGCTGCCAGGCAGTGCGCAAATGACTATTGGATCAAGTTATGTGAGTCCATTCAAATCGCAAGTGATAAGAGAAACATCAGAAGCATGTATGAAGGAATAAAGAAAGCCTGTGGTCCAGTGATCAAAAGAAGTGCACCATTGAAAACCTTGGGTGGAGAAATTATCACTGATAAGAAACAGCAGATGGACAGATGGGTAGAGCACTATTTGGAGATTTACTCAAGTGAGACGAAACTAGCGGATGATACCCTCAACGCCATAGAGGCCCTACCAACTCTTGACCACCTGGACACACTTCTCACCATAACAGAAGTTATGTGTGCCATAAATGAACTTGCATATGGCAAGGCTCCAGGTAAGGATGGGATTCCAATAGAGGTTATCAGGAATGGGCAAGACACACTCACTCTACAGATCCACCAGCTAATAGAGCTATGCTGGCGAGAAGGACAAGTCCCACAGGATTTCAAAGATTCAAGCATCATAACACTGTACACAAACAAGGGCGACCGGAATTATAGGGGTATCTCACTTCTGTGTATTGTTGGAAAAGTATTTGCCAGAATTGTTCTGCACAGACTTCATGTCCTAGGAGATCAAGTCTACTCCGAATCACAGCGTGGCTTTCGACGGAACCGGTCTACCATTGATATGATGTTCTCATTGCGACAAATGCAAGAAAAATGCCGGGAACAAAATCAACCACTGTTTATTGCCTTCATCGACCTCACAAAGGTATTTGATTTAGTCAGTCGTGAGGGTCTGTTAAGGGAACTACAAAAGATTGGCTGCCCACCAACTCTTCTGTCCATTGTGGAATCATTCCACACAGGCATGAAGGGTACAATCAAGCTTGATGGTGCAATTTCTGAAGAGTTTGAAATCAAGAGTGGATTCACGATCAATTATTTTGAAAACTGTCTGTTGCATCGTTATGAAATTTTTCCAGCCGTCTTATAATTACCCCCATCCAAGGAATATGTCTTTGATAGGTCCAAAAATAACTTAAATCATTGAAAGCGGCGACATTCCTTTGATGTTTTGCTGAACAACTAGTGATTTCTCGCTAACAAAGTTATTTTTACGGTAATGGGAGACCTGCAAATTCTGATGACACACACAGGCGTATCCGGATTCGCATGGGAGTGGGTGCAATGAAAGAACTAGCTTAAAATCGACAGGGCCGGCTGCATTGCACTGGGTTTTTATCCCATATGGCTCAGTTTCTTTCCGCAGCGCGGAAAGAGTCGGACAAAGCACGAACTCCGTAGCTCCAGCGACGACCCTCGGGAGTCTCCGAAAAAAAATGCACTCGTGAAATGAAGGACGCGGCGCGGAATCGAACATTCAACCTTCGGAGCCCGAGTCAGACGGCTTGACCACTTCACCACGGCGAATCCCGAGAGGGGTGTAATGTGTAATATTAGTAAAGACAGAGAATTTACAGAGGCACGGGGTAAATAATTTGTAAATTAACAGGAAAGTAGAAGGAATACATTTCTTACCTTATTTTTCATTTCCTTCTTGTTTCTTCAGCTGATGCTGATGCTGTAATGTTTAGGGCCTGCAATTCGTCTGAATAGTTGGAGCAAAATATCCCAGTAAGTGTGTACGTAGATTAAGGTCTGCGATCTGCTCAGACCTTAATCTGTGTCGGACGATTCCAGTAGGTTGATGATTGCTCTCAGTTGCATAAAATTCAATCCATCCTTTCTCCAACAGTCCTCTTCCTCTTTCAACACGTTATTTCCAGTCACTTTTATCAATATTTAATAGCGCGGACAGACAGACAGACAGACAGACAGACAGAAAGGTAGGTAGGTAGGTAGGTAGGTAGGCAGAAAGGTAGGTGGGTGGGTGGGTGGATGGATGGGTGGTTGGCTGACTGGGTGGGTGGGTGGGTGGGTGGGTGGGTCGGTCGGTCGGTCGGTCGGTGGGTGGATGGGTGGGTGGGTCGGTCGGCCGGCAGGCAGGCAGGCAGGTAGGCAGACAGATAGATTAGATAGATAGATAGATAGATAGATAGGTAGGTAGGTAGGTAGATAGATAGATAGATAGATAGATAGATAGATAAATAGATAGATAGATAGATAGATAGATAGATAGATAGATAGATAGATAGATAGATAGATAGAAAGATCGATCGATAGATAGATAGATAGATAGATAGATAGATAGATAGATAGATAGATAGATAGATAGATAGATAGATAGATAGATAGATAGATAGATAGATAGATAGATAGATAGATAGATAGATAGATAGATAGATAGTTAGATAGAACGAATGAACGAACGAACGAACAAACTTTATTTTCAAAGGGTTAAGAATTGGGCACGAATTGGGCACTCTCTTTCATACATTATTTCATTCACACATCATTCAAGGCTAACAAAGAACAGTAACAATATAAAAGATATGCATTATAAAGGCATGGGCAAAATGCAAACATCAAAACTACACGACACAGTAATATTAGATAATGGTCTGACACTTGTTATTAGCCATGTGGAATATACTGGCCTACAAAAGGTGATTGGCTGTTATACTAGGGTTTTGTTATTATTATTATTATCTCAATTATTAAGGGAGAAGGTAATCCGTATTGAGATAGTGTTCGAATAATTTGCGATTATATGAATAGGGATTGGTGATGTCTTTAATTTCTTGTGGAAGATTGTTCCACAGCTGAGATGCAGAGTACGTTAAGCTTGTTTTGTATAAGTCAATCCTAGGCTTCGGAATGTGTAGTATATTTAAACGTTTACTGTGTCTAGCATTATATTTAAACAAAGGCCAAAGGTAATTTGGGGCATTCCTTTGCAGGATTTTGTGAATTAGTTTAGCTTTATTGAAAAGCAGCCGTTTGCGGAATGGTAGTAAATGAAGGCGTTTATACAGGCTAGGATTGTCAGATAAATGTTTGCTATAAATTAGACTCATGGCCCGTTTCTGGAGTGAGTAAAGTCGCTTGGTGTTTGAATTAGAACAACCGTCCCAGATTGTAGAGCAGTAGTCAAAGTGTGTCTGTATATGAGAAGTATAGAATAGTTTCCTTTAGTCCTCATCAAGGAAGTTTTTAATCTTGGCGAGTTGATAGACTTTTTTCGCTGTTTGTTTAATGAGCGCTTGAACATGGGAATTAAAGGTTAGGTTTCTATCAATGATTAGGCCTAATGTTTTGTGCTCAATTACACTTTCTACTGGCATGTTATCGATGTGAAGTTGAAGTGATGTGTATGGGCTTAGAGTCTGAAGTCTTTGTCTGGTTGTTAATAACATTGCTTTTGTTTTAGTGATGTTAATTTGCATACGGTTTGAATAGCTCCACTTAACTACGTTATTTAATTCTTGTTGTAAAGACGACTCCAGTAAAATACAGTTTTCAGAGTTTGTGTACACCGTACAGTCATCTGCAAATAGATCGCAGGACGACGAAAGATGCAAAGGTAGATCGTTAATATATATGGCAAATAATAGAGGGCCAAGAATAGAGCCTTGCGGTACTCCAATATTGAAGGTAGTGGTTTGAGACAGAGATTTATTGTGTGATACTACTTGCTTTCTGTTTGATAGAAAAGATGATATTAGAGTGACTACATTAAGGCCAATTTTCATTGTCTCGAGTTTTTTAATTAAAATAACATGGTCTATCATATCAAATGCTTTCTTGAAATCAATAAACACAGTTCCACATAGACTGTTGTTGTTTATATTCTGGTGCCAATTTTCTATCATGTTTGTTAGGGCCGTATGGCAAGAATATTTTGGTCGAAATCCTGATTGGCTGTCAACAATCAGACACACAGTAGGAAACCATGGTTTAGGAGAGAGAAATTAAAGAGGATACAGACTCGTAGAGTGGGCAAAAGAACAGGAAATTATTGTAGGAAACATCTGGTTTAAGCAAAACCCTACAAGATTATGGACATGGAGGAGTCCTGATAGCAGGATCAGAAACCAGATTGACTACATTCTGATTAGCAGAAGATTTAGAAACGCACTAACTGTAGCAAAAACAGTTTCCAGTGCTGATTGTTATAGTGACCACAGACTATTTACAGGAAAATTGAGGATAAAGCTGAAGAAAGTCAAGTATATAACAGGAAACACTAAATATGATTTGTGTGCATTGAGTAATGACAAGGAAATATAAAACAAATTCAACATAGAAGTACAGAACAGATTTGATATATTGTCTGATCAATAGTTAGTATTCCAGGATGTGAATGATCAATGGGAAAATTTAAAGAATTCAATCAGTTTGGCTGCAGAAACAATTATTCCAAAATTAAAGAAGGTGTGTCATCAGAAATGAATGACTGAAGAAATTGTACAGCTAATGGAAACAAGAAGACTCAACAAAAATAATCCTGCCAAATATGAAGAAATTTACAGACAAGTCAGAATATTATGCAGGAAGGCAAAAGAATCATGGCTTGAGGAAAAGTGCTTAGAAATTGAAAAACAAAACAACAGTCCAAATACCAAATTAGTGCACAAAAGAAGTGTTACCAAATTAGTGCACAATTCAGGAACTTACTAATAAAAGAACAAGTACATCAACAGGCTGTATACAAACTGAAGATAGCAAAATCATAATAGAAAAAGATCAGATTCTACATGTATGGACAGATTATGTGAAAAACCTGTATAAAGATAACAGAGAGGAACAGTATGATATTAGATTTAATAATGAAGGACCACCAATTTTAAAGATGGAGGTTCAAAATGTTCTTAAGCATATGAAAGCTGGCAAGGCCCCCGGTGCAGATAACATCACAACAGAAATGATTAAAGCTTTAGAAGAATTTGGACTAGAGCAAGTCACCAGACTGCTGAACACATTATATGATACTGGATATATACCTTCTGAATTATGTAACTCTGTATTTATTGCAATCCCAAACAAATCAGGAACCTTGGAATGTGATCACCATAGAACAATTAGTATTAAGAGTCACATCACAAAGATTTTGTTACGAATTATCATGCAAAGATTGAGGAAGAAAATACAACCTGAAATAGGGGAAGAACAATGCGGGTTTGTAGAAGGAAAGGGTACAATAAATGCTGTGTATATGCTGCGAACAGCTATTCAACGTGCTATAGAAGTAAACAAGGATATACATCTTTGCTTTATTGACTACACAAAGGCTTTTGATAGAGTAAGACATGTCAACATGGTGGATATGCTTGCAGATCTACAAATTGATGGGAACGACATTAGACTTATAAAAAACATATATTGGAAACAACAAGCTGCCATAAGGATTGATAATGAAGTGGGACAATACCAACCTATTAAGAGAGGTGTTAGGCAGGGATGTGTAATGTCTCAAGATCTTGTTTCCCTGTACAGTGTAAATATTTTCAGAAATGTAGAAGATATAAATGGAATCAGCATTGGAGGAAGAAACATCAATAACATTAGATATGCAGATGATACAGTATTGATTGCAGACAATGCACAGTATCTGCAACAATTATTAGACGCGGTTGTTGCACACAGAGAGCAGCTGGGGTTGGAATTAAATTGTAAGAAGACACAGGTTATGGTCTTCACTGGGAAGAACGAAGTACCACAATATAATATACAGGTAAATGGGAATATCCTTCAACAAGTGAATCGATAAAATTATCTCGGAACAGTCATAACATCTGATGGGAGATGCCTAGAAGAGATTAGAACAAGAATCACCATGGCGAATGTAGCCTTTAGCAAGATGAAAAACATTCTTACCAATAAAAAGATGTCAAATTGAAACGAGAAAAAGAGTATTGAGGGGGTACATAGAGCCTGTACTTTTGTATGGATGTGAAACTTGGACAATGTGCAGTCAAGCTGAAAAACACTTGATGGATACAGAAATGTGGTTTCTTAGGAAAATTAAAAGAGTACCATGGACAGATAGAAAAACCAATGACCAAGTACTACAGGAGACAAATGAAAATCGTAAACTGATTAGAGAAATTAGACGCAGACAGTCAATATTTTTTTCGCCATATTATGAGAAGAAATATATTAGAGAACTTATTGACAACTGGCAAGATCGAGGGGAACAGATCAAGACGAAGACCGAGAGGAAAATACCTGGATGGTCTGGCCACATGGCATGGACGAGACAGGAACACTGAGCTGATCCACGACTCTGGTGATCGAGTGAAATGGCGAGTCATGACCGCCCACGCTTTCCGGCATGGCACATGATTCATTGATTGAAGAGATCTCAGGGCCGGCCTCTACTACGATACAAAGATGTGTGTAAGCGGGACATGATTGATACAGGCATTGATAATGCACATTGGGAGCAAGTCGCCGCTGATCGTGTTGCATGGAGGGCAAACATCAGAAATGGAATAAAGACAAAGGAGAAAATTACTGCAGATAAGTCACACACCGAGCGTGAGAGACGTAAGATGGTGCATGATGGTGGAAATGACCACGTGTTCACATGCACCCACTGTGGACGAACATTTACAGCGCAAATTGGCCTTATCAGCCACATTCGCTTCCGCCATGGGTAAAAGTTATTATGCCTTTTTGAAGCACAAACTATCGTCTGTCAAGACGGCAAGGTGCCAATGAATGAATATGACTCTACAGTATGCACTTGACAAGATGCAGCAAAATATGTCAGGCAATAAATGATGTAACATATTATTTGTGGCATCTGTGTTTAAATACACTAAGAGAATATATTGTTTTTAATTGTAGAAGAAAATAACTGAGAAGGTCCACCTATTCTGCCACTATCAAATATCTGAAGACAGGAAAATACAGCCGGACCTGATGGAATCGTAATAGAGAAATTATATGTACCGGAAGAATGTGGAGTAGAAATATTAACTAAAATGTTTAATGCGTTTTACTCGTACAGGAGTGGATGTATACCTAGTGATATACAAACATCTGTACTTGTAGCTCTACAATAAAGACTAGAAGCAATTATATGTGAAGATTTTTTTAGCAATAAACATCAAAAACCAAGTAACTAAACTTCTACTCGCAATTATAAAGAAAAAGATTGATTGATTGATTGATTGATTTAGGAACCGACATCACAGCATTCGGGACATTCCCATAAGCGCTCCGTCCCCATCCTCGGCTGCCAGCGAAGAGTTCCAACACTAATAGTTCCAGTAGCAATCTTATTATATGTCCGTCTCGCCTTTCCTCTGAGCGTCGAGCATCGGCCAGATCCCCTCGTCACACCTCGCTGCCTCATTCTTACCAGACTACGGTCATCCATTTGCTCCTCCGAGGTGTGCACGTGCTCCCACAAGGCCGCAACCACGTCTGCCTTGTCATGCATCAATAAAAAAGAAAGAAACTTAAACTGGAAGTTGGTGAAGAACAGCATGGATATGTTGGAGAAAAAGTCATTGTGTAATATCATGCAATATACACGTTACAAACACTACAGAGAGATGAATAAAAATAGAGAGATCACATAGAAATATATGTTAATGCTTTATAGATTATACCAAGCATTTGATACAGTACAGCACGATAAAATTCTAATGATGTTGGAAGATATCAACATTTATGGAAAAGATCTAAGAATAATAAAAACATATTTACTGGCAACAGTTTAAACTGGATATAATGAGGACAGTTATGAATAGATACAGCAAGAAGGTAGACACGGATACGTTTTGTAGCCAGATCTCTTGTCTCTCTAGTGAAGTTATGAGAGATATCAAGGAAAGACCGGGAATACAAGTTGGAGTTTATAATATAAACAATCAACACATGCAGATGGCAAAGTATTGATAGCAGAAAATGCAAGAAATCTACAAAAGCTTTGGATATTGTAGTAATAGAGAGTGTAAAGAATGGACATTCCTTTACTATCAAGAACACAGAAACAATTATTATATGAACGACAATCAATGACACCAAGTTAAGAATTACAACTTAAATACCTAGGGACAATCATAACATAAAATAGAAGATGTGCAACCGAGATTAAGAATAGAATATGTCAATCAAACGCTGCATTTCATAAAATAAAAAGTGCCGTATGAAATAAGTCACTTCCATTAGATTTGAGAAAGAGAGTATTGAAATATCATATAAAATGTGTTTTGCTGTTGTCGCTGTTCCGACTAAAGCCAGCAGCAGCAGCAGAGACGTCCACAACAACACCGTTGAGAATCAACCAAGCAACTCACCAAAGACGTCCACATTGGAGGAAATAACAACAGAGGACTTCACCGGCAAAATACTGCTGAAGCAAATCAGCGTGGGGGAGGGCAAACTGTTGGCGCTACCAACAGACAAGATTCTGAGTCTGTTGGGAAACGAGCTTGGAAGAAACAGCATCTACCAGCTGAGTAAGACATCTGATGGAGTAGTGGTCTCCATCAACAAAAACCCAAAGACCACAGCACTAATGCAGAAGATGTCACAAAAAGAGACAAACTACATCAAGCTACCCCACGGCATCACAGTAGAAGCCACCCGACACCGCATGACGAAACGATGGGTCATTAAACGAGCCAAGACCCATCTCACCAACGACCAGATCAGGGAGATGCTGATGACAGAGAACCGAAAACTCAAGATCACCAGTGCTGAGAGGACCATCCCCTCCACAATCGATCCCCCAAGTCATTAGATGGGACAGGAAAGACCAAGCTCCAGAGCACTACATACTGAGAGTTCTGCAGTGTTCTAAGTGCCAAAAGTTCTGGCACACCCGTGCCACCTGCAAGAGTGAGGTAGAGGTATGTAAATACTGCTCTGGACCCCATCCATGCAGTCAGTGCCAGCATCTAAAGACCGATCGATACGGACTTCAGGAGGCCTAAGACCAACAGAAAGTGCGCCAACTGCCTCAGCATCTATGGAGCAAGGTACCTCGGCTGCCCCTGCCATCAGGACAGCAAAGATGCATTGAAGATTGCCATCAAATTTAACCTGCCTTATAAAGAGGCTAGGAGGCAGTACGAGTTGACCATTCCACGCACAAAAAGTGACAAAGCGCAACTGGAAGGCCAACTGAAGGACCTGAGATGATGGAGGAAGAAAAAGACATGACGCAAGACACGCAGTAAACAGTATTAACTGCTGTTCAGAGCATCCCGGACGAACTAAAGCAAGTTCAGCAGAAGATTGTGCGGGATGCCGCTCGAGTGCTGCAATAAAGACTGACACAGAAGAAACTCTAGCAAAAATTCAAGAAGAAAGAGAAAAGACAGAAGAAACACTTAAACAGATTCAAGAAGAAAGACAACAAATAGAACTGCTCAAGACCAAGCCTGAAACACCTGAACGAGATGATGCCAAGGCCCAGGCAGAAGAGGAATTAACAGAAGCAGAATTAGAACTGGGTGAACACGGCTAACCAGACCAAGAACAAGTGTTTAGGGCGGTCGATAATAATTATAGAACCGACCACGACACACCAAACCAAAGAAGACCGAGAAGATTCGAAGACAACCCAAGACGGGGAAATAGGTGGAATACCAGGAGAGTCAACTGGTAAAGCTCCTTGAAGGAAACAGCACCATATGACGGGGTTGGTACTCAATTACTCCAAGCCTCAGCATTTGCGCGACTCTGTCCAGAGATGTAACACCACAAGGATGAAACGAACACAATTGCACCAACTCAACTCGTTCAAGGAAGCAGAGATACGCTTCTATAGTTTCGATAAAAGAAGTCTTAGTTACACTATAAAGGACCCAATTACAACCAATTTGATATAGTCGAAGGTTGAAACTGGACCATTCGTCTCAAGCAAAGCAAGCAAGCATGCGTGGCAGTGAACCGTGGAACGTGTATGAACACATTACGAAAAGCTTGGACGCAACAGAGATTAGGTTCCTGGGATGATTGTTGTGAACACATTTCATCCATCCATCATGTGCCATGCCGGTAAGCGTGGGCTGTCATGTTTTGCCATCTCACTCGATCACGAGAGTCGTGGATCAGCTCCGTATTTCTGTCTCGACCATGCCACGAGGCCAAGCGATCCAGAAGGTTTGCCTAGACATGTTGTAATCTGGGCAGTCTTTGAGTATATGCTCTGCTGTCTGCGACGCCAATCCACATGTCCTATTCATGTCCTAATGACCTATTCTTGTAAGCCCATAACGTGGTAGTCGTCTTGGGCAGGTTTTGGTGGCTTTCTGACTGATTTGATCATTCTTTTCTTTTCGTGTTATGTAACGGGCACATCAGGCTGTTCTTCTTTTGCTCCTTCCTTAGCCAATCGATCAGTTCTGTCGTTTCCGGGTACTCCACAGTGGGATGTATGGTGACCTTATGCTGACTGCTAAGTTAAAAAGTAGTGTCCTTAGTACTGGCAATTTCCCAGACATCAATTCGTTTTCGTTGAGGTGAGCTTCTTGCAAGCAACATACGCTTACCTTTTCTTGGTCCAAGATGTTTTCTAGTTGTATGTTTTTTTGTTTTTTTTTTGCTGACTCTCTCCGCATTCCAGTGTATTATTTTTAATCTCTGTTTGATATGGCAAGGGGCTCTATTCTTAGGTCCTCTGGCTCCACAGGACATCTGAGAAGGACCTCCAGTAGCTGTGGCTGGACCCTTTCGAAGCATAGGGCCCGGCACTGCACCTGTCTTGGAGTCCAAAGCAGGGCGAGCAGCATAACATTTAGCAGTAGTCGACATATTTCATTACGATTGATTGCGTTCAATTCTGGTTTCTGTGGTGCTCATAATAATTGGTTGCCTCCGTCTTCAGCACCTTTCCTTTGCTAGAGCAGACTGTGGTCTTACTCGAGTTTAGGTGTGTAGGCACGCACACACATGTCTGCGCATGCATGTACGTGCAAGCACATCTAGAGCGAAGTGGTTATTTCTCTGCGCCAGTGACTCGCCGCCGCCCCTTCTCCTGTTAGTTAAAACAGTTCCGCTGAGAGAAGGGCAGAAGTTGGACTTTTTGCTGCATAGGTGATGAATGCACGAGCCATTGGGGTATTCATGCAGGGTTGAGCGCTCACCCCAACCCGGCCCCGGTTACATACAGCAACATTTGGAACCATATAATACTAAAATACGAATTCATCTATTTTCATATAGAGAAATATTTATCGACATGTAAATATTTAATAAAGATGATTTTATGATAAACATATATTTCTAACGGTGAATAAAATGATTTATTTTGCAAGAAAATATTAAATTTAAACGTTTCTTGCTGTTATAAATTATTTCCACATTTGCAATGTTCAAAGTAATCTATTTGTTGTAGTAGTCTATTTGTTGTAGTAGTTTTTTCCCATGTGAATGGGAACGCGTAATATTCATTGTTTATGCTTACAAAATCCATTTGACAATGTTTCCCCCTCCCCCCCCCCCTATGTAAATGTAACATGTACATTTGATGAATGAAAGATGAGTGATCGAAAGGGCCGAATGTAAGACGGGCCTGCGTGCCCAATTTGTTACCCTTTTAAAATAGAGTTTGTTCGTTAGTTAGTTTGTTCGTTCGTTAGTCTACGGGACACCCTTGGGCAAGGTGGTGTACCGGTTTATCCCCCCGATCAGGGTTACGTGAAGCCATGGAAGCAGGTGGTAGATGGAGTGTGAGAGCAGCCGACAAATTGTTGTTGGTTATGGTTTTGCACTCTGCGGCGATAGGCAGATGGTCTCATCAGTAGAGACAATGGCTATGGCCACCGACTAGTACAGTCACTGCCCAGAAGGAAAGCAATGGCAAACTACCTTCTGCAAAACTTGCCAAGAAACCATAACAACCGTGAAAGAAGACATAATAAGAAAGAGATCTGGTGGCGAGACTCCCAGGCCAGGCAGATCAGATAACACTGGGGAAGAGTGTGACACAGGGACCAGTACTAGTAATAGCGATGACGGAGTTAATCTTGACTGCGTTACCAAGGAAATCCCCTGTGTCAGATGTGACATGTTTGATTGAGTTGCCAGAGGACCTAGTTAGGAGTGTTTTCTGGAGATATATCTTGAATCATAAATAACAAGATAAAGGATATGATTTAGCACGTTTTGTCTAGAGGTCACTCAAATGAGCTAATCATTCCCGCAATAGCCTTTTGGAGAACCACTTTTCCTTTTTGCTCAAACCCCACTGTGAGACTACTATGTATCTACACAGAAATTTATATAAGAAGTAAAATAGTTCACCCAAGGCCAGAGAAGATCTGAACTATTAGCGCCTGTACAACTAAGGATCCCTCTCACTCAACATAATGTTGCCAGTGTGCTGTTCGTCCGTCACATAGATCTACTCCTATATATTTTGTCATTTTGTGACCTATATCAGTTTGTCCCATTTCTTTGGGATTGTAGGACTCAATTATCTGTAGACAAACTTCAACAATAACTGTACATTACATCTGTTGGACAAGACATCTACATGACAGTTTCTTCACAAAAGTGGGACATACATTCACAAGGAATTGTGTACACCAGCCATTGTACAAAACTTACATCATAAGAGATACTTGACAACATCTCCACAGGACTTTTCACAATATGTATAATCAACCACAGCACTTAAGACAGTCACAGATACAATACTTGACAGCAACTGTACACGAAATTCACTGGGGACATGTACTTAAAGCACTGGTTCATTGAACACACAATTTATTGAGTTGATGGTGAGTCGAGTGATGACCATTGTCTCATCTCCTGTCATGTCAACACTTCAATTATTGCATAGAAAATGCATAAAATATGTCACACATGCAGGTTGATAAACAAGATACAACACCTCCCCATTACTCCTCCAGCTTATCAATAAACTCTCTCCTCCTCTCTAATATCTAACTACACCATCCCGTTACAGTATCAGTCTCTATCATCATTTCCTGTCTCTTGGGAATTTAGGAAATCCTATCCATGGGCAACCCAAGGAAGAAACTACTGTTCTGGGTCTGTTGAATCCTTTTATCATCAGCATGGATGTTGGACTAGCTCCAGTTAGCAGCTTTCCCAGAATCAGCTTCATGGCAGATTCATTCCTCTTGAAGACAAGATTTGGTATGATGATATGGTACTGCATCTCACCGTTGATCAGGCTGTCAGTGAAGGCTGTCACTGGGTACTTCAATAATGACATACAGAATGTCCCATACATTGCAGCTACTCACTTAGCCCGATCAACTTCCCTACTGTTCAATCACATTCTTCAAGAATCACTGTGTGAGCATCCGGCTGGATATTTTCTAAGTTTAGTCTTAGATAAACAATCACTCCAAGTTACTTCACCAGTTTCTCTGAATGTTCTTTGATGTTGTTCTCAATTGACATTTGATGGAATCAAAGATCACTGTCCAGTTCACCACTATTATAGTGCTTCAGATTGTGTTATGCTCCCATTTATGCATTCAGCTGTTGAGAGCTGAGAGAAAACTCTTCTTGATATTCCCATATTTTGATAGGGAGTCACATCTGGATCTAGGACTTCTGTTTAGTTGTCCCAGATGATATATGGAGGCCTCTCCTCCATCCTCTGTTCTCTGTTAATACAAAATGGCACAACATTTCTTTACATTTGTTAAAAGATGATGTGATCATACATCAACATACACAGATGGAGATGGGGAAGAATAAGGTGGGTGTTGTCCAAGCACGTCTCCCAGTTTGATGATGATGTGAATTTCACTGTAATGTACTGTGGTAATCACAAGACTATATGCTGAGACAGGGTAGCTGAACACAATTACAAGCATTTATGTGGTCTAAGTTTCACCATGTTTGAACCACAGTAGACCTGGGCACAAGGAGGACCAGACACAGTACAGCAATCATTGTGACATAGCAACATGGGACAGGCATTGTGAAGGGAAATGGAAAATAGGCATTTACAACTGCAATATGCATTATGTATCAACTAATGGCATTTACCAAATAAGCAGACCAGACATCCATTCCAATGGCTGTGATGTTGGTGCATGAATGTCCTATTCCATATTCACACAGCAATGCCAGACCTCACCCCTTTTCTCAGACAGACCTGACTCACAGGTACATCATCTTTATCATCATCATGTGCTCTTTCCCCACTGAGTAATTTTCATGTCTACTACCGTAGGTAACAGAAGCTCAATTGCATACACAATGGTTCACATATGCACCAAGCACATATGGGAAAAACATGTTTAGTCCTTGTAAATTTGCATGAGCCATACATTATATTCAGCCAACGAAGACACAGGTTCACACACCTATGGTTCTCTTAGGAACTAGTTTATATGAACCATCCAACAGTAGAGGTACCAGTGTAATACTTCAAAGAGAAATGGTATTAATTCTCTTGAGCATAATGTAGCCACCAGGCATCACATGGACTTAGCAATTCTGGCGTGCCACACACAACCTGTTTACATATGGATATTGAAGCATCTTTCCTTCTCTAGATGTGAGAGGCTATTTATTAAATCACCAACTCACTCACTCCAACATTCTCAGCGTTTTACCAAGGAACTTGTACATGTTTACATCACCCATTCTAATTCAAACTGCCATATGTTAACTCGCGAGAGCAAAGGTACAGTTGATTTAAGAATAAGTCATCCTAGGCATGAAGAATGCACAAGGGGTTTGGGTTTGCGAAGTTGCATTGAGTGTACTATACATTCATCAAGCATGCGCAACCAGTCACAACAAGGGATTGATATGCACTTGGAATATACAGCGTGAAAGACATGTCAAGGTTGAAGAAGCAGTATCCAGAATACTGGCGCACAGAAGTTAGGTTTTCCACTTTCACATTTTATTCATAAAATACTCTTATATTCTTCTCATTCGTTCACTAGGCACAACTACAACATTAAAGTATGTTTTAAAGTGGTACCTGCTGTCCAGAGAACAATATATTATTGAATCTTTAAGGGCATTGTTGGGTCATCACATCACACTAGCGACCGCTCCCGGTGAAATCCCCGCTCAACTAATTAGATTTTAAAATATGGCCCAGGAATAGCGTGGGCTCATTACTTATTAACCAATCAAAAGACAGGCGCATATACCGCTGCCCTCCCCCAACTCGTTCTAGAACATACTAGTCCCAAGAATCGTCCTTCTATTTGGAAACGGCACTTAAATCGGAAGTATTCTTATGCATGTGTAGGGCTGGGAATGGGGAGTTCTGTTTCATCATGCTACATGGCCCCTCTCTTAAATCTTTCATAGGTATGACAGATGATCCCAGAATCCACAGTTCCCAGATCCCTCAGGTGGTTTTGTCAATTACTCCCTGTCTCCCTTTACCCTACTAGAGTAGTACATTTGGAACTAAGTGATTTTTCTCCTTAAAAAAAATCTGCCCCAACATTGCATCTGTTGATGAATTTGGTGGCAAACGCAAAGACCATGAAGTTAGCCCTGCATTATGTTCCGTTAAGTCACTGGGAGCATCAGGAGTCCTGACTCCACTCATCTGTGAACTGCTCTTCTATTTACCTCTGACAGTGTTCCACTGCTGACATCCTTGCTATATTTCCTGTTGTGATACATGATCTCTCTGAGTCACACCATTTTGTAATGTATGAATGGACCATAGAGATTCATTATGTGAAGTAATGGCTTTGCAATTATGCCAACTTCCGGATAAGGTTTAGAGAGAATGGTTGCATTCCATGTATCTCTCAACCTTTCACCTTATCAGAACTTCATTCTTCCCTTCGCCACTGGAGAATGATAATCCTGTGAGAGTGTATTTAACTGAACAACCTTCTCCAACAGTAATCTTGGCATTTGGAACTGGGTTACAATTTTTGATCATCACTGGAGCAAATACAATCACTTCCGGGTGAACTGTATAGCAGCCGCTGCAAAACTTGTTAAGACTAAAATCTACTAGTGCAGATTTGGTTAGCGTTGGACACAGGGTCTACCTTTCCAATAAGCCTCTTGTGTTTGCAGATGGTAGCAATTTCCCATTATATTTCCTTGACTCATTTCTGTAGTCTTACCATAGATTTAGAGGTGCACTTATTGGCTGAGATTTCCTCATTCCGTTAGGCCTCTATTTTGATTTGTTGTGAGAAGTAACAGCATTTTCTCTCCTTAGTTGCTCTATTTTCTAACGTAGCAACTGAATTGTAGATGCAGCCAGGTTTGAAATCTACCACTACTAATATAGAAGTCCAGGTGGAGGTTCCAACTAGTTGTCTTCAGCCATGCTTGAGCTAAGTGCTTTTGAGTGACTGGGAAGTATCCGTTCTTTCTCTCCCTCATGAGCAAAACGTTTACTTTGGCGAATATAAGGCGTTTCTTCTCATCCATAGAGAAGTCCGTCATTATCACAGCTACCTTTGAAGGTGTGTGATTATGTGGGTTAGCTTCTTAGTTACCAATATTGACTGGAATTTTGGAAGCCAATTTTTACTGACTTTGAGGACAGGACTGGCCAGGTCTTGTGAATATCCCTCGCATCTCAGTAATAATATAAGATCCCACTGCTCAATGCATGGTTCTTATTATATAAAGAGTCGTCTGCTGACTTGCAGGGATCTTTATCTTGAAAGGAGTCAGCTGTTTAAAACTGATCTTTCGTTAGTCCACTTTCGCAGACATTGTATAGAGTGTCAGCTGCTGGAATTGCAGTGATCTCTACCATATAAGAGTTAACTGTTTGGAGACAGTAATCCTTATTTACATTCCCACCTTCTTCCGGCAGAAAGGTCTTCCCAATTGAGAATGAAAAAGGAGGAAGACATCAGTTGTACTCACCTTGTCCTTCCTTTAGTCTCCACCATTTTTTCCAGGCAGAAACGCTTTCTCAACTGAGGATGAATTGACGACAGACGTCGGAGACGGATCCTGTTTTATCTCTTCATGAAATTTTTCAGGTTGTCCACGTTATGCTCCTAGTCGTATGATACGCCAATGACATCAGATTGGTTATCCATCGTTTCCTGGACACATACTTTGCGTACGCTCTCCACTTCCATATAAATGGCTAGGGGTCCAGTTATTTTGATGGCCTTCCTGGAGATTCAATGAGTTAACTCCTGGCGACGTGGATCCTAGTACACCAGAGAGATTACACCATCGAACAATAGACTAATGTCTTATAGACACCAGACTGGGGTCGGTTTTGTATGACCGCCCCTAACATCAGGTAGAATTTTCCCTTCATCTAGTCCATTACGTATCAAGTACGCTTAATAATCCCACTACTTCAGGAATGGCAAGTGACTGAATTGATAAGGATGTTTCTCCTGGAGATTTCAATTGTGTTCACTTTCTCAGCAGCTTGATCAGGGCTACCGTCAAGATTACACAACTAAAGAATAAACCCAGATGTCGAATCGACACTGGACATTAGCCGGTACGAATACTGACTATCACCGAGAGAGATTGTCAGTGAGGTGTCTTAATGGTTGCCCAAGTTTTCCATCAGGGTTCACACTCTCTACTCTCAGTGTTGCAAGCATGTTATGGGGAGAAGAGAATATAGGGAGTTGTTATTTTATGTGATGTGGTGACATTAAAAATGTTGTAATTACAACAATATTTCCCCTCTCTCTCCCATGCCAGCAATTAATTTTGGATATGGAGTAGGCCCCATATTCATTTACTGGATCAAGTGTCCTAATTTCAGGGACAAAAATGAATTTGCCCATGTAATAGCTGTCTCAGTTATATTAAAATAATTTGTGTTCTCTGGTGTTTCAGGTACCTTAATTGTTGGATACATATATTGAACAACCAGCATGCACAAAATTATACAACAATATTGACAAGCTAATAAGTCATATCATTCTGAGAAAACAAATATCATGGATACATCATTTATGTTGACCCATAAGATATTTATACACTATCTTCAGTCTGCTACATTGAATCCTAACTGATATATTAAAACAGTGATACATGGAATATTATCACTATTAATGAAATCAAACCTTCTAGAGATTTATTGTGGGTTTACATGTCTGGACAGTTGCCCTCATATAAGAGACAGGGTCCATTAAACAAAACCATAAAACTTTCAAGAATTGGGTCTGATTTGCGAGAGGTCACCCCGGATTTTAATACCAACATATAGATCCCAAAAGTGAGTCTTATGCAGGGTATGCCCAAGGTTTGTATCCCGTCATCAGGGCACAGGTATGTGAGCCCCCAGCAGGTTATTACCAGGGTTTAAATCCGAGACGAGTGTTCTTTTTCCCAGGGTTTATATCCCGGACGAGCCCCCAGTTATGTGACATGTTTGATTGAGTTGCCAGAGGACCTAGTTAGGAGTGTTCTCTGGAGATATATCTTGAATAATAAATAACAAGATAAAGGATATGATTTAGCACGTTTTGTCTAGAGGTCACTCAAATGAGCTAATCATTCCCGCAATAGCCTTTTGGAGAACAACTTTTCCTTTTGGCTCAAACCCCCACTGTGAGACTACTATGTATCTACACAGAAATTTATATAAGAAGTAAAATAGTTCACCCAAGGCCAGAGAAGATCTGAACTATTAGCGCCTGTACAACTGAGGATCCCTCTCACTCAACATAATGTTGCCAGTGTGCTGTTCGTCCGTCACATAGATCTACTCCTATATATTTTGTCATTTTGTGACCTATATCAGTTTGTCCCATTTCTTTGGGATTGTAGGACTCAATTATATGTAGACAAACTCAACAATAACTGTACATTACATCTGTTGGACAAGACATCTACATGACAGTTTCTTGACAAAAGTGGGACATACATTCACAAGGAATTGTGTACACCAGCCATTATACAAGACTTACATCATAAGAGATACTTGACAACATCTACACAGGACTTTTCACAATATGTATAATCAACCACAGCACTTAAGACAGTCACAGATACAATACTTGACAGCAACTGTACACGAAATTCACTGGGGACATGTACTTAAAGCACTGGTTCATTGAACACACAATTTATTGAGTTGATGGTGAGTCGAGTGATGACCATTGTCTCATCTCCTGTCATGTCAACACTTCAATTATTGCATAGAAAATGCATAAAATATGTCACACATGCAGGTTGATAAACAAGATACAACACCTCCCCATTACTCCTCCAGCTTATCAATAAACTCTCTCCTCCTCTCTAATATCTAACTACACCATCCCGTTACAGTATCAGTCTCTATCATCATTTCCTGTCTCTTGGGAATTTAGGAAATCCTATCCATGGGCAACCCAGGAAGAAACTACTGTTCCGGGTCTGTTGAATCCTTTTATCATCAGCATGGATGTTGGACTAGCTCCAGTTAGCAGCTTTCCCAGAATCAGCTTCATGGCAGATTCATTCCTCTTGAAGACAAGATTTGGTATGATGATATGGTACTGCATCTCACCGTTGATCAGGCTGTCAGTGAAGGCTGTCACTGGGTACTTCAATAATGACATACAGAATGTCCCATACATTGCAGCTACTCACTTAGCCCGATCAACTTCCCTACTGTTCAATCACATTCTTCAAGAATCACTGTGTGAGCATCCGGCTGGATATTTTCTAAGTTTAGTCTTAGATAAACAATCACTCCAAGTTACTTCACCAGTTTCTCTGAATGTTCTTTGATGTTGTTCTCAATTGACATTTGATGGAATCAAAGATCACTGTCCAGTTCACCACTATTATAGTGCTTCAGATTGTGTTATGCTCCCATTTATGCATTCAGCTGTTGAGAGCTGAGAGAAAACTCTTCTTGATATTCCCACATTTTGATAGGGAGTCACATCTGGATCTAGGACTTCTGTTTAGTTGTCCCAGATGATATATGGAGGCCTCTCCTCCATCCTCTGTTCTCTGTTAATACAAAATGGCACAACATTTCTTTACATTTGTTAAAAGATGATGTGATCATACATCAACATACACAGATGGAGATGGGGAAGAATAAGGTGGGTGTTGTCCAAGCACCTCTCCCAGTTTGATGATGATGTGAATTTCACTGTGATGTACTGTGGTAATCACAAGACTATATGCTGAGACAGGGTAGCTGAACACAATTACAAGCATTTATGTGGTCTAAGTTTCACCATGTTTGAACCACAGTAGACCTGGGCACAAAGAGGACCAGACACAGTACAGCAATCATTGTGACATAGCAACATGGGACAGGCATTGTGAAGGGAAATGGAAAATAGGCATTTACAACTGCAATATGCATTATGTATCAACTAATGGCATTTACCAAATAAGCAGACCAGACATCCATTCCAATGGCTGTGATGTTGGTGCATGAATGTCCTATTCCATATTCACACAGCAATGCCAGACCTCACCTCTTTTCTCAGACAGACCTGACTCACAGGTACATCATCTTTATCATCATCATGTGCTCTTTCCCCACTGAGTAATTTTCATGTCTACTACCGTAGGTAACAGAAGCTCAATTGCATACACAATGGTTCACATATGCACCAAGCACATATGGGAAAAACATGTTTAGTCCTTGTAAATTTGCATGAGCCATACATTATATTCAGCCAACGAAGACACAGGTTCACACACCTATGGTTCTCTTAGGAACTAGTTTATATGAACCATCCAACAGTAGAGGTACCAGTGTAATACTTCAAAAAGAAATGGTATTAATTCTCCTGAGCATAATGTAGCCACCAGGCATCACATGGACTTAGCAATTCTGGCGTGCCACACACAACCTGTTTACATATGGATATTGAAGCATCTTTCCTTCTCTAGATGTGAGAGGCTATTTATTAAATCACCAACTCACTCACTCCAACATTCTCAGCGTTTTACCAAGGAACTTGTACATGTTTACATCACCCATTCTAATTCAAACTGCCATATGTTAACTCGCGAGAGCAAAGGTACAGTTGATTTAAGAATAAGTCATCCTAGGCATGAAGAATGCACAAGGGGTTTGGGTTTGCGAAGTTGCATTGAGTGTACTATACATTCATCAAGCATACGCAACCAGTCACAACAGGGGATTGATATGCACTTGGAATATACAGCGTGAAAGACATGTCAAGGTTGAAGAAGCAGTATCCAGAATACTGGCGCACAGAAGTTAGGTTTTCCACTTTCACGTTTTATTCATAAAATACTCTTATATTCTTCTCATTCGTTCACTAGGCACAACTACAACATTAAAGTATGTTTTAAAGTGGTACCTGCTGTCCAGAGAACAATATATTATTGAATCTTTAAGGGCATTTTTGGGTCATCACATCACACTAGCGACCGCTCCCGGTGAAATCCCCGCTCAACTAATTAGATTTTAAAATATGGCCCAGGAATAACGTGGGCTCATTACTTATTAACCAATCAAAAGACAGGCGCATATACCGCTGCCCTCCCCCAACTCGTTCTAGAACATACTAGTTCCAAGAATCGTCCTTTTATTTGGAAACGCCACTTAAATCGGAAGTATTCTTATGCATGTGTAGGGCTGGGAATGGGGAGTTCTGTTTCATCATGCTACATCAGACTAAGAAATAGAGTGAGAATAGCAACGTGGAATGTGAGAAGTCTGTATGAGGGTAAGCTTAAAGTAGTGTGTGATGAGACTGAGAGGTTAAACATTCAAATTTTAGGATTAGTGAACATCGCTGGGTGTGAGACAGGGATGTGTAATGTCTCCAGATCTGTTTTCCCTGTACAGTGAAAGTATTTTCAGAAATATTGAAGATATGGAAGGAATCAACATTGGGGGACGATGCATCAATAACATTAGATATGCAGATGATACAGTCTTGATTGCAGACAATGAACAGGACCTGCAAAATTTAGTAGATGCGATTGTGACACACAGTGAACAACTAGGGTTAGAATTAAATTGTAAAAAGACACAGATTATGGTCGTCACTAGGAAGGACGAAATACCACAATGTAATATACAAGTAAATGGGAATATTCTTCAACAAGTGAGCAGGTACAATTATCTCGGAACAGTAATAACATCTGATGGGAGATGCCTTGAAGAGATTAGAACAAGAATCGCCATGGCAAAAGTAGCCT
The DNA here is from genome assembly GCA_963921405.1 of Cepaea hortensis. Taxonomy (NCBI): domain Eukaryota; kingdom Metazoa; phylum Mollusca; class Gastropoda; order Stylommatophora; family Helicidae; genus Cepaea; species Cepaea hortensis. Next base: position 88,079,173 of record OY992891.1, read on the forward strand.
TTAGCAAGATGAAAAACATATTGACCAATAAAAAGATGTCAATTGAAACGAGAAAGAGAGTGTTGAGATGCTACATTGAGCCTGTACTTTTGTATGGATGTGAAGCGTGGACAATGAGCAGTCAGGCTGAAAAACATCTGATGGCTGTAGAGATGTGGTTTCTGAGGAAAATGCAAAGAATACCATGGACAGCCAGAAAGACCAATGAACAAGTCCTTCAAGAAACAAATGAAGATCGTAAATTGATTAGAGAAATTAGACGTAGACAGTCAAAATTTTTTGGACATGTTATGAGAAGAAATGGATTGGAGAATTTGGTGACAACTGGTAAGATCGAGGGGAACAGACCAAGGGGAAGACCTAGAAGCAAGTACCTGGATGGCTTGGCCTTGTGGCATAGTCGAGACAGAAACACGGAGCTGATCCACGACTCTGGTGATCGGGTGAGATGGCAGAACATGACCGCCCACGCTTACCGGCATGGCACATGATGGATGGATGGAACATCGCTGGAGCGGCAGAGGACATTTTACAACTAAAAACATGGAAGTCTTTTCATTTATTCTGGTAGAGACGTCGGAGGCCAGAGTGGAGTGGCATTTTGTTTAGATAAGAAATTTTCGACAACCTCCAATTTTTCCTCATTATTGTATATTTCTTTCTCCATAGTAGATTTATCTGTATGCATTATCTTTGTTTTTGCTATGTTAAGATATAAGTTGTGATTTTCACTATTCAATTGGGTTGAAGCTATTAGGTTTTCTATGCCATTCTGTGTTGTGGATAGTAATACTGTATCATCAGCATATCGAATCTCCGGTATGTCATTACCGCCGATATTTAGGGCATCATATAGCTCCCTATTTATATCATCTCTTACATTTCTCATTATGTTTTCGGTATACAGGTTAAACAAATAGGGTGACAGCACGCAGCCCTGGCGGACTAAATATACATTAATGGGGAAAAATTTGAGGTGGTGGAAAATTTTAAATATCTTGGGTCATTGATTACCAACAACGGCGACACAATGAAAGAAATTAAACGGCGACTATCAATTGCTCTTCAAAGACTAACACAGCTGAATAAATTATTGAGTGGGACCGACAGAACTACAAAACTTAGATTTTTAAGAGCATGCATCTTTCCCATTGCAACATACGCCTGTGAGACATGGACACTTACTAAACAAGCTGAACAGCGCATGAACGCCATTGAATATAAATGTTATAGATGAGTTCTAAGAATATCTTGGGGAAAGAAAAGAACAAATGCTTCCATACTTCAAGAGTTGAATATTGAAGAACGTTGGCTATTAAAGACGATAAAACAATGAAAATTGAAATATTTCGGCCACTTGAAACGTAACGAAAGTTTGGAGAGAACAATAATGGAAGGGTATATGCCTGGGAAGAGAGGAAGAGGAAGGCCAAAGAGAAGATGGGTGCAGGAAGGATGTGGCAGATGATCTATAGATGGATGTATCAGACGCGGGACATCTTGCTTATGATCGAGAGGTTTTCCGGAAAGTTGTAATGGGAGCGATTTTCTACAAAGGACATGCTACTGAATGAATGAATGAGAGTAGTCTTGATATATTTCTGAAATGTATTCTGAGTTTACTACTTGTTTTCCCGAATATTTTATTTTTCATACACAGCCGGAGGTAGGTTTTGTTTCATTTCCGTTTTAAAGTTGTGTACGATTCTAACTGGTCGAATTTTATTAAAACAATGAGTGCCAATAGCAAATGTAAGATTGAAGATGAAGGCCGTGTTGTTAATGATGAATGGACAACTAAATACTGTTTTATAAAAGTTGGCAGCAAATCAGTTTGCTTGTTGTGTAGTGAGTCAGTGGCTGTTTTCAAGGACTAAAATTTAAAAAGATATTATCAAACAAAACATTCCGATTTCGGATACAATTTAACAAGCGAAGGGAGGGAAAGAAAATGCCTGGAGTTGGTAAAAAATTTTGAGAAACAGCAAACTATTTTCACTAAACATTATTCAATTCAAGATGCTGCATCTGAAGCTAGTCTTGTGCTGTCACACGGAATTGTAAAACATAACAAGCCATTTTCTGATGGCGAGTTCATAAACGAATGTTTGCTAGATGCAGCAAACATAAACATTATGTGTCCAGAAGAAAAATAAAACAGATTTGACTACATTACTTTATCAAGGAGAACGGTGGTCAGACGTGTTGACAAGATAAGTGACAATGTGATGCATTAACTTCAAGATGCAAGTAAACAATTGTTGTGGTGCTCTCTTGCATTGGATGAGAGTACCGATGTATATGATACTACCCAATTATTGATAATTATACGTGGAATAAACACTTCTTTCAAACTCACTGAAGATTTACTGATCGAGTCACTCAAAGACCAGTATTTGCATCATTGTTCTATAAGACCTTAACTTTCATATAATTCTTTATTCTATCAATTGTCCACGATTCTCGACCTACATCAGGAATGCCTCAATATATCTCTTAAGACCACTTTTATCTCATCTCGATTCACAAAAATAAACAGCAGAGTATAACTGCCACCGGTAGAACTCTCTGATTCACTGAGGTGCTTAGTCTCCCCAAGCAACATCGCGGTAGGTGTGTGTGTGTGTGTGTGTGTGTGTGTGTGTGTGTGTGTGTGTGTGTGTTTAATTTGTTTTATAATTTTTTTTTTATTTAGCTACTTCAAACAGTACATACACAACTAAAGAACACTGTCAATCAATATCGAGGCCAACATTGCTCAAGTAGTTTCAAGTTTACAGTTCATTGTTTTCTACAGTGTATGCGAGTTTCTATAATCCTATTGTACACGTAATGGCATGCGAATCCAAAGAGCGTTATGTTGCTTTAGTAGTTTTTTAATGATTTGCTAAGACCATCATATAATATATAATGTGTGAGTATTTCTTAAATAGAATCTACAACTCTTCTACTTTGCCTATGTTGTGCTTATCACAACCATTTGATACGAAAAGAAAAGACTGCAGCATTTAGAAAAATCAAGAAATAAAAGCTAGTAGAAAAGATTAAATTAGCAGCAGTGTTTGTAATGATATATTTTTATAGTATCTATAACAATGCGTGTATTCAGAGGAGCAACGAGATCAGTTAGGTTATTTCAAAACAGGTCTTTAATTACATTATGATGGTCGATACAAATTCACAGTACAATTTGATCATGATGGTAACTTCTCTTCTCCTGTCCTTGGTGTTTACTGACTACCCCAACAACAAGCCACGTCACGACTTGAGCATCCTTCTAGCTGTTCCATATTGATGCTCAAGCGTGCTGTAGCCTTGCACGCCTACACTAATACATTCTGCTACATATCCTATGTGACTGTGAATTATTGTCTATCTAGCTTAGCTTACATGGTGCAGTAGTATCTTTAATTGTGACCAATTAATAGTTCACCTGGTCATCGACTTCCTCTTCTTTTATGAGTTTTCATTGTTAAATCAACTAACTAGTTGGCTGATTGTACTGGCTGGGTATCCTTTAAGTGATCTGCCAACTGTGTTATGTTTGCAGCTGTTTAATGACAGTTGAATAATTATTATATGTTTCTAGCGGTGGACATAAAAAACATCAACATATATCACAATTTACAATAATGTCTGATGCACATATTTTTCATCAGATGTGAATGCTGCAGATTTGAATTTAACTGTTGCCGACTGGACAGGAATCCAGCCATCTGCATTGTGTAGCCCTAACCTGACACTAAACAGATCAAACGACCTGGAGTTGTGCTGCTCCAACACAGCCACGCCTTGTTATCCTCAAATTTCAATCCATGGAGCTGTGGTCACCAACAATACTGAGAAGTGTGTTACATACCCAACATCTCACCTAGCTTCAGATGGGGTTACAGAAAATCTGGTTCTATCATACTCTGTGTGTACTCCCACTGACTACAGACAAAAAAGCAAATGCCCAGGTAATCATGTTTCTTTACCAGCTCATACAATTTGAAAGGTAGTTGAAGTTCACTATATTATATATTCTCTTGCATCTAGTGTAATATACTATTGTTTCACAAGTAATGCTAGTGCATACAATATTCTTCAAGTGTGCAACACGTATACTAGAATACATTAAGACTGTTTTACAATGTGGACGTATATAAGTTGGGAGCTACGGTACTGCAGGGACTGCATTCACAAGTATACTAGAGTATAGTACGGGTTTTTTTCAAATTGGACATATATAACTACTAGAGAGACTAGCAGGCACACGTATGCTAGATTATATTAGAAAAAAGTTGTATTATAACTTGGACATATATAAAATGGAAACTAAAATAACAACATGCTTGCCTGCTGGCCTGGTAGTCGTGTATTGAAATCCCTAACGAGGTGGGGATGTTTAAAGTTGACCTGGGATCTCAGAACAAACCATCATAAAATGGGTACCAGGAAATGTTCTTAGAAGTAAACGTTGACCCATGTGATATTGACTCCATCAATCATCTAATACTGATTGGTCTATAAAAATATATTTAATAAGCCAGTTAGTATGGATAACAAATTCAACCAGTTAAAAGCAACATCTCTATGGCCAACTGGCAAGCTCTGTGTCACTTCAGAAATAATAACAACATCATTGAGCAGCTTTGAGGAATGAGCAGCAGTCATCCTAGATAGAGACAAACACTTAAAAATATCACCAAAAAGACATTGTCAAATTCACACGTGTAAGCAAAAAATACCCTGTTTCTATAATATGAATGCATTAATGAAATAATTGTATACAACAGATACAAGGTAACTGCAAACTTTCAGATATTTATGGTCTGTCAAACATTCATGAACCAAAGATACAATAAAGATCTGTAGTGGCATGCATACGATGTACACTACTCGGATGTAAGATAGCTAGTGACTGCTCCTATAAACAGGGAACGTAATAGTTACTGATCTTCCATGATCAACAGTTGTGGGTGTGTCTCAAGTACAGTGCTGTTGATTTATGATTTTAGATAATCACTAAATGTTTTGCATATTCTTTACAGGACATCTCTGTCAACATCAGCATCTGTCAGCTGATTGTTGATTTCTTGGCAAGATTACGCTAAGTAGTTTGCCATTGCTTTCTGAGCGGCCAGCTCACATACCCCGTTAGTTACCGACGCGATTCGAACCACTGTGATTCTCACCGTCGTCACGTTACCTACGAGAGTATACGAGATTACGGATTGATTGATTGATTGATTGATTTAGGAACCGACATCACAGCATTCGGGACATTCCCATAACCGCTCCGTCCCCATCATTTAATCCTCGAGATTACGGAGAAAAGTCGCTAACCGGTAGGCCAGGAAGCCGGTAGATAATCACTAGTCAACACAATTCTAAAAGCTAATTGTATCAGAATTTAAATATCATAATGAAATTCACCAATTAACTCTGGGTTGTTGTTTTGTTTTCTTCAAATAATGAATTTACATTGTAGTAATACAAATAACATATCCTTGTTTAATTCAGTGAGGAGAACAGTTAGTCGTTTTACTTTATTATTATACAAATTGTGGTTACATATTCAATTAAGTGATATTTCAGCATAGAATGATAGAAAACATTTAAAGGTCACATATAATGTTTTAAAAAGGCGCATTTAACCCCATCCCATCATTAGTCGCTCTCTTTAAGCTCTCTATGCTTGCTTCTTGTAACCAATCGATGAGGTGTCTTTTCTCACAGTCCAGCAGTAATAAGCATGCATTGAAGGGCTCCAATTTCCTTGATACATTGTCTCCATAGTAGCAATGTACTGGTGAAATCGTTCACCGTGCTATTCACTCACTGCTCCACAGTTTGATATAACGAAATCCAGATTAGAATCCAGAAAATGAATTTTCAAAGGCATGTCGCAGCAAAGACTTATACTTCAGAAGGAGATATTATACAATTGCTTTGTATTCTTCAGATCTGTTGTATCCAATAACATTGTCCGCCACTGACTTAAATGCTAGCCATGGTGGTTTTTCCTTCCCGTGCAACACGCAAAACAAAACTAATAAACAAAACAAAAGACAAATACCCCCTCCCCCCCCCCCCAAAAAAAAATGTTGTCATAAAGAAGTTTTCGAATTTGTTTTAGCTACACTCAGTCTTGGAAATTGTTCTGATGAGGTATGTGAAAGCCTGATCTGTTTTCTTCATTGCCTTGACAAAATGTTTCCTGAGACCCAGCTAAATGTACAAGGGTGGCAACGAAATCTGGCACAGAGCCTTGCCGTGCTATGATATCGAGAGGCGGCCGCATCAGGCGGCACCGTAAGGGGGGCGGCATAAGCAGCGAAATCAAAAATGCAAGTTAAACTATTCAATAATTTAAATAACGAAGACACAAACCATGGATTGTAAGACTTATTGCCTGGCATATTTCGCTGCATCTCGTCAGGTACATACTGCAGAAGTCACACAACAGAGGAAAATAATCAGATGCATCTTCCAAGCATAAATATACACATAATTGCACAGTAATATCAATTGTTTACAATGGTAATTTTATTTGAACTATCATGTCTTTCTGTTTGCACAAAACTGGCCTATGAAGATTAATCATTATGGCTTCTGAAAACTTTAACAAAAGATTATGTTGTGTATGAAACAACACGCGAAAAGCGCTGTCTCTAACAATTACATGACCGATCTCCAAGACATGACGTGCAATGGACGACGCCGGAAGTGTATAATTCTAGTGTGTCAGCCTTCCCATGATCCCATCGCCTGTGTTTAGTATCTTATCAAGCCAGCCGTGTATGTGTTCAGCAACCCTGCTGTGTAACTGCCACTATGTTCTGTGAATTTATAAATGCAATTGGATTTTGCATACAAAGGGATATATTTTTTACAGCTGGGGTGGGAATAGGTGTGGTTCTGTATCTAATAACTGGAGTTGCAGCACAGAATGTTTGGCCGACTGCTATAATGAGCCGGTCCAGTAGACGTTGCATTACGTCATCCCTTCGAAAGATTAGCTGGATAAATACCTTGAGCTTAGGGACTATAGTTACGTCTGGTTTTGTTTCGGCTGTTGGCAGTGGCGCTTTATAAATCCTGTGGTGTACCTATTCAGATGTAAGACATTCTTCAGAGTTTCAGTTTCCTCTGTCAGTGAGTCCTGGGTGCATATCTTCCTAGCACGGTCAAACAGGGTCCGTAATAAGCTTCGTTTGTACTGGACAGGTGCGAAGCTATGAGAATTTAACTATTGGCCAGTCCATGTTTCTTTGCGGTACACCGATCTTTGACACTATGATTATTCAAAGGGAATCATGTCACTGTTACCTTTGTTAGTTTGACCGTTTCCCCACCAAGTACTTATGCATTGGAGTTCGGTTTGCAGTTCCACAGCAACCTGATTCCTATCCTTACCCTGACGATACACTAAAACATCGTTGGCATATGATGCAACGTCCTCCCAGGTGCAGTGATCAGCTCGCTGGTGATTCTCACAGTGTAGGCGTTGAACAGCACCGGGGCTAATGGTGATCTCTGTGGTAGGCCAGGATATATTGTTGTTGGTTCCGAAGTCCAACTGCCACATCTAAAAACTACTTTCCGTTGGAAAAGGGCTGCAGCGATCCAACTAAGGAGAAACGGACTAATCTTGAGTTTAAGAAGCTGAAGCATTAATAAATCCAATGGTACTCTGTTGTACGTGTACTCTAGATCAATGGCTGCAGCAAAGGTTTGAACGCCTGAGTGGAAACCTTCATAAACATCATGGGCAAAAACTGCTGCATTGGTCCAGGTTTCTCTTTTGGGACGGTACCCTCACAGGGTGGGTGGGAAAACACCTTGCTTCTCTAGCTGGCTTGATATTTTTCTGGCAATTAACTTCTCCAGCAGCTTGCCTATTGTATTCTGCATGGTTATCACTCGATATCCCTGAATTTTTGTGTGGCCTTTGTCAGGCTTCGGCAAGGGAATCAGATAGCTGTGTAACCACTCCTCCTTGATGCTAGCACTCCCTATACTGTTGTTGTACATGTCTGCTAGTTTCTCTAGCTCGTTGTCGGTCCACCTAAGTTCTCTAATCTATTTCTTCTCATAATATGGCGAAAGAATTATTGACTGTCTTCGTACCTTATGTCATCTGGCCCTTGAGCGATGTTTTTTTTTTTAATCGTCGAAGCATAGCCTTGATTTCTTTCATTGTCCCTGTGCCTTAATCCGAAATGTCCTAGGCCTTACACCTGTCTGAGGCAAGATTGTGGCCTCTCATGTCTGTCTGCTTGTCCTGCTCTAGATAGCGTTCGAAGAGGGCTTTGCCCTTGTTCTCGCCAGTTCTCTGCCAGATGAGGTCAGCACCTTGGAATTCAGAAATTCTCTTATTCTTGACTACCCCACTCATGCTTTTATGTAGTCGCCAGAACACTTTCAGTGACTTGTCTGTGCTTAGTCTTTGACATACCTCTGCCCATTTTTCACTTTTAACAACCGAAACCAGATTTTTTTTTAAACATAGCTTACTTTTGTGTGCATCTCTCATTCTAAGTGCATGCAGGGAATAGGATGGACAACTCTGTTCTTCTTTGCGTTTTGCCATTTCCTTACAGCACTACGCTTATCCATCCAGCCAGGCCTTCTAAAAAATGCCACCAAGGTGGTTTCCCCCAGCTTTTTTTTCCTGCCCTGAATCTTTCTGCGCTTGTCGCGCCTTATTTTACTAACCACATCTGGAACTGTACTGTCATACTGGAAAGTCTTGACCGTTGATTTGTGCTGCCTGGCTCTGCCTTTCTCCACCAATATGCTACAAGGATGGTGGTCGCTGCCGTTGTACCATAGGACACCCATCTACACACTATAGTAAGTGAAGGAGAAACCAGCGCAGATCAATAGCACTGTCCTCATCACCTGGACGGATTGTTGTCCGGGTGACAGAGCCACTTTTGATACAAACCAGGTCAATGGTTTTAAGTGCAGTCTCCAGCTTCTACCCCTGTGTGTTGGAGGAAATGTTTTCCTCCTGATCTGCCTTTAGCTTTGAAATCGCCACAGAAAATGACATTTTTTCGTGACCCAATATGTCACTTAAGCACTGCCACTTCTGGGAATCCACACTCGCGTTACGGGCATAAACATTAACCAACACAAATGGTAGACCGGATTGAACTCTAACCACATGTATTTGTATGTCGTTATTGTCCCAACTGGACATGTCTAGCTCTGAAGCCACCATACTGTCGCGGCGAATGAGAATCGCCATTCCCAGATGTCGCCTATTGTAGAAACATTTGAAGCCGGCCATTTGGAGTAGCTGATCACGCAGTCTCGTCTCCTGGAGTGCTAAAATGTCATTCCTTTAAACCAGGTTTTCAAGATTAGGGCCTTGTTGTTTTACGCTGGCGCATTTTCAATATAGAATACGAGTATACCTGAGGCCCAGACGGTCACATTTTAAGTCTAAAACGTCTTACCCCACCTCGCATGCCTTCTCGATTGCGTTCACAACGTTGGCCCCTCCGTCTTGTTTTGTTGACTGGCGTCCGCAAGGAACACACAAATTCTACCGCCATGTTGAAAAGACCGAACACCACAGAAACACACACGCTGCGAAATTGTGCCGTCTGCTCTACGTCTCATTAGGATATCCAGGAACGGCAACGCTTCCTTGTGTTCGTGTACCATAGATAGAGATATGTTTTATGCGCTATGTTCACTATGGCCTGGAATGATGTTGCTTGTAGCTCGTCTGTGGTGGTAATTAATATATCGTCCACAAAGCGACGGTAGAAGACCAATTTTTTAATGTCTGAGGATCTCTTTTCTTCTAGGTATGTCATGAAGATGTCCGTTAGAATAGGACCAAGAGCACTCCCCATGTCCACTCCGTCAATTTTACGGTATGACTTATTCAGAAAGTTAAATTTTATATTGGCAGTACATAGTAATAGTAACCTCTCCAGAATAGATGATGGTATGCCTAGTTTTAGTTGTTTGTCTCTAATGCGTTCACTTATTATTTTCACTGTATTATCTCATGGAACGTTGCTGAATAGAGAGGCTTTATCCATGGATGCCATGTGTTTCAATAATTAAACATCTTTACGTAACGCTTTTCTATATTTATCTCATCTCATGTTCCTCATGCACCTTGCTGTGTGGATTGAAGGATAAACAGCGGGATAGTGACCTTTCATGTGGCTTCATGTGTCGAGATTCCCATGGAATCTGTAATTCCCTCTGTCCATTGTTTACGTGGCCTTCCGTTTGGCCTGTACATCATTACTTGTTGAGGTGTACTGTTAGTTGATAATGTCGTTATATGACAAAGTCATTTACCCTGCTGTTTTCTAATAAAATCTAGCCGTACTATAACCCATACTTTAGTCCTGATTTCTTCATGTCTGATTTTCTCTTTTCTTGATACATTGGGTATTCTTCTAAGGATTCTCATTTCTGTTGTTGTGACTTCTCTTTTCTCTTTTTCTGTCATTGTCCAGGTTTGGCATTAATAGCATGGAGTTGGTAGGAAGATTGTGTTTTGATGTGTTCTCTTAGTAATTATTGATACATGCTTGTTTTTTTTAATATTGGTGTCATTTGTCCAATGAGATAGTTTGCCGTATTACATCTATTTTTGATTTCGTCTACTGATTTGCCAGTTAATCATATTATTACAGATACTTGAAGCTCCCCACTCTAGATCCGTTACCATTTGGGCCAGTCCGTTTATGCTTCTTATTGTTTCTTCGAGCCGGAAAATCTTCTGCCGGCTTGCTAGGCTAGATGCAGGTTTAGGACTAAAATATCTGACCAAAAGGAGTCCGTCCCCCCTGGCGATCCAGAGTCCAGTTGGCCCATGACCTAGCGGTCATGGTTCCCGGTCTACACCACGGCGAGGTGGGGTTGACATGTGTAGTTTAAGGGCCATCGACAGGCTACTAATTTTCACTTCTCACCCCTCATGAGAGAGGCTAGCTGATACTAGCCCTGCTAGCTGCAGGGCCAGACGCAGTCCACATCTATGTTATTCCGATATGGATTTATACTATTTATGATTTATCGCACGCCTCTGCCTAAGCACGTTCGGTACTTATTGATTTCGGTTTCTGGTGCAAGGCGTCGTTGGCGAGCGCTAGCCGAAAGACTTTTGATTTGACAGTGAGAAGTTATTATTTTTGTTTGTAGTATACCGCGTCGCCGCTCCTGATGCTGAGACGGCAATTATTACATAAGTACGTTGCACATGTTACGTGTTGATAGTTCTTCTTTGAGCTTACAATTATTGACAATATATGATTTTAATGTTAGTTTGTCAGAAAAGTGGGAAGAGACTGCACGGTGTTTAAAACAATAAACCATATATATATATATATATATATATATATATATATATATATATATATATATATATATATATATATATATATATATATATAATATTACAATACATCTTACAACCTGCACAATGTATTAACATCTGTTCCCAAAGGAGACAAACTTATACTCCTTGGGGATTTCAATGCCAGAGTAGGCACGGACACCACCTCTTGGAGTGGCATTATTGGAAAGCATGGAGTCGGAAATTGTAACAGCAATGGACTCCGCCTCCTTCAGACATGTGCCGAACATGATCTCCTGATTACGAACACAATTTTCCGTCTCCCCATGAGAAATAGGACATCGTGGATGCACCCTCGCTCGAAACACTGGCACCTCATTGACTATGTCATCGTCTGGAGGAGTGACAGACAAGACGTTCGAGTGACAAAATCCATGTGTGGTGCCGAATGTTGGACAGACCATCGTCTCATTGTCTCGAGAATGAACATCCACATCAGGCCACCACGGCGTCCTCAGGGGGCGAAAATGCAAACAAAGCTAAATGTCACCCGCCTAAACAGCAAGAAAATGCAGCAGTCGTTTGAAAATATGCTGGAAGACCGCCTCAAGCCCAATGCTGAAGCTAAACAGGATACAGAAACAGAATGGAGAGCCCTAAAGGACACGATTTACAACACTGCTATGGAAATCCTGGGTCCAGCCCCCCGAAAGCATAAAGACTGGTTTGATGAAAATTCCGAAGACATCAACCAATTGCTGGCCGAGAAACATCTTCTCCTCAAGGCACATTTGAATGACCCAAAGTCAACATCAAAAAAAGATGCTTTCAAGAACATTCAGAGAGTAGTGCAGCAGAAACTTCGGCACATGCGGGACTCCAGGCTGAGCAGCAAAGCTGGTGAAATTCAGGGCTTTGCTGACAGACACGATATGAAAAACTTCTACGACTCACTGAAAGCGGTCTATGGTCCTTCATCACCAGGCATAGTTCCCCTCCTCAGTGCAGACGGGGGAACATTGGTCACCGATAAGAAAGAAATCCTCCAACGCTGGGCAGAGCATTTCAGCAAAATCGTAAATGCAACTTCCTTCTTCGATGATGAAACCATCAATTGCCTTCCTCAAGTTCCCACCAATGAGACTCTTGATGACCTGCCAACCATAGTGGAAATAAACAAAGCCATCCAGCAACTCTCCAGCGGCAAGGCACCTGGTCCTGACTCCATCCCAGCAGAGATATACAAGGCAGGTGGGCCGGTCCTAACAGAGCAGCTTCACCAAGTCTTCACAAACATATGGATGAACGAGACCATGCCACAAGATTTTAAGGACGCGTCAATAGTCCACCTTTACAAACGTAAAGGAAACCGCCAATCCTGTGACAACCACCGAGGCATCTCCTTGCTTTCAATTGCAGGGAAGATACTCGCCAGAATTCTTCTCAATCGCCTCACAGCCCATCTCGATCAAGGTCTTCTTCCTGAGAGTCAATGTGGCTTCAGAAAAGAACGTGGAACTGTTGACATGATTTTCGCTGCAAGGCAGCTGCAAGAGAAATGTCAGGAACAGAACTGCGAAATGTTCACCACTTTCATTGACCTTACCAAGACTTTTGATACAGTCAGCAGAGAAGGACTGTGGAAGATTATGGCAAAATATGGCTGTCCACGAAAGTTTGTCCAAATAGTGCGGCTATTTCATGACGGCATGCAGGCAAGAGTACAGGAAAATGGTGAGCTGTCTGAACCCTTTCCTGTCACCAATGGAGTGAAGCAAGGATGTGTCCTGGCACCAACACTGTTCAGCCTCATGTTTTCAGCCATGTTGATGAATGCCTTCGAGAACGACGACATTGGAATAGACATCAACTACCGTATGGATGGAAAGTTATTCAATCTCAGAAGGCTGAAAGCTAAAACCAAAATTAACAGAGGCACCGTCAGAGAGCTCCTGTTTGCTGATGATTTCGCTCTATACGCCAACTCAGAGGCGGACATGCAACATAATGTTTCAGCTTTCTCACATGCCTGTGCCAACTTTGGGCTCAATATCAACTTGGAGAAGACTGTAGTTATGTACCAGCCAGCTCCAGGGAATAATCACACTGTGCCGAATATCAAAGTGAATGATCATAGACTAAGTGTTGTGGACAAATTTACCTATCTTGGCAGCACCCTGTCACAAGCTGCCACAATCGATGACGAAGTGAATGCAAGAATCTCCAAGGCCAGTGCAGCCTTTGGCAGACTGTACAAGAATGTAGTGGACAGAGCTGGAATAAGCCTGCAAACAAAGCTAAAAGTCTACAAAGCAGTTGTATTATCCACACTGCTATATGCTTGTGAAACCTGGACTGTTTATCAGCGACACGCTAGGAAATTAAACCACTTCCACACAGTCGGCCTAAGGAAGCTACTGAAGATTAAATGGCAAGACAAGATTCCAGACACTGAAGTCCTAGAAAGAGCATCCATGCCCAGTATTCACACTCTACTGATGAAGAATCAGATTCGCTGGGCTGGTCACTTGACTCGCATGCCAGATCACAGGCTCCCTAAACGAATTTTTTACAGCGAACTGAGTTGTGGTAAACGCTCCCAAGGTGGCCAGAGGAAACGCTTTAAAGACACTCTGAAAATTTCACTGAATGCTTTTGGAATTCATCATGACACCTGGGAGGCTGCAGCCAGAGACCGAAATTCGTGGCGTGCATCATTGCGCAAAGGTGCAGTCATATGTGAGGCAACCAGGACTGCAAGAGCTGTGAAGAAAAGGCAGGACAGAAAAACCACTGCAGGAATTCCTCCTCCAGAGACGGCAAGCATTCTTTGTCCACATTGTCAAAGAACATTTCGAACCAAAATAGGCCTTATCAGCCATCTTAGAACCCACGGCTCCACACCTTCAACCCCACTGGATGAAATGAATGGTCATCATCATTCTTGATGGACAAACAACGTAATATAATATTATTGCATTTACGTTGTTGTACAACGTATTTTAGGATCAAATCACGCAGTGCTTGTGTTATTGGGGCTGTATAGGATCCGACCACCAGCAATACACATGGCATAGGTAGGCACAGGGAAGCAAGATTATTTGGAGAGAAAGAGAGAGAGAGAGAGAGGAGGGAGGGGGAGAGAGAGAGAGAGAGAGAGAGAGAGAGAGAGAGAGAGAGAGATAGGAAAAGTGCCTGCGACATACCACGTGAGGTATGCGGAGTAGGTCGGTCTACAAATACGAGGCTTCACTCATAATGTTCCCTATGAAATAGAGTCAGTAAGGTTGATTGTTATACAACGTATCACAACAACCCAGTGCTTGTGTTATTGGAGCTGTATAAGATCCGACCACCAGCAATACATATGGCATAGGTAGGAACAGAGAAGCAAGACTGTTGAGAGAGAGAGAGAGAGAGAGAGAGAGAGAGAGAGAGAGAGAGAGAGAGAGAGAGAGATCTGTGCACATACACACACATACACATATGTACTTGTGTATATGCGCATGCACGCACAACCGCATTTACAGTGTAGTTGCTAACTGGTTGGGGGATTATTGTGTCCGGGGGGAGTAGTAATTTCATTACAAGTGCACACAATATTGCGTACGAGAGGAGTGTCTAGAGTGGTACTAGGGATACCCCAGGTAATTACTGGTTCGGTCACTCGGAATCGGGCCGAGGGAGACAGGGTTCAGGATACCTTTAGTAGAGAAAAGGACTAGTTAGTGACAGGGAGAGGGTGACACCTGGGAGGGTGTGGAAGCAAGAGAGTGGGGAGGGTAGGGGAAATTACTACGATTAGATGAAACTATGTTGGGTGTTGAGGCCGTGTGGTGTTAGGCACCCGATAGAGTATATGAGCCGGTTTTCTATATTTTTGCGATGTTGAGCGCCAGAGGAGCAAGACTGGATGGCAGTGAACTGGACAATCGGAAGCACCTTGATGGTTGGCGCTGTTGAAATGTGTGGAGACAAGCTTTTATGCGTTGGTGTGGATGTCCAGCAGATGTTAGAGGAATCTGTCAGCTAGCTTGAGGCCAATCTCTCCAATATACTTCATATCACACCGTTTGCATATGATGGCATAAATTATGTTGCGACTGGTGTAGGAAAATTCTTCTTTGATGCGTAAACTGCTTTTAGGGAATTGCACCACTGGGGTGTGGACCACATATGGGCAGGTCTTGCAACGAGATCTTAGTCAAGCCTTAGTACCTAATTGTGATAGTGGAGGTGGAGATCCCTGTACTCTATTATGGACGAATACATCTTAGATTTTGCGGTCACGTCTGTAAGCCACTAGTGGTTTCTCTGAAAATATCGCGCTGGTAGTAGGATCAGCTTGAAGGATAGACAGATGGCGAATGATGCTATTTTTGACTGAAATATTGTGCGGATGGTAGGTGAGAGAGAGTACCGGTCGAAATATTTTTGGTTTAGGTGCAGAGGTGAGAGCCTCTGTGTGGCTAATAGGTAGAGCCCGGCGGAAGGCTGACGATAGAACATGATCAGGATAGCCACGGAGTCAACTATCGGACTTCAGTCTCAAATTGCACGGCTATTAACACGCCTATGCGAGTTGACCACCCATAATTACTTCTTGTGCTGTGTCATCCGATGTATTATCAATAACTCCAACCATGCACTACACAAATCTCTATCTGTAGCTAAACACGGCAAATTGGCAGATCTATGCACCCGCTTGACTCCCACTCCCCCATCAACCCAGCCAGTTGACAATAGGCCCAGCAATCTCGTAGTCTGTATTCCTCCCGATCTGCCGTTGTCAGACTGTGAGAGGACGGTCTTGAACAAGGGCCTGCGTTTCATCCCCTTACGAACATCCGCCGACCGATACACTATACTGGTTTCATCTAATCGTAGCCATTTCCCCTCCCCTCCCCACTCTCTTGCTTCCACACCCTCCCAGGTGTCACCCTATCCCTGTCTCTAACTGGTCCCTTTCTCTACTAAAGGTATCCTGAACCCTGTCTCCCTCGGCCCGATTCCGAGTGGGGCATCCCGTATTACCACTCCAGGCACTCCTCTCGTTCGTAATATTGTGTGCACCCGTAATGAAATTACTACTCCCCCCGGACACAATAATCCCCCAACCAATTAGCAACTACACTGTAAATGCGGTTGTGCGTGCATGCGCATATACACAAGTACATATGTGTATGTGTGTGTATGTGCACAGACATATATGTCTCTATCTCTCTCCCTTCCACAATAATCTTACACCAACCCCCTCTTTCTCTCTGCCTCTCTCTCACACAAGTTGATTTGATTTTCTCTCTCTCTCTCTCTCTCTCTCTCTCTCTGTCTCTCTCTTCTTCTTCTCTCGCTTTATCAACAATCTAGCGTCTCTGTGCCTACCTATGCCGTGTGTATTGCTGGTGGTCGGATCTTATACAGCCCCAATAACACAAGCACTGGGTCTTTTGATCCTAAAATACGTTGTATAACAATCAACCTTACTGACTTTATTTCATAGGGAACAGTATGAGTGAAGCCTCACATTTGTAGACCGACCGACCGACTCCGCATATCTCATGTGGTATGTCGCAAGTACTTTTCCTCTCTCTCTCTCTCTCTCTCTCTCTCTCTCTCTCTCTCTCTCTCTCTCTCTCTCTCACTCTCTCTCTCCAAATTATCTTGCTTCTCTGTGCCTACCTACATCATGTGTATCGCCAGTGGTCGGATCTTATACAACCCCAACAACACAAGCATTGGGTGATATGATCTTATAATAGGCGGTATAACAATCAATCTTACTTACCCTTTTTCATAGGGAACACTATGCGTGAAGCCTCGTATTTGTAGACCGACCTACTCCGCATACCCCGTGAGGCACATCACAGGAATGATACCCACCTCCCTCTCCCTTTCCCTCCTTCCACCTCTCTCTCTCTCTCTCTCTCTCTCTCTCTCTCTCTCTCGTCTTATATATACCTTGTACATGCCCATGTACACTAACGTATGAATGTCTGTTGAGTGGTGTATACGTATGTATGTGCACTCATGCATATCAGTCCACCCAGACTTTAGGACTTGCCTCGAAATAACATATATGAGTGCATAATGTGATTTTGGTTAGTAACACCAACATGCTTGAGCCCACTCATGCTTCGTTAGTGCATCCACTGAGATTGCTCAGATAACCTTATCAGACATGTTGCCGTCCTGCCCTCATTCCCCTTCTTTCTATGTGCTCACTGAACCGTAACACCTATCGCCCCGCCACCATCCTCCATCTACCTCAGTCGGTTGGGTATAACAAGAATATATCGAAGATATTCTGGGTTACTCACAGATCGGAACTACGAGGTATGTATGAACATTTTTATCAATTCTCATTTTCTCTTCATTGCTTTAATTTTTTTTTTCATCCTTTGTTCTTCTCGTCCTGTCCTCACCCTTTGATGTGGTCACAGAAGATCTCCTTGACTATATGTTGTGTTTGTGAATGTGTTTGTTTGCTGATGAAGGTTAATCGCCGCAACGTCCTGTATGTGTCGTAAATCTGTTATGTAAAGCTGCACTACTTTGTATAATTTTATATTGTTACAATAATACAACGAGTTTAAACAACAGCCCACATAACGTGGCACATGGCATGTATTTTTCTTAATTTTTCAAATGTTATTGTCATTGATTGTGAGTCGCTCTAGTGTAAAATTTATAACCTTGTAATAAATTAATTAATTGTGTACTCATTCATTCATTAGCATGTCCTTTGCAGAACATCGCTCCCATAACAACCTTCCGAAAAACCTCTCGATCATAAGCAAGATGTCCCGCGTCTGATACACCCATCTGGAGATCATCCGCCACATCCTGCACCATCTTCTCTTTGACCTTTCTCTTCCTCTCTTCTCAGGCATATATACCCTTCAATTATTGTTCTCTCCAAACTTTCGTGACGTTTCAAGTGACCAAAATATTTCAGTTTTCATTGTTTTATCGTCTTTAATAGCCACCCTTCTTCAATATTCAACTCTTGAAGTATGGATGGATTTGTTCTTTTCTTTACCCAAGATATTCTTAGAACTCGTCTATTACATTTATATTCAAAGGCGTTTATGCGCTGTTCAGCGTGTTTAGTAAGTGTCCATGTCTCACAGGCGTATGTTGCAATGGGAAAGATGCATGCTCTTAAAAATCTAATTTTTGTAGTTCTGTATGTCCCACTCCATAATTTATTCAGCTGTTTTTGTCTTCGAAGAGCAATTGATAGTCACCGTTTAATTTCTTTCATTGTGTCCCCGTTGTTGGTAATCAATGACTCTATATATTTACAATTTTCCACCACCTCAAATTTTTCCCCAGTAATGTATATTTCTTTCTCCATAGTAGTTTTATCTGTATGCATTATCTTTGTTTTTGCTATGTTAAGATATAAGTTGTGATTTTCACTATTCAATTGGGTTGAGGCTATTAGGTTTTCTATGCCCTTCTGTGATGTGGATAGTAATACTGCATCATCAGCATATCGAATCTCTGGTATGTCATGACCACCGATATTTAGGGCATCACAGAGCTCCCTGTTTATATCATCTCTTACATTTCTCATTATATTTTCGGCGTACAGGTTAAACATAAAGGGTGACAGCACGCAGACCTGACGGACTCCTTGCTTGATGTCAAACCAATCTGATGTCTCGCCATCTATTCTAACTGCTGCTTGTTGGTCTAGCTAGAGCATTTTTATGAGTTGTACTACATGTGATGGAAAGCCCATATTCCTCATGTTTTCCCAAAGTTTCTGATGTTGTACACAGTCAAATGCCTTTGAATAATTCACAAAACATGAGAATAGGTTTTCATTAAATTCTCTGCACTTCTCTATTATTAAACGCATGTTGAATATGTGATCTCTTGTTTCCTTTCCTTGTCTAAATCCAGCTTGAACCACGTTAATCTCTTCTTCCATTTTCTTACGAAGTCTTCCCATTATGACTTTTAGTAGAATTTTACTTGCATGACTGATCAGGGCAACAGTTCTATAGTTGGTGCATATTTTCAGGTTGCCTTTTTTTGGTATTGGAATGAAGATAGTTCTCTTCCAATCTTTTGGCCATATACCATATCTCTAAATCTTTGTACATAATGCATGATATATGTGTGTGCTTTCTTCTCCTCCCGCTTTAATTAGTTCAGCTGGTATCTCATCACATCCAGGTGATTTACCATTCTTCAGGTTCTTTATAGCCCAAGCAATGTCATCTAATGAGGGTTCAGGTTCTGCCTTTGCTGTCATTGGCTCATGTATCTCATTCATATCCTCACAGTCACTCATATCATACATTCCACTGCAGTACTCCTGCCATCTTTCTAGAATTTGTCTAGATTCTGTTAAGGTATTTCCCATCTTGTCACAGATAACATTCAATTGAGGTTGAACATTTCTTGTCAATAACTTCATTTCTTTGAACATTTCATAATCTCTTCCAGTCTTATGATATTGCTCTATTCTGGTACAGCAATCTTGTATATATTGATTTTTGTCCTTTCTTGTGTTTTTTCCTATTTCTCGAGTTAAAGATTTATACTTCGTCCTGCTGTTATCGGATTCACCTCCTTTCTGTTTCAGCTCCCTTCGTTGTTTTATTAAATCTAACGTGTCTGATGTAATCCATGGCTTAAGTTGCTTTTTCTTGGTCGGAATTAAATCTGTGGCTGCAGTTATCAAGATATCTCTAGCTTGTACTACTAGTACTTGTACTCTAGGTGTCATTTCTTCTTGTACAGATATCAAGACCCCAAAGCGATTCCTAACTTCTATGTTCTATGCATCTGGTATTTTTGTGAGATCAAAACGAAGTGGCCTTGGTCCTCGGGTAAGCTTGAGTTTTAATTTCAGATCTGCTTCTAATAACTGATGATCTGTATCACAGTCTGCACTTCGTAGTGTTTTTGCAGACGTTATGCTTGATCTCCATCTTCTTTGTATTAAAATATAATCTATCTGATTTTTGGTAATACTGTCTGGAGACTTCCATGTGAAGAGTCTTCTTGGATGTTGTTTAAAAAGCGTGTTGGCTATCGTTAACTCATATTCTGTGCAAAATTCAATTAATTTGTCACCTGCATCATTTCTATTTCCTAATGCAAATTTTCCGAAAACGTGTCTCTCATTTTCAGCTCTTCCTGCACCTACTTTTGCATTAAAATCTCCCATTATTATTGCTATATCATTATGACCAATCTTATTTAATGTGTCTTGTAGGGTGTTGTAAAAATCTTCATTTTCGTCCTTCTCTGCTGTTGAAGTAGGTGCATATATGAGAGTTGTGTTTTTTGGACGGCCTTTAAGTCTAATAGTGAGGATTCTATCGCTAACAGGATTATATCCCATTAAAGCTTTTGTTTGCAGTTGTCTTATCTAAACAAAATGCCACTCCACTCTGGCCTCCGAAGTCTCTACCAGAATAAATGAAAATACTTCCATTTTCAGTTGTAAAATGTCCCTTGCCGCTCCAGCGATGTTCACTAATTCCTAAAATTTGAATTTGTAACCTCTCAATCTCGTCACACACTATTTTAAGCTTTCCCTCATACAGACTTCTCACATTCCACGTTGCCATTCTCACTCTGTTTCTTAGTCTGACACAGGGGAATTCCTTGGTAACACAGTCAGGATTAACTCCGTCATCACGATTAAAGGTAGTTTGCAATTGCTTTTCTTCTGGGCAGTGACTGTACTAGTCGGTGGCCATAGCCATTGTCGTATATTCTGAAGGGACTGGGGATCACTTTTGTGCATTACCCAAATTCTGGTTTAAGAAGCTGGGCCCCATCCACTTCCAATATGTAAATAAATCAAGAATACGACCCTTGATGTATTACAGACTCGGTTTCATTATTTGTCTAGGAGTTAGTGGTCCTCTTTTGGGGAATAGTAAACACTAGATTTGACTCTGCCCCTTCACCAGGATTCTAATAGCTCTCGAACCCCAATGGATCTTCTGTGAAATGTCTGAAAAGACTTCCTCAGTTTGAATCAGGTGAAATGTAGCATGGGTCTGGAACATTCAAGAGATATAGAGTCTCCTCTTTTCCCTTTTATTAATTTAATTCATTTAAGTTATTTAGTTTGCTAAATAAACATTAAACAGATACTGGTAGACATTGACATCTTGTTTACACAAATAAACAGGTAATCAACAGACAGGTTGAACTGAAAAATGATTCAGCTACTGTTGATGTCATTTATTGATTTGGCCTGTTTCTTTTGGCCTTTTAATACATTTCTCATTTGTTTTGGCATCTGTCAGACATAACATATGTTTAAATGGGACAATGCATATCACCTCCAATTACAGACAATCAATCAATAAATAGTAATCAATATGATGATGAGTGTAGTAAATCTTCTTTTAAATAAAGAAATGCTCTAAATCATGGTGTAGCCTGAGTTAATTCAAATGTTTTCATAAAATCATTGTTCCTGTGAGGCCGTCTGTCACAAATGGCGTCTGTGAAGCGTAACCTGTTTCTAGGAAATACTGTCAATGAGTGCTTTGTATATGTGAAATCTGACACATAAATACAATCATTTTCTATCAAACCCTATTATTTCAATTCGTAAAGAGGAAAGGAAAGATATGATCCCTCTCTCAGCTCCTTAGATTGCGAATAGGCAGAAATAAGTACGTTTTCAAGCGAGGCAGTGGTTCTTGTGCACAAACTGTCTTGTGTCTGCAGAAAGCATTTTAAAGCAGTTTTGATGAAATGCATCAAAGTGCGTTTGAATTCCCACCTCATACATTTTTCTGTGATAGATTGTTGTAGTATGCACATAGTAAAGCTAAAAGATGTCGTGAAGAACTTCAGAGTTTGCAGTTTTGAGAAAGTATGAGATGTCAGTTTCGCCGGGGAAAAGGCGATGTGTAGCTAGAAGTTTGTAGTCGACAATTTTTACACTTGAGAGGTTTTATTTTATCGATAATACAATTAATTTGACGCACAAACACTGGATACCTCCGCTGCATACATCTGTATATCACACTGATCTGAGGATTCACAAGCTTACCTCGGATTTTGGATCAAACTGCCGTTTAGTTCATTTGAAAAGACAGGTCACATTGGCTTTTTGACTGTCTGCCAGGCGTGAAGATGAAGAAGTGCGCGGTTTTGAAGAAATGAAAGCTATCGCAGGTCAGAGCTATCATCACATGATCCGCTCCTTCCAATAATCTCCCTAGTTGTTGACGCTGTATTTTCTATTTTTAAACCGACATCTGTCCATCTCGAGTGTCAAGTTGTGTTCGATTCTCAATCGTGCGGTTAATTGTATGACGTTCTCTGTTTTGATGTGCAAACGTTGACGCGCTGTATAATGATGGATGGTGATTATGTCACAGCCATTGTCTCTACTGATGAGATCATCTGCCTTTCGCCGCAGAGTGCAAGCCCATAACCAATAACAATCTGTCGGCTGCTCTCACACTCCATCCACCACCTGCTTCCATGGCTTCACGTAACGCTGATCAGGGGGCTAAACGGGTACTCCACCTGTCCCAAGGGTGTCCCATAGACTAACGGAGGAAAGGAGGCATCTTACATCTCCTTTGATACGGGATATCCCTACCCCGCTAACCGGTAATTGTGTACTGGTATGTACATTTTGCAATGATTTATATACATTTCAAGAAGTATGAGAGCATAGTCACTTACAAAAAAAAACGGTCTTCTTGCTTCAGTATACAACATACGCTGTCTATAAGTCTCAACCGTCATTATTAAAGAAGTTACGTAGAGGAATAAAATGTCATATAGTGTGTGTTACTTTTCATTATAGCCACCACTGGAGTTTAACAATAAAGCATCTCTGATTCACCTGGAACAAATTTTGAGAATAGGACATTTGTATTTCTTAAAACTAAACTTGTTATGACATGTCAGTATTACTTTTTCAGTGATGTCAATTTGATTTCCATTCAGCTATTTGTTTTAAGATGTGGGTAATGGAAAACAAAAGTCTGGAGTGCCAAATTCGGACAGTAGGGTGGGATGGAAATGACTGTATTAATATACTTGGCTACTAACTAAATCAGTTTTTCTTGTGAGAGGATATGTTTACTTTAAAGCAAAGGCAGACCTTGACTGTATGCTATCCCACATTTCTGGTCACACCCTTTTAAAACAATGGTAATAAGGAGATCTGTACAGTGGTGTTCATTAAATGTGTTGTCACAAGGCAAATGTGTCAATAGGACACCTTTAGCAACAACAAATCAGTAGTATGTGTTCTGCAGATGTATGTGATCTAGCTTGACAAGTGTTGGAGAATCAAGGATTGCTTGGAATTGTACAGGTAAACCTAAGTCTCATCTACTGTCAACATAGTCATCAACATCTGGTCTTTTGAATAAGGTGGTAATCACGAGCATTTCCTGGTTTAATATATGGCTGCAACTCATTGGCACTCTGGAAAACATTTGTCTTTTGGCTCAGTTTGCCCATTCATTCCTGGCCAGCAGTAATGACAGTAAATGTGTTATGTGGGCACCTTAATTTCTATATGCCCACTAATTGATATGGTTTGCTCCAAGTGCTCTACATATATCCAGTAAGAGAACAGAGCTATGAGCTGATTAGCACCTGTTGAACTCTTACCTGCCCTCTGGTAGAACAAGTTGCCTTACATGATTTAAGTCTACTATCTGATGAGAAAGTTGGACTGAGCAACTTCCCGTGGCATGGTGCAAACAGTTTGCTTTCCCTGTGCACCTGGGAGGGAATTCAGTGTGAACCGAAGCTCTGTGTTTAATTTTGCCTGAGACCTGGACTGCATAACAGTCAGCAGTTTCATTGGTTCCTCTCAATAAACTTATCTATAACTCTGAACCATTGGGTATATTGGATTGTGCACAACTGCCACTGTTATATTCTCAATAACATACAAACAATGAAGGTAATTTGCACCTTTTTAATGGATGAAGTCATGTGGTGAAGTTTTTAGTCACCCCTGGACTTCAGTGGTGTCCGGTTAGCTGGCAAGAGTCTACCAGATATGCAGATCTTGCAACATCATACTGGAACCCTATGTCCTAGAGAGACTTAACCATTGTTCTATTGGCATTGGTCATGTCTACCTTGATATAGGTCCTCTGTAGTGGTTTTCTTGCTTAAAGACAAGCTTGCGACATAGTGTTTTTGTGTGGTTATCTTACAAACAAAAATAAACACTGTGTTATGGACATTACTAGAAAGGATCTAGCGGAATGATTTCCCTCTCCTACTCCCATGACTTTCTCTGTGTGTACGGGTGGGTGTACCTTGTATTTAGCGTTGTCGTGTACAAGTCCATCGACTTTTGGGTATACAATCTGGTATCTTTCCACCATGACTTTCTTTCCTCCAATTTTCATACCGTTTTATAAGAGGAAATTTTGCATGGGCTTAGACATATACTCCTTCAGTTGTTCAGATAAAATTAACTTCTAAGGCCTGTATGAGTTAGCAAACCCTCCCATAATTTAACTTTGCAATCTTACAGACATAGGGCCAAATGACTCTCAAAGATGACATTGGTGCCATTACACAGCTGAAAGTTGTTCATAGTGATTGTGAAGAGCTAACATTTTTCAGGTCTAGTGGTAGTCTGAGGCAGACAATATAGGCTACAACTCATGCTTCGAGACAGATTAAGATACATGTAACCTTTTTTCAGTTTACTGATATTATCTTTCCTCTGTCATATGTCGTTTTAAGTAGCTCCTTTTTCATTCAGTGGTTTTACATGGAAGACTGTGGATCATTTCAAGATTTTCTGAGAAACTTGAGTTTCAGAAATAAGTGTTGTAGAGTTGGTGCACAAAAGAATTCAGGAACTTACTAATAAAAGAACAAGTACATCAGCAGGCTGTCTAAAAACTAACGATGGCAACATAGAAAAAGATCAGATTCTACATGTATGGCCAGACTATGTGAACAACCTTTATGATGATAACAGAGATTAACAGTATGATATTCGATTTAATAATGAAGGACCGCCAATTTTGAAGATGGAGGTTCGAAATGTTCTTAAACATATGAAAGCTGGCA
This sequence comes from Cepaea hortensis, assembly GCA_963921405.1. Lineage (NCBI taxonomy): Eukaryota > Metazoa > Mollusca > Gastropoda > Stylommatophora > Helicidae > Cepaea > Cepaea hortensis. The sequence continues at coordinate 88,104,551 of OY992891.1, forward strand.
AGGCCCCCGGTGCAGATAACATCACAACAGAAATGATTAAAGTTTTAGGATAATATGGAATAGATCAAGTCACCAGACTGCTGACCTCATTATATGATACCGGACATATACCTTCTGAATTATGTAATTCTGAATTGTTTGCAATCCCAAGGAAATCAGGAGCTTTGGAATGTGATCAACATAGAACAATTAGTATAATGAATCACATCACAAAGATTTTGCTACGAATTATAATGCAAAGAGTGAGGAAGAACATACAACCTGAAATAGGGGAAGACCAATGTGGGTTTGTAGAAGCAAAGTGTACAGTAAATGGTGTGTATATGCTGAGTTCAGTTATTGAACGTTCTTTATAAGTAAACAAGGATATACATCTTTGCTTTATTGACTACACAAAGGCTTTCGATAGAGTAAGACATGTCAGCATGGTAGATATGCTTGCAGATCTACAAATTGATGGGAAAGACATTAGACTTATAAAAAACATATATTGGAAACAACAAGCTGCCATAACGATTGATAATGGAGCGGGACAATATCAGCCTATTAAGAGAGGTGTTAGGCAGAGACCTGTAATGTCTCCAGATCTGTTTTCCCTATACAGTGAAAATATTTTCAGAAATGTAGAAGATATAAATGTAAACAGCATTGGAGGACGAAACATCAATAACATTAGATATGCAGATAATTCAGTATTGATTGCAAACAATGAGCAGGATCTGCAACAATTAGTAGATGCGGTTGTTGCACACAGTGAACAACTGGGATTAGTATTAAATTGTAAAAGGACACAGCTTATGGTCGTCACTAGGAAGAACGAAATACCGCTATGTATTATACAAATAAATGGGAATATTCTTCAACAAGTGAATCGATACAATTATCTCGGAACAGTCATAACATCTGATGGGTGATGCCTTGTAGAGATTAGAACAATAATCGCCGTGGCAAAAGTAGCCTTTAGCAAGATGAAAAACATTCTGACCAATAAAAATATGTCAACTGAAACGAGAAAAAGAGTGTTGAGGTGCTACATAGAGCCTGTTCTTTTGTATGGATGTGAAACTTGGACAATGAGCAGCCAAGCTGAAAAATATCTGATGGCTGCAGAAATGTGGTTTCTGAGAAAAATGCAAAGAATACCATAGAAAAACCAATGACCAAGTACCATAGGAGACAAATGAAAATCATAAATTGATTAGAGATATTAGACGTAGACAATCAAAATTTTTTGGACATGTTATGAGAAGAAATGAATTGAAGATCTTAGTGACAACTGGAAAGATCGAAGGGAACAGACCAAGGGGAAAACCGAGAAGTAAACACCTGGATGGCTTGGCCACATGGTATGGTCGAGACGGGAACACTGAGTTGATCCACGTCTCTGGTGATCGAGTGAAATGGCGAGTCATGACCGCCCACTCGTTCCGGCATAGCACATTTTTGATTGATTGAGAGTTGGTGGTAGAGTCAGTGAGGGGTTGTACTTAATCTCTGAGTCAGCTGTTGTTCTTGCTGATTGAGTAAGTTGTTGTCCTGGCTGATTTTTCCCTTCTTCCATTTCTGCCTCTAGTAAGAGAATTTCCTTTATATGTTGGCTAATACTCTCCGTCTCTCCTCTGATTCTTGCCATATGTGTTCTTTCTCTTTCTCTCTTTCTCTCTCTCTCTCTCTCTCTCTCTCTCTCTCTCTCTCTCTCTCTCTCTCTCTCTCTCTCTCTCTCTCTGTGTTATATATAATATTCATTTCGAGTGATAGTTGAACACTATTAAATTTTAACCAAGCAAGTGCATAAGGCGTGTCAGAAACAACCACGGGACCTCAAATTGCCCGCGGCGTGGGTAGATAACAATGCGATTGCTGCATTCTTCAAGTTTAGTTATTTGTAATATTATGCAATAATGTCAGGGGAAGGAGAGTGATCCGTATTGGAAGTGAATGGTGAAAGGACTCGCTCAGGTTTACGATCGGCTGCCAATAAAACTTACACACTAAACAAAGAGAGGGCCGTGAAGAATAAGCTATCCAAGTGCATAAATCCCAACGGCCTAGTCGTCAAACACACCAACTCAGGACAGTGTGTTACTGTTTCCTTCAACAACACACTCCATTATGAGGCATTCCGAACTTGCCTACTCAACTACTACAGGCTTGAACAAATTGAACACAGGCAAGATAAGCACGGGGCCCACGTTGAGGATCTGATTACGACGCCAGTGATTACAATACACTTGTACCACAGTAAGAACAAACTCATACACAAGGCAGTATTGAAAACATTAATTCTTGGCTAAAAGTAGATTTTGTTGAACTTGAAAACTCGACAAGACATTCACCGAATCTACGCAGCCCACAACTACAGCTGTCGACAGCACACCAGCTAGCAATGTTCGTCAATTAACTCATACGATGAGTGTACATGACAACATCAACACGAGGCCTGCCAACCCACCAGTGCTCTTGGCCATTGAATACCCAATGGAGCGCATCCAAAACAACATAGAACCCAACGTGGACATTGTTGAAGAAGTACCTGCCTCAGATAACAATAGCATCTTAACTATCAATGGACATTCGTGCGACTGTAAACAGTGCATTGAGGAACTAGAACAACCACTAAAGGCGCTCATTGTCACTGTTTCAACTAACATCGAAGCATACAACAAGATAAGCAGTGATTACAATGCTCTCAAGACAGAAGTCGCACTCCTGCGAGATGAAAATTTGCTGCTGAGAAATACAGTTCCAATCTTACAGAATGTGTCCTCTACCGACCAAACCGAAGAAGCATATAATTCCCAAGCAACCGCTTCATCCTTGGGAAATCTTGGGGATGCTCAATCCACCCAGAACAGATAATCACTATGAAAACACCTCAACGCGCAGAGGAAGATAATCAACAACAAACACCTCAATGCGCAGACGAAGATAAACAACAACAAGCAGTCTACACCATTGACGTGAAAATAAGCAATAGGTTCGAAGTACTTCAAGAAAAGTCACCAGAAAACGTACAGTGCTTTAACATGCTGCCAACGGGCAAGACATGCCTACAAGATACATCGGGAGAACCACATGGAGACATAAAGACTGCTGATAATCGGAAATGGATGAAACAACGGGCGAGACGTGCTGACAACCAACATGTACAGACAGCACGACCTGACTGTACACATATTATACTAGGCGATTCCCTAATGAAAGGTTTATACAGCGACAGGATGGCTACTTCAGACAAAGACATTGTTTCAATAATCCCACTGCCTGGGGCTGGTGTAGACCGGCTAACAGACAAGATTAGCAGGTTGGCTGTTAATGATAACGCTAGAAGGGCAAGCGTACATATTGGTATCACCGACACCATGAACAACCAACAAATCACAGGGTCTCAACTGCTGGCACTCTTGAACGGATTACTTCACACTTTTCCTAACTCATCCATTTTCTTCTCCTCCATCATATCACCGAGTTATGGACACCAGCACCGTCTAGCTGACATAAATAACAATATTTTGCAGAAGTTCTGTTCTCAAAACAATATACAATTCATCAACAACACAGCATCATTCACTTCACAGGCTGGTGCACCAAAAAAGAGTCTTTATAAGGATCAAATACATTTGTCTACATTGGGCACCAGTTTGCTCGCAAAGAATATCAAATATCCAGAACGGGGACACCATACATCCAATACGGGATCGCGCCGGACACTTTTAGCTACTCCTGAAACTCAAGCCAGACGACATACTCCCGTCACATCAAGTACCAATAGGCCAGAAGTGTACAGACCACTCATAACCACTGCACCTGAAATCCAAGCCAGACGGGACACTACCACCACACCAAGTCCGTTAAATACGTCGTCTTTCATACAGGAGGGTAATAATTACGAAGATATTTTTCCTATTCTCCCCAGAAAGGAACCAACTCTCAGCAACAATGACGTGCCACCACAACCTTCTGTTAGCCACCAACCAGAGGCTCTAGTTGGTAGTCATTACATACCCATGAGACATCATCAGTACCCATTTCATTGTAACCAAGAATGGTTGCACCTCACACGGTATAGCCCAGCTACACTTCGTCAAGCACTTATACCAACAACACAACACAACCTGGTATTTACTAACAACTTAGTACAAAACTACACCAGATGTCGGTACAAGAAAGAGCCTCTTCTAGAACGTTTATCTACATATTTGGTTATTACTTGATCTAGTAACGTATTAGGTTATAAGTAACTACAAACATTGACTTGATTTGACTTTATTTTAATTGATAGTACTTAGCTGTATAGCTTTTATAATACTTTTAATTGTGTTTTTACTGTGAGTGAGGGGGTCTTCACTGCTATTCCTTACGGATCTGTGTACGTATTTTTATATATTGACAGAGATATTACTGTTTCTCTGTACTTTAGAGTGTGTATTGTAATAAGGGACGTAAGTTGTATTCACTTTGCGTGTGTGTGTGTGTGTGTGTGTGTGTGTGTGTGTGTGTGTGTGTGTGTGTGTGTGTGTGTGTGTGTGTGTGTGTGTTTTGCTTTTAAACTTGTGATTACGCATTGTTGAAATGTTTAATAAGTACGAACACTGGCTTATGAATAATGGGCTCAGAATCGGGCATGTAAACATATGCCATCTATTAGGGAAGCTGCCCGAACTATCACTTATACTTAATCAAAATTTTCACATGTTCGGCGATGGCGAAAGTCGATTGAATGGTAACATCCCAGATGATGACATCGCTATCAGAGGTTTTCAAACCATTAGAAGAGATCCCTATCAGAAACAAGAGACGGGTATTGCAGTTTATATTTCCAACTCGCTTAACGCCCACCGCAGGCTAGATTTTGAAACCTGTGAGATTGAGTGTGTATGGCTTGAGGTTAAACTTCAAAATCGCATACCGCTAGTAGTTGGCTATCTTTATCGAAACCCCAGTGTAGGAAATATCTGGTATGAAAAATTCACCACTATGATGGATGTATTCTTTAGTAATGCTAGGGAAATAATATTGCTAGGTGACTTCAACATAGACACTAACAAATCAAACAAAGCATGGGAAAATATAATAGAGTCATATACCTTCCAACAGTTAGTCAAACAAGCCACTCGAATAACTACATCATCTGCAACACTTATAGATCATATTTATACTATGTGTGCTGACAACATCACAGAATGTACTGTACCTATTAATGCAATGAGCAATAACTACCCAGTATGTATTGTACGTAATTGCACGTGGTCGAAAAGGGGCACCAAAACTCCAAAACACAAACATATAAGTATAAAATATAGAAATTAAAAAAATTTCAATCGAGACGTCTTCTTACAAGATTTGCTCAACTCATCTCTGGACTATGTTTACCAGCTTCCTGACCCAGACGATGCTCTGGACCACTGGCTAAAGACCTTTCTAAGTATATTTAATAAGCATGTTCCATTTAAGGAAGTTAGTGTTAAACATCCCACAAAGCCCTGTGGATCACACAGGAGGTAGATGAACTTATGAGAGGCCGGGACAGGGCACATAAAAATAGAGATCTAACTATGCACCGTAGTCTGAGAAACAAAGTTCAATATGTTATTCGGAAGGAAAAGAAAAACTATTTTAAGAACTTAATAATAGATAAAACCAACACTAAAGATATATGGAAAGCAATTTATACCTTGACAAACAAACACAAATCATCACAATCATTACCTTCAAATCAGGTTACATGTGATCAATTCAGTAGATACTTTCAATCCGACATAAACCAACTGAAGTCTGCAATACCAGATGCGCCTCATGGCATATCTTTATTATCATCATTCTGTGAGAACAAATGCTATGGAGACATTCCCCCCAACATACCGCTAATGACTACCACTGAAGTATTTACTCATCTCAGTAATCTAAAAAAAAAAAAACAATAACTCATCAGGACTAGATGGAATCAGTAATCGGATCCTTCGCCATGCTGCACCGGCGATCTGCGAGTCACTAACTTTTATATATAATCAATGTCTCACCAAAGGTCACTTCCCATCAGCCTTTAAAATAGCTAAAGTGTATCCTCATTTAAAAGTTGGTCCTCTAGACGATAGTCTCATGAGTAATTATAGGCCAATTTCCATATGATCCTCATTATCCAAACCGCTAGAAAAGCACATCCACAAAACAACACTAGATCACTTAGTTCGCCATACACTGATAGTTGACAGTCAGTCAGGATTTCGGCCAAAATATTCTTGCCATACGGCACTAACAAACATGACAGAAAACTGGCATCAAAATATTAACACCAATACTCTATGTGGAGCGGTGTTTATAGACTTTAGAAAAGCATTCGATATGATAGATCATACTATTCATATTAAAAAACTAGAAACAATGAAAGTAAGCTTTAATATAGTGACATTAATAAAGTCATTTTTATTAGACAGAAAGCAAGTAATATTACACAATAAAGCTTTATCTCAAGCCATTACCATTAATATTGGAATACCTCAGGGGTCTGTTCTTGGCCCTCTGTTATTTGCCATTTATATGAATGATCTTCCTTTAAATCTGTCGTCGTCCTGCGATCTATTTGCTGATGACTGCACAGTATATACAAACGCTATTGATCGTAATGTGCTAGAATTATCCTTGCAACAGGAAATAAATAGTGTAGTTAACTGGAGTCATGCAAACCGCATGCAAATTAACATTACTAAAACAAACTCTATGTTAATAGGAACCAGGCAAATACTTCACACTCTAAACTCGCAGAGAACTCTTCAGCTGCACATTGGCAGCACGCCTGTAGAAAGTGTCACCAAGCACAAGGCACTGGGTGTTATCATAGATCAAAATCTATCCTTTAACTCACATGTTCATGCTCTAGTTAAACAAATAGCCAAAAAAAGTATACCAACTTGCCAAAATTAAATATTTCCTCGGCGAAAACACAAGAAAGATATTCTATACTTCCCATATACAAACACATATTGATTACTGCTCCACAGTCTGGGATGGATGCTCCAAATCAATAACAAAACGCCTATATTCACTCCAGAAAAGGGCAGTGCGTTTTATTAATGGTGAAAAGCTTACCGACAATTCTAACCTACATAAACGTCTCCGGTTACTGCCACTCCACAAACGCCTACCTTTTAATAAGGCCAAACTAATTCACCATATCCTATTTCAAAATGCTCCAAGCTACCTTTGGCCATTGTTTAAATATAACGCTAGACATAGCGAACGACTAAATATACTTCATGTCCCTAAACCTAGGATAGACTTATATAAAACATTTACTTAGCATACTCTGCCGCTCAGTTGTGGAACAATCTTCCACAAGAAATCAAAGACACCACCAATCATTATACATACATTCGCAACCTGTTTGAACACTACCTTAGTACAGACTACATGTCCCCATAAACAATAACACAAAAAGACAATAATGGTAACTTATCTCAAACGAAAACTAGCCAAAAAACGTTCCCTTATGTATGGCACGTTACACCCTTCTTAGGTATTTATAATGCCCATGCTAAACACTGCCTCAGTGAGTAATTTGTTATTGATTATTTTTCATGCGTTTTAATGCTATTGTTCTTTTGTTGTCAAAATTTGCTTCATAAGTGATGTTGAATGAAAGAATGAATAAGAGGAAATAGAAAAGAAGGGCAGAATGTCAGACGGGCCTGCGTGCCCAATCCTTAACCCTTTGAAAATAAAGACTTTCGTTCGTTCGTTCGTTCGTTCTCTCTCTCTCTCTCTCTCTCTCTCTCTCTCTCTCTCTCTCTCTCTCTCTCTCTCTCTTTGACTACTGCTCTACAATCTGGGACGGTTGTTCTAATTCAAACACCAAGCGACTTTACTCACTCCAGAAACGGGCCATGAGTCTAATTTATAGCAAAGATTTATCTGACAATCCTAGCCTGTATAAACGCCTTCAGTTACTACCATTCCGCAAACGCCTGCTTTTCAATAAAGCTAAACTAATTCACAAAATCGTGCATCGGAATGTCCCAAATTACCTTTGGCCTTTGTTTAAATATAATGCTAGACACAGTAAACGTTTAAATATACTACACATTCCGAAGCCTAGGATTGACTTATACAAAACAAGCTAATTCACCATGCATCTCAGCTGTGGTACAATCTTCCACAAGAAATCAAAGACATCACCAATCCCTATTTATATAATCGCAAATTATTCGAACACTATCTCAATACGGATTACCTTCCCCCTTAATAATTGAGATAATAATAATAATAACTAAACCCTAGTATAACAGCCAATCACCTTTTTGTAGGCCAGTATATTCCACATGGCTAATAACAAGTGTCAGACCATTATCTAATATTACTGCGTCGTGTAGTTTTGATGTTTGCATTTTGCCCATGCCTTTATAACGCATATCTTTTATATTGTTACTGTTCTTTGTTAGCCTTGAATGATGTGTGAATGAAATAATGTATGAAAGAGAGTGATAGAAGGGCAGAATGTTAGACGGGCCTGAGTGCCCAATTCTTAACCCTTTGAAAATAAAGTTTGTTCGTTCGTTCGTTCGTTCGTTCTCTCTCTCTTGTACTTCCTGTATCATTTATTTGTATCGTTTTCTTTCCTTCAGCATCAGCTGTCTCTCTCAACCTGCTAGACATATGTGTATGTTGCAACGCCATCCCAGGTAGTCCCATTTCCCAGCCCACTACTTTTAACTCTTCTGTCTTCTGCATATCCTTTCAGACACAGTTCTACATTAGGTTTAATAGCCGAAATATTTTATAACTTCTTACACCAATAGGTAATTTACACCCCCCCCCCCACACACACAAACACACAAACACACTCTCTCTCTCTCTCTCTCTCTCTCTCTCTCTCTCTCTCTCTCTCTCTCTCTCTCTCTCTCTCTCTCTCTCTCTACAGCCATATATGTGAAACCTAAGTAGATGAGTGAATGTTTGTATATTCTAAATGTTATTACACACTGAAAACAAATATATGTTCAAATGACCAGCAACTTTTAACAGCCATGTGTGCTAAAATGTTATGGTACACAACAATGTTTATTTATAGTGTGTACGTCCTCAAACCTACTGTTCTATTACATGATAACATCTAATAAGAGAATATTAATTCAGTTTCCTAGATACGATAAAGTCTAATATGTCAATATTATTTCAATGTCCTTAACATGATAACATCAAATATGACAATATTATTTCAGTTTCCTTGACATGATAACATGTAATATGACAGTATTAATACAGTTTCCAAGACCTGATGACATTTAACATGACAATATTATTTCAGGTTCCAAGACATGATGTAGTTTAAGAGCTATTTTTCTCCAGTGATCAGATCTTGAAGACTGTCTCTACTTTTGGTTTTCTTACCTCACAGTATTCTAAGAATTCTTCAGTAACATTTTAGATCAAACAGTCCAGTTTTCATTGTTAGTGAGTGTGAAATGATCCAAGACCTGTTTTGTCAAAGAAAAGATGCATGTTATCAGGGTTATTTTTGTTCTTTCTTTGTAACTGATGTTACGCCATAGGGTTTTACTTCCTTTGCATTGTTGTGGTCAGTCTCCGCCTTTTGAACAGTCCCTAGTGCTGTTCTTCAAGCTATTAATTATGCAGCCAACATATTGATAGTGTGTGTCATGTTCAGTTTCTTCGGCGGTGAGTGCAAATTTATTTTTCTTGTAGTTTTGTATGTTTACATTTTTGTTTACATTTTCGAAAAACGTTCTGGCAACTCACTTTATATCATTCCTAAACTACATGTAAAATAACCATCAGTAGTTTTACAGTCGAGTGCTGAAAATTCCCTAGACTGCGAAAATACATAATATAAACGTTTTGAAAGAGATAAAAACACAAAGTTTTTATGTTATTTATACTTCTTTTCACAAACATCAGAAAGAGGCAGTCATTTTTTCGCCCACATTATCAGAAGACAAAATCTAGAACACATTGTGACAACTAGAAAGATTTGTGGAGAGAGAGGCAGAATAAGACACACAGAGAGAGAATTCTTGACAATTTTGTGCCATGGCCTGAAGGGTGCCAGTACACAAATCAATGCAAGATGCTGGAGATCACAAGATGTCGGAAAGCATGATTTCCCATGGCAAGGTACTTGATGATGATGATAAAGATAACCATTGATGGGTAAAGGATGCCATAGCCTCTCTTGGCTGTTGCCTTTGCATGGTTCATCGGTTTGGACATGGACAATGGGAGTTAAACCATAGACAAACCTATAGATGGCAACAGGAATTCCATGTGATATCTCTAGTGCACAATGATTGATGTTGGGAGTCATGGTGGTATAGTGGCTACCTGCCTGCCGGGCCGGTGGTCATGGGTTTGAATTCCCATTATGGCATATTTGTAAACATGACCTGGGCCCCAAGGTCGACAAGTCTAAACTGGGTGTCAGAAAATATCTAAGGAAGTAAAGTCAGCTGGCATGATGATGATCACATGACTCCTCGAGTGTTGATTGGTCTATACAGATATTATGTTAGCACCATATGTGCGGTATGACTCAAGGTATGAGAAGTGTGCTTTACTTTATTGGATAATGGTTTGACAGTACACACGCAGTTAGAGAAACATTGGATGACGTCAACGTGTTTATAACATTAACAATAAAGAACATTACTGCCTGTAAACAACTGATTGTTTAAGAGAGCATCTTTGAAAAATGTATGTCATTCGTATATACATATTATATTTCCACAAAATCTGTGATTCTGTCTTTCCATTGTAACCTTCATTATCTACATGAAAACTGACATGGTGTTTACCATTAAAACTTATATCACAGTTTTGCTTTGTTTGTGTGTAGTATATAATTAGAATGCAATGCTGAATTGTGTTTGTTTCTTTTTTACTAGTAAAAGCAGTAACATCGGCTTATAATAAGTGCGAAGTTGTATGCCCTGCTGTTATAGTTCCTACTGCTGTGGTTATCATCATTGTTGTTATCATAGCAGTGTGTTGTTACAAGAAACATAAGAGATCAAAAGGTAAGTTGACCTAATAGTGGGTCTAGCTGTACAGTATTATATTTTAAACAAAGAAGGTCAAAGTTATGAATTATTTCAGCAGAAGAGATGTGATAGAGAAAATAACCTTATGTGGAAGCATATTTAGTCAGTGAGATATATGAAGATATAAACAATATGTATGTTGGCAGCTGGGCAGCAAAATCTTATATATAAAAGGCAATCTCCGTCTGTATGTCCGTATGTCCTTTATGCGTTCGCGAACGGCCCATCCGATTGAGATGAAATTTTCTACACGTCTTCCTTTCATTCCAGCGCTGCCAACTGTCATATTTTTTTTAGTGTGAAATCGGCTGCTTACCCAATATTATTTCATTTTTCATTTTTCATTATAATTTCATATATCTCAGGGGACTTAACTCTGTAAAAGTTATTTCAAGGGGAATAACTTTTCTGTATACCTTATAGTCATATTATGGCACCGTTTTCAAAGATTTATACACTCTTTGTCCATAGTTATGTACCGGCATATGAGTTATAATAAAAATGATACAATCTTTAAGGCATTTTCAAAGTTTTCATAAAAATAATGCATAATGCATAACATTGTAACTCATCTTTTTATGCTTAAAGAATAAATAAATAATAGTTACCATATCTCTATCAAGTTTGAAGATTTTATATTTCTTTACACTGTCGTCAACTCTAAGAAGACATGGAACAACTTCAGCCATTATTAACTCTACAGGCATATGCGTTATATTCCTCCTCCTCCTCTCCCCTCCTCCACCTCCTACCCTCTTCCTCTTCCCCTCCCCCTCCTCCCTCTCCCTCCTCCATCCTCCTCTTCCCTCTTTCTCCTCCTCCTCCCTCCTCCTCCCTCCTCCTCCCTCTTCCTCCTCCTCTTTCCTCCTCCTCCCTCTTCCTCCCTCTTCCTCCTCCTGCCTACTCGCCCTCCTCCCTCCTCCTAATCACTCCTCTTCCTTCCTCCTCCCTTCTCATCCTCTCTCCTCCTACTCCCTACTCCTCCCTCCTCCTCCTCCTACGTCCTCCCCCTCCTCCCTCCTCCTCCTTCCTCTTCCTCCCTCTTCCTCCTTCTCCTCCCTCTTCCTCTTCCCTCCTCCTCCCCCTCCTCCTCACTCCTCCTCATCCCTCCTCCTCCCTTCTCCTCCTCCCTTCTCCTCCTCCCTCCTCATCCTCTCTCCTACTCCCTCCTCCTCCCTCTACCTCCTCCTCCCTCCTCCTCCCTCTTCCTCCTCCTCCCTCCTCATCCTCCCTCCTTCTCCTCCCTCCTCCTTCTCCCTCCTCCTTCTCCCTCTTCCTCCTCCTTCCTCCTTCTCCCTCCGCCCTCCTCCTCCTCCATCTCCCTCCTCCTCCCTCCTCCTCCCTCCTCCTCCTGCGTTCTACTCCTCCCTTCTTCTCCCTCCTCCTCCTCCTTCCTCCTCACTCTTTCTCCTCCCTCCTCCTCCCTCTTCCTCCTCCCCCTCCTCCTCCCCTCCTCCTCCCTCCTTCTGCCTCCTCCTCCTGCCTCCTCCTTCCTCCTCCTCCCTCCTCCTCCTCTCTCCTCCTCCTAATCCCTCCTCCTCCCTACTACTCCTCCTTCTTCCTCCTCCCTCCTCTTCCCTCCTCCTCCTCTCTCCGCCTATCTCTTCCTCCCTCCTACTCCTCCCTCCTCCTCCCTCCTCCACCTCCCTCTTCCTCCTCCCAGCTCCTACTATTCCTTTTTCTTCTTCTTCTGCTGCTTGCCGCTGCTCCTTTTACCCAAGTTAATTGTTGGGGAAGATGTAAAGATCTTTCAAGTGCTCTTTCTAATGCTTTTTGTAAGTTGGTCTTCGTTTATCTAAGGTTGTTCTAACTGCAACCAATAAATGATTAGACAGACAGACAGGCAGACAGACAGACAGACAGACAGACAGACAGACAGACAGACAGACAGACAGACAGACAGACAGACATACAGACAGTCGGGAACGGGAACTTATATGACTACTTATATGAATTAAATGAGATGCTCCCCATCAGGGACTGCGCGAAGCCGGGCCGGATCAGACAGACAGACAGACAGATAGATAGTCGGGAACGGGAACGGGAGCTTATATGACTACTTATATGAATTAAATTAGATGCTCCACACCAGGAGCTGGGCGATGCCGGGCCGGGTCAGACAGACAGACAGACAGACAGACAGACAGACAGACAGACAGACAGATAGTCGGTAACGGGAACGGGAACTTATGTGACTACTTATATGAATTAAATGAGATGCTCCCCACCAAGGACTGGGCGAAGCCGGGCCGGGTCAGCTAGTATAATATAAGCAAACGCAATTTTATGAAAATATCAGAGTATAGATGATTGTAGATCCACACAAGAGAATAAATAAGAGAACTATATTTGAATTTCATTTCTGCCTGCATTTGTTGCATAAAACATAGAATGGTAAATCTTTATCTTGGAATCTGTCAGCCACTTTATGCATACTCATCAGATGTAATTCACACTAGAAATCTCTAATACAGAAATGCATTCTGTAACAGGCAGCAAACATGCTCTGTGAGTTGTCAGGTCAACAATCAGGACTCAGCCTAGAAGTTTGATCTGAGACTGCCACAGCTGTTCACAATTTCATGATCTCACCATTGCTCTCCCAGCTTTCAGAAAGTAATACAGCCCATGTTAGTTAGGTAGTTAGTTAGCCAACTGATGATCCTCATGGCACATTGAGCCATTCAGTCCATAAGTGCTCCGATCCCCTCTTCAGCAAATCCCGCAGCGTGTAGCGGCTAACGACACCAGTTCTGTGTGGGTTTATCAATCTTCTTTGGCTTCCTGCGTATTCTTGTTTGGCCACCCTTCTTTTAAATTGCTGTTCTCGCAGTCTGACCATGGTTGTAGATTCACAGTCATCACTTGGTTCTCAAAAAAGTCATACTTCTCGTAGAGCATTCAGATTGATAGCCTGGTCCATGGCGCGTCCGCCCTCCACAGTAGCCTCACCTGCGACCTTGTCAGCCCGCTCATTTCCTTGTACTCCTGCATTCCGTGGCACGAAGATGAAACTAATCTTTGCCAGCCGAGACCGCTCCAGAGAAAGCAACCATTCTCTTCAGATCCACCCCATCTCTCTCCTAATGAGCATACTCAGAGAGTCGCTAAGGACACATGCCCTAGTGAATGTCTGTGTCTCGAGCCATGTTATTGCTTTACTTACTGCCATGACTTCCATAGTCAGGCTACTTGTGGTCTCAGCAAAAGCACCAGAGTCCTCCTTCACAATTCTCCCTCCGGCCTGAGCCGTAAAGGCCCTTGAGCTTCTCACATGTCGGACGACCAACCCATCTGTGTAAATGACAGAATCACCGTCTAGCGAATTCTCGAAAATCAACGCTTGTACTTCCGCCGCCACAGCAGCCGGATTTTCTTGTCTGCATTTTCTGTCTAGTTGGATGCAAACTGAAAAAGAACGTACAGAAATCTGTTGGCACTTGTAACAACTCCTCGTCCTCAAGTGAACACACCTGTTGAAGAATATCTTCGGCTTGACCCATCCACGACCGTCCTCTTTTTAACCTGCTGCCCTTCACCTTAATAATTTCACTATGCAGTGGATGCTGTGTGTTTGCGTTAACTCTGAGGTAGGCGCGTGCTCTGCAAATTTGTATTCTGTCTTCAATGGTTGGAAAATCAAGTAGGTAGCGCATCGCCCTGCATGCTGTATCTCGTGTACATCCAAGAATAATGCGCATAGCTTCGTTCTGTATCCTTTCCATCCTTTCTATCTTCTTACGGCTAAGTCAGGATTGCCATTGCATTCTCAAAAACAGACATGACCAGCAGAAGACATAGATGGCGTTGGTCACAGTTTGCTGCTGCCATCACCCGCATCGCAGCCAAATCCCTCTTGGCTTTGTTATCACCTGGTCTATGTGCTCATTATAAGCAAGGCTTCGATCAAAACGTATCCCCAGGTAATTCATTGCCTGCGTTCTTTCCACCGTCTCTGAAAACATATTAACAGTTGGTGTTGGAGTGTTGAAAATATGATTATTCAACGAGAACCATGTCACCGTTGCCGTTGTTGGGTTGACCATTGCCCCAGCCTCAACACACCAAGTACTTATGCGATTGAGTTCGGTTTGTAGTTCCACAGCAACCTGATCTCTATTCTTACCCTGACGATACACTAAAACATCGTCAGCATATGACAATGTCCTACCAGGTCCAGTGGTCTGCTCACTGGTGATTCTCACTGTGTAGGCGTTGAACAGCACTGGAGATAATGGTGATCCCTGTGGTAGGCCAGGATATATTGTTGTTGTTTCCGAGGTCCAACTGCCCATCTAAAATCTGCTTTCCGTTAGAAGAGGGCTGCAGCGATCCAACTAAGGAGGAATGGACTTATATTGAGTTCAAAAAGCTGAAGCATTAAAAAATCCAATGGTGCTCTGTTGTACGCGTCCTCAAGATCAATCGCTGCAGCAAAGGTTTCAATGCCTGAGTGGAAACCTTCATAGACATATGGGCAAAGACTGCTGCATTGGTCCAGGTGCACATGGGCCATGTACGCGCGCGTGTGTTTGTGTGTGTGTGTGCGTGCATGCATGCATATACATGTCTGTCTATATGTATACAATATTATTCGGCCAATATGATATATATGATATCTATCTGATATATATATATATATATATATATATATATATATATATATATATATATAGCCCATGATATACTACAAGGCAATAGAACTATAAATCTGAGATTAAGTCTTGTGGCTGTATGTTCAGGTCAGCAACAGAAAAAAAACAGTAGACTGTCACAAGATCTAGAGACTGTAACAAACTTCAAGCACATACATGATCTAAGATAAAGTAGAAAGAATAAGAGCTGATGAACAAGAGCAAGTTCTGTATATACAACAGGAATTCTAGTCAGGGTGAAAAAAATGTTGCACCATATAACCCTATGACTGGACCCAACATTATATTGTTGCAAACATTGGCCATATACTTGTATGCAAGCAAATTATGGACAACAAATGCTGCACTAGAAAATATCACTCCAGAAATTGAGATCACTTCAGATGTTATCAGAACACCAGTTAAAGATATTCTCTGAACTGGCAAAATATATTGGCCGAATAATATTGTATACATTTACACAGACATGCATATGCATGCATGCACGCGCACGCGCACACACACATACACACACACACACACACACACACACACACACGAGCGCACATACTCACACGTCCACTTACATCACACACACACGTCACACGTAAACATTCATTCATACACATACACATGTATGCACAAACACCACACACTCACACACACACACAAACACACACACACATATATATATATATATATATATATATATATATATATATATATATATATATATATATATATACATTGGCACCTCTCCGTCTTGACAGACGATAGTTTGGTACATTGTGCTTTAAAAAGGCTTAATAGCTACGATCCATGGCGGTGGCGAGTGTGGCTGGTAAGGCCAATTCTTGCTGCAAATGTTTGCCCACAGTAGGTGCATGTGAAAACATGGTCATTTCCACCATTTTGCACCATCTTACGTCTCTCACGCTCTGTGTGTTCTGTATCTGCAATCATTTTCTCCTTTGTCTTTATTCCGTTTCTGATAGTTGCCCTCCATGCAACACGTTCAGCGGCGACGTGCTCCCAATGTGCATTATCAATGCCTGTATCAATCATGTCCCGCTTACACACATCTTTGTATCGTAGTAGAGGCCTACCCTGAGATCTCCTACCCATCTGTAATTCACCAAAAAAGATGTCCTTTGGTATTCTACCATCATCCATCCTCCTAACGTGTCCTATCCATCTAAGTCTACGAAGACTGAGCATGGAATACACCGTCACACAACCTCTTTCCAATACTTCAGTATTTGTGATTTTGTCTTGCCACTTAATACCAAGTATTCTTCGCAGACACCGCATATGAAAGCTGTTTAAACGTTTCTCTTGGCGTGAGTAAGTTGTCCAGGTTTCACTGCCATAAAGAAGAGTACTAAGGACACAGGCTTGGTAGACGAGGACTTTTGTTTTGGCAGTAAGCTTCCTGTTCTCCCAGACTCTTTTTGCTAACATGTTCATTGTTGTTGCTGCCTTGCCAATCCTGATGTTGATTTCCTGATCGAGGGATAATTTGCTATTTACCTCTGATCCTAGATATGTAAAATGGTCTACTATCTCCAGTTCGGCGTCGTCAATAAAGATTGATGGTACACCATGTGCACCTTGTGACATAATCTGTGTCTTCTTTTTGTTAATTGTTAAACCAAATTCAGAACAAGCATTGAAGAATGCAGATTGTAGATGTTGTAATTCTTCCTCAGAGTGGGTCGTAATCGCAGCATCATCCGCAAAAAGCAACTCTCTGATTAGTACCCTGCTAATTTTGGTCTTGGCCTTCAATCTCTGAGCATTATAGAGGCCACCATCTGAGCGTGAGTGAATGTATATACCGTCATCCTGATCACGAAAGGCATATTTCAGTAGAAGTGAAAAGTATATCCCAAAGAGGGTGGGGGCTAGCACACAGCCTTGCTTAACTCCACTCTTGATTTCAAACTCTTCTGAAGTTGAGCCATCAAACTTGATTATACCCTTCATGCCTGTGTGGAACGATTCCACAATGGACAGAAGAGTTGGTGGGCAGCCAATCTTCTTTAGTGCTTTGAACAGACCCTCACGACTGACCAAATCGAATGCCTTTGTGAGGTCGATGAAGGCAATAAACAGTGGCTGATTTTGTTCCCGGCATTTTTCTTGCATCTGTCGCAATGAGAATATCATATCAATGGTAGACCGGTTCTGAAGGAAGCCACACTGTGATTCGGGGTAGACTTGATCTCCCAGGACTTGAGGTCTGTGCAGGACAATTCTGGCAAATACTTTCCCAACAATACACAGAAGTGAGATACCCCTATAGTTGTTACAATCGCTCCGATCTCCCTTGTTCTTGTACAGCGTTATGAAGTTTGTATCTTTGAAATCCTGTGGGATTGTCCTTCTCGCCAGCATAGCTCTATTAACTGGTGGATCTGTAGAGCGAGTGTGTCTTGCCCACTCCTGATCACCTCTATTGGAATCCCATCCTTACCTGGAGCCTTGCCAGATGCAAGCTCATTTATAGCACACTTAACTTCTGTTATAGTGGGAAGTGTGTCCAGGTGGTCAAGAGTTGGCAGGGCCTCTATGGCGTTGAGGGCATCATCCGCTAGCTTGGTCTCACTTGAGTAAAGCTCTAAATAGTGCTCGACCCATCTATCCATCTGCTGTTTCTTATCAGTGATGATTTCTCCAGTCAAGGTTTTCAGCGGTGCACTTCTTTTGATCATTGGACCACAGGCTTTCTTTATCCCTTCATACATGCTTCTGATGTTTCCCTTACCACTTGCGATTTGAATGGACTTACATAACTTAATCCAATAGTCATTTGCACACTGCCTGGCAGCCTTTTGTGCATCCTTCCTTGCTTGCTTCAGCTCACTCAGAGTGTTACGCGTTGGTCTTTCCTTGTTTCTTAAGAGAGCTATCTTCTTTTTATCAATCAAGGGCTGCAGTATCTGGCTGTTTGCCGCAAACCAGTCCTGCCTCTTATGATCCACAGTGCCGTAAACCCCTACCGCTGTTTTATAAATAGTTTCCTTAAGTTTACTCCATTTATCATTTACTATACAATTTTCTGATGTATCTTTGAAAGCGTCTTCAAGTTGCTGTTGAAATTCAAAGCACTTTCCAGGATCGTGAGTGTTAGTAATATTAATCCTGGGGCTAGACTTGTGTTTAGCTTTGTAGATTCTCTTTGGTCTCAGTCTAAGCCTTGCAACAACCAAAGAATGATCTGTATCACAGTCAGCACTGTGGTAACTTCGAGTTAATGATGTATGGTTCAGATGTTGTCTCCGTGTGATAATGAAGTCCAGCTGATGCCAATGGCCGGATCTTGGATGTTTCCATGTGACCTTATGCATCTCTTTTGTTTTAAAACAGGAGTTTGTAATACATAGGTCATTTCTAGTGCAATGCTCCAGCAGCCTTTGTCCATTATCATTCATGCGACCTATGTTGTATTTTCCAAGGCACACTGGCCATGAACTCGAGTCCTTGCCCACACGAGCATTGAAATCACCGAGCATATAAATGTAGTCGGATTTTGGAACTGCCTTGATCGCAGAGTCTAGCTGCTCATAGAACATATCCTTCACATCATCAGAGGAAGCAGTGTCGGTGCATATGCAGTGAGAATGGTGGCAACTCCACAGGAGGTTGCCAAGCGCAGTGATAATAATCTTTCATTACCTCCAGCTGGGATATCAATCATTCCCAGTTGCGAATTCTTCACTGCAAAGCCCACACCATGTTGCCTTATTTCTGCCTGCCCTCTTCCCTTCCAAAAAAAGGTGTAATTGTTTTCCCTGAGTGACCCTTCCTCAGCGAGGCGAGTCTCCTGCAGGCCAGCAATATCATTGTTAAGACGATCGAGTTCAGCATCAATCACAGCCGTTTTTCTCACATCGTCAATATTTGTGAAGTCAGTGGAAAATCCTGGACACATGGTTCTCACGTTCCAGGTTGCAAGCCGTAGCTTGAGGTTTCTATTCTTTTTATTAGTACCTGGTGCATTGGTTTTACAGCCTGCGATTCAGATTTTGTCCTAGCCCCAAGCACCCATTGGAGCAGGCAGGCTGTGGCGGATCAGCACCCAATTGGCTGAGGGCTGCCCAGCTTGAGGCGGGCGGTAGCTGATCAGTGACACCTGTAGGTGTCTCCCACCGTCAGAAGCAACGCGTGGCGCCCCATGTCTACGCCAACTGACAAGGACTTATAACCCGTAACAGTTGCCTCTCGCTTTGATTCCGAGACCGGTTAAGACCAGGGATGGAGTTATTGCCTCTCCATAGCACAAAGCCTGGGCTAAAATAAAGAAACCATGTGTTGCCCATGCAGCATGATCCCTCTCTCGGCCTGCCTAGTTCACTCCAGAGGAAAGTTGACACCTATAATCTGGAACAAGACAAGCTGCAGAAGCTGCCGGATCAGCAAAGCAATGCTCTAACTGTCCGCCTGTCGGAGCTTCGATCCTAGACCAGCTGCCAACCAAGGCTTAGGGCCTGGTCTGCCCTGCCATGACTTATTTTGTCTTTGGGTTGCATTTCCTAGCACCAGGATAAGGCTAGTATATATATATATATATATATATATATACCTCTGTGGATAATTGAATGTGTGTAGAAAATTACTGGTATAAGATGGTAAAACACTCTTCAGGGGCTGAGCTAAAGAGAATTACTGAGAATATAGACAGTAGCGGGACATGATCAGATGACTTGTACACCAGTCTTCAGCTTATTTGACCTAATGATTGAATGGAGACGGTTACAGTTAGTTACATGTCCTTTGCAGGACATTACAATCAACTCCAGCATTTATTGGGTATTTGTGATTCACTAAACGAACGAACGAACGAACGAACAAACTTTATTTTCAAAGGGTTAAGAATTGGGCACGCAGGCCCGTCTAACATTCTGCCCTTCTATCACTCTCTTTCATACATTATTTCATTCCCACATCATTCAAGGCTAACAGAAACAGCAACAATATAAAAGATATGCATTATAAAGGCATGGGCAAAATGCGAACATCAAAACTACACGATACAGTAATATTCTGACACTTGTTTTTAGCCGTGTGGAATATACTGGCCTACCAAAAGGGGACTGGCTGTTATACTAGGGTTTTGTTATTATTATTATCTCTATTATTAAGGGGGAAGGTAATCCGTACTGAGATAGTGTTCGAATAATTTGCGATTATATGAATAGGGATTGGTGATGTCTCTGATTTCTTGTGGAAGATTGTTCCACAGCTGAGCTGCAGAGTACTTTAAGCTTGTTTTGTATATGTCAATCCTAGGCTTCGGAATGTGTTAATATATTTAAAAGTTTACTGTGTCTAGCATTATATTTAAACAATGGCCAAAGGTAATTTGGGGCATTCCGATGCAGGATTTTGTGAATTAGTTTGGCTTTATTGAAAAGCAGGCGTTTGCGGAGTGGTAGTAACTGAAGGCGTTTTTACAGGCTAGGATTGTCAGATAAATGTTTGCTATAAATTAGACTCATGGCCCGTTTCTGGAGTGAGTAAAATCGCTTGGTGTTTGAATTAGAACAACCGTCCCAGATTGTAGAGCAGTAGTCAAAGTGTGTCTGTATATGAGAAGTATAGAATAGTTTCCTTGTGTCCTCATCAAGGAAGTTTTCAATTTTGGCGAGTTGGTAGACTTTTTTTGCTGTTTGTTTAATGAGAGCTTGAACGTGGGAATTAAAGGTTAGGTTTCTATCAATGATTAGGCCTAATGTTTTGTGCTCAATTACACTTTCTACTGGCATGTTATCGATGTGAAGTTGAAGTGATGTGTGTGAGCTTAGTGTTTGAAGTCTTTGTCTGGTTGTTAATAACATTGGTTTTGTTTTAGTGATGTTAATTTGCATACGGTTTGAATAGCTTCACCTAACTACATTATGTAGTTCTTGTTGTAAAGACGACTCCAGTAAAATACAGTTTTCAGCATTTGTGTACACTGTACAGTCGTCTGCAAATAGATCGCAGGACGACGAAAGATGCAAGGTAGATCTTTAATATATATGGCAAATAATAGAGGGTCAAGAATAGAGCCTTGCGGTATTCCAATATTGAAGGTAGTGGTTTGAGACAGACATTTATTATGTGATACTACTTGCTTTCTGTTTGATAGAAAATTTCACTAGGCAAGTTGAGTTCACTAGTTTGCCATGGCTGGTTTCCCTGGCCGAGGAGTTAGCAGCTTTCTCCGTAACCCCGAATACTCTCGTGGTTGACGTGAGCGCACGAGAATTGGAAGCGGTTTGAGTCGCGCCAGTGACTTATGAGAGTATGGAGCCGGTCGCTCAGAAAGCAATGGCAAACTACTGAGCGTAATCTTGCCAAGAAATCAACAATCAGCTGAAAGATGCTGATGTTGATAGCGATTTCCTGTAAAAGATATTTTTTTTTTAAATAAACAGTTTGCCATGGCTTTCTGAACACAACAAGGTTTGACAGCCATGGTGTAACCTTGCAATTTACTTTCAAACCAAAGTTTGTGTGTTGTGCGTGTAGCATCCTCAGAGTTGAAAATGTTCTTGAATGGGTGATGTATGCCTGTCACATGTTGTTTCTTGATTGTGAAGACACACTTGTAGACATTACCATTGATTTATAAAACACATAGTGAAACCATAACACATATAAATCAACCGTGCCTGAGTGCCCGAAGCACGTCTGTGGATGAAACAGTTGGACACAAGGAGAACTAGTAGTTAGATTCTTCATCATGATAATATGCAATCACACCAATCACTGTTGTTAAAGCAATGTCTTGCAACATACAATGACATTTTGATACAATAATACATTTCGGGAACTTTTTGAAGTGTGTGTGTGTGCGTGCGTGTGTGTGCATGCGTGTGTGTGTGTGTGAGTGTGTGTGTGTTTTGTTGTTGTTGTTGTTGATTGTTTAAGAGTTGTTTTATTTAATTTGTGTGTTGTCAGTTGGCAGCAGATTACTACAAATGTGGTTTCAACATTATTCTTTGATATTCTTTTGATCCAGCTGGTTCTGAAAACGGAACAAACGAAAACGCAGATAAAGCACATACAAGTGAACGCCATAAGAAAGAGAGGTAAATTATTAGTTCTTGATTCTCATCATCAATCATCATCAAATACTTTGCCAACTTGTGTAGGTATTATTGCTACCCCACAGTTCCCATCCTCTAACACAGTGGTTCTCAACCGGTGGGGAATTCCCCCCCCCCCTCCCCAATTGGGGAATTTTAGGGTTTCCAGGGGGGGGGGGGGATGAAAACCATTTCAAGTTCGCGTTAATACAAGAACCGATTACTTGATATTGTTTTTCCCTCCATACTTTACGGTTCTGTACGTCTCACCCTTCCAAAATTCATTTTATAAAGTAAGTAGACCCACAAATCATGTTTTATGTGGATGTCTAGGCTTGTTTTAGTATATTCTTTTAAATTTACCTTCCACTTTTACGTTTACTGTGTAGGGGTGGGGGATTTTTAGATAGGAAATATGAAAGGGGGGGATGACGTTCTGAAAATACGGTGAAGGGGGGCACGGGCCAAATTTTTGATAGGAAGGGGCGGAATGACGTTCTGAAAATATGGTGAAGGGGGGCACGGGTCAAAAAAGGTTGATAACCACTGCTCTAACAGAATATAACATTGCATGCGCTGATATCATCTTGTGCCTTAATGCACACGTGTTCAGAGTCTCCTCTCAATGCTTGCCACTATCACTTTTAAAAATGATGTTACCAATTGTTACAATAGTGTTGCAGGTTTGTGTTTTCTTACATTGAAGTCACAAATTATCAACATCTCCTTGTTAATCCTGTTATAAATTTTCTTTGTCTCTTTCAATACAGTTAGTTGACTTGAGTTGCTGTCCATTTCATTTTTGGCATCCTTCTGTAAAACCACATTTAGACAGCTTCCAGAGTTGTATCTTTCTGTGTGTTGCTTGTTTACTAAGTGTCTGGCAGTCAAAGTTGTATGTTAAAATGTGGTCTTTGTAGCATGCCAGAATTATGTATTTTTCAAGTCCATTGACACAGACCTATTTTCAGTATTCTATACAATGCAATATTTGCATTTCTTGTTGTTATTTATCACATTGATGCAGCTCTGTCTGATGTTACTCATATACCTAAGTATTTTAATGTCTTCCAGTTGAGTTGAGTTAAGAACCGATATCACTGCACTCATGACATTTCCATACGTGCTACGTCTCTCGTTCAACAGCCAGATAAGAGTAATACTACTAATTGTTCCCACCGCTATCTGATTAAAAGTTCTCCTGAACTTCCCTCTCAGTTTTGAGATTCTTTCAGAATCCCATATTGATTCTTAATCTGTTCCCCCCGCCTTCTCCACCTGGCTCCACAAGCGCACGACCACCTCCCCCTTATCCATATGCAATCTACCACCAAGAGGTGCATTCCCTGCTAGCCTATCAGTCTGTTCATTGCCCCGCACCCCTGCATGGTCAGGGCAAAATATCCATACAATTCTCACAACCTGTGACCTCTGAAGCGATGATAGCCACTCCACACGACACATGTCATTCTCCACCTTGCTAAGCATACTCTTTGAATCCGTAATGAATACATTGTGTGTTGCAATAGTCTCCTGTAGCCAAAGGAATGCCGCTGCTACTGCTTCCACTTCCATTCTCATGCTGGAGGTCGACGTCTCATATGCCAGACTCTCCTTTTTCAAGACTCGTCTATTAGCCTTTGCAATAATACCCTAACCACTAGGTCTGTTTCTCACCACTGATCCATCGGTGTAGATGACTATGTCACCTTGATGTGTGTTAATGTAGATCAGTTGTTGCACTTCAAATTCAGTGCGGCCCGCTGCCCATTCTCTGCACTCATGACCCAGTGTTACTATTACATTGTGCCAACCCTTCATGTCTTCCGGAACCCACTCTTTTTCACGATTTATGGTCTCTAGATCACACACCTGACGTATAGAAAGTTCTGCCTGTGACAACCAGGACCTGCCCCGTCTTAGTCTAAGACCCTTGACCATATCCATGACTTCATGCAGGGGGTGATCCCTATCTGCAGCAACTCTCGGGTACCATTTGGCCTGAATGGCCCTATGCTGTACGTCTTTGTTGGTAGCGCCAGGATATGCCTCACGCATATAATTGGGTGTCATTTGTGCACCCCAGGATTACCCGCATGGCAGCATTCTGTATGCACTCCAACCGTTCAAGCTGACTCTTTGATACTGTCAGCAGCCCTAGACCATACTCAATGATAGAAATTATTAACTGCTGAAAGAGCCTGTAAAGCATTCTCTGCTCTACCCCGGTTGCTGCCATCACCCTCAATGCATTAAGTCCCCTACCAGCCTTCACCACCAAAGCCTCCACATGATCCTTAAAAGACAAACACCTGTCCAAGGTGATACCCAAGTACTTCAATTTACTATCTCGACTGAGAGGATATCCATTAAACATAATACCTGGGCCATCTACCTTGACGATCCTGTTATCCAGGAAGTACCACACATGCGATGCCTTGTCTGGGTTTATAAAGGCCCTTGCGTCCCTGCACCACTCTTCCACCCTGTTAACTGCCACCTAAGTCTTCCGCCAAACTGGCCCTGTCTCTGTCCTGTCAGTACACCAGCACATCATCTGCAAATGTCAAGATTCTACCCTCACCTGGTGTCTCAATAGTTGCGATTCGCTGGTATAGACATTACAGAGCACTGGGGACTAGATTGATCCCAGGTGTAATAGTACAAGGGTCAAAAGTCCAGTAACCCATGAGCAGTGCAACCTTACGCTCATAAAGGACCGCCGCAACCCATTTAATAAGGCAAGGGCAGACCTCACTGTCCATCAGTGTGTATATTAACCGATCATACCTAACCATGTTATAGGCATCCACCAGGTCAAGAGCTACCGCTGCTGACTCTTATTTATCCTGGGAGCCCTCGTAGACATCAAATGCAAAAGTTGCAGTATTGACCCAGGTTTCCTTCCCAGGAAAGTAATTCCCGAGCCCTTTGTTAAGCAGATTACGACTTTCCAAATGTCGCTGGAGCCTGCGTGCTACTATCATTTCGAGGACTTTGCCAAAGTTGTTTTGCAGGTTTACGACTTGGTATCCATTAAGTCTGGAATTATCCTTGCCTGGCTTTGGGAGTGGTGCCAGGTAGCAATGTAGCCAATCCTGAGGTATGTCCACCGTATTGATGCTGAGGTTGAAACAAAGAGCCATCTCCTCCAAGTCCCCTTCATTCATGTTACTCGTATGGGAGCACCTCATCCATCTGAACCTGGCGCTGTGTCTTTAGCCCACGTCAGTACCCGTCTAATATCCTCCACTTTAATCTCACAGTCCTCCTTCCTAGTGACAGGTGACAAGGCTTCACTGATTATATCTCTGATAGCTCTATCTTGCTGATCCATCTGTGTTAAGAATCCTGCAATAAAAGCTTCCCCTTTGTCCTGGTCGGTTGTCATAGTTCGGTTGTTATCATCATAAACGGTGCCATGTGTACCAGGCATCGCCTGTCTCTTCATCTGCCGGTGGAGCTTCCAGAATTTACCCAATGTCCGGTTTAGCTTCCAGAATTTACCCAATGTAACATCGCCACCGACTTCATTGATAGACTGTTCCTACTTAATCCTTTTTGCCTCTGCTGCCTGGAGTTTAAAATCCTACACCTTTACTTGTTTATATCTTTCAGCCTCTTCCAATTCTGTGCCAACTGAACTGGTTGCTCTCCGCACCCTCTGCCAATTCCTTATGGCCTCCCTCTTTTCTCTCCATGAATTTTCCACCTCTGGTGGAAATGATAATGAAGTAGATCATTATCATCCTATTAAGAGCGGTGTGAGACAGAGATGTGTACAGTGTACACATACAGTGAAAATATTTTCAGAAATATAGAAGATATGGAAGGAATCATCATTTGGGGGAAAATACATCAATAGTATTAAAATATGTTTACTGTTCTATGTCCCAATATAAAATTCCAGATCTCAATAACCAACTGACGGAAAATTATAAGATTTAGCATATAATCTTATCATTATGTCCACCCAACAAAAACATTTTTGTTCTGGAGATTGTACAGAAGATTTGAAAGTTTGTTTATATGCGGTATATAATTTACGAGTCAGAGATGAAGTACACGTTATTAAATGTATTACGTCTTCACACGGAAACATTAGCGTGTAATAGTAAATTTTCTCGTGGGAAATGGGATTGGCCTTATGACAAGAGCCTCGCGTAGTGGAACGGGGCATTACTGTAAAACAAGTTTGTTAGCGGGAAATCACTATTGTTTCACCAAAACATCAAATAAATGTCTCCACTTTCCATGATTTAAGTTGCTTTTGGACCTATCAAAAACATTTTTCTTGAGTGGGGGTAAATATAAGCCGGCAGGAAAAATTTCATAACGATGCAACAGACAGTTTTCAAAATAATTGATCGTGAATGAAGGCATTCATTTCTGGACAGACTATAGATATGCAGATGATACAGTCTTGATTGCAAATAATGAACAGGACCTGCAACATGTAGTAGATGCGGTTGTTGCCTACAGTGAACAACTGGGGTTAGTATTGAATTGTGAGAAGACACAGATTATGATCGTTACTGGGAAGAACGAAATACCACATATACAAGTAAATGGCCTTATTCTTAAACAAGTGAATCCGTACAATTATCTCGGAACAGTAATAACATCAAATGGAAGATGCCTTAAAGAGATTAGAACAAGAATTGCCATTGCGAGGGTAGCCTTTTGCAAGATGAAAAAGATACTGACCAATAAAAAGATATCAATTGAAACGAGAAAAGGAACGAACGAACGAACTTTATTTTAAAAGAGTAACGAATTGGGCACGCAGTGGTCTTACATTCGGCCCTTTCAATCACTCATCGTTCACTCATCAAATGTGTATGTAACATTTACATAAGGAAAATAAAAACATTGTAAAATGGATTTTGTAAACATAAACAACGCATATTACAATGTTATGAGACACATCCCTCCATCTACTCCCCCCCCCCCCCCCAGCCAACCACACATCCCCAACCACAACACCTACCCCTCCTAGCAAACATACCCCCACCCACTCACACAGACCAGGCACACATATATGCCCATACCCTCAAACCGAACCCCCACCCACACTCACATCCTCCACCCATCCCATAACCGACACACACTCACGCACATATTCTCCACCACCCACACCCCCCTAACCACCAAGCCAAACACACATCCCCCAATCACACACACATACCCCCGCCCACCCACACATCCCGCATCTACCCACACACACATCCCACACCCACCCACACAATCTCCCCCACCCACCCACACATCCCACACTCACCCACACACTCTCGGCAGGTTGCTTGCTGTTCTGCAAAGAGAGAACATGCCATTTGGGGTAAGATCGGATACAATGAAGTCGAGTATCTCCCTTATAACATGTAATCTCTATACAGACCTGGACAGATTCATGTGGCTCATTCTTTGGAAACAAGTTCAGCTGCATTGTTTCAGTGATGGTTGCATTGCTTCCCTTTAGCAGAGTGAAGGTGAGGAAGCACGGATACATGAGGGGATATCTGGCTGGAAAACATGGAGGATTCTCTAGTGCAGTCAGATCGTGCATTACGAGCTACTGCTTCACTAACATGGATCGGTGTGCTGGAACGCTGTCATGAATCCAGCTGTCTGTTGTACAGTGTTCTTGGACGTTCTTTATTATTGCATCTCTTAGACAGCGCAGGATTTCAGTGTACATTTCATTAACTACATTCATTCATTCAGTAGCGTGTCCTTTGCAGAACCTTGCTCCCATAACAACATTCCGGAAAACTTCTCAAGATGTCCCACATCCGATACACCGATCTGAAGATAATCCGCAACATCCAGTATCCATCTTCTCTTTGGCCTTCCTCTTCCTTTCTTCCCAGGCATTTACCCCTCCATTATTGTCCTCTCCAAACTTTCATGACGTTTCAAGTGACCAAAATATTTCAATTTTCGTTGCTATATTATTTTTAATAGCCAACCTTCTTCAGTATCCAGTTCTTGAAGTATGGATGCATGTGTTCTTTTCTTTATCCAAGCTATTCTTAGAACCCGTCTATAACATAATATTCAAAGTCATCTGTACACTGTTCAGCTTGATTAGTAAGTGTCCAGGTCTCACAGGCGTATATTGCTATCCTGATAATTCGGGGCCACATCGATTGACGGATGCCAGGCGCTGCTATCGGGCGAATTTGGAGCTATAGCCTACGATGGGTGACGTTGTGATATTCTAGTGTGAAAATTTGGTCGCGTCTAGCGTGTGCCGCATGGTTTAATGGTTACACACCCGCGTCACACGCCAGAGATCCGGGTTTGATCCCGGGTCCAGTCTAAGATATGCAATACTGACGAGCTCAAAAGAGAGCGAAACTCGAGTCTAGTGCTTCCATATTGACGTGGCCAATGCCTTAGGTTCGTACCGGAATACGATCAGCGTTGCCAGTAGTGAGTTGTGTTCAATGTTTAAATCTCAAATCTCGGGGGGAAAAACCAAATAAATCAATCTAATTTGTGATGTTCTATCTGTCCCACTCCATAATTTATTCAGTTGTTTTAGTCTTTGAAGAGCAATAGATATTCGTCTTTTAATTGCTTTCATTGGGTCACCATTGTTGGTAATCAATGACCCAATATATTCGAAATTTTCCATCACTTCCAATCTTTCCTCATTAACATATATTTCTGTCTCCATAGTTGTTTTATATGCATGCATTATCTTTGTTTTTGCAATGTTAAGATATAAGTTGAGATTTTCACTATTCTTTTACGTCGAGGATATTAGGGGATCAATACCATTATGTGATCTGGATAGTAATACTGTATCATCAGCATATTGAATCCCTGGTATTTCATGACCACTAATATTTAGGGCATAATATTGCTCCCTGGTTATATCATCCCTGATATTTCTCATTATATTTTTGACATACATTTTAAACAAATTGGGGGACAACACACAGCCCTGATGGGCTCCTTGCTTGACGTCAAATCAATCTGACGTCTTACCATCTTTTTCTAACCACTGCTTGTTGGTCTAGATAGAGAATTTTTATGAACTGTACTACATATGATGGAAAGTCCATATTCCTAATGATTTCCCAAAGTTTTAACTACATAATTTTCAGAAATTAAATACTCGGAATAGGTAATTTAAGAAAACAAATTGTAATAACTTTTTCTTTGCTGGACTAGTTGTTTTTCCTAATGCTATTATCCAGACAACACTTATGTGTGTGCACAGAGAGAACGGTGATTTCCATTCAGAGGACTGATATTTTGTCTGAGGATCATACACCATACATTATATTCATTCAACAGTGATAATGTTAATAAATCCCCCATATAATACCTTTATGCCTCTTGGGTGTATGGTGCTAACCCCATATTTTAGAAACTAATCAACACTGGGTGTTTCATGTTATCTATAACATTTCGGCTGTCTTTACTTCCCAGAACATTTCCTAGTTCATATTTTAGGCCGGTCAACCTGAGACCAGAGTTCAGTGTTAATAATACTCAAGCCTCAGTGTGGGTTTGAACATACGTCCACAGGGCCAGCAAACAAGCACGCTAGCCGCTGTGTTAACATGGCTCCTGCAGTCAGTCGGTAGTTGTGAACATTGGTTCTATAATCAGTCAGTGATTAGGTCTCAGTAAGATGTCTTACATTTAGGAGATCACGTTTTGGGAACTGTGTGTTGACAACCACAGTGCATGTCCAGTTCATGGAGACCACATCCGTCAGATGTTCCATCTTCTGAATCTGTTTTCAGTCAAACCAAACAACATTGTGAACATGCTCAATGTGCTCATTGTATATTGACATAGTCACTTTGTGGATCTTAATTAACTCGTATATAACCTTCATGGAATTACTTTTGCGCTACTTAAGCATTGTGATTACCTCTTTGTGTTACAACCATATGCATTCTAACGCAAGGTTAATGTTGCCGTTGATGACTCCTCAAATGAAACAAATCGTAGAATTGAACGCATTCATTGACATATGCACATTATTCGATAAGGACCATTCTTAATTCTGGTGATGCTACATGTACAATGCACAAAACATTTCTGTCATTTCAGTTCAATAGTAGATGTTTCTTTGTTTGGCAAGGTCAATACCATCCTGTAAAAACTAATATCCCTGGAATAATGATTACTGAAATAGAAGGTGTCAGCTGTTATTGAAACTGTATGATACACCACACATACACACACATGCAGAGACATACATACACACACACATGCAGAGACATACATACACACACATGCAGAGACATACATACACACACACATGCAGAGACATACATACACACACACATGCAGAGACACACACACCCACATGTGCACTGGACATACCATTTGTTTAGTTATGGGTATTGGCTTTAAATGCATGCATATATACATGTGCTATTTCTAGAATGTCTAAGTTATTGTATTGTATTTCAATCTATATTTTTTGCTAACCTGTAGGCATTTGATTATGTATGTGTCTGTTTATCTAACTGGAAAGAGAAAGAGGCTAAATGAAACATAAGATGTCAGTGAAAACAGATGTAGTAACCCTGCTATTGCAAAGTGTTTCATCACCTTTAGCACGGAATGACCAAGAGAAGAGATAGAAAAACGAACCTGAACATCAGATCAATTATGACAGAGATGCAAAGAATACTTATGCTAAGCAAATCAAATGTGCAGGACTAAGAAGTTATCTTAAGTTGTCTGTACAGATATACAACTAAAGCTGAAGAGAATGTGTATTGGGATCAAACACAATAAGCACGGATATAGCGAATGTTTCTTTCTTGACCTAGCCTTCTGGTGTGCATGAAAATAATTGCCTAAGGCTGTTTTCCTAAAATATGATATGTTGCATTTTGAATTCATAAATTGATTTTTGCATCTTCTGTGTACATCGAAATTAATTTAAAATACGACTGTTAACTTAGGTTGTTGCTACCATAAAGTAACCATTACAAAGGAAATATGACCTAAGACAAAATGCTGCTTTTCTATTACAACCAGTATTTTTTTATGGTTCTCTGTATATTATTTTCTTGTAAAAACACTATTCACAGTTTTCAACACATCTGTTTTATTTGTAAATGCCTGTGGACTATAGGTGTGCTTACTGGTTCTAAAATAGCCTCATAGCTAGGACACTTGCCTGCCGGCCCAGTGGTCAAGTGTTTAAATCCATAAGGGATTTGTGTGTGTGTGTGTGTGTGTAAACTGACCAGATCTCCCAGACTGATCAGCCTACCAGGACCTGTTCTGGGAAGTAAAGTCAGTTGCCATGATTAAGATCACATCACCATCACAGGTGTCTCTGGGACTATACACAGGCAGAGTTAGCTTCATATACCCAGAATACCTCAAGGCGTGGACAAGAGCCCCTTACATACTTTACTTGTATTCAATGTATGCTCACTGTATTGTTATATGAAAAAAATGTCTCTCATACAAAATGACTACTATAAGATATATATAGCCTCATCAAAGAGCCGTAATTGCTAGACGTTCACCTTTCGATCGTGGAGGGGGGGGGGGGGGGGGGGTAGTTCAAGAGGTCGAATTCACATCGAGGCGGATTATAAAAATTAACATGAATAAATAAACCGATCCAGCCAACATGGGTCCCAGAAAATGTCATGGGAAGTAAAGGCAGCTAGTGGAATATTGACCATGTCATCCACAGAGGCTGGGGTATACAAGTCTGGGTCTTACAACAAATAGCAGGGGCTTTAGTGTAGTCGTATAAATGTGTGGGTCTGACGAAAAATATCAGGGGCTTTAGTGTAATCATATAAATGTGTGGGTCTGACGACAGATATCAGGGGCTTTAGTGTAGTCATATAAATGTGTGGGTCTGACGACAGATATCAGGGGCTTAAGTGTAGTCGTATAAATGTGTGGGTCTGACGAAAAATATCAGGGGCTTTAGTGTAGTCATATAAATGTGTGGGTCTGACGACAAATATTAGGGGCTTTAGTGTAGTCATATAAATGTGTGAGTCTGACGACAAATATCAGGGGCTTTAGTGTAGTCATATAAATGTGTGGGTCTGACGACAAATATTAGGGGCTTTAGTGTAGTCATATAAATGTGTGGGTCTGACGACAAATATCAGGGGCTTTAGTGTAGTCATATAAATGTGTGGGTCTGACGACAAATATCAGGGGCTTTAGTGTAGTCATATAAATGTGTGTGTCTGACGACAAATATCAGGGGCTTTAGTGTAGTCATATAAATGTTTGGGTCTGACGACAAATATCAGGGGCTTTAGTGTAGTCATATAAATGTGTGGGTCTGACGACAAATATCAGGGGCTTTAGTGTAGTCATATAAATGTGTTGGTCTGACGACAAATATCAGGGGCTTTAGTGTAGTCGCAGGTGGGCTGTGCTGGTAATGTCATGAGCTATGTCAGACGAGGGTTGGACACACACGTTCCTCGTCCACTCAGGGAAAGACTGGCCACCCATTCTTCCATGCACTCAGGCCTATACAATTTGATGGTTCTGGCACTTCACACACCCATGGCAGCTCAGGGCAGGGTTTGGTATTGGTTAGCACCATATGTCCATTGTGCCTCAAGACATGTGTAAGATTTGTTTACTTGTTTATCTCATATATATATATATATATATATATATATATATATATATATATATATATATATATATATATATATATATATATACTTGTATATAAATCCATTGTTGACTCTGTTTCACAAACACGTTTTAATGTAAACATTAAATGTGTAATAAAAAAAACATCTTTAAGTGTATTTAGTATGGTCTTGACTATAGTATGACCATACATCAATCGCTACTCATTGGGTGATGTTATCGAAAATCTGCCAAGTTGTGAATTCAAACCCATTATCACTGGGATGGGAGGCGAGTATCTTCTCATGCCTGTATTCTACTGTGGATATATATATATATATATATATATATATATATATATATATATATATATATATATATATATATAAGAGTTAGTGTTAATTCCAGGATGTTGCAGTCACTCCTGCATTTATTGTCTGTGTGTCATTTACTAGGCAATTTGATTTCAGTGTCTCATTACCACTGTTTACTATTGCATTCTTAATAAGTGATATCTCATGAGTGTGTAATTGGTGCACAGCGACCTGCTTCCAAAATGCCCACAGTTGATTTCATACTTAGTATATCGGGCAATTATGACACTGTACGTTTTATTATTCCGTATGCCTCTGACTGCCACTTATTTCTTATGTCACTGACTGCCACTTATTCCGTTATTTGCCATAAGTTAATTTTCAGAACCTACTTTTTCCCCCCAGCCATAATCCAGAGCCCATAAACCAAGCTTATGATGGAAGAAGATCATCACCAAGTGAAATCACTATCGATGTCAGTGCAAGCCAAACTATGCCTGGAAATCCACGTCAGTTACCACCTTTAAAATGAACCCACACCCACGGTTAACTACACGCAGCCACTGCCGAGTCAGGTCCAGCACCTGTTGAGATAACATCAACTAAAGTTGTGAAGCTTTAATACTAATAAGATGTTATCTTTTGAGTTCTGTTATATACATTTACTTTGATATAACCCTTCTATAATCAATATTACATGATTTGATGTATCTGTCAGCAATACTTAGTGATGTAATGTTTCTTGTTTTAATCATAACTATATGATTTACTGTTTCTGTCATCTTGTCACTTGATGTAACGGTCCTTTCATAAATACTTCTCGATTTAATTCTTGTTCCCACTCAATACTACGATGGACGATCAATAAGTAATTCTTCCTATATATTTATCTATGTGAATACTTTATCGGTGTGCAGTTTATTAAGTTAGCGGTGTTCTTGAAATACTCTTGTGCACTGTGTAACACCATCAACCCGTTTCAATCACTGGTTGCACAAAAGTAACGGTTTAATCATGGCTACCAAAGAAGTTCGGTCAAAGCAACGTAATGTCATAGATCTCAGTGCAGAAGGCGACACCTCTATTCGCATTCATGAACGTTTAAGTATTGTTTATGGAGATTCAGCAGTGATGTTAGCACTGTCCGGCGTTGGGTACGTCATTGTGACGAAGCTGAAGTTGGTCAATCCTCACTGGCTTACGCAAAGCGAATTGGCCGTCCGTCAACCGCATTGACTCCACACAACATTCGTCGAGTTTATGACATCATTCGTGGCGACCGTCGGGTAACACTGGATAAACTGTGTTCTATGTTGTCCATTAGTAAAGGCAGTACCCAGACCATGCACAAAGACCTGGGTTATTCAAAGGATTGTGCACCATGTGTACTCAGAATGTTGAGAGACAGACATAAAGAAGCACGGTAAACCATAGCCACAACCTCATGTACCGTTTCGAAACTGGAGAAGTTATTTTTATTGAATAGTGTGATAGGTGATGAGACTTGGGTTCATTTTTTGGAACGAGAATCCACTGAAAGAAGATCTTCGCGGACATCACTTTTAGGATACCGAGACCCTTAACACGCCGTACGCTAGTGGTTTAGGAAAAAAGGACACGAATTGTTACCGTGTGAGAAGATATATCCAAACAGAGACAGCAAGAATACCGCATGACGAGAACACAGAAGAAGAAGCATCTGCAAATCTAACCATTAGGAAACTCCTGTTTGCGGACGATCAAGCACTAATAGCAAAATCAGAAGCTGAATTACAAGACCACATGGATAGTCTAAAGGAAATGTGTAGGGAACATAACATGAAAATTAGCACAAGCAAAACAGAGGTAATGACTATAACTAAAGAAGAACAAACAACAACAATTCACCTAAACGATCATCCCGTGAAACAAGTAAAGAGTTCCAAGTACATAGGAAGTATAATACCATCAAACGGCAGATCAGAAGACGAGATCGAAAATAGATACAATAAGGCAAAATAACTCATTGGATAAATGGCACCAATACTAAAGAACAAACATGTATCAATAACTACTAAGAAAGCACTTTACAACACAATCTTCCTACCAACTCTATGCTGCCAATGCCAAACCTGGACAATGACAGAAAAAGAGAAAAGAAAAATCACAACAACAGAAATGAGATTCCTGAGAAGAATACTCAAAGTATCAAGAAGAGATGAGATCAGACATTAAGAAATCAGGACTAAAGTGGGGGTTAAAGCAGCACTAGATTTTATTAGAAAGCAGCAAGTCAAATGGTTTGGCCATGCAAGTAGGTTATCAGTGAACAGCATACCACAACAAGAAATGGTGTACAGACCAGATGGAAACAGATTAAGAGGCCGACCACGTAAACGTTGCACGGAGGGAATAGCAGAGTCCATGGGAATATCGATATATGAAGCCCATAATCGGGTACTCTCACGATGTTTATACTTCACCTCGACACCGCAAGGTACAAGAGGAACACGATGAGATGAGATGAATGAATAATAGAGATTACATTGAGAAATAAATATTTGAAGTAGAGACTTAGGCTTCATTTCAATGTGAATTTTATACATTTATTTTTTACTGCCTATTGAATGTAACTAAAAATTATGAGACATTACTTATTGACCGCTCTGTGTATTTCATTTAATGTTTGTTGTTACTATCAATATTCCTTGGTTTACTATTTTTAAGATCATATTGCTTGATGTAGTGTTGCTACTACCTGAATTACTGTTTAATTTGAGTCTATCGCTATATGTCATGTAAACAGGCCATTGATATTGTATATCAGTCACAAATATAGTGATGATCGTACAATATCTGTCCTTGGAGGAAACACTTGAGAAGCATTCAACGAGTACGTATGACATCTGTGTGTCTATGACCAGCTTGAAACCACTTACGCAGCTCATCAATGCACAGAGACATTAAAATATGACACCTATTATGCTCTGAAAAAATATCTGGTCACAATACCTCCTAGCAATGGGGACAGTGAATTTCTTAATGTTCATCTCTTCATTTATGGTATATAATGTCAGATTATCATTGCCTTCTAAAATACACAACCGTTTTTATTTTATTATGCATTCTATATTTGTTTTAGTTGATTTTTTAAAAACATCATGATTAGCATGATGTATCACATTATATTTAGGAGGCCTCGGTATCGCATTGGTCAGCAAGCTTGCTCCAGGCTCGGTGTCCAATCGTTTGAAAAACCATTGGGGGGGGAGTGGTTCTTTTTTAAACATTAA
This sequence comes from Cepaea hortensis, assembly GCA_963921405.1. NCBI lineage: Eukaryota > Metazoa > Mollusca > Gastropoda > Stylommatophora > Helicidae > Cepaea > Cepaea hortensis. The sequence goes on from OY992891.1 coordinate 88,141,506, forward strand.
AGTAGGCTCCAAAGTTGACCATCCTAATACAGGTACCAGGGAAAATGCTGTGAAGCAAACACGGCCGGTATGATATTGATCGCATGACTCATCGAGTGTTGATTGGTCTGTATACATACAGGGATAGCACCACATACACACCCGAAGGCGTGTAAGCTGTTCTGTTACATTTGTATATCATTATATTTAAACTTTTACATAATTGTTTCGTAAATTCTTTTACACAAACATATTTTAATGTACAGTAAGTATTAACTGTGAAATAAATACGTTACATTAAATCTAAGCACCAAGCTGTGGGCGTCTGAAATAATAGCAACCATCCCTGTCACATAGGTCACTGGGCGTGAGGTCCTGGTCGAGTGTTTAACACATTAATACAGAAACCATCAGTGAATTTTTTTTTTTTTTTTAGCATATCCTTTACAGGACTTAGCTGTCAACACCAGCATCTTTCAGCTGTATGTTGATCTCTTGGCAAGATTACGCTCAGTAGTTTGCCATTGCTTTCTGAGCGGCCGGCTCAGTATCCCGCAAGTCACGAGCGGGGGTCGAACCGCCTCAGCTCTCGCTCCGCTACGAGACTCTGCGTGATAAACGGGATTACAGAGAGAAAGTGTTGTAACCCCACAGCCAGAGAGACCGGCCATCAGTGAATAACCACTTGAAATGAATTGACCATTTGAAATGTAACCAAGGGCAGTAATGAGCTCATTTTCAGAAATAATCAGATTGCTACTGGAACTATTAGTGTTGGAACTCTTCGCTGGCTGCTGAGGATGGGGACGGAGCGCTTATGGGAATGTCCCGAATGATGTGATGTCGGTTCCTAAATCAATCAATCAATCAATCATTTTCAGAAACATAAAAGTGAAGTGAACACTGCCCAAGTTGTGGGAGTGCCCTTTTATCTTTGGTGATTTCTTTTTAAAATGTTACTAATGAAGACTTATCACTGCATCGTCCTCATGTCTTTGGAGATCATTGTCGTGTCCTCCTTTACAGTGTCGTCCCTGGAGTGAAGAGAGTCGACACCCACATTATAATATTTTTTTCCTCTCAATATTCTGGAGAATCCACCAGCTTCCGTCCAACAAACTCCATCAGCCTATGGACACCTTTTCCTATCACTCTCTCACTGTCGTACTATGCCCCCTTCTCATACTTCCCCAACGCAACATACTCAACAACTCTTGCTTCTAAAAATTAATAAAGATTAATTTATTAAAAGAAAAGTGTAACGTATATGAGACGTGTATGTGAAGAAAATGTGTGACGTGTTCTATAAAGTGTGTAGAATCGGACTCTCAGACAACAACCCAGTCAGCTGATCCCAGCAAGGATAGACCACAGCACGTTACGTCAGAACATGTACTTCTCACCCAGCGCCGAAACCATCCTGCTGGATACTGATTTGCCTCTGTAGACCTCTGGTAATCCCATTTCATGAACATCCGAAATAGACACCGGTGGTATAAACAGTTAATCATGGACCGGTTGCACTCTACACAATGTCCGTTCCTATCGTTCCTTAAAAAAAATGCACAAGTCCTTTGTAGTGTGTACACAGATTAATGTTAATTGTTACTGTACTGGATCCTCCCTCGTGTCTATCTAGCCTCAAGTATCAAGTCTTGTGTTCTATTACACGAGATTATATCACACTATGTAATTATTAGACTTAATGTTTTCAGTTCGTTACTACTGCCTGATGCTGTGTGGTGCATCAGTACGCATCACTCTCTTTGGTGAATCAACTTCCTTCTAGCTTTAGTTACGTTCTGTATGAAACTTTATTGATTGTTGAACTGGTGTTCTTCCGAATGGGATTGGATTCTTTTCCCAAAAACTTGTTGAGTTTCCTTGGATCTGGTAGGGAACCTAGGATAGAAACAACACATCTGGTGATAGTACTAATCACTGATCCTTTCGGCTGAGTGTAAGCCTATCACCTTGCTTAATGATCTTTAGCTAACTAGACTTAGTCATAGAGCAGATTAGCTACCCACCTAGAGCCGAATCAGGCTATGACAAAGAAAAAATCAGCAAACAGAATGCGGAACCCCGCCTCCCCAGGGACACCTACGGGAAGATCCCAATTATCCCTCATTACTCAATTCTCAACTAGTAAAGCTTATCAACACTTCACTAATCTATTCTTAACTAGCAGAGTTAATATCACTATTCTACTCTAACTAGTTTCCACTAACAGTGCTAATCATCACACTATAGTTTAACAAGGCCACAGTCTATATTAATTAGAACTAATATTATAATAGGTTATACCTTAAATGGCACTACTGCAGTCCTATCAATCATATCTACATCTGCCATTATAGGCACGTGTAAAATTAAGTCACTAATTAACACACGGTAGATATTATTTCCACTAAGCACTGCAGTGCCCTGGCACTCCGACTAGAGCATTTTCAAGTCCCCCTAGTTGGTCCCAACTCGGGTTTATATGGCAAACTACCAAAGTTGGCCACGTGACGTTATCCTTTATGCCCCACACAGGTGGCACATTGGCAGATCATCCCCTGTCAGGGATCCATCCCCCCTCTGGCTCCCTCAATGTTAGATTTGTCATCACTGGTTCTGACATCCAAAACAATCTAGAGAGTTACTGTCGAGTTCCAACAAAGAGTTTCGATACCAAGCTGCCAATCATGGTTTTCCAAACACGCTTACATTGTGCACGTGACGTTGTTCATGTCCGGCAGGTGTTCCACTGTTTTCAATAACACCCTCAACTTTCTGTCATGTGCTGACAGTCAAACCTCCATTCCGTCTGATGTCCGGAACTATAGATGACAAACGGAACCATTCCATATCCTGCGCGGCCAATTATATGTGATTTTAACTGTTATGAACTGCCAAGGCGTTTTATCCCTTCCTTCTCACTCACCGCCAAATGTGTATATGGGCTGACCCGATGTAACCCGTGCAGCTGTGTTTACTCTGTTAGTACGACTGTTGTGGCCTAGAAAATATACGCCAAGCAAACGTCGGTATTATTATCTGGTTAACTCATGGCGAGCTCGTGACATAGGCCCCCTCTTAAGAGAGTAGTCCATCTCACTCTTCTCCACCATGAGCTAAATCCAGATGATTCATTCCTCTTCTTCAGGAGCTGGGTGTCTTGACAAGAAATCCGCTCCAACATTTTCCTTCCCAGGAATGTACTCCACGGTGAAATTATAAGGTTGAAGTAACAACGACCACCGCATCAAACGTGCGTTGAGCTTCTGAGAAGTAGCCAGGAACATCAGGGGCTGATGATCCGACTGGACCCGAAACTTAACTCCATACAAATATGGCTGAAATTTTTGCACTGCCCATACAAGGGACAAGCACTCTCTCTCGACAGTTGAATAATTTCTCTCCGCCTGTAGAAGTTTCTTACTTGCGTATGCCACAGGTTTCAAAACCGAAGCATCGTCTTTTCCTTCCTGTAACAAAGCGGCTCCAATTCCAATCGCACTCGCATCTGTTCTCAACACAAATTGTTTGGAAAGGTCAGGGAGCTGTAATACAGGTTTGCTGACCAAGGCCTCCTTTAACTGACTATAGGCATTCTCACATTCTGGTGTCCAAATGATTTGGTCCGGGAATCCCTTTTTCAAGGTTTCCGTCAACGGAGCTACCAGTTCATTGAAATGTGGGATAAATTTGTGGTAGAACCCACACAACGAGAGAAAAGATCGCACATCCTTCTTCGTTTTTGGCCTTGGTGCATTTCTGATTTTCTCCAGGTTCTTTTCTTCCGGGACTATGTGTCCTGGAGTGATGGTGTGGCCTAGAAATTCCAGAGTCTGGTAACCAATCATGCACTTGGTTGGACGAGCAGTAAGCCCTGCTTCCTTGAGCCTATTAAACACTCTCTCCAAGGATTGTAAGCGGTCATCCAGGCTGTCACTGGAAATCAGAATATCATCCATGAATGAGATGATGGACGGATCCTGTAACGGATCTAGTAAAGTCCTCATCATGCGTGTAAACACATTGGGTGCATTGCTGAGTCCAAAGGGCATGACTTTGAATTCGTAGTGTCCACTGGGTGTACTGAAAGCTAACAGTGGTCGAATCTCCGGTTTGACTGGTATCTGATAGTACCCCCGACTCAGATCCACCTTTAAAAAGTACCGAGCCTTATGGAGCCTAGCGAATAACTGAGTTGGATTCGGCAAAGGTTCCACCTGAAATTGTGTGTGACTGTTCAGAAGTCGGTAGTCTATACACAACCGGTGTTCTCCACTTGGTTTGCGTAACAAAACTACCCCTGCATTGTATGGGGATGTGGATGGTGCAATCACGTCATCCTCCAGCAATTTTTGTATTTCCTCCTCCAGGGCCTTTTCTTTAGAGAATGGCACTGGGTAAACCTTTTGGCGAACAGGCTCCTGTGTGGTCAAAGTCATCTCGAACTCAACCAACCTCGTTCGTCCTGGTTTATCAGTCAGTATCTCCTTATGAGACTTGAGAACCTGGGTTATCCTTTCCCTCTCCTGGGAGGTCAGATCAGGGTTCACTTGTACATCCCTATAGGTTTCCTGGTGTACCAAGGGATATTCCCTGCCCTCGTTGGTTCCCGCTTCCGTCTCCACTGCAACAGCCATTGCCATGAGGTGAGCTGCCTTGTCTCCGGGTCTCTCTTCGTATTTCCGCAAGAGATTGATATGGAAAATCTTCGACTTTCCCCGGATCCGGATCTGATAGTTGGTTCTGGATATTACCCTTTCCACGGGAAATGGTCCTTGCCAACCTATCTCCCGTTTGTTGTTTCCCGTTGGGAGTAGCAACAAGACTTTGTCTCCCACCTCTAGAGATCTTTCTTTAGACTTACGGTTGTAGTAAGCCGCATGTCTTTTCCTGGCCTTTTTCAAGTTTTGATTTGCCAGAGTCCATCCCTTGTGGAGTTTTTCTTTCAGTTCCTCCACGTATTGATAGGATGAGATCACTTCTTCTGACGTCCCCTCTTCAGTCCAACTCCTCAACATGGCTTCCAACGGTCCTTTGATTGGACGACCAAACAGCAACGTAGCGGGTGGTAGTCCTGTTGAGCCATGAGGAACTTCCCGATAGGCAAAGAGTGCTGCTGGGATATATTCATCCCACCTATCAGGTTTTTCCTGCGCTAATTTCCTGAGCATTGTCATCAACGTGCCGTTGAAACGCTCTACTTGTCCATTGGCTTGAGGGTGGTAAGGGCTGGTATGTATGTGGTTAGAGTGAAACACCCTAAATACCTCCTCCATGAGTTTTCCACAAAACTGAGATCCATTGTCCGTCAGAATTTGATCCGGAAAGCCTAATCTGGTAAAGGCCTCCATCAGTGCGTCCGCCACTCTTTTCGAGTCAATCGTGGTCAACGGTATAGCCTCACCCCACATTGTACAGCAATCCACCATTGTGAGTATATACATGTTCCTCTTCCTAGTCCTGGGAAGTGGACCCACGATATCGATGGCTACCCTCTCGAAAGGAGAGTTCATGATGGGCATCTCACCCAACACCACCGGTGCTGTCCAGTGTTTCGGTGCCACCCTCTGGCACTCAGGGCATGACTTCACATACCGACGCACATCATCTGTCATTCCCGGCCAATAGTAGTGGCAGGAAATCCGCTGCATGGTGGCGGCAATACCCATGTGTCCACTAAAGGAGATGGTATGCCCCATATGAAGAATCTGGGACCGGTGAGCTTTCGGGACGACCAACTGACCGTATAGGTTGTCTCCCCTTCCTGCTCTCCTGTAGAGTATCCTATTCTTCATGTAGTACTGCCCCCGTCCTGGTGGATCAGCACTTTTCTGCAGCTTTTTGTAGCAAGGACGTAAAGTATCATCCTCACTCTGGGCAGTTCGTAGCTCCCCGGCATTGGGTTAGTCACAATTGCGTCTGCCTCTTCCGTTTTCGTCTGAGAGCGAGTCTGCATTGCTCCCATATGGATTGGATCCCTGGGCATTCCCAGAAAGACATACCGGCAACCTAGGATGACTGGAAAAATGGGATCGGTCAATACAGCGGCCTTGATGGTGCCGGTGACGTACCTTGACCGAATCTCCACATTAGCAATAGGCAACTTCATGACTACAGCACTCTTCTGTGCAGGCTGTATATCCAATGTCTCACCTGTGAATTGTTCTGGATGTACCAGATCCGCAGAAATCACGGCCTCCCCGTCCAGTCCTGTGTCGTATAAACACTCCACTTGACGACCGTTAACCTCTACCAATTCCACTACAGGTGGTTTTTCCTGGTCTGGAGTCTCTTCCTCGGCCTCGACCTGTTCGGTGGGCTCCACCTTAGGTTTTCCTGAGCACACGACGAATTGAGTGTCTCCTGACATTCCCTTGCAGTCAATAGCATTGTGCGTATTCGACTGGCATTGGTTGCACCATTTCCCTGTCCTAGATTTTCTATTGCCAGACTTGAGTGAGCTCTCCTGGTGGCGAGCTTCCTTGTTGACCTTGGCATTTTCTGTGACAACCTCCTTGGAAGTCACTTGACATGCTGCGAAGTGAGGGTTCTTAGCCTTCGATTTGCAGTCCCTCGTATTGTGAGAGGGTGACTTACAAATTGAACACCACTTCTCCGACCACGGTCGTTTAGGTGTAGAGCTTGAAGTGCTCTTGCTTCCCTCCTTCTTCTTCTCTGAACTATCCTCTGATTTTTGCACATAAGGTTCCCACTTTTTTGTTCCTGAGTTTTTGGTTTTCTTCTTGTCATGTTTCTCTTGACTTTTGGAGTTGGTGGAAAGGTTCTCCCCTGCCTCCCCATGTACCTCGACGAACCGTTCTGCTAATTTAGTCACGAGGTCAATACGTTCCGCGCCTTGTTCTCTCAGGAACGTCCTGAGAGGTTTAGACATTTGCTTCTTCAGCTGGTCGACCACCATGAGCTCTTCCAGACTCTCATAGTCATGTGCGAACCCAGCCAAATCCATCCACTTATGGAGATAAGATTTAAGACGCAAACTGTAGGCGGCAAACAACTCTCCGGGTTCTCGTTTCGCTGCTCGAAATTTTTTCCGGTAGGTATGTGACGTAACCTCGAATCGTTTCAGCAGAGCCGTCTTTAATTCGTCATAATTGTTCTCATGTCCTGGTGGCAGGCGAGTATAAACCTCGTATCCGGTCCCGCGTAAACCCTGGGATAGCTTAAGATTCCATTTGTTACGCTCCAGACCCATAGCAACTGACATAGCCTCGAAGCGTTGAAGGTATTGGTCAATCTTCTCTTTGTCCTCCTCGTAGACCGCTAAAGGAAACTTCATAGCCTGGTACCCATATCCACCTACTGGTGTTGATCCTGGGATGGAGGAACCTCCAACTGCTCCCTCAGTTTCTCCATTAGATTGACTCTTGAGCTCGAGTTCCCGCATCCGGTACTCGTGCTCCCTCTTCTGTGCTTCTTGTTCAGCTTCTAATTTCCTAGCTGCTTGTTCAGCTTCAAATTTCCTAGCTGCTTGCTCAGCTTCCAATTTCCTAGCTGCTTGCTCAGCTTCCAATTTCTTAGCTGCTTGTTCCAACTCCATCCTTCTCAATTCCAGCTCGGCCTTTCGATCATCCCTTTCTGCTTGACGATACTCTCTCCCCACTTCCTGTATGTAATCCGTTAGAGCAGAACCCCCCCCCCCCTTTCCTTTAATTCTGCTGTGCTAAGTTTAGGGGTGGCCATTATACAGAGAGGTAAGCTAGCAGGCCTAGTACAATATAACTGCAAATTACTATACAGATATATGAACAAGTACTATAAATCTAGATATTACTACACACAGCACATTCACTCAGTGACAAGAGTAGAATCAGGACCACAGACCTATGCAGACGTGTGAAGTGTGAACAGGTAAGATATTAGTCCTAATCCCTATCCACATTCACTCTAGCTGGATTCTCCAAAATGATATCTCCGTTTTGTAACTAAGGATCCCGTGTCAAAGGACCCCGTTGTCAGAAGATCCCACTGTCAAAGGTTCCTGTTTGCAGGAGATCTCGCTGTCAAAGGATTCCGTTTACGGGAGATCCCGCTGTCCAAAAATTCCGTTTACAAGAGATCCCGCTGTCCAAAGATCCCGGACGAGCCCCCAATAATGTCGTGTCCTCCTTTACAGTGTCGTCCCTGGAGTGAAGAGAGTCGACACCCACATTATAATATTTTTTTCCTCTCAATATTCTGGAGAATCCACCAGCTTCCGTCCAACACACTCCATCAGCCTATGGACACCTTTTCCTATCACTCTCTCACTGTCGTACTATGCCCCCTTCTCATACTTCCCCAACGCAACATACTCAACAACTCTTGCTTCTAAAAATTAATAAAGATTAATTTATTAAAAGAAAAGTGTAACGTATATGAGACGTGTATGTGAAGAAAATGTGTGACGTGTTCTATAAAGTGTGTAGAATCGGACTCTCAGACAACAACCCAGTCAGCTGATCCCAGCAAGGATAGACCACAGCACGTTACGTCAGAACATGTACTTCTCACCCAGCGCCGAAACCATCCTGCTGGATACTGATTTGCCTCTGTAGACCTCTGGTAATCCCATTTCATGAACATCCGAAATAGACACCGGTGGTATAAACAGTTAATCATGGACCGGTTGCACTCTACACAATGTCCGTTCCTATCGTTCCTTAAAAAAAATGCACAAGTCCTTTGTAGTGTGTACACAGATTAAGGTTAATTGTTACTGTACTGGATCCTCCCTCGTGTCTATCTAGCCTCAAGTATCAAGTCTTGTGTTCTATTACACGAGATTATATCACACTATGTAATTATTAGACTTAATGTTTTCAGTTCGTTACTACTGCCTGATGCTGTGTGGTGCATCAGTACGCATCACTCTCTTTGGTGAATCAACTTCCTTCTAGCTTTAGTTACGTTCTGTATGCAACTTTATTGATTGTTGAACTGGTGTTCTTCCGAATGGGATTGGATTCTTTTCCCAAAAACTTGTTGAGTTTCCTTGGATCTGGTAGGGAACCTAGGATAGAAACAACACATCTGGTGATAGTACTAGTCACTGATCCTTTCGGCTGAGTGTAAGCCTATCACCTTGCTTAATGATCTTTAGCTAACTAGACTTAGTCATAGAGCAGATTAGCTACCCACCTAGAGCCGAATCAGGCTATGACAAAGAAAAAATCAGCAAACAGAATGCGGAACCCCGCCCCCCAGGGACACCTACGGGAAGATCCCAATTATCCCTCATTACTCAATTCTCAACTAGTAAAGCTTATCAACACTTCACTAATCTATTCTTAACTAGCAGAGTTAATATCACTATTCTACTCTAACTAGTTTCCACTAACAGTGCTAATCATCACACTATAGTTTAACAAGGCCACAGTCTATATTAATTAGAACTAATATTATAATAGGTTATACCTTAAATGGCACTACTGCAGTCCTATCAATCATATCTACATCTGCCATTATAGGCACGTGTAAAATTAAGTCACTAATTAACACACGGTAGATATTATTTCCACTAAGCACTGCAGTGCCCTGGCACTCCGACTAGAGCATTTTCAAGTCCCCCTAGTTGGTCCCAACTCGGGTTTATATGGCAAACTACCAAAGTTGGCCACGTGACGTTATCCTTTATGCCCCACACAGGTGGCACATTGGCAGATCATCCCCTGTCAGGGATCCATCCCCCCTCTGGCTCCCTCAATGTTAGATTTGTCATCACTGGTTCTGACATCCAAAACAATCTAGAGAGTTACTGTCGAGTTCCAACAAAGAGTTTCGATACCAAGCTGCCAATCATGGTTTTCCAAACACGCTTACATTGTGCACGTGACGTTGTTCATGTCCGGCAGGTGTTCCACTGTTTTCAATAACACCCTCAACTTTCTGTCATGTGCTGACAGTCAAACCTCCATTCCGTCTGATGTCCGGAACTATAGATGACAAACGGAACCATTCCATATCCTGCGCGGCCAATTATATGTGATTTTAACTGTTATGAACTGCCAAGGCGTTTTATCCCTTCCTTCTCACTCACCGTCAAATGTGTATATGGGCTGACCCGATGTAACCCGTGCAGCTGTGTTTACTCTGTTAGTACGACTGTTGTGGCCTAGAAAATATACGCCAAGCAAACGTCGGTATTATTATCTGGTTAACTCATGGCGAGCTCGTGACAATCATGTCCTTGTAAAGCTGACCCGCTTTGCTTGTTATTTATTGACCTTGTATTCATTGCAGTGCTCCAAAAGGAGCATATACCACTGTGCAGATGCTAGGCTTAGGTGACACAAACAAGAACAGTCTTGGAACACACTGGGCATGTTGTAGAAGGTGACCTTGTGGTTGACATGGTGCTGTCTGCTTCATCTCATAGAAGACTGTAGCTGTAAACTCCAACCAACCATGAACAGATCTAAAGATAACGGAACAGGAATCACTCACCCAAACAGGAGTCTCTTCCAGAAGTGGTATGACGTGATGTGGAGAAAACCACAGGAAGTCTGGATCACTCATGTTCTTACTTTCACCTATGAAAATGTCCTGGCGCTGGGAATGTTAGGACATTTAGGGAGCTACAGGAGATAACCAAAGATAGAACAAACTGGCATCAGTTGGTTGATGCCCTATGCATCAATGGGAGATAAAGGTCACACGAAAAGAGCATAGAGGATGATGATGATTATGGAAATATTTATGAGACACACGTATCCTTCTTTTAAAAGTCTGGTATGCGAACGTTCAGTATTGTTAATTAATTTTTTTGCTTACATTGTCATAATTAAATCATTTTAATAATATCATAGCCTTGCTTTGAATTAAGTCTCTAATGTGTTTTATGTAATGTATCTGCACAGTTGTTTTAAGTCACAGAGTAAACATATATGTAAATAATTGTCATTTCCTGTTTGCTTATTGTAACCGATATATGCGCTTATTGTAACTGATATATGCCTTTGCAGAATGTTTAGTGTGATGTGTTATGAATCGTTATTGCGAAATTTATTTATTTCAAATAATTGTCTGCAACTTCATATATTTCACCAGATTTAGAACAAGTGTGCACACACACACACAATGTGAATCTATAATCAGCCATTATTTTAGTGATGTGACATGTACATACACAGATATGTATTCACCACTGAAGTCATGTCAGAAGGAATGTAGGAAGCAGAGGCAGACTAAAATCCACATTAGCAAAACAAAGTGATTTAGGCAATTTGAAACAACTAAAACACGTAGAATTGTATATTCATTCAATCTGTATTCTACACTGTGATAACAGTGTGATAAAACATTAGGCAATGCAGCTTTTAGTGACATAGAAAGATAAATTCCCCAGATACTGAAGACATAGTCTAGAGTTGGTTAGTTAGCTCGCTTAGATTTAATTGAACTTGCCATTTCCAGAAGTATAAAAGAGGTAGTAAACTATGAATATAAGGGTACAAACCCCCAAACAACAAGTAATGGATATTACAAATAAAAACTGTATACCCAATTGCGGTATCAATGTAAATGAAATACATCTGAAACAAGTCAACGTATTTAATTATGTGGGGACATTAATAACAGCAGATGGAAGATATATTTAGGAATTAAATTTTAGAATTTCCCACGCAAAGGCAGCTTTTCACAAGTTGAAAAATATTATGTGCAATTTCTTTGTCAATAATAGCAAATAAAAGCATTCTTAAGAGCTATATTGAGCCAGTCCTTATGTAGGAAAGTGAATCATAGACAATTAAGAAACATGTGAGATTTTATGTAAAGGTTGCAGAAATATGGTTTTACAGAAGAATGGTGAGAACACCAAGTATGGATACAAAGATCGATGCAGATATCCTGAAACAATGAACTCGCAAACAAAGCTGGTTGCTCGTATTAGAAGATGACAGTTAATATCTTGTTAGCATGCCACCTGTAAGAAAAACCTTGAGTCTGTCGTCACAATAGACAATTTGAAGGGGAAGGAGGCGCAAATGGAGAGAAAGAGAAAAGAAAGATGCTGGGCAGTCTGACATTGTGGCAGGGTGGAATATCAGTATCAAAAATGATTGGCAGCAAACGAAACCGAAAGTTGTGAACAGACATGAACACCAATGCCCCATAGCATGGACTAAACCAAACACTATGTATGTAGGGTTTATGTGCACTAAATAGTTGCATTTATACAATGGATATCTGTTGCTTACTGAAATAAACTAACGAGTGTAGTCAGATATTTTGAATCAATTGTTTTATATATTTTGTTTAATTTTAATAGCTAATCATAATGTAAAATATATATGATTAAAATATAGTTTGCTGTACTCTTATACATCTCAGATAATTCTCTTGAGTTCTATTTATGTCTTGGAAATGGTTAGCTAGTCTTTCCCTCTTAACCTGTGCTCGCACGCATTCGTAAAATTATCAGCACAGCCCATTATAAATTACAATAACGTGTCTCACACACACGCACGAATACCCATTCACACACGCATAATCACACACTCACACACACACACACACATGCACCATTTAGAAGAACCTGCTATAACGTCTGTCACGTGATAGGGCAATTATATTGTGTAGACCTGAATGCACGGAGAAATAGATGGTCTGTCTTTCAACCACTTTAGCAGACGATGAGCCGATCTCCGTGGCTAAAGACTTGCGATGCGATTCGTGAGCCGCTTACAGGGCGTTCGAAACGCAGCAGCCACCGATTTGTGCAGCAGACCGTGTGGCGTTGTGTTATAACGTGTTGGTTTGGCAGCCCGTCGTTCAGAAAGCAATGGCAAACTACTGAACGTAACAACTTTCCTAGTACATAAACAGCAGCTGAAAAATTCTAGTGTTGACTGCAACGTCCTGTAAGGGATATGCAACATTTAAAAGAAAACACATAATCATACCTCTGCTACACTCATGTATGTCTATGGGGCGCTTCAGATTCCACGACCAGATAGACCCCAGATCAGAACATGACAAAAGAAATGTAACACTGACATATATAGGGACACAAATACAGGTCACCTTATAGTGTAACTCAAACTTATGCCCAGAAGTGCTCTGACACCACGGTCAGCCACTACATCTGTCCTGTACAGTGACCTGCATGTTCGGAACAATGGCTACCAATTGACTGATTTGCCGTTTCGGTTCTCGAGTTCATTTTTCAGGAGACTCCTGGGAGTCGGCGCTGAAGCTGCGGAGTTCGTGCTTTGTGTCACGCTTTCGACGGGTCGCCCTGCGGTAAAAGACCGAGCCATGTGAGAAAACCCAGGTCAATGAGGTCTTTCTGGTGACTGCCGAGTCCATCGACGATGAACTACGGTTTTCGTGGATGCATTTCGTGTTGGAATTCTGGCGGCGGCATTTTGCAGTGTATTTGTGCGGACTGTTGGATTGCCGAGACTCCTGTCTTTTCCACTTTTCATATTGGACAGAGAGGGAAGGGAGGGGGGGGGGGGGGGGGCATTGTGTGTGATATTCACTGGCACATGAATGGAGCATAATGGAGACAACCCGTTGCCGTGAAGTTGGAACCTCGAATAACTAACTAACTAACTATCTAACTAACTAACTAACTAACTATCTAACTAACTAACACGAAGCTATGATCAACTGTGTTAAATTATACATGATGTATAACAATATAAAATGACACAAAGTAGTGCAGCTTTACATACCATAATTACGACACATACAGGACGTGGCGGCGATTAGCCTTCATCAGCAAACAATCACATTCACAAAACACAACGTATAGTCACGGAGATCTCCCGTGACTACATTAAAACGTGATGACAGGACGAGAAGAATAAAATGATGAAAAAATGAAAGCAATGAAGGATACATCATAGGAAACAAATGCATATATGTTAGATGCAAAATCACTGTTGCCTCATCAAATCAACCCCTTTACTGTTCTCTCCAGCTATGCCACTATTCTCATGAGACCACAATTCATGTTGTCTGAAATAACTATCTGTCACTTCAATATTCTTAGCCTATTCTGGCTTGTCATGTATTTCCATGTACTTACTCAACACAAACACACACACAAACACACACACAAACGCACACACAAACACACACACACATAAATCTGTATCTTCAGCCCAGTAGATCAGTGGAGTGAACTTATATCACCTTCCACAGACCTCAATTTATGTGACTTTCTACCTAATCTGGGACATACTATCCACTCCTGAAATCGCCATGGTTTGGTAAAGTTTCTGCACATCACAACAACATCCAGTATAACGCAAATCAAACATAACACAAATCAAACTTCAGTACATTTATTTGTGCATTTATACACCATTTTTTATCGTCGCCTTCTATTCAGTTGGCGTCACTTGCAATGAGTGAGCAGCGCTGCGCTCGCACAGCGCACTGCCCCGCCATGAATGTTCCCAATAATTCTGGTCCACTAGACCTATACCGTTTAGTTTTAGTTGCCACTGTAGATATTGGCATCGGGATCTTGGCTGGGAATCAGCCCGGGTCGATTCACATCACGGTTACTTTCACTACTTATACACTTACCACCGCAGGCATCCATGATTATCCCCAAGCATTGTCATCTGGGTCTGCTCGACTCCTTCATGGCATTACCGTCTATTCGATGTTTGTCTTGGACTGGAGAGGCCGGTCTTGGCCTCCTTGATATACTTGTGAGCATTTGTGCCCTCCTGCCTGTGGTCGTGGGTGATAAAGACCGGTTCTTGCCTTCTCGGTGTTAACTATAGGCATGGGCGCCTCTGACAGTGGTGTGGTCGATCAGAGAGGCAGATTTCCCGCCGTTGACTTCTTATACCAATGCCAAAATAGTGTCTCATCGCCCCTTGCAGATTCTGGCGGTGCACCATCAGATGTGTTCCATTATCATCACACGGCGCCGTGTTCATATATGAAAAAGTAATCTGCTCAATTAGTATTCAAAAATGGTTGTAAAATGTGTGTGTGTGTGTGCGCGCGCGCGTGCGTGCGTGTGTGCGTGCGTGCGTGTGTGTGTGTTTGTGTGTGTGTGTGTGTGTGTGTGTCTTTGCTTACCTGCTTTTATAGCCATTTGTTAACATTGGATCTACATTGCTTTCAATAATTATTATTCAATATTTGTAATTTTCTATGTCAAGGACTTATGTTAGTTATATATTAAATGCAGTCGTTGCATTCCCTATTCTGATATGCCTATGTGTAATACATTTCCCATCAGATGGTACCTACGCACCTAATTCTTTGAATTTCTTACCTAGCCACACATTAACACAATATGTGTTTAGCTGTACATTTGATCTGCTACTTTGATTTAACCATTCCTTTTTTTCTTCATGGAATCTAAACTGAGACTCGTTTATTACATGTCTTTTGTTATAACTCAAAGGAACGTATAGTGTTTATCTGACTACAAGGAATAGAAGATGCCTACGTCTACAATAGTCGTGGTCAAGTCTTCTCTCTTATAGCATACGACATGAAGCAGTTAAACAACTTAGAAGTCGCTGCAACATTTGCAGGGTATCTCACATCGAATCTGCAATAAACATTTCTGCAAACGAACGCGCGTTACATTTAAAGCCTTCTGACTTTATTATCACTCAATTATCCATAACACAGGTCGACATATGTCGGGTGATATGATTACACCTTGACATCTCTCGCGTTGTTGGTGGGGTTTGCACCTTTTATCAATAATCCTTTAACTCGATATAGTGATATTCGGTCTCACACTAATTTATCTTTACACCGCAAGTCAGCCTTTGCAGTTTATGGACTATTGTGCCTTATGTTAGTATTAAAGATCGTAAGACATGTACCAGTGAGCTTTTCTCCCATTTTATTGTGTGATAGAACATCTGTAAATAAATATATGTGCATCCAGTATCGAAAAAAAACAACAATATATATCAATCAATCAATCATGTGCCATGCCGGAAAGCGTGGGCGGCCATAACTCGCCATTTCATTTGATCACCAAAGTCGTGCATCAGCTCCGTGTTCCTGTCTCGTCCATGCCATGTGGCCAAGTCATCCAGGTATTTTCCTCTCGGTCTTCCTCTTGGTCTGTTCCCTTCGATCTTGCCAGTTGTCAGCAAGTTCTCCAATCCATTTCTTCTCATAACATGTCCAAATGTATCCCCTCTGTAACGGAGTGTTTCGGGTTCACCTTGGGTAGTGAGAGTGAACCACACCCGAGGTGTCTCTAGCACTCCCGTGTATTCTAGCCCCAGGGGTTGGACGAGCAGATACACTTTTTTTTCTCTGTGGTTGATCTCAGGTTATTTAGTTACGTCTACACACCCCTCCAGATTCTAGACCCCCACTAACTACCTACACCTGTTGAACAATGAACACTTAGGCATCGTCCGAGACCACACTCAATCATTATACCAAGAGCAAGTCAACTAACATAAAGTTTATTCTACCCTTGAGAATATAGAACTGAAATGAACATCCTGATAGAAGAATCTATTTACACAAATAGAAGATAGAGTAGAGAAAGACTTAGAGATGTAGGTGTCTTCATCGAGTTGAGAAGTAGAGTGGATGCAGATGTCCCGTCCAGTAGGTCCGCCACTCACCCGGCTTCCTTCCAGTGAGATGACTAGAACCTTGGAGACCACTCCGTCTCCCGAACGTGGAACCACAACAATAGAGTCACTGCTGGACCACACTTCACTGGACCAACTGCATCTATAACACTCCCACGGAGTCACTGGTAATACAGTTCTCGAACACAACCGAGTTGGAGACAATCTTCCTGGACTTGGCTCCAAGTATTGGTTATTTCGATGAACTAAATAGTCACTGACCAACCGAATGGTCTGTCACTCATAGCACAGTCCCACTGCAGAACCGATATGGCATTGACCAATTCAATGGTCTCTTACAGTCACACTTTGTAGGATCAGATATGGCTACTGAAAAGTTACTGAGTCCTTCTAGAACACAGTTGATAATCTGGATACGGAAACAGTACATGAATAGAATCAGACATCTATTTTACGGAAACAATTCAGGTTGGACTATAATCCCTAGTCCCTTCCACCGGGTTACACTTGACACCCGTCCATACTGGTGTAGTTCTTCTCAAGACCTGCCACTCGAGCTGTCCAAAGAACCATTCAAGTGTCTGAAGATTAGTTACTTCTGCGTTTAGGCAGAACCCCCGTCAAACCAGACGGACCGGTGTTCCCTGTCGAGCATGATTACTCAACATGCTGAAATGTTCCTGGCAAAAACAGAGTATCTTCTATTTTAAACGATCACAAACCATCACTTCCCACACGTGCACCTTCAGGGCAGTTGTATGTCTTGAAGCAAACTTCACGCATGGTGAATCACCTTGGGTACCTGGTGTGATGGAGTCTGGCGTGATAAGTAAAGAACTGAACCCTTCGCTCTGTCACACGAAGTGGTTTTCTGCCAACAACAATTATAGTTGACTGGTTCCTCAACAGGCAAACTCCTGAAAAGGAAGAGCGACCGGTGAGAGTACACTGGCCCAAACATTAATTCACATGCATCCTACCAAAACTACTCAATTCTCAGTCATGCTAGTTAGTTATCCATATAACCAAAGCATTATCTCTATATGGAGAGTAGTCAAGCATGGGTTCACAAATGTCAGCTGGCCTCACAGAACAGCCCGTCAAACAGAGCAAGAAATCAGAATGACGAGTCTGATCATTGGTCTCACCTATCCCTAATCATCTACCAGTCGTCGCTAACGTCAGTAATGATACAAGGCTGTTATTGTTCTAATTTAATCGAACTAAACAAATAGGTAAAGAGTCCCTAGACTCGTTCCTAACATCATCAATGTACATTAAGAAACATAAACTTGATCAATATACCATCCCTCGGGATATAGGAATAGTACATGATCACATCCAATATGTACACAAGCCTGTTTGCTGGTGGGACCACCTGCCCACGCCACAGCAAACTCTTCTTATCAGACTCTGCCTTAGAGTCAAGAAGCCTTCTTGAGAATACATGTTCCCCACATGTTCCAAGGGTACTGTTCCAGTTCTGTCCTCCCAAGTGGTTTAGCCTTGGCCTGGACTGAACTTCATCGTTGGCTTGGTCTACCAACACATACTTTCATAACTTGCTTTCACATCCCCATATTCTATATTTCCCCAGTCTCATACAGCCTCCTTGCATCCTTCCATACTTCCAGCACCTTAGCATTCACTCGCACTAGCGCCAGTATGAAAGAAACAGGATAGCTTAGACAAGATTTCAGAACGCATATTTACATCGCGACGGCACGCAGTGTTCTCATGCGTCGTGCTATTCGGCGCTCGGAATTACCCCAGGAAGTATCCCATGCCATGAACTAATATATATACACATTGTCACATCATATATATATATATAGATATAGCACCAAAGCCACTTACCTTTCCACAGAAATCCGCTGTTCCACACAATGAATTCACTATTAAGTTACTACATAATAGTTACATCATTCCTGGAGCACAGAACTAAGTTCTTCCTTTACTTAGTAACTCAGCACAATTTTGTCTGAATCTCCACCTACCAACTTACCTGGTTTTCTAACCGTTCTTCTGGCTTCAGCAACTGACTGACATAATCTAAGTTTCCATCCGGCACAAGTAACTAGGTTTTATTCTAACACAGCAACCTAATAGATGCAACGATTGGCAATATATGGTACATATATTTGGAACCCAAATCGCCCACATCACATTACGGCGTTCCTAACAGCTGATTCGCGAGCACACGGTAAACAAACACACGCTTAATTGTCACCGGCGTTATCGATCGGTTTGCTAATTAGTATGCGAGGACATCCGCATAGGTAATGAGGTTAGAACAATGGCGTGTGGACCACACGTACCAAGTTACATGATTTAAACAAATATCTACCTGGATGGTGAAACCAGCTCTCCAGTCAGCTTCCGAACTGTTCAAGGGCTTCTCAGCTGCCTTTTCATAACAGTCAGCCGAATCATGGTTGAGGTGAGACGCAACACAAAAATGGCTCACACTCAGGCCAGCGTCTGTTCTCTTCGAACAAAAGTAAGTGAATGACTGCTGTAGCCAATTTCCCGCTTCGTGCCAACTCAATGCGCACTAGAAGCGAGTGCTTCTTGAGAAAAGATACTTTCTCGGGAAAACGTCATTCCCCGCCTAGAGTTTCTAGATCTCTCTGCACGAGAATTTAGAGCGATCCCCAACATCACGGGTTACTCGAATTCCAGTGTTTCGAGACGATTCTAGATAATAAGTCCTCCATCGGCTTCCCTCAGTCTATTTTTAGCTGGGAAAGTCCCCGATGACGCGCCAAAATAGTGCGGGTTGTTGACGACCCAAGACAGATAAACGCGTTTCGTCACACCCTCAACACTCTTTTTCTCGTTTCAATTGACATCTTTTTATTGGTCAGAATGTTTTTCATCTTGCTAATGGCTACTTTTGCTATGGCGATTCTTGTTCTAATCTCTTCAAGGCATCTCCCATCATATGTTATGACTGTTCCGAGATAATTGTACCGATTCACTTGTTGAAGAATATTCCCATTTACTTGTGTATTACATTGTGGTACTTCGTTCTTCCCAGTGACGACCATAACCTGTGTCTTCTTACAATTTAATTCCAACCCCAGCTGCTGACTGTGTACAACAACTGCGTCTACTAATTGTTGTAGATCTTGTGCATTGTCTGCAATCAATACTGTATCATCTGCATATCTAATGTTACTGATGTTTCGTCCTCCAATGCTGATTCCATTTATATCTTCTACATTCCTGAAAATATGTTCACTGTACAGAGAAAACAGATCTGGAGACATTACACATCCCTGCCTAACACCTCTCTTAATAGGTCGATATTGTCCCACTTCATTATCAATCCTTATGGCAGCTTGTTGTTTCCAATGTATGTTTTTTAAAAGTCTAATGTCTTTCCCATCAATTTGTAGATCTGCAAGCATATCTACTATGTTGACATGTCTAACTCTATCAAAAGCCTTTGTGTAGTCAATAAAGCAAAGGTGTATATCCTTGTTTACTTCTATAGCACGTTCAATAACTGTTCGCAGCTTATACACAGCATTTACTGTACCCTTTCCTTCTACAAACCCACATTGTTCTTCCCCTATTTCAGGTTGTATCTTCTTTCTCACTCTTTGCATGATAATTCGTAGCAAAATCTTTGTGATGTGGCTCATTATACTAATTGTTCTATGTTGATCACAATCCAAGGTTCCTGATTTCTTTGGGATTGCAATAAATACACAGTTACATAATTCAGAAGGTATATCTCCAGTATCATATAATGTGTTCAGCAGTCTGGTGACTTGATCTAGTCCAAATTCATCTAAAGCTTTAATCATTTCTGTTGTGATATTATCTGCACCGGGGGCCTTGCCAGCTTTCATATGCTTAAGAACATTTCGAACCTCCATCTTCAAAATTGGCGGCCCTTCATTATTAAATCTACTATAATACTGTTCCTCTCTGTTATCATTATAAAGGTTTTTCGCATAATCTGTCCATATATGTAGAATCTGATCTTTTTCTATTATGATTTTGCCATCTTTAGTTTTTAGACAGCCAGTTGATGTACTTGTTCTTTTATTAGTAAGTTCCTGAATTCTTTTCTGCACTAATTTGGTATTTTGACTGTTGTGTTGTTTTTCAATGTCTAAGCACTTTTCCTCAAGCAATGCTTATTTTCCCTCCTTACATAATATTCTGACTTGTCTGTGAATTTCTTCACATTTTGCAGGATTATTTTTGTTGAGTCTTGTTTCCATTAGGTGTAAAATTTCTGCTGTCATCAATTTCTTACGACCCACCTTCTTTAATTTTGGAATAGTTGTTTCTGCAGCCAAACTGATTGAATTCTTCAACATTTCCCATTGTTCATCCACATCCTGGAATAATATCTCTAGATCAGACAATATATCAAATCTGTTCTGTACTTCTATGTTGAATTTGTTTTGTATTTCCTTGTCATTACTCAATGTACACAAATCATATTGAGTGTTGCCTGTTATATACTTGACTTTCTTCAACTTTATCCTCAGTGGTCCTGTAAGTAGTCTGTGGTCAATATAACAATCAGCACTGGGAACTGTTTTTGCTATTGTTAGTGCGTTTCTAAATCGTCTGCTAGTCAGAATGTAGTCCATCTGGTTTCTGATCCTGCTATCAGGACTCCTCCATGTCCATAATCTTCTAGGGTGTTGCTTTAACCAGGTGTTTCCTACAATCATTTCCTGTTCTTTTGCCCACTCTACGAGTCTGTATCCTCTTTCATTTCTCTCACCTAAGCCATAGTTTCCTACTGTGTATCTATCACCTTGATTTCCTACTTTTGCATTGAAGTCTCCTATTATGATGTTTATTTCTGAATTTTTACACTTCTTTAAGGCAGTCTCCATGTCATTATAAAATTCCTCTACACTGTCTTCACTGGATTCTCCTGTTGGGGCATATATTTGAATAATATTTTTGCTAAAAGGTCTGGCACTTAATTTACCTAGTAGAACTATGTCCAACACTGCCCAATATCCTTGAACAGATTTTGATGTTTTCCGGTCCAAAATAATAGCCACCCCCTTTGTCGTTCTTCACCTCCAGAATAAATAATCTTAAAATCTTCATCTATCTTTATGCCTGCTCCTGTCCATCTCGTATCGCACATCCCTAGAATATTAATTTTGTCTCTTTCAATTTCTTGTTTTATGTTCTCTAATTTTTCGTCGTCGTTCAACGTCCTAACGATCCATGTTGCTAATTTTAACGTCTCTGTCCTTGTCTTGCGATGATCAGTCTATAGGCGAATCGTTATATATATATATATATATATATATATATATATATATATATATATATATATATATATATACACACACACTAGCTGACCCGGCCCGGCTTATCCCAGGCCCTGTCGGGGATCTATCTATCTATCTATCTATCTATCTATCTATCTATCTGTCTGTCTGTCTGTCTGTCTGCTTGTCTGTCTGTCTGTATGACCCGGCCCGGCTTCACCCAGTCCCTGGTGGGGAGCATCTCATTTAATTCATATAAGTAGTCATATAAGCTCCCGTTCCCGACTATCTATCTGTCTTTCTGTCTGTCTATCTGTCTGTCTGTCTGTCTGTCTGTCTGTCCCGGCCCGGCTTCGCCCAGACCCTGATGGGGAGCATCTCATTTAATTCATATAAGTAGTCATATAAGTTCCCGTTCCCAACTGTCTGTCTGTCTGTCTGACCCGGCCCGGCTTCGCCAAGTCCCTGGCGGGGGTCTGTCTGTCTGTCTGTATGTATGTATGTCTATCTGTCTGTCTGATCCGGCCCGGCTTTACCCAGACCCTGGTGGGGGGCATCTCATTTAATTCATATAAGTAGTCATATAAGTTCCCGTTCCCGTCTGTCTGTCTGTCTGTCTGACCCGGCCCGGCTTCGCCCAGGCCCTGGCGGGGATCTGTCTGTCTGTCTTGTCTATCTATGTATCTATCTATCTATGTATCTATCTATAAATAAAGTTTGTTCGTTCTATCTATCTATCTATCTATCTATCTATCTATCTATCTATCTATCTATCTATCTATCTATCTATCTATCTATCTATCTATCTATCTATGTATCTATGTATGTATGTATGTATCTATCTATCTATCTATCTATCTATCTATCTATCTATCTATGTTCGGCCCGTTCCCGTAAAAAACATAGATCTATCTATAGCCAGGGGACTTAACTTAAGATATAACAATGCTACTAAAAGCTATGTCCCTTGTATTATATTTTCTTATGTTCAGTCATGTAATTACAAAATTAAATTTTAGTAAGGTAATAGCTGATAGCTGATAGATAAAACTATGACAGTTGGTTGCATTGGAATGAGAAGAAGACGTGTAGAATATTTCATCTCAATCGGATGGACCGTTCGCGAACGCATAAAGAACGGACGGACGGACACACATCGCCTTTTATATATATATATATATATATATATATATATATATATATATATATATATATATATATATATATATATATATATATATATATATATATATTGCGAGATTCCTTTTCTCTGCAAACAGTATGAAAGGGGTGATTCATTTGATAAGTTCACGTGTATGGGTCAATTCTAAATCCAATTGTCAAAACAAACAAAAAATAATAATACAAATTCCAAATTCGGTCTCGTTTCACCTGCCTCCTCAGCTTTGGTTATTTTTGAGATCCGTGGATTTTGTGAGTTTTTAACTCTGTTTTTGTCTTGTGAGCACTTGCGAGTGAGTCCTGTCTCGGACTGTTTACACAAACATTTGTGTCTGTGACGTCAGCTGGAGGGAGGGGGGTGTCGGTCGGCTGCTATCCTTTGTGCCCGTCTCCTCTGGTGGTTTCTTTTGTTAGTGAAGACTCCTGGCTCGACTGGTTGCAGTCCTTATAAGGACTTTTTATTTGGTCTTTTTGCCTCATTTTTTGTGTGTATTTTCTGTGGAAGCTTTTCGGTGTTTTCATTGTCCTCCTTGCGCCTTTTGCGTGTGGGTCAATAGTGAAGGACCCTTTTATAGAACTTTGACGCATAGGGCATATGACGCAAGACCCCTATGTGTATAGTCCAATTGGCACTCGATGATTACTATGGTCAGTATCACACCGGTCGCCTCTATTTATCAAGACATTTCCGGGCACCCATTTTAGGCTACGCGGCCCAGGTTAATTGTTAATTCCCACCTCGACACGGATTCAAACCTATGACCACTAGATCACATTGCGAGTGGCTAACTATCTTGTATATCCTTGTTTACTTCTATACACGTTATTGAACGTGCTATAGAAGTAAACAAGGATATACATCTTTGCTTTATTGACTACACAAAGGCATTTGATAGAGTTAGACATGTCAACATGGTGGATATGCTTGCAGATCTACAAATTGATGGGAAAGACATTAGACTTATAAAAAACATATATTGGAAACAACAAGCTGCCATAAGGATTGATAATGAAGTGGGACAATATCAGCCTATTAAGAGAGGTGTTAGGCAGGGATGTGTAATGTCTCCAGACCTTTTTTCCCTGTACAGTGAAAATATTTTCAGATATGTAGAAGATATAAATGGAGTCAGCATTGGAGGACGAAACATCACATCAAATCAAATCAAATCAACTTTATTAGGGTCACAAATTGGGCGCGCAGGCCC
Organism: Cepaea hortensis; assembly: GCA_963921405.1. Lineage (NCBI taxonomy): Eukaryota > Metazoa > Mollusca > Gastropoda > Stylommatophora > Helicidae > Cepaea > Cepaea hortensis. The sequence goes on from OY992891.1 coordinate 88,165,686, forward strand.
GTCTTACATTCGGCCCTTCCAATCACTCGTCTTTCGTTCATCAAGAGCATTATACATTTACATAGGAAGAAAAATAAACATTGTGAAATGAATGTTGTTAACATAAACAAGGCTAATTACCATGTTATGAAGCCCACCTCCCACCTATCCATACATCACCCCACCCACACAACACCCCCACCTACCCACACACACGCGCACCAAGGGACACATACACACCCCCCACCTACTGACACACACGCACACCAAGGGACACATACATACCCCACCAACCGACCCATCCCCCTCCCGCACATCCCCCACCCACACACACTGCCCTCCCCTGATCCCCCAACCAAAACACACTCGCCACCCACAAACATTCCCCCACACATCCCACGCCCATCCACATACACATCCTACCCCACACATCCTCTCCCCACCCACACCTCAAACCACCCATCCCCCAGCCACATCTCCATCGACAACATATTCCCCACCCATGCACACAATCCCCCACCAACCCACACATCGCACATCCACATCCCCATACCAAACACACACATCCTCACCAACTGACATGTCCCTACCCCCCCCCCCCATCTCCCTAACCACCCATACATCCCCAATCCACTCACACACACCCCACCACCCACACATACAACTTCCACCCACCCACACATGCCTTAACCTAATCCCCCACCACACAATCCCCCACCCGCACATCACATACACCCCCTACCACGCATTATTCCCAACCCACGCACCACACACACACATATCCCTCACTAACATATCCCCACTTACACACCACACACATATCCCCCACCCAGATACCACACAATATTCCCACCCACATCCACACAGATACCCTTACCCATCCACCCCACATACTCCCACTCACACACCACAAAAATCCCCCACCCACACACACATACCTCACCCACACAATATCCCCAACCAACACACCACACACCTATCACCACCCACACACGCATTCCCTACCCGTCCACCAACACACACTCACTCACGCATACATCCTCCACTACGCACCCACACACCCCCACCCACCCACCCCCAACCAAACATCTCTCGATCACAATACCCCTACCCCCACACACATCCTCCACCCACTCACACATCCCACCCCGACACATACAACTCCCTCACCCACCTACACATCCCTAAGCCACTCACACACCCCCACCCACACATTCCCCATCCACACACACACATCTCCCACCCACACTCCCCCACATACTTCCCCCAACCACCACAATCCCCTACTCACCCACACATATACCCCACCCATACGCACATTCCCCGCACCCATCACACACATCCCCCACACCACACACTATCCTCCACCCATACCACCACAAACATACCCTCCACCCACACATCATTCACATATCCCCCACCAACACATCGCACACATATCTCAAACCCACACACCATACACTTCTCCCCACCCGCCCTTGCATCCCCAATCCACCCAACACAATCCCCTACCCACACAACCCCGCCTCCCACACATACTTCCTCAAACCATCCACACATCTCCACCCACATAAACACACATCCACTGCATCCGTCCCATACACATATCCTCCACCCATACACACATCCCCCACACCCATTCCAACACCCCTACTTTCACCCCCACACATCCATCCAACACCCACAAATACTACTACCCACCAAAACCCACACACCCCAACCCATCCAAACGCATACCCCCACCCACACACCCCCCACCCACACATATCCCCACACTCACACACATCCTCCACATACACTCACACTTCCTCACATCTAGACACATACAAAATGTCTCACGTTAGTATTGAAACTAGTATGAACAAACTCCCACACTTTACTCACACACATACACTGACACTTGTCATGAGCAGTCTCATAAAAATGTTAAACATGGAGAAAAATGTGTACATAAAATGTATGTGATGTAAAAATAGTGATGCTCTCTCTCTCTCTCTCTCTCTCTCTCTCTCTCTCTCTCTCTCTCACACACACACACACACACACACACACACACACACATTCACTCTTCCGCTCATTCATTCACTCTCACGCATTCACTCTCCCGCTCATTCACTCTCACGCTCACTCATTCACTCTCCCGCGCACTCATTCACTCTCCCGTTCACTCATTAACTCTCCCGCTCACTCATTCACTCTCCCGCTCACTCATTCACTCTCACGCTCACTCGTTCTGTCTCTCATTCATACTCACTGACTCTCTCACTCAAACTACAGTAATGAACATGAGTTTATATTATGCATGATAAAATCAAATGGTATTTAACTGATAATATGACAGATGAGAATACACAAACATATGGATTCGCGTGTTACATAACATGCGTGTTACATGACATGCATCTGCTCAGCTCTCTCTCTCTCTCTCTCTCTCTCTCTCTCTCTCTCTCTCTGTATTCTTTCATATACACACACTCACACGCATGCGCGCGCTCACACACACACACTAACACATCAACTCTCCCACTGTCTCACTCTCTAACACACAATCCTTCACACACACACACTCACTCTCTCAATCACACTCTCTCACACATACACATACACATGAACGCATGCACATGAACGCATGCACGCACGCATACACTCCCTCACTCACTCTCACACATACACGTACGAATGCATGCACTGACACATTCCCCCACCATTTCTCGCTCAATCACTCTCTCCACACACACGCATGCACGTGCGCACACACGCATTCACTCTCTCCCTCTCTCTGACACCCACTTTCTCTCTCTCTCTCTCTCTCTCTCTCTCTCTCTCTCTCTCTCTCTCTCTCGCTCCCACACGTACACACATATATAGTGAACAATTATAGTTAAACAATTATAATGAACAATTATACCAGTAAATGAATTATGGTGGCATATAGTCGGTATGGATTAAGTATTGAAAGAGTTTTCGGTTAAATGTGTAGGGACCCATTTGAGTTTTCAGATCTGGAGGCAGATCATTCCATAAGTGAGCACCAGAATAGGCGAAACATGTTTTGTATAGGTCCAATCTAGGCTTTGAGACATGTAACAAATTTAGGCGCTTGCTGTTCATTGCATTAGATTGAATCAGCGGCAGAAGATACTCTGGGGTATTTTGAGATATAATTTTATTCACTAATTTAGCTTTGTTGAAAAGGAAGCGCTTTTGTAGTGGTAGAAGTCTTAGATGACTGTACAAATTATTACTTTCAACGTGCTTTATGCCAGAAACCAGACGAATAGCGCGGTTTTGTAAAGAACATAGTCGTTTTAAATTAGATTTAGGGCAACCATCCCAAACTGTGGAACAGTAATCGAGATGTGATTGAATATAGCATGTATAGAATATTTTTCGTGTGCTTTCGTCCAGGAAGTGCTGAATTTTAGCAAGTTAGTAAACTTTTTGTGCTATTTTCTTGGTAAGAGCGTGAACATGAGAGCTCCAGTTCAAATGGCTGTCTATTAAAAGCCCTAGTGTTTTATGTTCAGTCACATTAACTATAGGTAACGTGCCCATGCGGAGTTCGAGCGGTGATCCAGTTATGGCTAGTGTCTGTAGTTTTTGTCTGGTCGTTATTAGCATGGATTTGGTTTTGTCGATGTTAATTTGCATGCGGTTTTCATTGCTCCATCTAGTAAGATTATCAAGTTCCTTTTGTAAAGAATTCTCTAATTCACTGCGGTTTTCTTGACTAGTATATATAGTACAGTCGTCTGCAAATAGATCACAAGTTGTATTGATATATAAAGGAAGATCATTAATATAAACTGCAAAAAGCAGCGGACCTAGTATAGAGCCCTGAGGCACACCAATATTAAGCTGTGTGGGTCTTGATAGACAGTTATTGAAGGACACGACTTGTTGCCTGTCGGATAGAAATGACGTAATTATGTTCACCATGTTGGTGCTTGTCTTCATTTGCTTTAGTTTTCTAATTAAAATATCGTGATCTACCATATCAAAAGCTTTTTTAAAGTCTACAAACACCGCTCCACAAATTCTACCGTTGTTGATGTTTAAGTGCAAGTTATCGTTCATTTTTGTTAGAGCACTATGGCAAGAATATTTAGGTCGAAACCCAGATTGACTGTTAATTATTAGATCGTTGTTAATTAAATGGTGTAACGTTATTTTATGAATGTGTTTTTCTAGTGGTTTTGATAGCGACGATAGTAAGGAAATAGATCTATAATTACCCAAAACGCTATTATCGATTGAGCCATTTTTAATTAGCGGAAACACTTTAGCAATTTTAAATGCAGATGGAAAGTACTTTTTGGCCAGGCACTGGTTATATATGAACGTTAAGGACTCGCTAATGACTGGTGCAGCACAACGAAGAATTCTATTACTGATACCATCTAGGCCGTGTGAGTTTGTTGATTTGAGGTTCAAGAGATATTTATAAACGTCTGCAACAGACATTAAAGGAATCTCAGCGGGAATATTTCTGGTGCACTTCTCCTCACAGAATGATTCCAGTGAACTTAAATTACACGATGAGTCTGGTATTGAAGACTTTAGATTCTCTATTTCTGATTGAAAGAACCAACTGAATTCATCGCATGTTATAGAATTTGGTATTGCTGATTCTGTAGGCGTTTCTTATTGGTTAGCAAGTTAATAGCCTTCCATATATTTGTACTGTTTGAATTATCTACAATCAAATTTTTAAAATGATCTTTTTTATCCTACGAATTTCATATTTAACTTTATTCCTTAGTCTGCGGTAAGTGATGAAGTCTTTATTTTTGTGTGCTGTATCTCGCTCTCTCATGATTCCAGCACTTCTCTAGTGACCCATGGGGATTTATGTTGATTTTTGACTCGAACTTCTTTGATTGGCACGTGTTTATCGAACACATTGTAGACTGTCTTCGTCCAGAAAGCTAATGCATCGTCCGGGTCAGGAAGTTGGTAAACGTGATCAAGGGCTGCTTTTCTTAAGTCTTGCAAAAATAAATCTTGGTTGAATGCTTTATAATTCCTAAATTTGATACTTACATGTTTATGTTTAAGAGGTTTGAACCCAATTCTTGACCATGTACAACATACCGGGTAGTGGTCACTAACTGTACAAACAGGAACAGAACATTCAATAATATTATCTGGACAAGTAACATATATATGATCAATTATAGTTGAGGATGTGTCAGTAACCCTTGTGGGACGGTTTATTAGTTGTTTGAAATTGTAAGAAAGAATGATATAGTCCCATGTCTGGTTGGATTTACTCATATCTATGTTGAAGTCACCTAGTATCATAACTTCTCTACCTGCTGTAAACACTCTATCCATCATTGTAGTAAAGCAGTCATACCAACTGTACCCGGCACAAGGATTCCTATATAGGTATCCAATGAGAAACGGCTGTTGGCTGGCTGGCTTCACCTCTAACCAAACACATTCTATCTCAACTGTCTCGAGATCACTTCTACGGGACCAGTTGAGAGAATTGGAAATGTATACAGCAATACCTGTCTCTAATTTTTGAATTGCATCTTTCCGAATTACTTTAAACCCCTTAAGTGAGATTTCGGAGTGGTTATTTTGTCGTTAAGACGACTTTCTGTGATTCCAAACACATGGAACTGTTTGGACAGTATTAACGAGAGCTCAGGTAATTTGTTGAGCAGATGAAAGATGTTGAGATGGCCTATATATAGACCATTTTTGTTGAGCCACTGATCGTGATTTGCGAACATTACAAACTAAAAGGAAGATGTCGCTTGTGGTATACAAATTGCAGGGATTTTGAAACTTTATTTAGAAATAGTTAAGGCTGTTAGAGGGGGCAGGAAAATGTCTTTGCTGGAGTGATATCATGAATGCTTGGTGCAGGGCTGTATGATTGTATCGCATTAGCTGCTGAAGTTGACGGTTCCGCTCATAGGTTTGTAGATTACCGTCCAGCGAGTGATTGCAATGAGTGTCACTGGAAGTGCCTACATTGGAAGCAGGCATCGACGGTACAGCACCATTGTTTAACGGTGTCCCCTTTGACATCATAGAGGGAGACTGTTTTACGGGCAAGGTAGGAAACAAAGTATCATATTTAGCAACATTTGGATTGGAGCTTGAGTTGCTATTCACAACATTGTGTTCCTGGGGTACAGACAAGGGTGGTGTGGGAAGAGAAGGAGTGTTTTCTGAACACTGTGACACTGAAACATCAGTAACATTAGATATGCAGATGATACAGTATTGATTGCAGACAATGCGCAGAATCTGCAAACATTAGTAGAAGCGGTTGTTGTACACAGTGAGCAACTGGAGTTTGAATTAAATTGTAAAAAGACACAGGTTATAGTGGTCACTAGGAAGAACGAAATACCACAATGTAATATACAAGTAAATGGGAATATTATTCAACAAGTGAATCGGTATAATTATCTCAGAACAGTCATAACATCTGATGGGAGATGCCTTGAAGAGATTAGAACAAGAATCGCCATGGCGAATGTAGCCTCTGGCAAGATGAAGAGCATTCTGACCAATAAAACGATGTCAATTCAAACATGAAAAAGAGTGTTGAGGGGATACATAGTGCCTGTTCTTTTGTATGGAAGTGAAACTTGGACAATGAGCAGTCAAGATGAAAAACATCTGATGGCTGCAGAGATGTGGTTTCTGAGGAAAATGCAAAGAATACCATGGGCAGACAGAAAAACCAATGACCAAGTACTACATGAGACAAATGAAAATCATAAATTTATTTGAGAAATCAGGCGTAGACAGTCAAATCTTTTTTGACATATTATGAGAAGAAATGGATTAAATAACTTAGTGACTACTGGCAAGATCGAAGGGAACAGACCAAGAGGAAGACCGAGAGGAAAATACCTGGATGGCTTGGCCACATGGCATGGACGAAACAGAAACACTGAGCTGAACTACGACACTGGTGATCGAGTGAAATGGCGAGTCATGACCGCCCACGCTTTCCGGCATGGCACATGATTGATTGATTGAACTACAACGCTATAATGATTCCTTCACACGTGGATAATAGACGAATATTGGTGTAGTAAGAGCGTGCAAACCGGTCTCCCTGGCCGAGGCGTTAGCAGCTTTCTCCGTAACCCCGAATACTCTCGTGGTTGACGTGAGCGCACAAGAATTGGAAGCGGTTCGTTTCGCGCAAGTGACTTATGAGAGTATGAAGCCGGTCGCTCAGAAAGCAATGGCAAACTACTGAGCGTAATATTGCCAAGAAATCAACAGACAGCAGAGCACATACTCCAGGATTGCCCAAACTACAACATATCCAGGCGAACCTTCTGGCCTAGAGAGACAACAGTGGAAGATAAACTCTATGGACAGCTGAATGAACTAAAAAAGACTGTTAGATTCATACAAGAGACAACATTGCAGTTATAAACATATTTCAGGCGAACGAAAGAAGAAGAAGAAGCTGAAAGATGCTGATGTTGACAGCGATGTCCTGTAAAGGATATGCAAAATATTTTTTTTAAGATCGTGCAAGCATTTGAATATGTTCCCCCATGAACTGAAGTACAGGGCCACTGAATACCATTTTCAAATGGTTATTTTATGTCTTATTACTGTTAAAGTGTACAAGTGATGAGGCGTGTAAAAGACTAATTTACTCTTGCATGTACTTACTTTCATATCTCCTGAAAGTATTTATGTGGATTTCAAAACAAAACAGATCACTGTCACCGTGTGGTCATTGTAATTGTGTGATTATATCTCTAGCTTACCAGTTGACTGTATTTGACAAAGGATGTTCTTGACTAATTAAAGGTTGTAGTCGACATAAATGTGTACATGCATGGTTTGGCTTGTACCGTTTCTTTCGTAAATGTAACTGTAACAACACAGCCGACATTGCTTGTAGCGATTTGCCTGAAGTTAAGCTTCATTTGTTTAGTATAAGGAGAGCAACATGAAATGTTTTCATAGATGAAGTATAAGCATTCGCAACCAGAAACGAAACATTTAGCAAGATAATACAGTTTCTGGGTATGACAGTACATAAACAAACGTAATAATGGAGGTGCAAGCCAAACCATGCATGCACACGTTTATGTCGATTACAACCTTTAATTAAAAGTCACGAACATCCTTTGTCTACAGCAGTCAACTGGTAGGCTAAGCCCAACGTCTGTTAAGAAAACATCGTCTAAAGTAGTGATTCCTAATCAAACTTATTTAAAATTATTTGAAGAATTGTTTTATTTTCATATTTCTTTCAGTAACATTACTTTATATAGTGTCTCTTTTAACACTATTATTTGATTTAATGTTTCTGGGTATGACAGTTCACAAGCAACCGAAATAATTGAGGTGCAAGCCAAACCATGCATGTACACGTTTATGTCGATTACAACCTTAAATTAAAAGTCACGAACAATCAACTGGTAGGCTAGGCCCAACGTCCGTTAAGAAACCATCGTCTAAAGCAGTGGTTCTCAACCGGTGGGGAATCCCCCCCCCCCCAGGGGGGAATTTTGGGGTTTCCATGGGGGGGGGGGGAGTGAAGATTATTTCAAGATCGCGTTAATACAAGAACCGATTACTTGACCTTGTTTTTCCCTTCATACTATACTGTTCTGTACGTCTCACCCTTCTAAAATTCATTTTATAAAGTAAGTACACCCACAAATCACGTTTTATGTGGACGTCTACACTTGTTTTAGTATGTGCTTCCATTATTACGTATACTGTGTAGACAGCAGGATTAAAAACCAGATAGATTACGTCCTAATTAGCAAAAGGTTTCGAAATGCGTTAACAGTCGTAAAAACAGTTCCAAATGCAGACTGTTACAGTGATCACAGATTAATTACAGGCACATTGAGGGTAAAGATAAAGAAAGTCAAGTATACAGCAGGAAACCCTAAATATGACTTGTGCAAATTGAAAACTGACAAAGAAATACAAGATAATTTTAACATAGAAGTAAAGAACAAATTTGATATATTGTCTGATCTAGAGATCCTGTTTCAAGATGTAGATGATCAATGGGAAACGATGAAGAATTCAATCAGTTGCGCAGCAGAAAAAACTATTCCAAAAGTAAAGAAAGTGGGCCGTAAGACATGGATGACTGAAGAAATTTTACAACTAATGGAAACAAGAAGACAGAACAAAAATAATCCTGCCAAATATGAAGAAAATCACAGAAAAGTGAGAACCTTATGTAAGGAGGCAAAAGAAACATGGCTTGAGAAAAATTGCAGAGAAATTGAAAAACAACACAACAGTAACAATGCGAAACTAATGCACAAAAGAATTCAGGAGCTTACTAATCAAAGAACACGTACATCAGACAAAAGATGGAAGAGTCATAATAGAAAAAGATCAGATATTACATGAATGGTGAGATTACGTGAAAAACCTGTATGACGATAACAGAGACGAACAGTATGATGTTCAAAATAATAATGAAGGACCAGCAATTTTGAAGATGGAGGTTCAGAATGCTCTTAACCATATGAAATCTGGCAAGACCCCCGGTTCAGACAGCGTCACAACAGAAATGATTAATGCTTTAGAAGAATATGGAATAGATAAAGTTACCAGTCTGCTTAATACAATATATGACACTGGAAATATACCTCAGGAGTTATGTAATTCTGTATTTATTGCAATCCCAAAGAAATCAGGAGCCTTGGAATGTGATCAACATCGAACAATTAGTATAATGAGTCACATCACGAAGATTTTGCTAAGAATTATCATGCAAAGAGTTAGGAGGAAAATACAACCTGAAATAGGAGAAGAACAATGTGGGTTTGTGGAAGGCAAGGGTACAGTAAATGCTGTTTATATACTGAGAAACATAATCGAACGTTCTATAGAAGTAAACAAAGATCTACACCTTTGCTTTATTGACTACACAAAGGCTTTTGATAAAGTGAGACATGTCAACATGATAAGGATGCTTGAAGATCTACAAATTGATGGAAAAGATCTTAGACTTGTAAAAAACATATATTGGAAACAACAAGCTGCCATAAGAGTTGAAAATGAAGTAAGCCAATATCAGCCTATTAAAAGGGGTGTGAGACAGGGATGTGTAATGTCTCCAGATCTGTTTTCCCTGTACAGTGAAAGTATTTTCAGAAATATTGAAGATATGGAAGGAATCAACATTGGGGGACGATGCATCAATAACATTAGATATGCAGATGATACAGTCTTGATTGCAGATAATGAACAGGACCTGCAAAATTTAGTAGATGCGATTGTTACACACAGTGAACAACTAGGGTTAGAATTAAATTGTAAAAAGACACAGATTATGGTCATCACTAGGAAGGACGAAATACCACAATGTAATATACAAGTAAATGGGAATATTCTTCAACAAGTGAGCAGGTACAATTATCTCGGAACAGTAATAACATCTGATGGGAGATGCCTTGAAGAGATTAGAACAAGAATCGCCATGGCAAAAGTAGCCTTTAGCAAGATTAAAAACATATTGACCAATAAAAAGATGTCAATTGAAACGAGAAAAAGAGTGTTGAGATGCTACATTGAACCTGTACTTTTGTATGGATGTGAAGCGTGGACAATGAGCAGTCAGGCTGAAAAACATCTGATGGCTGTAGAGATGTGGTTTCTGAGGAAAATGCAAAGAATACCATGGACAGCCAGAAAGACCAATGAACAAGTCCTTCAAGAAACAAATGAAGATCGTAAATTGATTAGAGAAATTAGACGTAGACAGTCAAAAAATTTTGGGCATGTTATGAGAAGAAATGGATTGGAGAATTTGGTGACAACTGGTAAGATCGAGGGGAACAGACCAAGGGGAAGACCTAGAAGCAAGTACCTGGATGGCTTGGCCTTGTGGCATGGTCGAGACAGAAACACGGAGCTGATCCACGACTCTGGTGATCGAGTGAGATGGCAGAACATGACCGCCCACGCTTACCGGCATGGCACATGATGGATGGATGGTGTAGGGGCAGGAGGGGGGAATTTTTAGGTAGGAAATACGAAAGGGAAGGGGGGGAATGACGTTCTGAAAGTATGGTGAAGGGGGGCACGGGCCAAAAAAGATTGAGAACCACTGGTCTAAAGTAATGAATCCTAATCAAAATTATTTAAAATTATTTGAATAATTGTTTTATTTTCATATTTCTTTCAGTAACATTACTTTATATAGTGTTTCTTTTAATACTATTAGTTGATTCAATGCTTCTTCCACCAATATAAAATTATTTCACGTTTTTTTTTTTTAAATTGCATCCGCATAACTTGAATCGTTAGTTTGTGTTAAAATTATTTGACTTGACGTTCTCTGATGAGTAGTTAACACCTTGTCGTCTTGACAGACGATAGTTTGTAAAAACTGTGGAGTTTTACCTCTTCATAGCACAGAGCCTGGTCTGAATTTAGAGACCTTGAGTTGCTCATGCAGCATGATCTATCTCTCGGCCTGCCTAGTTTAATCCAGAAGAAAGGTAACATCAATAAGTCTGTAACACAATAAGCAGTAGAATCTACCGACTCAGTAAATCATTGCTCTTACTGCCCGCCTTCAGAGCTTCGGTCGCAGATCTGTTGCCGACCAAGGCTTAGAGCCTGTTATGGACAGTCATGACATTTAGTCTTTAGGTTGCATATCCTTGCATTAGAGTAAGGCATGCACTCTCTGAGTTACGCTTCTTCTCCCGAAGCCGTGGACACAATGTCAGGCGTCGAGTTTGGTGAGCGCAGCCCAACATTCTGAAGCAACAAAGAAAAGCAGTACCGTCTACTATTATATGGTAGCTCTGTCATATATGAATAAGACACGACTTTGATGAGTATTATTTTAATTTTTCGTTAATTATCGTTACACTGTGGCAAACAGCTTACACTGACAATCTCAGCATTTGATCTCGATTGTTAAATTTCTCGGGACAATGCCATTTCCGTTGTCTCTACTTTAAGATATGAAACAAAAGAAAAAGCAGAGGCTGCATTAGGAAATAACAATTTAAGATGCTTAGTGAACGTGGCATTCGTTGAGTGAAATAAGCTTGAGATTTATTTATTGTAATAATTTATTAATCCAAGAAAACTTTTGATTTTCTTGTAGCCTACAATATACAGCAGGCATGATCACGTCACTTCCTATAGCATACAATATTCAGCAAACATGGTCACGTCACTTCTTATAGCATGACTAGCTGACCCGGCCCGGCTTCGCCCAGTCCCTGGTGGGGAGCATCTCATTTAATTCATATAAGTAGTCATATAAGTTCTCGTTCCCGTTACCGACTATCTGTCTGTCTGTCTGTCTGTCTGTCTGTCTATCTGTCTGTCTGTCTGTCTGTCTGTCTGTCTGTCTGTCTGTCTGTCTGTCTGTCTGACCCGGCCCGGCATCGCCCAGCTCCTGGTGGGGAGCATCTCATTTAATTCATATAAGTAGTCATATAAGTTCCCGTTCCCGTCTGTCTGTCTGTCTGTCTGTCCCTCCCTCTCTGTCTGTCTGTCTGTCTGTCTGTCTGTCTGTCTGTCTGTCTGTCTGTCTGTCTGCCTCTCTGTCTAATCATTTATTGGTTGCAGTTAGAACAACCTAGATAAACGAAGACCAACTTACAAAAAGCATTAGAAAGAGCACTTGCAAAGGTCTTTACATCTTCCCCAACAATTAACTTGGGTAAATGGAGCGGCGGCAGCAGCAGCAGCAGAAGAGAACAAGGAGGAGTAGGAGCTGGGAGGAGGAAGAGGGAGGTGGAGGAGGGAGGAGGAGGAGTAAGGAATAGGAGGGAGGAGGAGGGATTAAGAGGAGAGAGGAGGAGGAGGAAGGAGGTAGGAGTAGGGAGGAGCAGGAGGGAGGAGGAGGAGAGAGGAGGATGAGAGAAGAGGAGGAGGGAGGAGGAGGAGGGAGGAGGAGGAGGGAGGAGGGGGATAAGGGAGGAGGAGGGAGGAGGAGGGGGAGAAGGGAGGAGGAGGGAGAAGGAGGAGGGAGGAAGAGGGAGGAGGAGGGAGGATGAGGGGAGAAGGATGGAGGAGGGAGGAGGAGGAAGAAGAGACGAGGAGAAGGGAGGAGGAGTGATTAGGAGGAGGAGGAGGGAGGGGGAGAGCAAGGAGGAGGGGATGAGGGAGGAGGAGAGAGGAGGAGGAAGAGGGAGGAGGAGGGAGGAAGAAGGAGGAGGGGAGGGAGGAGGGAGGAGGGGAGGGAGGAGGGGAGGAGGAGTAGTGAGGAGGAGGAAGAGGGAGGACGAGGGAGGAGGAAGAGGGAGGAGTAAGAAGAAAGAGGAGGGAGGATGAGGGAGGAGAAGAACGCAGGAGGAGGAGGGGGAGGAGAAGGAGGGAGGAGGAGAGGGAGAAGGAGGGATATGGAGGAGGAGGGAGGAGGAGGAGGGAGGAGGAGGGAGGAGGAGGGAGGAGGTAGAGGGAGGAGGAGAATGGAGGAGGAGGAGGGGGGAGGAGGAGGTGGAGGGAGGAGGAGGAGTAGGGAGGAGGAGGAGGGAGGAGGAGGAAGAGGGAGGAGGAGGAGGGATATGGAGGGAGGAGGAGAGGGAGGAGGAGAGGAGGAGAGGGAGGAATATGGAGGAGTAAGGGGAGGAGGAGGAGGAGGTAGGAGGAGGAGGGAGAAAAAGGGAGGAGAAGGAGGAGGAGGGAGGAGGAGGGATGAGGGGGAGGACGTAGGAGGAGGAGTGAGGAGGAGGAGAGAGGAGGAGTAGGGAGGAGGAAGGAAGAGGACTGATTAGGAGGAGGGAGGAGGGCGCGGAGGTAGGAGGAGGAAGAGGGATGAGGAGGAGGAAGGAGGAGGAGGAAGAGTGAGGAGGTGGGAGGAGTTGGAGAAAGAGGGAGGAGGAAGATGGAGAGGGGAAGATGAAGAGGGTAGGAGGAGGAGGAGGGGAGAGGAGGAGGAGGAGGATTATAACGCATATGCCTGTAGATAACTGCAGCGAAAAGGTGGGTCTGTCTATCTATCTGACCCGGCGTGGCTTCGCCCAGCTCCTGGCGGGTAGTGTCTCATTAAATTCATACAACAAAATAAAGTAACTTAAAAGAATGTCCGGCCACACACCATCCATTATTTCTAATGAAAACCGTTTCTAATCACCTGAATGACTGTAGATAACTTCGTAAGCATAAAAAGATGAGTTACAATGTTATGCATTATGCATTATTTTTATGAAAACTTTGGAAATGCCTTAAAGATTGTATCATTATTTATTATAACTCATATGCCGGTACATAACTATAGACAAAGAGTTTATAAATCTTTGAAAACGATGCAACAATATGACTATAAATTATACAGCAATGTTATTAAAAGTTATGCCCCTTGAAATAACTTTTCTAGAGTTAAGTCCCCTCGCTGTATATAAATTACAATGTAAAATGAAAAATTAAATAAAATTAAGTAAGCAGCCGATTTCACACTAAAGAAATATCACAGTTGGCTGCGCTGGAATGAAAGTAAGACGTGTAGAAAATTTCATCTCAATCGGATGGACCGTTCGCGAACGCATAAAGGACATACGTACACAACCACACACATCTTTTTTTATATATAAGATTTATTCTGCAAATGTTGTCATCCGCAAGTCAAGTTGGTCGATGTAAATTAAAGGCAATTGTCATGAAGCAGGATACACTTCGAGTGATACCAAAACCTAAAGTGGCATACGTGTTCATCTGTTTGACAGTTTTTCTCTGTTCGATTCATGAATGGTTTTCTGTGAAAGAAGACACAAAGACATCTGAGATTCCAATGACAAGCTATCTGCATATCGGTCATGGAGAATGTAGTGGGTCTCATTTGCTTACCATAAAATGTTGCTGATAATATACACACTGTTTGCTCACATTTGTCCACTACAGCTTCAGTGTATTTTACATATGAGCACTACAATAAAATTGTGCTATTTTCAATATTCAAAGTAATCTAAAATGGAAAGTCTGTTTAGTTTCTGTCACAATTTGATATAATTGAATATGTTAAGTGGTTTATTATGTGTCAGCCATTTGTTTTGTAAAATGCATTTTGCACTCTTGGTTTTTAATGTGTATTTCATTAAACTTGACTTTGAAATGTGTCAAGATATTATTTTCAATCCTAAAAGTGAATTTGAGAAAATGGTATAAAAGCTTTTGGTGGTAAAATAAGCGGTATCTAATAATATTCCTCCTAAAAAAAAAAAAATATTCCTACAGTAAGTCAACATATGTCCACTAAGGATTAAAGCATTTGCTTATGGGGGAAACAAGAAAGCCTCTAAGTCACTGCAAGTGTTGCCTAGTAAGAAATGTGAAGATCATGGGTCTTCTAGACCTGGAAAAACATTACTGAAGTGGGTAATGTAATTGATGGGAATTCAACAAGCCATAGTTGTTTCATGTGTTGATATACTCTGGACAATTAATCATTGTTATCAGGATTATTCATTAGATGACGTTACAGATGGCTATTTGGGGAAAGCAAAGGTGGTAAATTCATGCAAAATGGAAATATTTCCCCTCTGGTATTCCAGTAATGCGTGTCTGTAGGTCAAAGGGCACAGGGTTCAAAGTGGTATTATGTCCTATTTGTGCTAAAATATGCAACTGATATGGTTAATTTATTTCTACACATTTTTATCCCCAGAGATTAGTAAGCGAGGCAAATCACATTAAGGTAAAGTATGTCCAGATATATTATTGTTGTAAGGAAACATCTTGCTGGTAGTTGATTTGTCAAAATGTAAATACACAGTTTAGTAAATATATTTTATATTAAGTGAAAAGACCATTTATAAACTGGATAATGACATAATTTAGAACCACTGACTGTAGTGGATAATTGTATAACATCATGGCATGATTTCCAACTAAACAACCACAATAATTGTATTGCCAGGGGTATGTCATTTTATGTAAAAGCATATTGCATGTTATGTGTTTAATTCCATATGCATATTGCGTACATAGACTTTGAGACTAGAAATCTAGAAATATGTGCGTGTTTTTGTTCTGTTTTTAGTTTTACTATTTTTTACTTGTTTAGGTATGTCAAACGTGATATGTAGTACATAATAAAGTGTAACTTGAAGTCAAATCTAGTTGTGAGGTCCATAACATATCAAGTAAGCTACCGTTAGTAATGTGACATGCAAAACATAAACATATAATTGTTTGATAATTGATCTATGTTATATATGCATATATGAGGATGATATGGCTTCATTAACAAGTTTCAGTAACATAATTTCAATGCTTGTCATACATCAGAAATGCTATAAATGTGTGAATTCATAGGCAGTAGCATTTTATGTTTAACTGATTGTATTCTAATTACGCATTTCCGTGTTAGTGTGATTTTTAATTGATATGCACATGAATTACACACAAACACACACACACACACCACACACACACACACTCTCTCTCTCTCTCTCTAACATGTTGTATAACTGCACACACGCACACACACACACCACACACACACACCACACACACACACTCTCTCTCTCTCTCTCTCTCTCTCTCTCTCTCTCTCTCTCTCTCTCTCTCTCTCTCTCTCTCTCTAACATGTTGCATAACTGCACACACGCATACACTTAAAGTAGGCAACCTAAGAATGTTTCTGGAATATGTTATTGTATACAAGTCAGTAACAGTACTACCATTTACACTACATTTCCTTCCCAATAGCTCTCATCATCAACTATAGTCTTTTGCCTAGTGGTAATCAATGTAGCTCCACAGTTTGTGCTTTGTGTGATACACTCGGCAGGTAGCTTGCCGTTCAACAAAGAGAGACCAAGCCATATGTGGTAAAACCTGGTGCAATGAAGTCGATTCTCTCACTTTTAACATGTAATCTTTATACAGCTCTGGACAGATTCTATGGAACCAAGTTCAGCTGCTTTGTTTCATTGATGATAGCACTGCTTCCCATTAGTCCAGATTTCAGATGACGAAGACAGACACATGAGATGATATCTGGTTGGAAAACATGACAGATGTTCTAGTGCATTCGCATCATGCATTGCGAGCTACTGTTTCGCGGAAATGGATTGGTGTGCAGGAGCGCTGTCATGAATCCAGCCGTCTGTTGTATAGTGTTCTGGGAATTTCTTTATGATTACATCTCTTAGACGACGCAAGATTTCAGTGTACATATTTTTACATAACTTTCAGACATGAAATACTCTGAGGAGTAAACAACTACTGTAATAACTTGTCCATTGCTATTGTCCAAAAAACATGTATGTGTGTGCACAGAGAGAATGGCTGTTTAAATTCGGAGGGCTGACATATTGTCTGAGGGTCATACAACATACAATATATTCATTCAACAGGGATTATGTAAATAAAGCCCCCCCCCCCCCATATAATACCTTGAGGCCTTCTGGCGGCGGTATTATGCACAGTGTATCTGTGCGGACTGTTGTTTGTCGAGACTCCTGTCTTTTCCATTTTTCACATTGGGCAGTGGGGAGCATTTTGTGTGATATTTACTGGCACAGGAACGGAGCATAATGGGGACGACCTGTTGCTGTGAAGTTGGAACCGCGACTAACTAACTAACTAACAAATGTGTAGGTTGTATGTAGCACTTCAATACTCTTTTTCTCGTTTCAATCGATATCTTTTTTATTGGTCAGTATGATTTACATCTTGCAAAAGGCTACCTTCGTAATGGCAATTCTTGTTCTAATCTCTTCAATGCATCTCCCATCAGATGTTATGACTGTGCCGAGATAACTGTATCGATTCACTTGCTTAAGAATATGCCCATTTACTTGTATATCACATTGTGGAATTTCCTTCTTCCCAGTGATGACCATAAGCTGTGTCTTCTTACAATTTAATTCTAACCCTAGTTGTTCACTGTGTGCAACAACCGAATCTACTAAATGTTACAGGTCTCGTTCATTGTCTGCAATCAAGACTGTATCATCTGCATAT
This sequence comes from Cepaea hortensis, assembly GCA_963921405.1. Lineage (NCBI taxonomy): Eukaryota > Metazoa > Mollusca > Gastropoda > Stylommatophora > Helicidae > Cepaea > Cepaea hortensis. Next base: position 88,183,578 of record OY992891.1, read on the forward strand.
CTAATGTTATTGATGCATCGTCCCCCAATGTTGATTCCTTCCATATCTTCTATATTTCTGAAAATATTTCACTGTACAGGGAAACAGGATCTGGAGACATTACACACTGCCTCGCGCATCGTTTAATAAGGTGATTTTGACCTACATCGTTATCAATTCTGATGGCAGCTTTTTGTTTCTAATATATGTTTGGTACAAGTAAAGGTTATATATATATATATATATATATATATATATATATATATATATATATATATATATATATATATATATATATATATATACATATACATATATATAACCACATATATTGATTATTTGGTTGTTTCGGGATTTGAAATTTAAATATTGAGCACAACCCACTACTGACAACGATGAACGTACTCTGGTATGAATCTAAGGCCTATCCACGTCAATATGGAAGCACTATACTCGAGTTTCGCTCTCGTTTGAGCTCGTCAGTGGTGCATATCCCTGACCGGATCCGGATATATATATCATATATATATATATATATATATATATATATATATATATATATATATATATATATATATATATATATATATATATATGCCGGCTTCGTGGCTTAGAGGTTATAACTTTTCTCCGTAATCTCGTATACTCTCGTCGGTAACGTGATGACGGTTCAAATCAGCAGTGGTTCGAATCGCATCGGTAACTTACGGGGTATGTGAGCCGGCCGCTCAGAAAGCAATGGCAAACTACTGAGCGTAATCTTGCCAAGAAATCAACATACAGCTGAAAGATGCTGGTGTTGACAGCTAAGTCCTGTAAAGGATATGCTAAAAAAAAAAAAAAAAAGTATATATATATATATATATATATATATATATATATATATATATATATATTGAGGACAACCAATATATATATATATATATATATATATATATATATATATATATATATATATATATATATATATATATATATACACACACACACACACACAGAAAACTTGTGTGTGGTATGTACGAGTAAGTACTAGTAATATTGTTTGTTATATGCCAGAAGTTTATTTTCAGAACTTACTGTTGTCCCAGGCAAAATCCAGAGCTCATACACCAAGCTTATGATGGAAGAAGATCATGGCCAAGTGAAGTCACTATTGATGGCAGTGCAAACCAAACTATGCCTGGAAATCCACGTCAGTTACCACCTTTAATATGAACCCACACCCACGGTCAACTACACCCAGCCACTGCTTAGTCACGTCCAGCATCTATTGAGATAACATCATCTAAAGCTATGAAGCTTTAATACTAATAAGATGTTATGTTTGTCACATATGTGAGCTACATTTGCTTTGATATAACCATTCCATCATCAATATTGCATGATTTGATGTATCTGTCAGCAATACTTAGTGATGCAATGTTTCTTTTAAATCATACCTATTTGATTTAATGTTTCTGTTATCATGTCACTTGATGTAATGTTCCTTTTGTCATTACTACTTGATTTAATTCTTTTTTCCCACTCGGTACTACGAGGGCTAATCAATAAGTAATGCTTCCTGTCTTTCTGTCTATGTAAATACTTTATCGCTGTGCAATTTATTAATTTAGCGGGGCTCCTGAAACAATCTTCTGCACTGTGTATCACTATCAACCCGTTTCAATTACTGGTTGCGCAACAGTAAAGATTTAATAGAGGTGTCAGAGTCTCACATGGAGTCGGTAGAAACATAAAGATAGAAGGGAATTAGATAAGGGGCATAACCCAATACAAGGGAGACACACTCGAATGCTCGAACAATCGAGAGCCTTCGAGAAGCATAGGTCAGTTCGTCTACATCTCCGTGGACACGCTGACCGCGTGCCACGACCTGTTCCACGAGAAGCTCGAGGAGAGTTACAGCCCGTGTCCGATCGAGACACGTTAGAGGGCAGACGCCGACTGGACATCGAACAAGCAACAGGGCTTAACTTAAGGGGGACGTGTTAGATTGAACACAAGTGTATTTAGGAGTGTTACTCACTAGATAGATAGATGATAGAGTTTGTTGTAATGACCATGTATGATTGCTTTATAATTGCTTTGTTATAAACTCCTGTGATGTGCATTTCGAACGTAGCTGGCTGCGAAAATCATTCTTCGCCAACTTACTGTAAATAAATGATATCAAATAGTATCAGAACGGAGTTTGTTGCCTGTATGAACCCAGGTTTCATTCCCCTAGGTATCTAGGACGGTGACAAGTGGCCACCAAAGAAGTTCGGTTAAAGCAACTTTATTTCCTAGATCTCCTCAATGCTAAAGGTGAGACCTCAATTCGCATTTACGAATGTTTGAGTATTGTTTATGGAGATTCAGCAGTGGATGTTAGCACTGTCCGACGTTGGGTAATCCGTTGTGACGAAGCTGAGTAGGCCAATCCTCACTGGCTTGCACAAAGCGAACTAGCCGTCCGTCCACCGCATTGACTCCACACAACATTCATCGAGTTGATGACATCATTCGTGGTGACCGTCGGGTGGTTGAATTGTATTCCATGTTGTCCATTAGTAAAGGCAGTACCCACACCATCCATAAAGACCCGAGTCATTCAAAGGTTTTCACACGATGGGTAAGCATAATGGTGACAGACAGACATAAAAAAGCAAGGAAAACTATAGCCATCAACTTCAAGTACCGTTACGAAACAGGAGAAGTTTTTTTTTTTTTTTATTGAAAAGTGTGACAGGTGACGAGACTTGGGTTCATTTCTTTGAACCAGAATCCACTGAAATAAGATCTTCGCGGACATCACTGAGGATACCGAGACCCTTAAACGCGCCGTACGCCAGTGGTTTAGGAAAAAGGTCACGCATTTTTACCGTGCAGGGATACATGCCCTTGTGAGAAGATATATAAAAACTATAACGAATAACGGAGATTACATTCAGAAATAAATATTTGACGGTGAGACTTCAGGCTTCATTTCATGTGAATTGTATCCGTTCTCTTTTTCTGCCCTTTTAATGCATTTAAAAATCGTAATGCATTACTTATTGACCGCCCCTTGTAGTTGATTTCATGTTTGATGTTCCTATTAATATTGCTTGCTTTGATATTTCTAAGATCATACTGCTTGATCAACTGTTTCTTTAAACATTTTTTTTTTTAATTCGCATATCCTTTACAGGATATCGCTGTCAACAGCAGCATCTTTCAGCTGTCTGTTGATTTCTTGGCAAGATTACGCTCAGTAGTTTGCCATTGCTTTCTGAGCGGCCGGCTCACTTATCCCGCAAGTCATCAGCGGGGGTAGAACCGCTCCCAGTTTTCGCCCGCTACGAGACTCTGCGTGATAAACGGGATCACGGAAAAAGTGTTGTAACCCCTCGGCCAGAGAGACCGGCTCTTTAACCATTACTACCCAAATTACTGTTTAATTTGCGTCTATCACTAGATGTTGTATAATAAGGCCATTTATTGTTTATATCAGTCACAAATGTAGTGAAGTATGACTTCTGTGACAATGACCAGCTTGAAACAACTTAGGCAGCTCATCAAAGCACAGAAACATTAAAATGCAAGTGTATGATTAGAGACTGATTAAAGTCATTAGACGTAGGCAGTCAAAATTTTTTGGGCATGTTATGAGAAGAAATAACTTGGAGAACTTAGTGACAACTGGCAAGATCGAAGGGAAGAGACCAAGGGGAAGACCGATGTCAGAGTCTTGCGTAGAGCAAGATAAGTAGCTCGTTTTCTGGCAAGTGTGAAGAAATATCAAACTATCAAATCACACGAAGTGAATATTCGAACCTGTTATTTACAAGCTTTATTTACGCGCTGCATTCATTGTCGCACAGACATCGCGCAATGACAATTCATAGCAATCATTACAGCATGAACTATATCAATACACTACATAAGAATACATGCAATCAATAGACATATCACTTACAATACACAAGCGTTCGAACCAGTCTCCCACTGTCATACAGGCTAGCTCTCAATGCAGATTCAAACACCACTCGCAGACGCATGCGACCTGTCCATTCAAACGCCTAAACCCGTCTTCCAGACTTGTCGTTCTACACGCTACACGCTAGTTGGCGCTCACGTCAGCTGGTGTGACGCCTGCAAGGTTCACGGGGTGTACCGCTGACCAGCGATCGTTTAAGCGTCGCTCAATTGCTGTGCTTGGCTGCTTATACGGGCGTCGTCGAAGACGCCGCATTCCCTCTGCAGTGTTTAATATCACTCAGAGTTGCGCGTTGTTATGTCGCCTGGCGTTTTCACAGCCAACGCGTCGCAACCTCAGATGTGAGTCTTTGACACTCTCCCCACCCTTTTTCCATGAAAGGATTTCCTTTCATGTACAATATATATGGGTGTTATTAAACTTGTCAAAATCGAACATTGTATTTCGTCTTAATAGTTATTCTAAATATATACAGGTGAATAGTAAACAATATGTATACACCAATTATGTTGCACCATGAAGTACAACAGTCAAGTACAATCTATTTAATGGGCCTTACCTCGCTGTGACGCAGCTAGTCCGATAGGTCACGGCTAAACTGACCCCTACCTCAACAACCAAAAACAAAAATACTAAAATCATCAGGTCAAGCTGTGAGCATCTCCCTCTGAGATAGCTCCGTCATCAGACCTCTGTTTAGAGTTTCTAATGAAGGTCAACAGTTTTGGCAATATATTGTCCATATATAAATGACGTCTCATTGACATGTTATCTATCAAGCATACATATTAATGGTTACAATACATATTTACACATCACCAAGAATTTAGAGTAATGTCCCTTGGTTATTACACAAAAAATATAGGAACAATAATTTATCGTCGTTTACAAGACATAAATTACTACTGCCAATTTATTTCTTAGTGTCATAATTTGATACTTATTGACAAATGTGCACAAAAAGTCACGTTTGTAAAGAAGCAATCAAGTTATGATGCTGAGATTACATATTATAAAGATCGAGATATACAATTCCGTATATGGAAATATTTTAAATCACATTTTACTACAATCGTCATAAATTTATAGACTTTTTAGCGTAGTCTACTAACTTTTAAATTAATATGCAAAAAATACCGGAAGTATACAGCTGTGTTATTTTACACATGTGTTGTGGTGTTATTCACACGGCGTTGTTCCGTTCTGGATGGATACTATATAAACGGAGTATTAGTTGTACTATCAGCTGATGGATCGTGTCTTCCGCCTTCTGCTCGGATTGTACTGTCGTAGTCATCTTTCGTACCTTGTTAAAACGTCTTGGACACATCGGTCTGAATACATTCAGGATTACTTCACGTTGTAGTGGCTTGGTAAGTTCCTGGATCCTGTAGTGTTGTCCAGTGACACTTGTCATTGTAGTGTCTGGTTGTTACAATATTTATGTAATTACAATAATAATCACATTCTTTCTCACATCTTACAGTTATACAACACATTAGTTTACATAATAATGATTCCATTCTTTCACATATCTCACAATTATACACGCATTCATTCGCATAATCATGATAATAATTAGAATCCACATATGTACATAAGTTATATACATTGGGAGATACAATCTACCCCATCACATTGTTGTACACAGCGTTACTGACACTTTGTCACAATTGGCTGTGGTACTGAGCACTATCTACTTTGCAGTTTTATACACCCTCTGCACTGTGCTCTGGTGTTGACTGGGTATTAGGTTCGTCGTATGGACATCTCGACAAAAGATCTGCAAGACAGTTTTGGGAACCCTTTATATGGTTAATCTCATAGCTATAGTCCTGCAGAAGAAGGGACCATCTTGCCACCTTGCTGTTACTTGGCGTTCCTCTGGTAACAATTGTCAGTGGGCTATTATCTGTTTCAATAATGAAATGTTTACCTAAAAGAAATCTAGAAAGTTTACGTACCGAAAATACCATGGCAAGAGCCTCGAGTTCCGGCGTACTATAATTTCGTTCGCTGGTGTTCAGTTTTAGAGAGACGTAGTATACTGGGTACAAGATTTGGTTGTGTTCTTGGAGAAGCACACCTCCAATGGCTACGGAGCTCGCGTCACATCTTAATCTAAAAGTAATATTCAAATTTGGCAATGTTAGAATAGGTGCTTTAGAAAAATATGAAAGAATCTTCGTAAATGCTGGCCTCAAACATTCGCTGTTTATAATCACATTGGGATGTTTATTTGTTAGTAATTCAGTGAAACATTTGGTCAATTCAGCAAAATGAGGAATAAATTGTCTATAATAGTTTAAAAGACCTAACACACTTCGCAACTGTTACTTAGTTGTCGGAAGCAACAATTTCAAAATTCAAGACATGATGTTATCGTCAGTTGATATAAAGCCATTTGAGATCTTATAGCCCAAAAAATGAAATTTCCTGAAAGGCTATATCAACTTTGGAAGGTTTTACAGTCAGTCCATGATGTCTAATCCTGTCAAATGTCTGCTGTAGTGCTGTTATGTGATCTGTCATGTCCTTTGTGTGTATGCAAATGTCGTCCACGTACCAAATGATGTTAGCAATGTCTGTCAAAAGAATTCTTGTCATTCTGACGAAGGTAGCCGGTGCATTGACTAATCCGAAAGGTAGTTTACACCATTCGTATAAACCCCACGGTGTGGCAAATGCAGTCAGATGTAAACTGTCAGGATGTACAGCTATCTGCCAGTAGCCTTTTGTCATGTCAAGTTTAGTAAAATAACGTGAGTCAGATAGTTCAGTCAGGATGTCTTCACAGTTACTCATTGGTTCTAAATCCAACTGTGTAATGCTGTTGAGTTTGCGATAGTCCACACAGAGTCTGATAGTTTTGTCTTTTTTCCGTACTAAAACTATTGGTGAACAGACATGAGATTGTGAACGTCGAATGATATGATTTGCTTCTAAATCAATGATTTCTTGATGTAGTTTTTCCTTATAGTGTATAGGGATAGAATACGGTCTACACTTGATAGGAATGTCGGATGTCAAGATGATTTGGTGCTGAACTAAATATGTCTGTCCTGGGCTGTCAGAAAAGATCGTCCTGTACTCTTGTATCAGTTGTCTGCAACTGTCAGTCTGTGTCTGCGTCAGTTTAGGATTTACCTTAATGTCCTGTAAGTTGGCCTCCTTGTCAAGAACTGGTGTGGTATCTCGTCAGTGTCGTTGTCGTCCGTCTGGTCCACTATGGTGGTGCTTGCTGCAGTTTCTACTTGGTCGTCTTGCCTGTGGTAATATGGTTTGAGCATGTTAATATGGAAAATTTTATGTTTGTCCCTAACTGCAATTTCGTAATCTACCGTCGAAATTTGTCGTAGTACTTTGAACGGTCCTTGCCATGAGTCAGTTAGGAGATGTCTATCACTTGGCAAAAGAAGAAGAACGTCCTGTCCTGGTGTCAGTGTAATAGTTCTATTTCCTCTGTTAGCATATTGTCTGTAGATAGCTCCTGATTTTTGGAGAGCTTCTTAAGCTAACACACATGATTTCATAATTCTGTCCCGTAATGATGTTACATGTTCATATGGTGAAATGGGTTTAGGCAAAGTTGTACTTTCAGTCAACATAGATTCATACAGAGATAATGGGCCGCGTGGTTGTGCACCAAATAACATTTGAAATGGTGAGAACCCAGTGCTGGAATGGGGCACTTCCCTATATGCAAACAAAATTGCAGGCAGATAAGTATCCCAATCTTCAGGGTGTTCTTGGGTTACCTTAGAGAGCATATGTTTCATATCGCCGTTAATCTTTTCCACGATACCGGTGGAATGCGGGTGGTAGGGACTGTTGAAGCATTGTTTAACACCCAACATTTTGGTAAAGGCTTGTGTAGCTGAGGCAATAAACTGGCTACCCCGATCTAAAAGGATGGTATCAGGGAATCCCTACCCTCGCAAAAATATGAAAGAACACTTCCATGATGTCTTTGGAAGTTACGTTCTTCATTGGAATCGCTTCTGGCCACCGAGTACATAGATCAATGAGTGTTACAATGTACCTATTACCTCTTGATGTTACATGGTTTAGAAGACCAACTATATCGACTGAGATCTTTTCAATCGGTCTACTAGCTAAATCGGTAACTTGCAATTCAGCTTGTGGGTGTTTACCCTTTTTGACAAGCTTTTGACAGATGTCACACGATCTGCAATACTGTTTAGTGTCGTTGCAAAACTTTGGCCAATAAAATTGAGTAAGTAACCTTGCTCTAGTTTTAGCATACGCCATGTGTCCTGCAAATGGTATGTCATGAGCTAGATTCAATGCTTGCTTGCGGTTTTCTAACGGTAGCACTGTTTGTTCTATAGTGCTGGAACCTTTGGTGTAATACCGTGTTAGAATTCCGTTCTTCAGAGCAAAGTACCATTGAGCATTCTTTGCTACTCTTGGCTTTTGGCCTACAAGTTTAAAATACTTTTGCAGAGATCGATCGGCTTTTTGAAATGTTATAAACGTCTCCCTAGTTGTCTCAGGAGATGTTACAACTGGACTTACTCGTTGTAAAGCCTCTATCTGATCGATTCGATCTTGCATCTGTGCAGTAGATCTAGTTACTGCATTTACTACATTACAACGATCATTCTCATCACACATTGATGTTACATTAACACAATTACATGTATGTTCTGGCGTAGCCAGGTTGGTATTTGTACATTCATTTACAGGTGGTAATACATCATGAATGGTGATTGGTGATGAAGGTGAAATGGTAGTATCAATATTACAACTGACAGTTGATGTACAGCTGTCATGTGGTATGTCATTCACTTCAGGAAGGTTTCCAATGATAATATCGCAGCAAGGATTGGTTAATGCTGCGCATTTAACCTTTCCTGTAAGGAATGGTGTAGTTATATATGCCCATGCAAGTGGATATTTCTCTATCTTCCCTGAGAATGTCCTGCATGTGACATATTTACCACTATATTGTGATGGTAAAATATAATCTCTCTTTACACCAATAAGAGTACTTCCGCTATCACGTAAAACTGTGGCAGCTCTACCATTAACATACCCCTTATGGATGTTTAATTTACCTTGGGAGTTTACTACAATATTGGCCTCCTCATTGGTAACAGGTATGGATTGGCCGCATGTTAACACGCCATCCTCATGAAACTGATCACAAATGGTACATTTTTCATGATGGAACACATCCATGGAGTGTGCTGAGTTTACTGGGTGATCTTGTACACTTTCATCTTCTGAAGAAGATATGTCAAACATGGCTGCATTAGCTTTTCTGGTCATTGCCTTGCCTTTACAATCCTTACGCCAGTGACCAAAAGCCTTACAAAGATAACATTTGGTAAGTTTCCTGTAGTTCTTCCTTTCTTTATCTTGCTTAGAAATGTAATTATGCAAGTAAGCAGTGTACCCAGGATGTTGGTCACACATATCATTTGCATTGTGTGAGTATTGGCAATATCGGCACTGATACAATTTCTCTGCAGCTTGTTTATAAGGTCTGTGTTTGTTATTTGACCCTGACTGATATTTGCCATATGTAGCTGCTGCTACAATGTCTGTGCTGGTCAGACTACTAGAGAAACATTGCTTATTGGCTGAAAAATAACCAGAGCCACGACTTTCAATCTGTTGGACACTTTCACACTGACATTCCAACAAAAATTTAGAAAAGGGGGGTGGGAGAGATGTGATAATCTTATCTCTCAACATAAGATCAACTAATTTGTCATAACTTCCATTTACTTTGGCTGCTGACAGCCATTTAGAAAAAATATTCTGAATTTCTGAGATGTAATCAGAGAACGTGTGTGTAGGCTTAGGAGACAACTTCCTAAACTGTTCTCTATAACCTGATTCATCTAGTAAAAAAATGCGAAATAATTTTCGCTTTAATGTACAGATAATCTTCTTTCAGGTCATTTGGGATCGACTCTATGACTTTCAGAGGTTCCCCAGAAAGACTTCTTACATATACTATACCCCATTCAGGTTTTGGAATTTTGTAATGATCCATGACAAATTCAAAACTTTGGGTGAATGCTGCTATGCAATCACCTGTGTTGTAACTTTTGATCAGACCTTGGTATTTCTTGTGAGGTTGATCTTTGTCTGTTTCTCTATTAGCTTTATCTTTAGAAGATTCAGCTTTTAGCTGTTCAATTTTCAGTTGTGTTTCTTGCTCTTCTCTCTTACTTTGGGGAAAGATCTCAGCTTGCCTCACTGCAGCTTCTGACTGTGCTTGCTGAAGCCTCACTGCAGCTTCTGACTGTGACTGCTGAAGCTTTAGAGCAGCCTCTGATTGTGCCTGTTGAAGCTTTAAAGCAGCTTCTGATTCCTTTAGAGCAGCTTCTGATTGTGCCTGTTGAAGCTTTAGAGCAGTTTCTGATTCCTTTAGAGCAGTTTCTGATTGTGCCTGTTGAAGCTTTCGGGCAGCTTCTGATTCTGCCTCCTTCATTTTTAACGCCCTTTCGGCCGCTCTCTCATTCCGCTCAATAATTTGCTTTTGTTTCAAGAGATATTCTGCATATTTACTTTCACTCCATGTTCTTAATCCCTTACCAGACATATTCATTTTTAAACCCATTTCAATGAAATCGTTTAAAGAAGACATGATGAACAATACGTATGATGAAATAAATATAAACAAAATTACTTATGATGTTAGTAATTTACAAATATTTTTAGCACAGTTGATGTTTAAAGCCAGACTAACGAAAGTATAAAGAGAAATGAAAAAAAATTTGAACTCAAGTAATCCTTGGGCAATGTGCTGTCCAGTGGTGCTCGAAATCACACTGGACCGTCCTTCGGGTTGACGCACAAAAAATTTTTGAAGTTCACGAAGCTCAGGTAAAGTTGACACACAAAAAACCTGTACTTTTGAAACTAAACGAAATTAGAACGTTTGTAAATGTATGGTGTATGTAATGTCACTGAAGTCTGTATAGGTTTGTATGCTGTCAAGTATTATTGTTAGTCGTTACCACAATCAACAACTTTCACGCTCACCCTAACCCTACTCAATGACATTCAAGGGCACGGCCGCCATTTTGGATTTTAGTTCTTAAATTGGTTGAATTTGACGATAAGTCTGAAGACGCCTCGGTTGGCTTCAAATAATGTCTTCACACTTATAATTTAATGCAATCAACACTATTTAATTGTTACTTTACCTTAATCTATGACTTGCGCACTTCTATTAACATCTTCACATTCGATTCAAACTCGGGTAAAAAAAATCTACAAGTTCGCATTCAGTTCAAATCCCGGACGATCCCCCACGTTCGCACTTGTCAGAGGCTTGCGTAGAGCAAGATAAGTAGCTCGTTTTCTGGCAAGTGTGAAGCAATATCAAACTATCAAATCACACGAAGTGAATATTCGAACCTGTTATTTACAAGCTTTATTTACGCGCTGCATTCATTGTCGCACAGACATCGCGCAATGACAATTCATAGCAATCATTACAGCATGAACTATATCAATACACTACATAAGAATACATGCAATCAATAGACATATCACTTACAATACACAAGCGTTCGAACCAGTCTCCCACTGTCATACAGGCTAGCTCTCAATGCAGATTCAAACACCAATCGCAGACGCATGCGACCTGTCCATTCAAACGCCTAAACCCGTCTGCCAGACTTGTCGTTCTACACGCTACACGCTAGTTGGCGCTCACGTCAGCTGGTGTGACCCCTGCAAGGTTCACGGGGTGTACCGCTGACCAGCGATCGTTTAAGCGTCGCTCAATTGCTGTGCTTGACTGCTTATACGGGCGTCGTCGAAGACGCCGCATTCCCTCTGCAGTGTTTAATATCACTCAGGGTTGCGCGTTGTTATGTCGCCTGGCGTTGGCACAGCCAACGCGTCGCAACCTCAGATGTGAGACTTTGACAACCGAGAAGTAAATGCTTGGATGGCTTAGCCACATGGCATGGTTGAGACAGGAACACGGAGCTTATCCACGACTCTGGTGATCGAGTGAGATGGCAGAACATGACCGCCCACGCTTACCGGCATGGCACATGATGGATGGATGGTATTACATATATTATGCTCTGAGAAAATAACTAGTCACATTATCTCCTAGCTATGGGGACGGTGCCGGCTTCCTGGCCTAGAGGTTAGCGACTTTTCTCCGTAATCTCATATACTCTCGTAGGTAACGTGACGACGGTGAGAATCAGCAGTGGTTCGAATCGGGTCGGTAACTTACGGGGTATGTGAGCCGGCCGCTCAGAAAGCAATGGCAAACTACTGCGCGTAATCTTGTCAAGAAATCAACAATCAGCTGAAAGTTGCTGATGTTGACAGCGATGTCCTGTAAAGGATATGCAAAACATGTTATGATGACGGTGCGTTTCTTAATATTCAACTCTTTGCTCATGGTATATAATGTCAGACTATCACTGCCTTTTTAAACACACAAACGGTTTTATTTTTATAATGCATTCTAGATTTGTTTTAGTCGAGATTTTAAAAACATCATAATTAACATTATGTACCGCATTGGGACGCAGAGGTGTTTCCAAGGCACCAGGGCCGGGTTATATACTGGCCAAGACCTATTGACGCGTCCTCGTCGAGCGTCCTGGGCAACAGGTCCCTTCGGGGTCCTGGCTAAAGTGAATAGGATCGCCTATTCCTCCGAAGTCGGAGAGTGTCTGCCTGTATGGCGAGGAACCACCAGTCTGCACACCAATAAGCCAGACATGGGACAACGGATACTCACGCAAACCTCAGGTCCTGTATGACATCACACTGATGTTGGATAACAGGATGCCTTCATCCGACATACAGGACCTCGCGTTGGAGCTCAAGCCAACGAACACAAGCAAGCAAGCATGTACCGCATTGTATAAAGGAAACCTTGGTAGCACATTAGTTAGCATGCTTGCTACAGGCACGGTGACCATGTATTTAAAAACCCATTTGGGAGTGGGGCGGAGGAGGTTTTTTTAATTTAAACATGAAGCTATGCTCCGTAGTAGACCGACCTTATAAGGTGGCCAGGAAATAATACTGTGGAGTAAACACGGCTGGTGTGATATTGATCACATCATGTGTCGAGTATTGATTGATCTTTACACATACGGGGATAGCACCACATACACCCCCACGGCATGTAAATGGTTATGTTACTTTTGTATATCATTATACTTAAACTTGTGCATAATTGTTTCGTAAATTATTTTTACACAAACAGATTTTAATGTAAAGCAAGCATTATTATATTTTGACGTTATAATGTAAATAATATACGCTATGCAGATGACACAATATTGATAGAGTATAATGCAACATATCTACAACAATTGTTGGACATTGTAGTAACAGAGAGTGCAAAGAAAGGACTTTCCTTGAATATCAAGAAAACCGTAACAATGGTGATATCAAAGAAACAGGTGACACCCACATGTGACATAGAGATAGAAGGGAAAATTCTTCACCAAGTGGATAGTTTTAAATATCTAGGAACATTAATAACATCAAATGGAAGTTGCACAACAGAGATTAAGAGCAGAATAGGGCAAGGAAAGGCTGCATTTCAGAAAATGAAGAGTATCTTATGCAATAAGTCGCTATCATTGAATGTAAGAAAGAGAGTGCTGAGGTGCTATATAGAACCTGTTTTGCTGTATGGCTGTGAATCTTGGAATATAAATGAACAAATTAGAAGAGATTGGAAGCAACAGAGATGTGGTTCCTTAGACGAATGTTGAGAATTCCTTGCACTGCCAAAGTAACTAACGACGAATGCCTTAAAGAGGCTGGCGAAACTAGAACATTATATACAACTATAAGAAAGAGACAAACATCTTTCTTTGGTCATGTGATGAGAAGAGAGGTGCTGGAGAACATCGTGACAACTGGAAAGATCGAGGGGAAGAGAGGCAGAGGCAGACCACGAGAAATGATGCTGGATGGATTGCGACGGTAGCATGGAGGAATATCAACGGCAGAGTTGATCCAGAAAACCAAAGACAGAGATCTGTGGAGAGTCATGAACGCCTACGCAAGTCGGCACAGCACTTGATGATGAAGTATTAACTATGAAATAAATAAATTACATTGAATTGAAGCATCAAGCTGTGGACATCTGAAATAATAGCAACCATCGCTGTTTTGTGCAATTTGTCTGCACAGTTGTTTAAGTCACAGAGTAAACACACATTTAAATAATCGCAATTTCCTGTTTGCTTATTGTAACCGATGTACGTCTTTGCAGAATTGTTAATGTTTTGTGTTATGAATCATTATTGCAAAAAATATTTCTTTCAAATAAATGTTTAAAACTTAATATATTTCACCAGATTTAGAAGAAATGTGCACACGCAATGTGAATCTGTTTATAATTAACCATTATCTTAGTGATGTGACATGCACATGCACAGATATCTATTCACCACTGAAGTAATGTCAGAAGAAATGCAGGAAGCAGAGTCAGACTAAAAGCCACATTAGCAAAACCAAGTGATTTAGGCAATTTGAAACACTGAAACAGTTGTATTTCTTGGAAATAGTTAGCCACTCTTTCCTTCTCTTAGCGAGATGATGAGCGCAGGCATCGAACCAGTGTTTGGCCACATTCGTAACATTATCAGTGCAGCTCATTATAAACTTCAATAACGTATCTCCCTCACTCTATCTCTCTCACACACACACACACACACACACACATCATGGCCAATCTCTATCTCTCTCTCTCTCTCTCTCTCTCTCTCTCTCTCTCTCTCTCTCTCTCTCTCTCTCTCTCTCTCTCTCTCTCATACACACACACGCGCGTCCATGTACCAAATTTTTTTTCTTTGGTTCGCATATCCTTTACAGGACATCGCTGTTAACATCAGCATATTTTCAGCTGATTGTTGATGCCTTGGTAAAATTACGCTCAGTAGTTTACCATTGCTTTCTGAGCCACCGGCTCACATACCCCGTAAGTTACCGACGTGTAGAGAACCGCCACCGTTTCTTACGCACGTCACGTTACTCCCGAGAGTATACGGGATTACGGAGAAAGTCGTGTAACCCCTAGGCCAGGGAGACTGGCATGTATCAGATATAACCAACTATAACAGGTCTGTGATGTGCTAGGGAAATTATATTGTGTAAGTTTGAATGCACGGTGACATAGGTGGCTAGTCTGTCCATCACTTTTGCAGACGATGAAAGCTGGCACCGAACCCTTGTCTAAATGTGCATAACCCTCTATCACTAACATCCCCCCCACGCAAGCACACACATACACACTCACACACACACACACACACACACACACACACACACACATTTGATTGGCTGTCTGTGAAACCTGGGCTTCACTAACCTACATGTCACACATGGCCGATACATTCATATAAATGCACTCTGTTTTAACCCTATACTTTGCTTTATGTTCATATAAGCAGAGAAAGATGGGATGTGTTTTATTTGATACATTATTTAGTCAGATAATCTAATATCAATTTACACAATGACAACTTGCACTGAACACTGCATGATGAAACACTTTGTTTGTCCCTTACTTGTAATTTCTTCTTGGTGACATTGCTAAATTCTAGAAAGGACATATAACAGTGAACAAGACCCCTGTGTAATTATCAAGCTTGTCCATGGGACACATTTTTCAGTCCCATTCCCATCCCATCCCACGGTCATTTTGCCTGTCCCATCACATGGGATTCCCATGATAATACTTATATGGAAAACAGTTCAACTAAAATTATGAAATTTATGAAAGTTTAGAGTTAGTGTCTACTAAATAGGACTACATGTACAAAGAGACATGTAAAACAACAGAATTTATTAACTTTAATATTCAAGAGTATTTTATTAAAACAAAGTTTAATCTAAATATGACAATTCAGTGTCGTTCTGATACTCACTCTCATTCTGTTTCAGAGTCACTCTACTAATTCAGCACATTATCAATTTCCTAGTGATCGACTGTTTCTAATAATTCAGTTAATCCTGGTAATCCCTGAACCATTTCCACAATTTTCATCTTACATGCAAATCTGATATACACAGAGTTTATAACGAGAGCTGATATAATATATAATATGTTTGCATATCCTTCACAGGACATCGCTGTCAACATCAGCATCTTTCAGTTGATTGTTGATTTCTTGGCAAGATTACGCTCAGTAGTTTGCCATTGCTTTCTGAGCGGCCGGCTCACATACCCCGTAAGTTACCGACGCGATTCGAACCACTGCTGATTCTCAGCGCCGTCACGTTACTTACTAGAGTATACGAGATTACGGAGAAAAGTCGATAACCTCTAGGCCAGGAAGCCGGTAGGAGGAAGTACAAGAGCAAAATTAAATGAGATGTAGTACCATCGATTTCTAGTTGTCAAAAAAAGTTTTGAATTTCTCATGTAGGCTATGTACAGCATTCCTTTAATCTGAACAATATTCGGAATGTGGTTTAAGAATTCTTCATCATCTTCATTAAAGTAATGCGAGTAATTTTTTTTTAGTGAGCATTGAAACGTTGGTATATATGATCGAATGCGCGCATTTATTAATTTATCCGGTGTCCCAGCACGAGATAAAGAATTGATACAAGTATATAAAGAAAAAGGAAGGATACAAGGCTTTAAAAGGTTTTTTTTTTTTTTAAGTTGCTATGACATGGCTACTGTCCCATGTGTCCCATGGGAAATACAAATGTTTGCTGTCCCGTCCCATTCCATCCCATGGGACGTTTCCCATGGGATTCCCATTCCCATGGGAATCCCATGCCCATGGACAAGCCTAGAGGGTTCATGAGTTCTAGAGGGAATGCACTAACACTAATTATGCATTCTCTTATGATATGTTCATTTAAGAGACTGTCGACTAGCCCCAACTCCTGGCTTTTACATGTATTTCTATAAGAGCCCCTTAGAACTGTTTCTGTTGACAGGAGAGGTGAGTAGCAGGCAGGTCATTTGTGCTTTCTAGCCTGTTGCTTGCCGGCTTCGTGGCTTAGAGGTTATGACTTTTCTCCGTAATCTCGTATACTCTCGTGGGTGACGTGATGACGGTGAGAATCAGCAGTGGTTCGAATCGCATCGGTAACTTTCGGGGTATGTGAGCCGGCCGCTCAGAAAGCAATGGCAAACTACTGAGCGTAATCTTGCCAAGAAATCAACAATCAGCTGAAAGATGCTGCTGTAGACAGCGATGTCCTGTAAAGGATATGCCAAAAAAAAAAAAATACCTGTTGCTTTAGGCAGCTGGGACACAGTATCCGTAGTATTTCATTTTCAGAACTCAAGCTGGCTTCCATGCATGTCTGCCATAGTCATGTTGATACAGGTTGATGGCATGGCATGAGACGTATTAAGTGCGATCGACAGAAGGAGACTGTGCGATGTGACCTAGCACGACATAGGTCACAAACACGTGAAATGTAGGCTAGACGTTTTGGGTGAGAACAAAACGTCACTTAAGAGTCAGTTAGAGTTTGACTTCGTTCGGTGTTGGACCTAGTCCTCGTTAACAGAGCATAACTAATATTACGCCGCTCTTTTAGAATTGTAATGCTTCGATATTGTTTTCTATATTTGTGAATTCGTGTATGGAACAAATGATGATGCTCTCGACAGCTTCTAATGTATCATGTTAGTAAACTAGACTGTAAAAAACCTACACTGGTGTTCTGTCCAGCAAGCTATGTTGAGTCAGTCTAAGTTGTTAACGTGCATGGTCTGTAAAGACTCAACGGCCATCAGAAGCTGAGTGAGAGATGTCTACAACGTCAAGAGTAAGCATCTCTAGAGAGATCTACGAAGCGCCACTGAAACAGTATAGTAGTGGCGCGCCAAGTCAGATTATCTTAACGCACACGGCCTATGAAATCTATGTGTTGCTCAACCAGGCCGTGTGTAAACCAACAGGTGCTTCTTACCATCAAGTATCAAAGTTAAAGAATGCCACGGGTGTCGTGAGAAGAGCCGAGTATATCAATAAACTCCCCGGCAATGTCTGTATATGGGAAAGGCTTCAAGGACTGTGAGACTGTCAGGGTCATACTGTGCTATTGATACACACTTAATAGTGCACGTGTTGATCAATTATTATATTAATGTTTGCAAATTAAAATAAAATGAGGTGTAGTTTTAAACAAAAAATGGGTTATGTGAATTTTTTTGTTTTTATTAGACCGCAATTATCATCCAAAAGTAGGTGTTGTATGTTCACTTGGTCACAACATGAAACATGCAGGTATGTAACTATAACTGCTGCAGGGCAAGAGAGAAATGTGATGGTCACAACATGAAACATGCAGGTATGTAACTATAACTGCTGCAGGGCAAGAGAGAAATGTGATGGTCACAACATGAAACATGCAGGTATGTAACTATAACTGCTGCAGAGCAAGAGAGAAATGTGATGGTCACAACATGAAACATGCAGGTATGTAACTATAACTGCTGCAGGGCAAGAGAGAAATGTGATTGTCACAACATGAAACATGCAGGTATGTAACTATAACTGCTGCAGGGCAAGAGAGAAATGTGATGGTCACAACATGAAACATGCAGGTATGTAACTATAACTGCTGCAGGGCAAGAGAGAAATGTGATGGTCACAACATGAAACATGCAGGTATGTAACTATAACTGCTGCAGGGCAAGAGAGAAATGTGGTGCTGTAGGAAAGACTACATCACACATTGAAGGCCAAGGATGTTGAGGAGCAGAATGAAGCTGAACTGAAGAGAGTTGCTGAAAGATAAAATACAGTTGAGTTGCATGATATACACATATAGGTCAGCGTTTGTGAATGGTTAAGAATGCTGATTCTTACATTGTATCTGTCTGTCCGTCTGTCTGTCTCTCTGTCTATGAGGAAGGACGAGAGAAAGGGACGGGAAAGAGCTAAGTGGAAGGACTACCTCCTTCAATTTCTTCCTCACTTTCCTCTCACCTGACCTACAGGGATATGAAACAGACCTGACCTACAGTGATATGAAACAGACCTGACCTACAGGGATATGAAACAGACCTGACCTACAGTGATATGAAACAGACCCGACCTACAGGGATATGAAACAGACCTGACCTACAGTCATATGAAACAGACCTGACCTACAGGGATATGAAACAGACCTGACCTACAGTGATATGAAACAGACCCGACCTACAGTGATATGAAACAGACCCGACCTACAGTGATATGAAACAGACCCGACCTACAGTGATATGAAACAGACCCGACCTACAGTGATATGAAACAGACCCGACCTACAGTGATATGAAACAGACTCGACCTACAGTGATATGAAACAGATAGAAAACACAACGCTGAATACCCTTGGGCCAGAGAAGAGGAGGAGTAATGGGTAGAAAGAGAACACATATCACTGTTCCCACTTCAGAAAGAAAAGATGTATATATCAAGAGAATCGGGATCTTAGGCAGGGAGGTATGTACAAGTGTATAATCCAGGCAGTAGAATGCAGAGTTGAGCTGTACCGGCATCAATGATTGTGCCATAAGAAACATAACCTGAGCAGCAAAGACTGAACAAACAATTAGAGAGCAATAAAATTGAAACGTGTATTGACCAAGTCTCATGCTTCAGGGCCAGTTGGTATCCAGGGCATACCATGTTCTGTTGTTTGTCCATCAAGAATGATGATGACCATTCATTTCATCCAGTGGGGTTGAAAGTATGGACCGTGAGTTCTAAGATGGCTGATAAGGCCTATTTTGGCTCGAAATGTTCTTTGACAATGTGGGCAAAGAATGCTTGACGTTCCTGGAGGAGGATCTCCTGCAGTGATTTTTCTGACAAGCCTTTTCTTCACAGCTCTTACAGTCCTGATTGCTTCACAAGTGACTGAACCCTTATGTAATGATGTACGCCACGAATTACGGTCTTTAGCGACAGTCTCGCATGTGTCAAGATGAATTCCAAAAGCTTTCAGTAAGATTTTCAGAGTGTCTTTAAAGAGTTTTCTTCAGGCCGCCCTGGGAGCGTTTACCACAACGCAGCTTCTTCTTCTTCTTCTTCTTCATCTTCTTCTTCATCTTCTTCTTCTTCTTCTTCTTCTTCTTCTTCTTCTTCTTCTTCTTCTTCTTCTTCTTCTTCTTCTTCTTCTTCTTCTTCTTCTTCTTCTTCTTCTTCTTCTTCTTCTTCAGCGTTCCGAGCCATTGAGGTTCTTTGCTGCAGATACAATCCGTCTCCATTCGTCTCTCTAGTGGACCTTCTCTTGCCAGTCGTTGATTCCAAGTGGTTGTAGGTCTGTATATGTATTATCTCTCCACCGCCTTCTTGGTCTACCTCGGGGTCTACGGTCATTTATTTCCTGAGTGTAAGCGAGTTTTGTTTCCCTATTATCTTCCATTCTTTCTATATGCCCCAGCTATTGTAGTCTATTAGCCTTCACGATACCAGTGATTAGCGGGGACTTAAACAGATCATAAATGTCTTTGTTACTTCTTCTTTTCCACTCTCCACTTTGTGTATCCCTAATGGGTCCAAAGATGATTCTTAAAATTTTGTTCTCAAAGGTTTGTAACAAGGCTTCGTCTCCTTTCGTTGTACTCTAGGTTTCAGAGCCATACAGCACAACTGGTCTGATCAGTGTTTTGTATATTGTGATTTTGGTGTTACGAGATAGCGCCTTTGATTTTAGTAGATGTTGTAGTGCATAGTATATCTTATTTCCAGAGTTGATTCTAGTTTGTATTTCTTCCCTTATGATGTTGGAGCAGTTGAAGATTGTACCCAGGTATTTGTATGTTTCCGTTCTTTAATGGTCATATTATCTATTTGTATGTGGCCAGAGTTTTTAGCCATTCCGTCTCTTGAAATTACCATATATTCTGTCGTATCTTGGTTAATAACCAGCCCCATCTGTTGGGCTTTTTCCTTTAAGTGAGTCAATATTTCCAATGTCTTTTGTTCACTTTGCCCTATAATATCTATATCATCTGCATAACCAAGCAGCTTGGATGTTCCTCCAATATCACATTCCTCCTTTACCTTCCTTACAACTTTCTCTAGAGCCAGATTGAAGAGTAGCGGCGATAGTGCATCACTCTGTTTCAAGCCAGATGTTATTTGGAAGGGGTCTGATTTCCTGCCTTTATATGTTACTATATTATAAGTATCTTCCATGCATAGTCTGGTCATGTTGATTAACTTCCTTGGTATTCCAAATTTCTGCATAGCATTCCATAGACTATTCCTATGGACACTATCATAAGCCTTTTTAAAATCCACAAAAATGTTATGGAGATCTCTTTTATATTCCCAATTTTTCTATTTGTCGTAAGATAAATATCTGATCTATTGTTGATCTGTTTTGTCTAACACCCGCCTGGTAGTCACCTAATATGTCTTCTGAATATGGTTTTAGTCTACTTAGTAATACTGCGGATAGTATCTTATAGCTTGTGGACAGTAGTGATATTCCTCTATAATTTCCTTGTCTCCTTTCTATAAAGATAGGTATCAATAATGACACTTTCCAGTCATGGGGTAATTCTTCTGTCCTCCTGATTTTTATTATTAGTTCGTATAGCTTTAGATGTAATGCATGGCCACCTGCCTTTATAAATTCAGCAGCAATTCCATCAGTCCCAGTTGCCTTATTGTTTTTAAGTCGTGTGATTACATATAGGATTTCTTCAAATGTAGGTTCTTCAATTTGTGGTTCGCATGTTAGAACCTCTTCCTGTGGGAAAATGTTACTTGGAGCTTCACAATTTAGTAATTCAACAAAATATTCTTTCCATGTGTTGCACATTTCCTCATTGGTATTTATCATATTCCCATTTTTATCTTTTAAGCCATATGTGTTTTGTTGGTGCCCTCGTTTCATTGGCTTCAGTCAACGCAGCTTGCAGTAAAAAAATCGTTTAGGGAGCCTGTGATCTGGCATACGAGTTAAGTGACCAACCCAGCGAATCTGATTCTTTATCCGAGTGCGGATGTTGGGCATGGACGCTCTCTCTAGAACTTCAGTGTCTGGGATCTTGTCTTGCCATTTAATCTTCAAGGGCTTCTTATGGCAGACTGTGTGGAAGTGGTTTAATTTCCTAGCATGTCGCTGATAAACAGTCCATGTTGTTTCACAAACATATAGCAATGTGGATAATACAACTTTCAGCTTTGTTTGCAGGCTTATTCCATGTTTGTCCCATACATTCTTGTACAGTCAGGCAAAGGCCGCGCTGGCCCTGGAGATTCTTGCATTCACTTCGTCATCAATAGTGGCAGCTTGTGACACAGTGCTGCCAAGATAGGTGAATTTGTCCACAACACTTAGTCGATGACCGTTCACCTTGATATTCGGCACGGTGTAAGTATTCCCTGGAGCTGGCTGGTACATAACTACACTCTTCTCCAAGTTGATATTGATCCCTAAGTTGGCACAGCAGGCATATGAGAAATCAGCTGAACCATTGTGTTGCATGTCCGCCTCTGAGTTGGCGTATAGAGCGCAATCATCAGCAAACAGCAGTTCTCTCAAGGTGTCGCTGTTAGTTTTGGTTTTGGCTTTCAGCCTTCTGAGATTGATCAACTTCTCATCCATGCGGTAGTTGATGTCTACTCCAATGTCATTGTTCTCGAAGGCATTAGTCAGGATAGCTGAAAACATGAAGCTGAACAGTGTTGGTGCCAGGAAAGACATGATGACGATTGATGATTATTGATTTAGGAGTCGACATCACAGCATTCGGGCCATTCCCATAAGTGCTCCGTCCCCATCCTCAGCAGCCAGCGAAGAGTTCCAACACTAATAGTACCAGTAGCAATCTGATTATAAGTCCGTCTCGCCTTTCCTTTGAGCGTTGAGCGTCGGCCAGATCCCTTCGTCACTCCTCGTTGTCTCATTCTTGCCAGACCATGGTAAAGACATAACATACAGCAGCTAACACAACTGCAACATGACACGAAGTGTCAATAATAATGGGTTATGCCCAACACATATCCAGACACCCACTTCCTCGAGGAAACAAGAACATGAAAACAAAACGATCTCAACAATGACAACAAAAATGAAACTCTTATCAGTCACGCCCCACATCTCAAGTATGAAACATCCAGGAGTGATATGCAAGGTACAACCATGTACACAGCCACACTTCACAACGGGAATCACCAGTGGGTTGGGCCGCACATCTAACCAGATCACTGCAACCAAGGCAAATCCACAGGATGCTACAAGCACCACAACTAGGCATCACATTCTCAATCTTATTGGGACACCACACAACAAAAGGACTTCAACAAAAGTTGCTTCGACAGTCACGATCATAGGCAATGCCATTCCTCAGAGGCGCACACGAATGTTCCAAACAGCTTTCCTGTTAATCGAATCGACTCTGCTGCCCGCCTAAGCATCTCTGGTTGGGATCGTGGAACTGGGGAGGGGGGAAAATCATGACCATACTTAGGAGGGATGTGTGCCCATAAGATGGTGGACGTGGCTGAAAAAGGCTAGTTCGAGCCTTCTCCAGATTGAAAACAGGAGTGTTCACCTCTCTGCTTATATATGATGATTGGGAATATACAACCATGATCAGAATACGAGAACAGCAAGTTCAAGGAGGTGTTGCCAAACAAGAACCCTATGCAGGAAGCTGAAGAAGATTGATACACTAACACAGAACTGATGTCATAAGCCGCTATGTGTTGTAGTTATTGTGCCTTTTTTGAAGCAGAATATAACAAAGTATATTATGTTAAGGCGGCAAGATGCCAGTCATATAGTTAGTCTGTGAGTGAGTGATTGTGGTGGACACTCTTCACATTTTTGTTGGCTTCGAAATTACGCTACCACTTGAACATCACGGTTGCATAAATGTTTTGTTTGGCACAAACTAGGCGATACGTAAGTGGAAACCAATTGGAAGATGCATCAGTCTTTTAGCGACGATGCTGTAATATCACACGAATTAACACTTGCTGTCACGATGGTCGCACATCGATGGAGAGCTAGCCACCTTCTAGGTCAGTGGTTCTCAACCGGTGGGGAATTCCCCTGGGGGGGGGGGGGGGATTTTTGGATTTCCAGGGAGGGGGGAATGAAGATTATTTCAAGATCGCGTTAATACAAGAACCGATTACTTGATCTTGTTTTTCCCTTCATATTTTACGGTTCTGTACGTCTCAACCTTCTAAAATTCATTTTATAAAGTAAATAGACCCACAAATCACGTTTTATGTGGACGTCTAGATTTGTTTTAGTATGTGCTTCCATTATTACGTATACTGTGTGGGCGCGGGAGGGGGGAATTTTTAGGTAGGAAATACGAAAAGGAGGGGGGGGGAGGGTGACGCTCTGAAAATAGGGTGAAGGGGGGCACGGGCCAAATTGATAGGTTTGAAATATGAAAGGGGGGGATGACGTTCTGAAAATATGGTGAAGGGGGGCACGGGCCAAAAAATGTTGAGAACCACTGTTCTAGGTGAAAACAAGAAGGTTAATTGTTTAATGAGAAAGAAAGGATAATTTAAATTTGGAAAGAATATATAAAATGGCTAAATGTTTGTCAGTATGGCCGAATGGATAAGAACGCGTGTTCTTAAACATCCGGTGTGCTGATGCCGAGGTAAGGGGTTCACCCCTACACCGGGTAGTTGGACTAGAATGTTGACCTATCGTCATTGACGTGGGGACGTTAATTACAAGTACCCCTTAAATCAGAATGGCTTCGCCTGATGGCGAGGGACACTGTTAATAGGGAAAGCTAATCCACACGCAAAATTCAGCCCAGCACTACCAGGAGTACTGTGTATGGACTACACTTAAGTTCAAAGCGAGCGAGAACCCCCCCCCCCCCCCCCCCCCCCCCAAAAAAAAAATGCAAATAAAAACAACAACGGTTAAATGAAGACAATTGTACCCACTATATCGAATGCACTTCGATAAATTCGTTCTTACTTGGCCAAAAATGTATGCAACAGTCATGTTCAAGTGGTAGCGTTATTTCGAAGCCAATGAAAATTTGAAGTGTCCACCAAAATCACTCACTCACAGACTATATGACTGGCATCTTGCCGCCTTAACAGAACATAGTTTGATTTATTTGGTTGTTTCGAGATTTGAGATTTAAATATTGAGCACAACCCACTACTTGCAACGCTGATCGTATTGTGGTATGAACCTAAGGCCTGTACACGTCAATCGACGTCCACGTCAGAATATAGTGTCAGCGTGTTGGGGATTACGAAAGATGACATACGACAGGACAAGACATATGTCATAGACAGGACAATAGATATGTCATAGACAGGACAATAGACATGTCATAAGGACATAGACGGGACGACAAGACCCAGCTATAAACAGGACACAGGGATATAGACAGGACTCCGTCCTTGACTGACAGTACGACCTTGCACTGAAGGACCTGAGACAACAAGACCGGATATCTAGTACGGCGAGACAACCGACGCAGCACGACTATCACATAGGGCACTCGGTCAAGCACCACGTGACTATCGGCCCGAGCACCAGAAGGCTCAGACTGGACCTGGACGTTGTAGAGGACAGACGTGTGCGATTGAGCGAGCGAGTGTACTAATTGCCGGTGTGAAAGCTAGCCTTGCTGAGCGAATATAGCAGCGAGTTATTAAGGGCGAAGAATGAAATTGAACTGTATGTATTGTGAACGCACGAATGACTGCTATGGCTGAGTGTCACTTGCCATTGTTGTAGATATAATTACTTGTGATATAATTCCTTGTGATACAAATATTTGCGTAATGATAATATGTATTCACGTAACTCATACTGACGTTTTGCAAGAATAAATAATGTTACACTACATGCGACTGTTTTATATCTCACTGAGTGCATGTAGACATACTCACTGTCACGTTTAGAACGACGAGCTAGTGTTACTTATATTTATAAGACGTTGACATATAGTGTGTTATATTCTGCTTCAAAAAAGGCATACACTTCATAAATTCATTTACACAGAATGGTCGGTCGTCCGACATACGAGAAGCTCATGGCCCTTTACGGCTCAGGCCGGAGGGAGTATTGTGAAGGAGGACTCTGGTGCTCTTGTTCAGACCACAAGTAGCCTGACTATGGAAGTCATGGCAGTAGGCAAAGCAATAACATGGCTCGAGACACAGACATTCACTAGAGCATGTTTCCTTAGCGACTCAATGAGCATGCTCAAGAGGATAGAGATGGAGTGGATCCGAAGAGAGTGGTTTCTGTCTCTGGAGCGGTCTCGGCTGTCAAAGATTAGTTTCATTTTCGTGCCAGGGCATGCGGGGGTACAAGGAAATGAGCGAGCTGACAAGCTCGCAGGTAAGGCTACTGTGGAGGGCGGATGCGCCATGGACCAGGCTGATATTCTGAATGCTCTACGAGAAGTAAGACTTTTGCGAGAACTAAGTGACGACTGTGAATCTACAACCATGGTCAGACTGCGAGAACAGCAAATTAAAAGGAGTGTGGCCAAACAAGAACACTACGCAGGAAGCCAAAGAAGATTGATAAACCAACACAGAACTGGCGTCGTTAGCCGCTACACGCTGCGGAATTTGCTGAGGAGGGGATCCGAGCACTTATGGACTGAATGGTTTGATGTGCAATGAGGATGATCTGTCGACAAACTAACTAACTAACTAATTAACTAACTAACTAACTAACTAACTAACTACACTTCGAACTTCATTTTATCTGCAAACTGTGCTAAAATGGTCATTCATTTGATAAGATCACAGTAAAGGTCCCTGTTATATACCTTATTCGCATTAAGCATATGACGCTAGATGATATTTGTAAAGACCAATCGGAATTCAATGATTACTGGGTCAGTATCACACCGGTCGCCTCTACTTATCAAGATATTTGCTGGCATATATTTAAGGCTGCTGGCTTCGTGGCTTAGAGGTTATGACTTTTCTCCGTAATCTCGTTTGCTCTCGTCGGTAACGTGATGATGGTGAGAATCAGCAGTGGTTCGAATCGCATCGGTAACTTACGGGGTATGTGAGCCGGCCGCTCAGAAAGCAACGGCAAACTACTCAGCGTAATCTTGCCAAGAGATCAACATACAGCTGAAAGATGCTGATGTTGACAGAGAGGTCCTGTAAAGGATATGCTAAAAAAAATATATATATTTAAGGCTAGGAAGCCCAGGTAAATTTTTAATACCCATCCCGAAACGGATTCAAACCTATTGCACCGGGCCAGAAATGTAGCGTCTAACTACCAAGCTATAATGATTACTTCACACGTGGATATTAGACGACTACTGGTGAAGTAAGATCGTGCAAGCACTTGAATAGGTTTCCCCAGGAACTGCAGTACAGCGCAACTGAATGCCAATGGGAATATGTTTTTGTGTATAGTTACTTTATTTCTTATCAGAGTTAAAATGTACAAATTATGAGGCTGGGACTGTCATTTGACGTGCAGTTAAAAGACTCCTTAACTCTTACCTGTACTTACTTTCGTATCTCCCGAAAGTGTTTATGTGGATATCAAACTGAAGCAGATCACTGTCACTGCGTGATCTTTGTAATTGTATGATTATGTCTCTTTTAAACTTTTTTTTTTTCTTTCATGTAAATGTAACAATATCAGCCGCCAATACTCCTAGCAATTTTCTTTCAATTAAACTACACACTTTTCAGCGAAAATATAGTATATGGAAAACAATCTTAAATTTCTGTATAGATGAAATATAAGAAATAGCAAACAGAAATGAAACATGTTAGCTACATAACAGAGTTATGGGCCATGACAGTTCACAAGCAAACTTAATGATGGAGATGCAAGCCAAACCATGAATGTATACATTTATATAGATCACCAACATGGGGAATAGGCATTTAGACGGTTAAGACCTCTGGTGTGTTTATGCTTGTGACTACGGTTTGCATACGCATTTTCTTCATATTTGACTGGTAGTGCATGGTTTCATCGCCTTGCTACTGAGCTGAGTTCGTGGAGCGACACTGTGAGCTATGAATTACGTGTGGAATGTTTTACATATGTCCGCCGGAGTTTATAGCGTGAACTGCATGTTCGGAATGATGGCGGCCGACCTTTCACTGAACTAACTAGGTTGCATTTTGCAGTAATGTGGCTGCTGGTTTTCGAAAGACGGTCGCTTCCATCGACGATGAACTGTGCGGGCTGTTGGTTTGTCGAGACTCATGTCAGATCCACTATTCTCAAGGGGCAGTGGGACTACCCTTTGACCTGAAGTTGGAACCGAGACTAATGACTAATGGCTAATCGATTAGAACCTTTTATTAAAAGGTACGATTATACTTTTCTACTACAGTCAATTGGTAAGGTAGGCCCAAAGTTGATTAAGACAACATGGTCTAAAGTAGTGAATCCTAATAAATATTATTTTAAATTATTTGAAGAATTGTTTTTTTTTTTTTTCATATTTCTTTGACTAACATTACTTTATATAATGCATATTTCACCAACACTATTTGATGTAATGTTTCTTTCAACAATAAACAATTATTCAACCTTTTTTTCTTCATTACATCAGTATAACTTGATTTGTTAGATTTTGCTAACATTATTTGATTTGACGTTCTTTGATGATTGGTTTGTACCATGTCGTCTTAACAGACGGCATTTTGTAAATAATTTAAAAAAATATAAAATAGATTTTTACCTCTCCATGTCAAGAAGCCTGGGCTTAATTTGGAGTCCATGTGTTGCCCATGCAGCATGACCTATCTCCTGGCCTGACTAGTTTAATCCAGAGGAAAAGTAACACCAATACAAGCTGCAGAATCTACCGGCTCAGTAAAGCATTGCTCTAACTGTCTGCCTGTTAGAGCTTCGATCCCAGTTCATTTACCAACCCGGGTCTAGGGCCGGTTATGCCCTGTCATGACATTTAGTGTTTAAGTTGCATATCCTTGCATTAGGGTAAAGCATGTACCCTCCGATTTGCGCTTCTCAGCCCGAAGCCGTTGGCACAATGTCAGGTGCGAGTTGTTTGAGCGCAGCCCAACATTCGGAAGTAACACTGTTACTAACAGAAGGCATGTAGTACCGTTTACTGTTATATGTTAACTCTGTCACATCTGAATAACACCCGCCTTTAATGGGTATTACTTTAATTTTTCTTTCATCACCATTATAATTTATATTTGTGGCCGATAGCTTAAAGCGGCAATATTGGTATTGCTTTATTTAATGTTTCGTTCATCACCATTACATTTGTAGCAAACAGCTTACATTAACAATCTCATCATGTGATCTCAGGAAGCTTGTCATTTTGTGCTCGAGATTTCTCAAGGGAAGTTAGGTTTCTTGTTTCTTTTCGATTGTTAAATTTCTCGGGACAATGAAATTTTCTGGTTGTTTCGGGATTTGAAATTTAAATATTGAGCACAACCCACTACTGACACTGACACTAATCTTTGCCAGTAGTGGGTTGTGCTCAATATTTAAATTTCAAATCCCGAAACAACCAAATAATCAATTTGATTATTGCTCACTGGATTTTAGGAGGCCTGGTGTTCCTTGCCAGTGAGAAGTCATGATCGTTCGGGTCCACATCGATTGACGGACATCAGTTGCGGCGATTGGGCAATCTTGAGCATAGCCTACGATGGGTAAGGTTGTAATATTCTGTTATGATAATTTGGCGTGTCCAGTGTGTGCCGCGTGGTTACACACCCGCTTCACACGCCAATGATCCTGGGCTTGTTTCCGGATCCGGTCAGGGATATGCACTACAGACGAGCTCAAACGAGAGCGAAACTCGAGTATAGTGCTTCCATATTGACGTGGATAGGCCTTAGGTTCATACCAGAATACGATCGGCGCCGCCAGTAGTGGGTTGTGCACAATATTTAAATGAAATATTCGTTGTCTCTATTTTAGGATTTTTACAAAGCGTTGCATTCGTTGAGTGAAAGAAGTTTGAGATTTATTTTTTGTAATACTTTACTAATCCAAGAAAACTTTCAATTTTCTTTTTATGTTTCTTTCACTTTTTGGGTTGATTAAAGTTAAGAATCGCGGAAACAATTATGTAATCACAATTAATGAACCCGCTAGAAATTATTTGACCTAAAAATCAGCTTCAAAGAAACCTTTCTCTGCTTTACTTGGTTTGTTCCACGGGGACATCATTTATGTTATGATGACATATGTAGCCCAGAGTCGTCAGGTAGTTCTCGACAGTGTCACTAACTAGGCATATGTCGTCAGATGGGATCTCGTAAGAGAAGTATTATCATTCTTTACGTACATTCAGAAGGATGAATGTTATATAAAATGACTCGTATAGGTCAGATTTGGTTTCCGTAATGGTGTTCGTAAATTTGCTCTAATTCCAAATTATTTATATTGTTTAAATTGCCCACATCTCAAACGCAGTTTAAATAATTTATTCATACATTTCAAAAAGTAGCCGGGTGTTTCGAACTGTTAGTCATAGATACTTGCCAGTACATCTTTGTCTTGCAGAGTTTCAAAAATATTCTGCCGTGTGAGTTGTTTGAAAAATGTCGTTAGTGTTAGGCTTTATTTCTTGTATGCATATTAACTTCGAAACGTTTTTGTACAGTGGCTGAAATTAACTGAGTCCATCGATCAGATGGTATAAACTTGAGCAAGCCTATGCGAGAAAGTAAATATGTAGAAACACCATGTTTGGGCTATCATAGGATGTGGTATGTTAAAGTGGCAACGTTCTTAGCCTATTATTGTGTATTAAAGACTGGACCTAAGTAGTAATATGTGCTGTGATATAAATTGCAATCTGTTATAAAGATTGGAATAGAATGTATACACCTGAAGCTGTTATGCAATGTGTGTTTTTTCTTTTTCTTTGATGATATCCCGCTTGCAGTCAGTTTTTGCTTAAGGCAAAGTTGGTCATGCAGATTAATGTCCGTCTGTAACATTTCTTCATTATTAACTTGCTGCCAAGTAACCGCTTAGGCATGCCATGTTTTACATTACACGACTGGTTGTCATCCTTGTTAATCAAATTTGGGGAGTCACATCTTGCTCTCTGTTTCTGCCACTGATAACTTTCAGACACAAAACAAAGTGTCTATTTTCAATCCAATTGCAAACAAACGAACTGTCTATTCGCAATTAAAGGCTAGTCACGTTTCATACGTGACGTCATCGGGTCATGTGTTTTACTATATTACAAATTTTTGTTGACCTTTCATCGTGTCCTCAGTAGCGTAGCGGAGGAGTTCTCCTCTAACGCAGGAGACCGTGACACGATTCCCCGCTAGCAATTTATTTTTTTCATTTTCTTTTTTCATTTTCCAGAAATTTATTTAGGTGAAAGTGACAAGATAACTATATAAAAAGACAGAAATTATTAAATTAATAATTATTAAGTAAGCCATTAGGGTCTTTTATTAGGTTAGTGTCGTAAGTTATCCCTTCTTACTTTAGTGTCGTCCTTGGAGTGAGGGGAATCAACACCACATTTTTATTAACCAAATATTATTGTCCTAGAGAAACCCCCAGACTCTGTCCACAAAACTCCGTCGGTCTGTCGACACCTCTTTCTTACTCTCACTCACCCCTAGATCATGCCCCCTCTCACTCTTCCCCAACACAACATACTCAACAACTCTAGCTCTAACAAATAAATACAAAATAATTTATTAAGCCAAGAGTATGTGTGTGAGAAGTGTGTGTGTGTACTGTGTAGAATGTGTGTCGAATATTCTAGTGTGTGCAAACTGAGACCAAGTAGCTGAAGAGCCCAGCCCGATCATCCCGGAAAGGATCATACCACATCTTCATTCAGTCCACATTACTCTCACCAAGGAATGTGTCCCTCCTGATAGATGTAGACTTCCACCGGTGGCTGTTTGATCACTCAAATACCTAGTCACAGTCTGACTTTGATCCTGCCTGGATCACACACCGTTATTATATGTCCCTATTGTTCTGCGACTCATAACATCCTTGTCTAGTGAGGACACGAAAATGCTGTTCCTTGAACTAAATGTAATTCCTGTCTAAAGTGTCTATTGTTCACAAGATCACTGTTTTAAAAACTTCATAATCAGTTTATACTGTTCTATTCCCATGTGATGTGGAAAAACTGTACCTATTAGTCTTTTCACTTGTCGTGTGAAAACATCATACCCACTGGACTTTTCCCATGTGGTGTTAAAAAAACACGATTCTCTTGTTCTATTCACCTGTGATGTTTGAATCATTAATTTCACGATTGGTCCTTCTCCAAATTGATGCGGAGGAAACAATCTCTAGTATTCTGCTAACGTGTGACGTTTAATAAATACTCTCACGATTGTTCCTTTAAACCCCTTTCATCATGGGCCCAGTGCAAAAGTTGCTGACTAACTGCCTGCACTAAGGTCTCCATTCTCAGTGACTTGAGTGACCTAAGGGAACCTGTAAAAGAGAGAACAATACACTTGGTGAGAGCACCTGTCCCTAACCTCCATTGGATAGGGGTAGGCTGACATCCTCACTCAGATACATGACAGTGAACCAACTCTGTCATGGGCAGAGGAGCTCTTCACTCCGGTCTGCGGTGGGTTAAGACCAGGACAGAGCAAAATGTAAAGTGTAGACCCCCAGCAGACCTCACTGGAAGATCCCACCATTGGACATTCTCCCCATCCCCAATCTCCCCAAATATCATCCCATTTCACTATTCCCCATCAGCGGAGCCACCTGCCTTCTTACACTAGTTAATCTTAACAATGTGACTGCCTATTGTCGCTGATATTCCTTGACTACCTAACCACAATGTAACAACACTATGTTATAGTTCTAAACTACATTTCTAAGCTATTCCACATTAATTATAGCTAGATGCAATCTATCAAATACCCTATGCCGTTCTGACTCAATCTTTGAATCAAATACACAATTTGCCATAAAAGACACATGTTAAGCAAAACCGAACACATGCGATTCTATTCAACACGGATCAAGCCAGCTATCACTTCTGCCTCCTTCAACTGTCGAAGCTACACTGGCCGTAAACAAATCATGTTTTTGTCACGAGCCTGGAGTTATACCAGTGACGTTTCTTTGATGTCAAAACATCAGATGGTTCCAGGGGCACTAACCAGTTCAGCAGGGTTCTTATCCCCCCTGGATTAATCAATGCCAGAGTTGACTTCTCCTGTTTCAACACCCCAAACAAAACACAACCGATGGTTTCAGGGGCACTAACCATTTCAGCAAAGTTATCTCCCGTGTTCTCAATCAAAGCAAGATTTGTCTCTTCCTGTCCCGACAATCAACACAGCCAGCGTCGGTAAAATAACCTTGACATATTTTCTGTCTATCCAAGAATTCTCAATGTCAGCAGTGCCGTTTGATCTACCTGCCACTTGTGTAAACAACCACAGCTGTTACTCTGACTGTCCTTGGTATTTTTGACATCTGATTGTACTTGGAGTGAATTCACGACAGTTAGGAACCTATGACAGGTCTAGCAAACCAGTAGGAAACTGAAGTTAGTTATTCGAAGTTCCAACTTCACGGCAACGGGTCGTCCCCATTATGCTCCATTCCTGTGCCAGTGAATATCACACAAAATGCTCCCCACTGTGCAATGTGAAAAATGGAACAGACAGGAGTCTCGGCAATCCAACAGCCCGCAAAGGTACACTGTGCATAATGCCGCCGCCAGAATGCCAAAACAAAATTCATCCACGAATACCACAGTTCATCGTCGATGGGCTCGGCAGTCACCAGAAAGACCTCATTGACCCGGGTTTTCTCACATGGCTCGGTCTCTTACCGCAGGGCGACCCGCCGAAAGTGTCGCACAAAGCACGAACTCCGCAGCTTCAGCGCCGAATCTCAGGAGTCTCCTGAAAAATGCACTCGTGAACCGAAACGACAATTCAGTCAATTCAGCAACAGCTAGTAGCCACTGTTCCGAACATGCAGGTAACTGCACTGGACAGATGTAAAAGCATTCCACGCGAATCTCACAGCTCACAGTGTCCTCCACGCACACACTCAGTAGCAGGGCGACGGTACCATGTACTACCAGTCCAACATGAGGAAAATGCGATTGCAAACCGTAGCTGCAAGCATAAACACGCCACAGGCTTTAACGGTTCAACGTCTAACGCCATGCTGGTGACCGGAAGTGAGGAATCTGGAAAACTGGAGGAAAGGCGCTAATCACGGGCGCTGGAGCTTCAATTAACCTTCTCCACGACGCCTAACGGCATAAGTGGAAGGCAACATCAACACCAACTTCTGGAATAAATTCCGTGGTTGATTGTGATGTCCAGTAAAAGACATCCAACTAACTGTACCTTCTGAAACAAACATGAATAGTCGCTGGGTCTGTAGTGAAGGGGTTATGAATGCATTTCGTAATCCTTCACACCGCGTTCGAAACCTAGCTGCGCGCGATTTGGAAGCAGACCGTCTTGCGTTGGTTTTCATACAAAGACATGAGTGCCGGTGGTTCAGAAAGAAATGGCAAACTACTGAACGTAAACATGCCCAGGAATTTTTAAAAAAAAACACATTCTGTTGATTTGCCAAACCAAGCCATACATCACAGTCAGGATTAATTCACGGAAATATCAAATATATCATGAGAGGTTTATTGGATATCTGAAATTGTTATTGTTGTTTGTTTGTTCGCTTTGAACTCAAGCGTAGCCAATATACGTGCTACTACTAATAGCTGCCACTACTGGAGAGTGCACTGGACTGATATTTGCATGTGAATTATTTTTCCTATTACCATTGTCCCTCACCATCAGGTTAACCCACTCAGACTTCAAGCAGGGGCAGACTTGGGCATTCCCCGCACATGGCTGCTTAATTGTATAAGCTTCTACATTGGTTTGTTACATGTGTACTCACTCCATATTGTTTAAGGATCTCCCACAGCTTGTTTGTATCTACTCTTGGTTGCGAATAGAGACTTCGTTTATTCACAAATTGGTTGCGAATAAACTCTTCCAACACAAAATGTTGCCCTTGTTTGTGCTGTATAATGTTAGTGTCCTGGATCTTACAAGGATTCTATTGCTGTTAATTATTAATCTTGTGCATTATTGAAAGTTATAATTCACTTTAAAAATTACAGAACTGCAACGCTATTATTTTATGGTTTCTTGAAAAACATTTTTATTAGTTTTGGTGTTCATGTACTCACATAACATGGAATGTCAATGACTACAAAGGCATAATGTAAAATGTACAGTTGTAAGCATATACTGTAACACTCTAAAGCGACATCTCTACTCACGTCAAGGTCATTATATTCCTTCAGAAGAAGAACCAGGCCCCAATCCCTAGCTGTTGGTTTCCAAATGATCCCATGCCAGTTAGCTGCCTTGACATATTATAGTTTGTGGACTCGCACATTTATATGATTTCAGTTCAGGTATACACCTCCAACCAACACTTGATTTAAGTAAATTCTCATATTCGCCACTATTATCTCAGTGGTGTACATCATAATACACATGCCTCTGCTTTTAATACAATGAAATCAGTATTAACATCTAGAGAGATTAACAACGCATTACAAATGAGAATTGTTAAATGTGTATATTCAACACTACTATATGGCACGGAACTCAGGACAATGAACAAGCAATTAGAAAGTCGAATAGAGGCTCTGGAGATGAGGATATTCAGAAGAATATGTCGTATTTCACAGAAACAAAACCATTCGAATTCAGAGGTTCTAGAAAAACTGGGATTGAAAAGAGAGCTGATGAAAAACATAATGCAAAGAATAAAGTGGCAAAAGAAATATTTTAGGCACGCTAAAATACATAACACTCTTATAAATAACCATACAGGAGGGTAAGGTTGAAGGCAAGCGAGCAAACAGCTGACAACGATACAAGTGGGAAGATAACATAAAGAGATGAACGAACATCAATCTGACAGAATGTATGGTCAGGGCGAGAGACAGACAGTGTCGACGATCCATTGTAGCCAACCTTCATTGCGAAGACGGCATCTGATTGATTATTTGAATAAATATGTTTTTGACATGCCTGGATCAGCAACAGATCCATCATAGAATATATATATCCTCCTTAAATTACCACGTAATAGGTGGCTGAACGCCCGTTGATGGGATGAAATAGAGATGGACAGTTTACACAGCTCGTATAATCAAGTGTGCAAAAGAAACAAATTCATTACATAGGCTCTCAAGTATTTATTTCTTTTAAATTATGAACGGGAAAGACAGACAGAAGGAGACACAGAGAGACACCAGGATAAAAATCAGAAAGAGATAGTTATCATTACTGGCCACATTATGAGAAGAAAACAACTGGAGCATGTTATGACAGTTAGAAGTAGTTATGGAAATAGTGGTGGAGGAAGACACCCAGAAACGATTCTTGACAGGCTTTTTCTACATTAACAAGTCAGCAGATGGATTGATTTGTTTTGTTGGAGATCATGCTATCTGAGGAGCATGAGCATGCATGTCAGCCAGCAAGACACTTGATGATGATGAAAATATATTATCTATCCTTTATAATGTTCCTCTCTCTCTCTCTCTCTCTCTCTCTCTCTCTCTCTCTCTCTCTTTCTCTCTCTCTCTCTCTCTCTCTCTCTCTCTCTCTCTCTCTCTCTCTCTCTCTCTCTCTCTCTCTCTCTCTCTCTCTCCAATTTCATTAACTCTCTCTTATCGTTTTTAGAAAAATTGTAAATGCATGCCAATGCTGAACATATTTTATCCTTATTGTTTACTCTCTGCTTCTGTCACTCTCTGCTACTCTATGTTTTCTTCTCTCTCTCTCTCTCTCTCTCTCTCTCTCTCTCTCTCTCTCTCTCTCTCTCTCTCTGAGAGAGTGTTGTGTGGGAGGGGAGATGGGTGTGCGAATAATATTTGCTTAGAAACATAAACACACATTCACACTCATATATTATATATTTATAATGGATCCTCTTGAAATATCACAACTTTATTTAACTTAAAGTACATTTTAGAGACCACTGACAGTATTTTCATACTCCACCTCTTCATCATGTACATTTGGTAATATTTATTTTGCATAATAAACAGACTTTTCTGGCATGTCAGACCGGAAGTCAATTATTTCCTCGTAGTGTGGGATATCTGAGGCTTGTGCTTCTGGTAACTCTTCTACAGCATGACGTGTTCCTAATTTGATAATAAAGCATACACATGTAATGGTAATTTATGCTTAAGGATAATAATGAATATGCGTGCACGCGCACACTCTCACACATACACACACGCCTTAGACCATATATTCCGCTCCATCCACGAAAAACTTTCTCAGAAATGCATGAATATGTTTCTTATTAAGATACGATCTCCACGTTTTTCATCTATCATATGTGTATAATTCGAAGCTTTAATAATTATGACATTTTAAAAGCTGAATCCACTTTAAAATTAATCATTTGATTTGGTTTTCGTAGTGTTTGTTTTAAAACGCCATCAGTTTGCTATATATTCAGCTTACATTCTATCCATTCACTCTCTCCTCTGACTCTCTCCTCTCTCTCTCTCTCTCTCTCTCTCTCTCTCTCTCTCTGCATCTCCATTCACCTACTATGACTGTATCTGTGTTTTGTTTGTATCTCTTGCTATCCTCTATCATCTGCTGACTCGCTAAGATAGTCTAGAAAGTTCTCAGGCACAAAATGGTGGCCCTTTTGAGACTCAGAGCCCAGCACTGCACTGATTATGCATTATATTTGTGTATGTTAAGTGCCAAGTCGCAACAGAGCCCCATGACGCTAAAAACAGAAGGAGCAGAACTCTCGATCGGAAACTCGGAGATAACTAAGAGACTAGCGCATCACGTCAGTTTTGTTGATCAATAGTTACGGCAGTCAGATCATGGATTCCATCAAGGAAACAGCACGTTGAAATTGTCTCTAACTTGGAAAAGATACTGACGGGGAGGACACCATTATCATGGCCAATACAGATTGCAGTGGACAACGTAAAGAGTTGGAAAGCCCGAAATAATAGACAGAAGGCAACATATCCACACGAGACTGGTGATCTCACAGCAAGGTCAAACCTATTCCTGATAAAGAATGACAGAAGAATGGTGGCATGAATCAGCAGAGGTCTAGTGTTTTCAATGATCTGTTACTCATATCTCACCATCAGAGACACGGTGTATGTATGTTATTGATTTTCAAGGATTGTTTGAAAATTACACGGGAATAATATGATTCGCCGATCTTCAGTCTTTTTGATTACCGTTGAGTTTTCCTGCTTTGTGATTTGTTGAAAGTGTGTCACAACCTGGACACCTTACCTGTTAATGATTTATATTGAATTCTGTTGAGACACATTTCAGCAACATGGGGACTCATCGTATAGAAGTACAGGAAATTGAATGTTGACAGCACCTTTTTGATGGATACGTTACTGCGTCAGATATACACGAAGCAAGTCAGCTCTACCATTATTAAGTTGGATAAATCACCAGCTAATAGATTACACTATTAATTTGGATTTGTCACGAGCTAGTAGAGCCATAGCTGCCATCATATAACAAAGGTAGACAAGTAATATACAATATTTTATTCGTTACTGCGTCAGGTTGAGAAGCCGTCAACTATAATTACCTATTACCAACCACTGGACAACAAGGACGTGTTATAGGGTACTACTACAATTACTTCGGAGCACCATACCCGTGGAGGTTATCATCGAAGGAAGTTTAATCGGGAATACACAGGAGGTTATCAGATATCAAGGATTGTTTACGCAGGACACGTATTCATATATCTACAAAACAACGCTATTCGTATTATCAACCTACGGCATTACAGCAGTTTGGATACATCGTCACCAACACCAACACCGGAACTACAACATTATGTAGTATTTTATCACAAACAGAATCAGGCCAGTATGAATTGCTTGTGTTGATTGAATATTCTGTTGGGTGTTATCAAAATTGAAATTGATATTCATTATTGATATGGCCGAATTACTTTTATCGTAGTTCGTGGGCGGGGGTTGAAGTCCAGTATAGTTTATTCGTTTGTTCCAATCAGTGTTCTATGTTCTTTTCAAATACAGAGATGTTTGTCGGCGTCACATATTGTATCTTCTCCCGTAACGTGATAGTATGTTCTACAATAGATTGTGTCGGATCTATAGTCTTCTTAACGGGTAAAGCAATAATTTTTATAGCTGAAATCTCTTGCATTGCTTTTGAAATCATAGTTATAGCATTGTTGATTTTCTTGACGTTGGATTTAAGTTTAAGCTGTTGACACTTTGATTTGCTGTTTTTCAGTCAAGTTTGTAGAGTTTGTAGCACACACAAATATACGGTTTATTGTATTAGCTATATAATTTACAAGATTGTCTTGAACATGTCTACATTTCAAGAATTTATGGACATAGATGAAAGGTCCGGATTAACAGACCATGACTTCAGGAATTGGGCAAAGCTTGAATTTAAGGAATTCCAGACTCTACAACGTGAGGAGAGGGCTGCAGCCAAAGCAGTAGAAAAGGAACAAAGACAAGAAATAGTGTTAATGAAAGAAAGAGACATGGCAATGGAGAAAGAAAGACTATTAGCGAGAGATAAGGAAATGGAATTGGAAAGAGAGAAACTTACTTTTGAGAGGGAAGCAAAGAAAGAGAACTTTCGTTTCAGAAAGAGAAGCTAGCTGCAGAGGTATTAATGAAGGACAAAGAGAGTGAAGGAAATTGAAAGTTGGAGATGGAAAAAGAAGCAAAGATTGCACAGACGAAATTGCAATCGAAAACAGAAGATCCCATAAAAAATATCAAGGAGTAATTAGAAACTTCACACAAGGCGATTCAATTAGTGCATGGGTGGCTAACTTTGAGCTATTCGTAAAGTTCTACAAAATTCCAGAATAGATAAGGCCCATCTTATTTCACCGTCATCTTAGATTGGAGCCTTTAAAGGTAGTCGAGTTTATTCCGGAGAATTTACGGACCAACTACACATATGTTCGCGATCGTGTTTTGAGTCACTTTTCGCTTGATGAACAGGGTTTGAGAACAAAGTTCAAGACCCTTACTATAACAGAGTTAGTAATAGGAAGAAGGGGCAGTGAGGTGTGCATAGTCAATAATGAAATAGTGCACGAGCAAGCACCATAGTAGGGGGGTAGCTAAGAACTGCTATGTAACTAGGGGGGTTGTCCTATGACGAGGATCATAGAAACAAGGGGAGTTGTGAACGACCCACCAACTAAGAAGGACGTGTGATTCGCTGGGCAACATCAGGACTTGAAGAGTGGGTTGTTTTGACGTACGTTTATTCCTGAATTAATGTGAACATGATTAAAGTAGCTTAATAGAAAGAACGGCCTTGGATTAATGTGTATTGCTTGTTCATAATTCGCCGTGACCTGCACTGTTAAAGGAGGCGAAATGGTGCCTAAGACCTAAGGATTCACAAATAGTTGTCGCGGAGTTGGTTACACGAACAGAAATTCCCAAGGGCACGTTTTGAAATCATCATTGAACGGCTGAGAAAAAGATGGTGGCTCCTAAGACCCCTGCGAGAACCATGGCGTAAATTGCAAAACAGCCGCTGCCTCACATCACCGTTTTCAAAGGGCTACAAGAGCCGCTGTCCTGCATTGCTATTTTCAAAGGGCTTACAACAGCCGCTGCCTGACATCATCGTTTTCAAAGGGCTACAAGAGCCGCTGTCCTGCATTATCAATTTCAAGGGGCCTACCATGGCCGTTGCCTGAACTTTACTGGCTTCAAGGGGATTACCATAGCCGTTGCCTGGAATTATCGCTTCCAAAGGGCTTACCATAGCCTGAATTTTGCCGTTTTCAAGAGGCTTGTCCAAGCCGCCACCTGCATTGTCGTTTGTCTCAACGGGCTACCAAAAGCCGCTGCCTTACATCGCTGTTTCAGGGAGCTGACCAAGGCTGCTCTCTGATCGTTGTCTGATCGTGATGAAGCCTACTGTCGGGAAAAGCGGTTCTCTGATCGCTGTCTGATCGTGGTGAAGCCTACTGTCGGGAAAAGCTGCTCTCTGATCGTTGTCTGATCGTGATGAAGCCTACTGTCGGGAAAAGCTGCTTTCTGATCGTTGTCTGATCGTGGTGAAGCCTACTGTCGAGAAGTGCTGCTCTTTGATCGAAAAATAAAAACTGGAACACCTACGCGGTGCTGAACTTCATAAGCTCCCGTTCCCGCCTATCTGTCTGTCTGTCTGTCTATCTATCTGACCCGGCGTGGCTTCGCCCAGCTCCTGGCGGGGAGCGTCTCATTAAATTCACACAGTAACTTAAAAGAATGTCCTTCCACACACCATCCATTATTTTTAATGAAAATTGTTTTTAATCACCTACATGACTGTAGATAACTTCTTTAAGCATAAAAAGATGAGTTACAATGTTATGCATTATGCATTATTTTTATGAAAACATTGAAAATGCCGTAAAGATTATATCATTATTTATTATAACTCATATGCCTGTAAATAACTATAGACAAAGAGTTTATAAGCCTTTGAAAACGATGCAACAATATGACTATAAAGTATACAGAAATGTTATTAAAAGTTATGCCCCTTGAAATAACTTTTCTAGAGTTAAGTCCCCTTGCTATATAGAAATTATAATGAAAATTGAAATATTAAATTTTAGTAAGAAAGTAGCCGATTTTACACTAAAAAACTATGACAGAAAATTTCACAGGAATGAAAAGAAAACGTGTAGAAAATTTCATCTCAATCGGATATACCGTTCGCGAACGCATAAAGAACGGACGGATATATATAGATAATATAATCGCATGCACACTACTGTAGAGTGAGTGAGAGAGTTAGTGAGTGTGAGTGAGTAAGGGAGTGTGAGTGTGTGTGTGTGTGTGTCTGTGTGTGCGTGTGTGTATGTATGTATGTATGTATGTATGTATGTATGTATGTATGTGTGTGTGTGTGTGTGTATGTATGTATGTATTATGATGTGTGTGTGTGTGTGTTTGTGTGTGTAAGAAGAGAGAGAGAGAGAGAGAGAGAGAGAGAGAGAGAGAGAGAGAGAGAGAGAGAGAGAGAGAGAGAGAGAGAGAGAGAGAGAGAGAGAGAGAGTTCAATTGCATCACTAATTTTTAAGTTACAAAATGTATATGTACAATTTTTCTCCATTTTCTTTACAATTTTGTGACAATGATCACGACAATCGTCACTGTATGTGTGTGTAAAGTGTGGGAGTTTTATCATAATAGTAGGTTGGAGGATGGGTGGGGGGTGTGTGTGTGGGTGAATTCGTGATGTGTGTAGTTGGGCTCAAGATGTGTGGGTGGGCGGGGTAGGATTGTGTGGGTGGGAGGGGGATTGGTGTATGGGTAGGTCCGGGATGTATGGGATGCCGGGGAGACCTGTGTGTGGGTGGGGGTGTGTGTTTGGCTAGGTGGTTGTGTGTCAGTGGGTGGATTAGGATATGTGGGTGGATGATTTTTGGTGGGTTATGGGATGGGTTGGAGATGTATGTGTGGGTGGGGAGATGTGGGTGTGGGGATATGTGGTGTGTGGGAGATGTGTGCAGGTGTAGGATGGTTGTGGGTTTGGGGATTCGTGTGTGGGTGAGGGATGTATATGGGTGTGGGATGTTTGGGTGGATTGGTTGGAAGTGTGTATGTGGGTGTGTGGGTGAGAGATGTGTGGGTGAATGTGTGTGGGAGTGTGGGGGATTGTGTGGGTTGGGGGAGGGGTGTGTGATGGGTGTGGGTGTGGGTGATGGATTTGGGGATATGGGTGTGGGTGGGGGGGGTATGTCTGCCTGGTTTGGGGTGTGTGTGGCAGGATGGAGGTTCTTTGTGTGGGTAGTGAGGGTGATTGTAGTTGGGGGATGTGTGGATGGGTAGGAGATGTGTGGGGAGATGTGTGTCTGGGTGAGGGATGTGTCTTTAGGATGTGTGTGGGTGTGGTGTTGTGTGGGAGTGGAGCTGGGTGTGAATAAAGGATGTGTGTGTGGGTGGGTGGGGGTCTGGTTAGGTTACAGGTGGGTGAAGGATATGTGTGAGACTGGGGGATGTGTCTTTAGATGGGTGGTTGGGGTGTGTGTGTGTGTGGATGAGTAGATATGAGATGTATGTGTTGATGAGTGGGTGAGGGATGTGTGGGTGTTAGTGGTTGAGCGATAAGTACGTGTGTCTAGGGATGTATGAGGTGATGAATGTATGGGTTGGGGATGTGTGTGTGTGTGGGTTGTGTGTGCGTGGATGGGAGGTGTGTGATTGTGAATGGTGGATGTGTTGGTGGGTAGGGATATGTGTGAGGGATGTGTGTATGGGTGGGGAGATTGTGTGTGGGTGGGGATGTGTGTATATGGGTAGGGGTGTGTGGTTAAGGGATGTGTGCCTGGGGGATGGGTGCGTGGAGGATGTGTGGTAGTGTAGAGGATGTGTGGGTGGGTAATTGTATATGAGTAAGGATGTGTGGTTAAGGGATATTTGGTTGTGGGATGGGTGGGTAGAGGATGTATGGGTGGATAGAGGATATGTGGGTGGGTGAGTGTGTGTATGTTAGGAGATGGTGGTGGATGTTTGTAGGGGTGGGCTCGGGATCTGTGAGTGGGCTGGGGGAGATGGGAGATTATGTGGGTGTGTGAGGAATTTGTGTGTGGGTAAGTGCGGGATATGTGAGTTGGCGGGGAGATGTGTGTGTGGGGGGGGGATATGTGGCTGAGGAATGTGTGTTTTGCTGGGTGGTTGGAGGTGTGTGGGTGGAGGAGGATATGTGGGTGAGTGATTGTTGGTGGGTAATGGGACGGGTAGAGGATATGTGAGTGGGTGGGGAGATGTTTGAAGGTGGTGGGATGTGTGTGGTTGGGGGATGTGTGGGTTGGGGAATGCATGTGTGCTTGGGGTGTGGGTGGATGGGATGTGTGGTTGGTGAGAGTTTGTGTAGGTGGGGAGATGTGTAGGTGTAGGGATGTGGTGGATGGGTGGAGGCATGTATGTGTGTGTGGGTTATGTGTGTGTTTGGGTGGGGGAGTTGGAATGAATGGGGAATGTGTGGGTTGGTGGTGGATGTGTCTCATAACATAGTAATATGCATTGTTTATGCTTACAAAATTCATTTGACAATGTTTTTTCCTATGCACTGTTGACGAAAGAAAGATGAATGATTGGAAGGGCCCAATGTAAGACGGGCCTGCGTGCCCAATTTGTTACCCTTTGAAAATAAAGTCTGTTCGTTCGTTCGTGCCTGGACCAGCGAACTAGCTTGTCCAGTCTGCGGAAGATGCTGCGAGCATCGGTCTCCCTCAGTGTCAAGAGTGACGTGTCGTCCACGAATGCCTTCAGCGGCGGAGAATGGTTATTCTTCTCTTCACTGAGTCTCGGACCGTGTGCGTAGCTGGATGCCGCATCCAGTATGACCATAGCCATGACAAATAATATCGGCGAAATCGTACATCCCATGGCAATACCCACTTGCAGGTCAATCCATCTCGTCGTGAATGGTTTGGTCGAGAACCGAAGAGAGAAGCCCGAGAAGTACTGCATCAGCATTTCCTTGACGTTCTCGGGCACGTGATAAGCCTTGAGTGCATCCCACAACAGCTGGTGGGGCACTGACCCATAGGCGTTGGCCAGGTCCAACCATATCACGTGAAGTTCCTCCTTCCTCGTCTTCGCTCTCTGGATAGCATTCCAGATCATGGTACTGTGTTCGAGACATCCGGGGACTCAGAGTAGCCCCCCCCCCCCACCCCCACCCCCTTTGAACCGCTGTCTCGATGTACTTGTTTCCCATCAAGTACTTAGTGAGCCGTCTAGCCATGATCGAAAAGAACATTTTCCCCTCAACATTCAGAAGAGAGAGATCGGCCTGAATTGGACAATACCAGTCGAGTTTTGCTCTTTGGGAATGTAGATTCCGTTGGCAGTCTTCCACTCCGTGCTCACATGCTTCTGTTTCCACGCGGCCATCAATATCAGGTGTAACTTTGACAAGACTTTAGGGCATCTTTTGTAGACTGTGTAAGGCACACCGTTGGGACCTGGCGTTGACTTACCTCTCGCTTTTTTCACCACCGCAACCATCTCGCTCCAC
This sequence comes from Cepaea hortensis, assembly GCA_963921405.1. Classification (NCBI taxonomy): domain Eukaryota; kingdom Metazoa; phylum Mollusca; class Gastropoda; order Stylommatophora; family Helicidae; genus Cepaea; species Cepaea hortensis. The sequence continues at coordinate 88,228,533 of OY992891.1, forward strand.
ATCAGCGGCCTGGCATTGAACTCCACCGTTGGTTCTGCCGGGCTTTTAAGCCCCTCAATCTCTCCGAGTGGGACGTTCTGTTTGGCATCGGAGTACGTCTTCACGAGGTGGTTCTCCAGCTCTTCTCTGCTGACATCGAGTATGCCGGACCGTTGCTGCTCGAACAAGTCCCGTGCAAACTCTCCCTTCCTTCCGGTTTTCCGCCGGTTTCTGCAGAACCTTTCGGCTCGGGATAGGGCATTGTGCTTGGCATTCAGGTGTTGCCACACCTGGCGCAAGCCCTCTTTCTGATGTTCTTATGCCCGTTTCCACCGTTTTCGAGCCGTATTCTTCTCTTGCCTCACTGCCTCCATCAGTCTCTGCCACCTTGTCTGCGGCAGAGCTGCTACCTTCTCCTCGCTCCAACCAAACTGAATCAGCGAGTGGCGGTAGATTATCTCTCCGAACTTTGTCAACCGCTCCTCAAGGGATTTGTGCTTTAGTTCTTCTCCTAAAGCACATCATCATCATCATCAAGTGCCGTGCCGGCTGGCGTAGGAGTTCATGGCTCTCCACAGATCTCGGTCTTTGGTTTTCTGGATCACGTCTGCTGCTGATATTCCTCCATGCCACCGTCTCAATCCATCCAGCATCATTTCTCTTGGTCTGCCTCTGCCTCTCTTCCCCTCGATCTTTCAAGTTGTTACGATGTTCTCCAATGCCTCTCTTCTCATCATGTGACCGAAGAAAGATGTTTGTCTGTATCTTATTGTTGTATATAATGTTCTAGTTTCATTAGCCTGTTTCAGGCAGTCGTCGTTAGTTACTCTGGCAGTCCAAGGAATTCGCAACATTCGTCTTAGGAACCACATCTCTGTTGCTTCTAATGTCTTCTTACTTTGTTCATTTACATTCCAAGATTCACTGCCATACAGCAAAACTGGTTCTACATAGCATTTCAGCACTTTCTTTCTTACATTCAGTGATAGTAACTTATTGCACAAGATACTCTTCATTTTCTGAAATGCGGCTTTTGCCTGCCCTATTCTGCTCCTAATCTCTGTTGTACAACTTCCATCTGATGTTATAAATGCCCCTAGGTATCTAAAATTATCCACTTGGTTAAGGATTTTTCCTTCTATTTCTATGTCACATTTTGGTGTCATCATTTTCTTTGATATTACCATTGTTACTGTTTTCTTGATATTTAAGGAGAGTCCTTTCCTTGCACTCTCTGTTACTACAACGTCTAATAATTGTTGTAGGTCTGTTGAATTATCAGCCGCCAATACTGTGTCATCTGCATAGCATATATTATTTATATTATAACCTCCAACTAGTATTCCTGGCATCTCTTTGATCTCTCTCATTATTACTTCGCTATACACGGAGAAAAGATCTGGTGACAAGACACACCCCTGTCGTACTCCTAGCTTTATCTGTTCATAACTACCTTCTTTATTTCCCATTTTAATTGCTGCTACTTGGTTCCAGTAAACATTCTTTATTATTCTTAAATCTTTTCCATCAATGTTGATATCGTCCAACATTTTAATCAGTTCATCATCTTTTACTTTATCAAATGCCTTAGTATAATCTATGAAGCACAAATATATGTCTCTCTGTTTCTCTATTGACCTTTCTATTAGTGTCCGTAATGTATAAATTGCATTGTTTGTGCCCTTTCCTTCCACAAATCCATACTGTTCTTCACTAATTTCCATTTTTATTTTCTTTTTGATTCTTCTCATTATGATTCTGAGTAAAAGTTTAGTGATATGGTTTATGAGGTTAACTGTACGAAAATCTTCACAATCAATTGCTCCTGGTCTTTTTGGTATTGCTATAAATACAGATTTCAGCATATCACTGGGTAAATATCCACTACTGTAAATATCATTCAACATTAGAACCGTATACTGTAAACAGACTTCTACCGGAAACCATTTTTTCCGCGCTTGCGCAGAAGGGTTTCGCCGTGTCAACGAGTCATTGTCGATTATAGGTGGTTCTGGTGTTTTTGATTGGATACCTTCAAATAACACATAACAACCACGGGCGCCATCTTGGCTTCATGACCAAAGGTCAGTCTGCCATTTTGAAATCGCAAAGTGTGGGTAAGTTTCCCTTCAGTCTTTGAAAAAATTGAATTTCTTGTGATATAAGTTAGTAATTGTCTATTTTAAGCTTGATGTATTAATAGTTTAATGTTTTTATATAGATTTTCGGATTCTGCATGGAATTTTACATATATTTGGAGAGTTTCATCTCTTATATAGCTTTGAATGTGAAAAGAAAAATAAAACTGTGGACATGTGTTGTGCCGACTTTTTGCCATTGGGAAACAATGGCGGCGTTTGAGTCAATCTCACACATACCTACATAATTCATTTTAAAATCGATAAATTAGTAGTAAGATGTTTTTGTTTGCATTTTCGGATTTTGCATTCAATTGTATATATATATTCAGAGAGTTTTATCTCTTAAATCCTTTGAATTTTAAAAGAAAAGAAAAAGATTGGGGACATGTGTTGTGCCGACTTTTGCCATTGGGAAACAATGGCGGCGTTTGACTCAATCTCACACATACCTACAAAATTCATTTTAAAATCGATAAATTAGTAGTAAGATGTTTTTGTTTGCATTTTCGGATTCTGAATTCAATTGTATATATATATTCAGAGAGTTTTATCTCTTAACTCCTTTGAATTTGAAAAGAAAAGAAAAAGATTGGGGACATGTGTTGTGCCGACTTTTGCCATTGGGAAACAATGGCGGCGTTTGACTCAATCTCACACATACCTACAAAATTCATTTTAAAATCGATAAATTAGTAGTAAGATGTTTTTGTTTGCATTTTCGGATTCTGAATTCAATTGTATATATATATATATATATTCAGAGAGTTTCATCTCTTAAATCCGTTGATTTTTTTTTTTTTTTTTTTTTTAGTACAGAAATGACTGAAGTGACAATTTTATAAATTCAAAAAACAAATTACAACCCTATATTGGTATATACAAGTATATATATTCTTAAAGAGGATAAACTAAAGTTTATTTCTGTGTATGACTGAAGTTATTTTGTTCATGTTTATGCAAATTTGGTGACCTCATTTGCATTTTCTGAAAAATAAAATATTTTAATTTAATATTTTGTAATAAAATACATTTAAAAAAAATGATACTCACCTAACATTTCCTCACTGAATTCCTACACCACTTTAGAATAACTTTGAACACTTATGTTTAGAAAAGAAACAATCATGAAGTCCCTTTTGACATTTGTTGTACATTGACTGGGCCCGCTTCCACCCTCCAGGAATTTTTCTGTCACTGCACACAATAGTCTTTCTCTTTTTCATCTGGAATGGAACGTATCCCTTCAGCTTCAGGGACTTCATCGCTTACTTGTGAGGTACGATATTCCTTGCGAAGTGCTTCAATTGCTTAAGTAGTGAATTTGTATCTAACCATCACATTTACAGTCGAATGAGGTTTATACAAAATGTATGCATTCATCAGCATCATTCTTGCGAGAATGTTGAAAGTTACTTTCTTCCAATACTTCATAGTCCTCCTCTCATCCAGATAACAGTACAACATCATGTCATTCTGATCTATCCCACCCATATGTTTGTTGTAATCCAGAACACTTCTTGGCTTCCTAACAGTTTGAGGAGCATCTCCACCTTCATGTTGACCACGTTTCCGCAGTGGCACTTCTCCAGTCTCTACCTTGTTCAAAGTGGACAGCAGTAGAACAGCATTCTTTTATGACTTCTTTTCCCTAAAGGCAGTGGCAAGAGTTTCTCATCTGAAGTTAATTATATCTCCAGGGTTCATCTTCACTTTCAGTCCTTTTGGTATTTATCAACATCAATGGCGGCGCTACACCATGCATATCAATCGGATTAAATTTTTTATTATATTTATTTACATATATTATATGTTATTTGTTTTTAGAAATGTTTAAATGCTCACAGGAGACATCCATTTTTATACAAATGTCTCATATAAATAAAGATATATTATCTCATGAATTTATGTTACTAATAATTGTACTTTTTATGTAAGTTTATTTCATATTTAGAATCGCACTATTGAATCATGGCAAGGACTGCTGATGATCTAAGATCCCATCTGTCTGTGTTCGAAGAAGGATACCCTATCCTGAAAGGGTATATCGCTCGACTGCTCTTTGTGGATGGTTGCTCTGTACCTGATGTGTTAAGAAAAGTCATGACCATTGTGGAGACAAATGATCCCGGGAAGGACATCAATGAGGGAAGTATACGTGCTAACTTGTATGTATTTAACAAATTAGTTAAGGATATAAAATTATATTTAAGTAAACATTGGCCCTCACTTATTACACTATTTCTGGAGCCATTACCTATACCTATCAAGAGTCTCCCTGTCGCAGCATCTTCTGCACCAGTAATTATACCATCCATTTCAGAGTGCAATAGGACTGCTGATGATCTAAGATCCCATCTGTCTGTGTTCGAAGAAGGATATCCTATCCTGAAAGGGTATATTGCTAGAATGATCTTTGTCGATGGTTGTTCTGTTCATGATGTGTTAAGAAAAGTAGCATGAACCATCAGATTTTAAATTTGAGTATTTACTAATGAGACCACCACCAAAAGATAGGCCTTGAGAAACCGAATCTAATGGTACCAGGATGATGCATGTATGTCAATTAGAAGCGAAGATATGCAACTTTGAGTGTCGTGATTGTAAACACATAAATTAATTAATATAATAACTAATTGGCGGCCATTTTTTTATGCTAATTAGATAATGTTGCATACTATCTAAACAGGAATTAACCCATTATGTGCGTAGCATCATTCCGCATAATACAATATATTACGTGCCAGGGTTTAAACATAATATAAAGAATGCACTTGGTAATTAATTAATATAATAACTAATTGGCGGCCATTTTTATATGCTAATTAGATAATGTTGCATACTATCTAAACAGGAATTAACCCATTATGTGCGTAGCATCATTCCGCATAATACAATATATTACGTGCCAGGGTTTAAACATAATATAAAGAATGCACTTGGTAATTAATTAATATAATAACTAATTGGCGGCCATTTTTAATGCTAATTAGATAATGTTACATCATATGTAAAAATAGATGACATGAGCGATTAGGCTTTGCTACACCGATCGCAATGATGTATGGTTGCTAGGATGTTCGTGTATGGTTGCTAGGATGTTCGTTTAAAAATAAACAAACTACTCTAGTTTTGATAACTTCTGCTATGACCTTGGTTCGGACACGAAAAAAAGATGTGCAGAAGAGATCTTTTGTGTCAATTTCTGCGTTAATGATCTCGACACTCAAAGTTGCATATCTTCGCTTCTAATTGACATACATGCATCATCTTGGTACCATTAGATTCGGTTTCTCAAGGCCTATCTTTTGGTGGTGGTCCCATTAGAAAATACTCAAATTTAAAATCTGATGGTACTACTACTCCAAATTCTCCCAACACTTCTAATTCTTCTATTGTGATTTCATCTGGCCCAGCTGTATTTCATTTTTTCAAATGTTTCATAGCGTCAGCGACTTCTTCTTTCAGAATAGGTGGACCTTCTCAGTTACTATCTTCTGTTAATTCTTCCCTTTCTCCGTCATATAATTCTCTTATATACTCATTCCACCTCTTCATTATAGCACCTTCCACTAATAATATGTTTCCTGTATTTGATTTCAAACACCCTGTATTTATTCTTATTTTTCTTCCTGTAAGCTCACTGATTTGTCTGTACATATTTTTTGTATCATTAATGGAATTTAATTCAATTTTCTTGCATTGCTCGTTTAACCAACTTTCTTTAGCCATCCCACATTTATCTTTTATTTCTTTATTTATCTTAGCGTATTCTTGTTTGTCATTTTTACTCTGTTTTCTTTTGTCCATCAGTTTTAAGATTTCTTCATTCATCCATTTTTTCTTAGCTATTTTGCCTCTCTCCGGTAATACTTCTTTGCTAGTTTGATGAATGGAGTCCCTTAACATTTCTCATTGTTCATTTATATTCTGTATTTTAGCTATTGCATTGTACCTATTTTTCACAGTCACTCTGTATTGTTCTTGCAGTTCTTTATCTATTTTCAGAACCTCTTTATTAAGTCTCATGTTCTTAACAATTTTTTTCCCTCTCTTTAATCTTACTTTTATTTGTCCACATAGTGGTACATGATCACTATTACAGTCAGCACCAGGCATTGTCTTTACATTAATTAAAGCATTTCTAAATCTTTTATTAATTAGTATGTAGTCAATTTGGTTGCGTATTTTCTTATCAGGGCTTTTCCATGTGTACAGTCGTCTTTTATTGTGTTTAAACCATGTGTTTCCAATTATCATATCATTGATATTTGCCCATTCTATTAGCTTTTCCCCTCATTCATTTCTTGTACCTAAACCATAATTCCCCACTACATCCTCCATTTTCCCCTTTCCTACTTTTGCATTAAAATCACCAAGTATTATTTTTATTTCTTGTGATCCAATTTGAGCTATCACCATTTCTATTTCATCGTAAAAGTGTTGTATTTCTTCATCACTACTGCTTGTTGTTGGTGCATATACCTGTATAATATTTATGTCTATTGGTTTGCCTTTGATTTTTACCATAACTACTCTATCTGAAATACACCAGTATCCATTAATTGACTTGGCTGTTTTTTCGTCTAATATTATTCCTACACCTTTTTCATGTGTATCCCCTCCAGAATAAATTATTGTGTGATTGTCAGCTATAATTTTGCCCGATCCCTTCCATCTCATCTCACTAACGCCTAGTATATTCATTTTCATGCTATCCATCTCTCTTGGAACATTGGTCAACTTTCCTAGCTCATTTAATGTTCCTACTCTAAATTTATTTATTTTAGTTATGATTTTGCCATCAGTAGCTGGATGACGGTCTGGTGTCACCTGTGGCTCATGACTGTCCCTACCGGACGAGGATGTCCTAAGACAGCCATTAACGTCGTTCACTAACTCTGATATATGTTTTGCCATGAAGACTTGGGAATATAATGTGGTGGTTTCCCCTTGCCTTCCACATATACATGGTGGTCTTTTACCTCTGCCTTTGACAGCCATTTGCGACCGTAAGGACAAGTGAGTGCCATGCTCTGCTCAGCTGCAGAGTTCTAAAGCACGGTATAACATATTATCTAATAGCACCCACTCATCCTTCCTGATGGCACTAAGGAACTTGATCTTCACCCTGGTTTCGGAAGGTTCATCGGGAGTGTCACAGGTGACAGCGGCTTGAGTACTGTCAGCAGAAGAACTCTGGACTTGTTCACTGTGGGGTTCGAGCCGTCTGACATCCTCTTGCGTCTCATCGTCCCTGTCAGGACTACGCTGCCTTGCCTCCTGTGGCACTCCCTCACACTTCTTCTTCCCAGCATGAACTCTCGTTCAATGGAAGGCCGGAAAGCTTCTACCACAAACGCATGCATAGCCCAACGTCCGTTGTGCCATACTCGTAGTCCGTGGGATGGTCCCATTCGTTACCGTATGGTCGCCAAAGAATCCATCTTGCGCCCCCGCTCTCGCAGGATTCTGTGGGTGTTTTCCTTTAGTTTGTACTCTCATATTTGTTCGTGATTAGGGTTTATACAGCGTTACGGGTAATCAGCCCGTACCACTGTCGACCCCAACGGTGGATCCCACCGGTGGACCACAGCCCGCCCAGCACCACTGGACAGGTCAGCAACAGCAGCAGTTTGGGTGACTATGCACAACAAGTAGTAAATACTCAGACGCGGAGCAATGACGACAGGGGGGATTCTGATCATTAGAAGAAAACCCCCTTCCCTAAGTATTTCGGAAGATAAATGTTGGAAGGTAAAAGAGAGTTGGTTAAATGAGCAGTGCAAAATAATTGAATTAAGTGCCATTAAAGATACACAAAATATGCACAGACACATCAGTGAGCTCACGGGAAGAAAAATAAGAATAAATACAGGGTGTTTGAAATCAAAAACAGGAAAAATATTATTGGAGGAAGGTGCTATAATGAAGAGGTGGAATGAGTATATAAGAGAATTATATGATGGGGAAAGGGAAGAATTAACAAAAGAAAGTAGATTAGAAGGTCCACCTATTCTAAAAGAAGAAGTTGCTGCCGCTATGAAATATATGAAAAAAGGAAAAACAGCTGGACCAGATGAAATCACAATAGAAGAATTAGAAGTATTGGGAGAATTTGTAGCAGATATATTAACCAAAATGTAAAATGATATTTACAGCAGTGGAAATTTACCAAGTGATATGCTGAAATCTGTATTTATAGCTATACCAAACAGACCAGGAGCTGTGATTTTTCTTTTCTCTTTTTCTGTCATTGTCCAGGTTTGGCATTGGTAGCACAGAGTTGGTAGGAAGATTGTGTTGTAAAGTGCTTTCTTAGTAGTTATTGATACATGTTTGTTCTTTAGTATTGGTGCCATTTGTCCAATGAGTTGATTTGCCTTATTGCACCTATTTTCGATCTCGTCTTCTGATCTGCCATTTGATGATATTATACTTCCTAGGTACTTGAAGCTCTTTACTTGTTTCAAGGGATGTTCGTTTAGGTGAATTGTTGCTGTTTGTTCTTCTTTAGTTATAGTCATGACCTCTGTTTTGCTTGTGCTAATTTTCATGTTATGTTCCCTACACATTTCGTTTAGACTATTCATGTGGTCTTGTAATTCAGCTTCTGATTTTGCTATTAGTGCTTGGTCGTCCGCAAACAGGAGTTCTCTAATGGTTAGATTTGCAGATGGTTCTTCTTCTGTGTTCTCGTCATGCGGTATTCTTGCTGTCTCTGCTTGGCTGGTTTCTTTACATATGTTGTCTATATATGTTATGAACAAGAGAGGGGACAGGACACAACCTTGTCGTACTCCAGATCTTATGGTGAAGGGTTCTGAGTGTTCTCCAGTTGATGAGATGAGACCAAGTAGCAGCAATAAAAATTAGAAATGAAGAGGGTAGTTACGAACACATAAAGCTAGGAGTACGACAGGGATGTGTCTTGTCACCAGATCTCTTCTCCCTATAAAGCGAAGTAATAATGAAAGAGATCAAAGAGATGCCAGGAATACTAGTTGGAGGTTATAATATAAATAATATACGCTATACAGATGACACAGTATTGGTGGCAGATAAATCAACAGACCTACAACAATTGTTCCACACTGCAGTAACAGAGAATGCAAGGAAAGGACTCTCCTTGAATATCAAGAAAACAGTAACAATGGTGATATCAAAGATAATGGTCACACCAAAATGTGACATGAAAATAGAAGGAAAAATTCTTAACCAAGTGGATAATTTTAGATACCTAGGGGCATTTATAACATCAGATGGAAGATGTACAACAGAGATTAAGAGCAGAATTGGGCAGAAAGTGAAGAGTATCTTGTGCAATAGGTCACTATCACTGAGTGTAAGAAAGAGAGTGCTGAAATGCTATGTAGAACCAGTTTTGCTGTATGGCAGTGAATCTTGGAATGTAAATGAACAAATTAAGAAGAAATTAGAAGCAACAAAGATGTGGTTCCTGAGGCGAATGTTGCGAATTCCTTGGACTGCCAGAGTTACTAACAACGACTGCCTGAAACAGGCTAATGAAACTAGAACACTATTTACAACAATAAGAAAGAGACAAACAGCTTTCATTGGTCATGTGATGAGAAGAAAGGCATTGGAGAACATCGTGACAACTGGAAAGATCGAGGGGAAGAGAGGCAGAGGCAGACCAAGAGAAATGATGCTGGTTGGATTGAGACGGTGGCACGGAGGAATATCAGCAGCAGAGTTGATCCAGAAAACCAAAGCGGAGATCTATGGAGAGCCATGAACGCCTACGCCAGCTGACAGGGCACTTGATGATGATAATGATCACATTGTGGTATTTCTTTCTTTCTAGTGACGACCATAATCTGTTTATTCTTACAATTTTATTGTAATCTAGGTGTCCACTGTGTACAACAACTGCATTTCCTAAATGTTGCAGATCATGTTCAGTGTCTGCAATCAATACTGTATCATCCGCATATCTAATGTTATTGATGTTACGTTCCGCAATGTTGATTCATCTCATTTGTTCTAAATTTGTGAAAATATTCTCATTGTATAGTAAAAACAAAAGATCAGGGAATATTACGCATCCCTTTCTTACACCTCTCTTAATAGACTTATATAGACCTACTTCATTATCAATCTTAATGGCAGCCTGTTGTTTCCAATGTATGTTTTTTTCGAGTCCAAGGTCTCTGTTTCTATACAGACGAATAAGTCGTATTTCATGGAAACAAAAACAATCGAATGCAGAGGTCCTAGAAAAACTGGGAATGAAGAGAGAGTTGATGACAGAAATAAAGAGGAGACAAGTGAAATAATTTGACCACGTTAAAAAGACATGATACTCTTATAAAACCAAACTGGAAGGCAAAGTTGAGGGCAAGCGAGCAAGAGGTAGACAACGATAAAAGTGGGAGGATAACATCAAGAGATGGACGAACATCAGCCTGACAGAATGTACACTCAAGGCGAGAGACAGTCTTGGAGATCCATTGCAGCAAACCTTGATTGCGGAGACGGCACCTGATTGATTGATTGAAGGTCTTTCCATCAATGTGTAGATCTTCAAGCATCTTCATCATGTTGACATGGCTTACTTTATCGAAAGCCTATGTGTAGTCAATGAAGCACGTAGGTCTTTATTTACTTTTATAGAACGTTCAATTAATGTTCTTAGCATATACACATAATTTACTGTACACCTGCCTTCTATAAAACTATAATTATATGCAATGTTTCAGTGTTAGGAAACGTCATGACCCAAAATAGTAACTATAAGCAGTCATCATTGTCGTGTCGCGGAATTGTCCTGCGACACAGGCGTTCAATTCTTCCAGAAATAACTGTTCTATGCGACTGTGGTCAATTGGATCATTGATCACCTGCCGGGCCACTCTGTCCAATTATTTATCATTTTTTGTCCTTGTAGCCCTCTGTCACTAACATTATACGTCAATATTCATATAAATATACAAGTGTTTTCACACATACAATACTTGGGGTAATACAGAGTCCTCACATTACATTTAAGACGTAGATTCCACGTTAAACTATACATATACATATCTCTTCTTCTTCTTCTTCTTCTTCTTCTTCTTCTTCTTCTTCTTCTTCTTCTTCTTCTTCTTCTTCTTCTTCTTCTTCTTCTTCTTCTTCTTCTTCTTCTTCTTCTTCTTCTTCCTCAGCATTCCCAGCCACTGAGGTTCTTTGCTGCATATACAAGCCGTCTACATTCGTCTCTCTGGTTGACCTTCTCTTGCAAGTAGCTGATTCCAAGTGCTTGTGGCTCTGTGTGTATATTATCTATCTACCGTCTTCTTGGTCTACCTCGGGGTCTACGGTAATTTATTTCTTGAGTGTAAGCGAGTTTTGTTGCCCTATTACCTTCCATTCTTTCTATATACCCCAGCCATTGCAGTCTATTAGCCTTCATAATACCAGTGATTAGCGGGGACTTAAACAGATAATAAATTTCTTTGTTGCTTTTTCTTTTCCACTCTCCACTTTGTGTATCCTTAATGGGCCCAAAAATGCGTCTTAAGACTTTGTCTCAAAGGTTTGTAACAAGGCTTCATCTCCTTTAGTTGTACTCCAGGTTTCAGAGCCATACATCACAACTAGTCAGATCAATGTTTTGCATATTGTGATCTTGGTGTTACAAGATAGCGCATTTGATTTTATAGTGTTTTTTTTTTTTTTTTTTTTTTTTTTGTTTTGTTTTTTGTTTTTGCCTCAATATAAACATCCATATCTCAGTAACCAACTGAGGGAAAATTATGAGATTTAGTATATAACCTTATCATTATGTCCACCCATCAAAATAATTTTTGTTCTGGAGATTTTACAGTAGATTTCAAAGTGTGTTTATATGCGGTATATAATTTACGGGTCTGAGATGAAATTCATAATTTTAAATGTATTAAAGCGTAGCCAGACAATCAGCGCTCAATGTTGAATATTGTACGTGTTTTGAAGGGATTGACCTTATGCCAACTCCCCGCGTTGTTCAAACTAGTACAGTTCAGAGGTGTCTCAAAATGTGGGTTATTTCATGAAACCTGATTAAAATGTTTTTTGTTTTTTTATTTTAAATCTTACCACTTATCGCTAACATTGAAATTTGTGAATATTTTTCAATGGGATGTAATGCGAAATTGTACACTTCAAAGAATCGCTATGAAGTTGTACACATATTTTTGTCAAAAAGCTGATCGCAGGAAACTGTTTTATACTATTACAAATCCCGAAAAAAAGAACAGTGCATGCATTGGATTTGAGTAAACGGTCATTTCGTCGATGGGTGCAAGAATCTGGAATTAAACCACCACGCAATAACAAAACGGTAGGTAGAAAGATTATTGTAGACAGCTTTGACAAAGATGTCATAAGGCGAGCTATTATAAAAATGCTTTAAAACATCGCTTAAAATTCGACAGGGTCGACTTCATTGCACCGGGTTCTATCCCATATGGCTCGGTCTCTTTCCGCAGCGCGGAAAGCATCGCACAAAGCAAGAACTTCGCAGCTCTAGCGACGACCCACAGAAGTCTCCGAAAAATTTAACTCGTGAACCGAAGGATGCGGCCCGGAATCCAACCCACGACCTTTGGAGCCCGAGTCAAAAGGCTTTACCACTTCACCAAGGAGACTCCTAAAATTATAAGAATTTTGGATTTTATATCCAGGAATATCCAGCATTATAAAAATGCTGGATGCCAAAGAAACAGTGACTGTAAGAAAACTTAGGGTTTGGTTCGGAACGAACAATAACATAGAGCTATCCAAAACAACCTTGTGGAAAATTATAAGGACATTATCTTCACTATTTGAAAGTACAAGGGCGGTAGAAATAATCTTTGCGAGCAACCGCATTTAGAAGCCATGAAAAGCAGATACCTACGTGAAATAAGGGAAATGCGCAAAGAAAATTATGGCATAGTGTGTTTGGATGAAATGTGGATCAATGCGCCCACACAAGTGATAAGGAATGGCAATCAGTGGATGGACAGATAAAGCGATATGTGCCCAGTAGTATAGGACAGCTTTTGGTCATGGCCCATGATGGTAATACGCATAATGGCTTACAACAGAATGCTGGGCTCGTGTTCGTATCAAAGCATACAGACAATATGCATTATCATAATAAGATGAATGGTAATGTATTTAGAGATTGGCTCGAGAATACGGTGCTTCCATCCCTAGATAGACCGTCGTGTCCAATTATGGACAATGCATGATATCAATGTTGTTGCCCAAGAAGACAAAATAACTACAGCATCGAGCACAAAGGCAGCAATAAAGATATGACTCCGAATGGAAAACATACCATTTCCAGAAACGTATTTCTAGCTAGAATTGTTGTCCCTTGTAAAACAGATGCCCAAAAGCAAGAAATATCAAATTGACAAGTTGATAGAAGAGCATCGTCATGGGTGCTTGAGACTTCCGCCGTACCATTCTCATTTTAACCCTATAGAACTTGTGTGGGATAAAATTAAAGGACAGGTGGCAGCTGACAATATTATATTCAAATTGTCTGACGTCAGGATACTAATCCAGTCCGCGCTATTAAATATTGATAAAAGTTACTGGAAAAATGTGAGGACCATGTGTTGAAAGAGGAAGAGGATTATTGGAGAAAGGATGGATTGAATTTTATGCAACCGAGAGCAGTCATCAACCTACTGGAATCGTCCGATACAGATTAAGGTCTGAGCAGATCAGACCGCAGACCTTAATCTACGTGCACACCAACTGGGATATTTTGCTACAAATATTCAGAAGAATTGTAGGCCCTAAACATTACAGCATCAGTGTCAGGGTCTTAAACCTGGCTCGTATTTCCTAACACATGTGAGACAGTACAAGTACAACGTGATTTGACTTGAGACTCAACGACACAACGTTCAATGGATTTATTTACAGATCAAATACGATACGATGATCATTACAAGCTATATGTTAAACTTCAATACACTTACATACACAATACAGCTCACAATCTCTCAAGATGAACAGACACTCGACTTTCGGGCACAGAAACCACACAACGCCTTTCTCTCATCATACGTCCAGTCGAGTCCACGTCCCAGAGCTGTCTGTCTATAGCTCGCAATGTGCCTCTCCACCTGAAGTGGCTTCACGAGGCATGCGTGCGTCTTGCTTCGTCCTTGCCTGACCGCTGGCCGTCTCGTCAGCCAGCAACCTCGCAGGCAGGTACCTACTACTCGCCTGGCGGGCGTAACGAAGTTACGGCATCCCGGCTGGGGAACTAAGTCGCCTGGCGGGCGTAACGATGTCACTGCATCACTGCACTTCTCTAGACTCTGACATGCTCCCCCGGGCAGCTCCATGAAAGATGTCATCTTTCATGTATACTATATGTACATACTGGGTTAATATTTTAACCTTGTCAGAGTCGACCCTTCTGTTGTTATATACATTGGAATCAGAATACATAGACATACACATCTTGACATAGAAACATATAAGAAATGGAGGTTGTATTCAACGACATGTGGTGTTCAACCTTTAACACTTGTCAAGTTTCATCCTCTCGATGGCTGATTACCTCAATTGCATTATTGACCCAGTCAGATCGGCAGTACCAGCTCCAAGCATCTACCTCGCAGCCTTTCAAAAAAAAGTAATAATATGGTTTCTGAAACAAAAACCATCTGGCTAGACCGAAATACGGCTTTACATAAGTCGCATTAAACGCTCAAACCCTGACCTTATTTGGCCAGGAGCTCTTGTGTTGGTCTGCCATGTCGGTAACACTCTACCATGCCCAGTAGATGGCTTCTTGGTGTGTTAACAATCTGGCAACAGCATGGTTATTTATACACAACACATACTCGTATACATTTCACATTATAGCCCTTTGGTGTAATGATGTAGTAACAACTAAATGAAAGGGGAATAACTTCAAAATCTCTGAAATATAATATTTTACAATAATTATTCTATTTCGCAGCGTCATAGCTTGATGTTTCTTCATACTAGCGAGAAAAAGTCGGTAGTATGAATAAATTAATCAAGATATGATTCTAAGATTACACTACATAAAAAATATAAATACACAATTCGTGTATTCAAACTTGTTGATTCCTAAAGATTTTAGAATCGTCATAGCTTTTTAAACTTTTGTTTGTCGTCTGCTAATTTTGAACTAACTTTCTAACTAATCCGGAAGTACACACGAACACTAAACAGCTGATGTTGAAACTTGTAGAACACACTTGTTCCGGTCTGATGTAGTTACGGAATGTACAATGTTCTAATCGTTCATGTGTTGGGTGTTTCCCTGGAAAAACCTCTGGATTTCGACTGACTGCAGTGGTGTAGATGTCAATGTTCAGGTCACACTTTCACACACGGATTTAAAATATCACTGGAGTGCTCCACACGCAGATACCACTGTCAAATTGGATAGTTCGCTTACGGTAAGTTTTGAGCGAATGTGGCACTGTTCTTGTTTCGTAATATATACAATTAATAAAGTTCGCTTTCTACCACACACTACACAATTATACACGACAATCACTACATTAATTAGTAAAATAAGAACACTATATATATATTGGGAGTAACCCCTATCACATCACATCGTAGACATTACACAGCTTTCGTGAATGAAAAAAATTATTCACTGATGGATGCCTGTGTTGATCTGAGTGTATTTTACACACTGCACTCAGACATTAGTGCTTACTGGGTCGGTCGGACAACGGGACAAAAGATCGGCAATCGTGTTGGTTCTGCCTGGGATATGTCGAACCTCGAAGCTGTAATCTTGGAGCTTAAGAGACCAGCGTGCTACCATTTGGTTTGAAGGTACACCTGAATTGATAAATCGCAATGGACTACTGTCGGATTCGACAATAAAATGACGTCCTAGGAGAAATCTGGACAATTTAGTTATACCCACCACTAGAGCTAGGGCTTCCAACTGAGGTATTGACCAAGCCCGTTCTCTGGGTTTCAGTTTCCTGGATACGAAGTACACAGGGTGAAGGATGTTATTATGCTCTTGCAACAAGACTGCTCCAATCGCCACGGAGCTCGCATCTGTACGCAATCTGAAAGGTAATTGAAGACTGGGCAATTTCAGAATAAGATTATTTAAGCTATTATCAGAAAACAAAGCTAATACTCTTTGGAATGCAAATTGTAGGCATTCATTGCTTACAATTTTCTCCGGTTTATCTTTTGTTAGTAAGTTAGTAAATACTTTGGTCAGTTCGGAAAAATCAGGAAGGAACTGCCGGTAATAATTTATCAGTCCTAACAAACTTCTGACTTGCTTTTTCGTAGTCGGAAGTGAGAGTTTTAGTATTTTGGACACGATGTTATCGTCTGTCGTGACAAAGCCATTGGATATTTTGTACCCCAAGAAGGATATTTCCTGGTAGGCTATGTCTACTTTTGCAGGCTTTACCGTCAGTCCGTGCTGTCTAATGCGTGCAAATGTCTGTTCTAATGTCTTTATGTGGTCTGTCATCGTCTTTGTGTGAACACAAATGTCGTCTATATAGTAAATTATGTTCGGTATATCTACTAGAAGAAGTCGTGTCATACGTACGAATGTGGCTGGGGCATTGACAAGCCCAAATGGGTGATGTGATGTTGTACTAATTCTGTTTGTCCTGGGTTGTTGGAGAAGATGGTGTTGTACTGTTGTATGAGATGTTTGCAACTGTCTGTTTCTGCTTGAGTTAACTTTGGGTTGATCTTAATTTCCTTCAAGCAGTTTGTCGTGTCTAATGCAGGTGTTGGAATTTCGTCACTAGCCTCGTCATCTTCATGGTCTATTATCACTGTACAAGCTGTTGTATCGTCTTGTTCGTTGTCTCTGTTGTAATATGGTCTTAGCATATTGATGTGGAATATTTTGTGTTTGTCTTTTATTTGGATCTCGTAGTCTACAGGTGAAATCTGTCTCGTCACTTTAAAAGGTCCTTGCCAAGAATCAGTCAATAAGTCTCTGTCACTAGGTAGTAGAAGAAGAACGTCCTGTCCAGGTGTCAACGTTATTGTCCTGTTACCTTTGTCAGCATATTGTCTATATGTAGCACCAGATAATTTTAGTGCATCCTTTGCAATTATACAAGATTTGATGATTCTTTCACGCAATGATGTAACGTATACGTATGATGATATGGGTTTAAGTACTGGAGTGGAGTCAGTTAACATTTGGTGATAAATAGTCAATGGGCCACGTGGTTTGGCACCATAGATAAGTTCAAAAGGAGAGAAACCTGTACTAGAATGTGGTACCTCGCGATAAGCAAAGAGAATAGCAGGTAAATATAAGTCCCAGTTCTTGGGATGCTCTTGAGTGACTTTAGCAAGCATGTGTTTTAAATCGCCGTTAAATTTTTCTATTATCCCACTCGAGTGAGGATGGTACGGGGAATTGAAACATTGCTTCACTCCCAACATTTTGGTGAAAGCTTGAGTAGATGCGGCGATAAACTGAGTTCCCCTATCTGATTGGATAGTGTCTGGAAATCCTATCCGAGAAAATATATGGAAGAAAACTTCCATTATATCATTGGCAGTTATGTTCTTTAGCGGAATCGCTTCCGGCCAGCGGCTACATTGATCAATGACAGTTAGAATATATTTATTCCCTCTAGTTGTTGTCT
The DNA here is from genome assembly GCA_963921405.1 of Cepaea hortensis. Lineage (NCBI taxonomy): Eukaryota > Metazoa > Mollusca > Gastropoda > Stylommatophora > Helicidae > Cepaea > Cepaea hortensis. Next base: position 88,246,282 of record OY992891.1, read on the forward strand.
GATTAAGAGGGCCCACTATGTCGACAGATATTTTCTCAAAAGGTCGACTGGCTAAGTCAGTAACTTGTAACTTTGCCTGTGGGTGTTTACCTTTCTTTACCAGTTTTTGGCAGATGTCACAACTTCTGCAATATTGTTTAATGTCATTGCAAAATTTGGGCCAATGAAACTGTGTTAATAATCTTGATCTGGTCTTAGCGTATGCCATATGCCCTGCAAGAGGTATATCATGGGCAAGATGTAAGGCTTGCTTACGATAATTAGTTGGCAAAACAGTTTGCTCTGTTGTTCTGTCACCTCTGGTATAATACCTAGTGAGGATACAATTTTTCAAAGCAAAATACCATTTTGCATTCTTGGTTACCTTTGGCTTTTGGCCGATCAGATTAAAATATTTCGACAATGAAGGATCAGCCTTTTGAGCTGTTACAAACGTTTCCTTCATGGTTTTAGAAGGTAGTGATACTGGGCTAAGCATTTGTATCGCCTCAGTTTGGTTACTTTCATCTTGCACTCTAGCAGTAGCTCTGGTTACTGCGTTCACACATTCAATGATATCAGATGGTGATGAAACAGTGTTATCAATGATGTCATGAGATCTTAGTGCTACATTAGCTACCATACATTCATTAGGTGGTGTAACATTATCAATGATGACATTTGATGGTGATGTTATGATATCATCAATGCAAAGAGATGTTATGTCATGAGGCATATAATTCACCTCTGGTAAATTTCCAATTATAATATCGCACACTGGGTTTGTTAGTGCTGCGCATTTTACTTTACCAGTGAGGAAAGGTGTTTGAATATATGCCCATGCTAGTGGGTACTTTTCAATATTGCCAGAGAATGTTCTGCATGTTACGTGCCTGCCTGTATAGTCTGTAGGCATTATGAACGTTCTCTTTAGACCAATAAGTGAGCTTCCCGTGTCCTGAAGGACTGTAGCAGACTTGCCATTCACGTATCCTTGATGGACGTTTATTCTGCCTTTGGAATCTACTACCAAATTAGCTTCTTCATTGGCAATAGGAATGGAGTGGCCGCATGTTAAAATGCCATCTTCATAAAAGGTATTACAAACAGTACATTTATTTGCGTTAAATATATCAAAAGCCTGTGCTGAGTTCACAGGATGTTTCTCTGATTGTTCTTCATCTGACGATGAACTGTCAAACAAGGCGGCATTTGCTTTGTTGGTCATTTGCCTACCTTTACAATCATGGTGATAATGTCCGTACTCCTTACAGAGGAAACATTTACGCAAATTTCTGAAGGATCTACGCTCCTTATCCTGTCTGTTTACCATGTTTTGTAGATAAGTATGATATGCGGGGTTCTTGTCACACATCTCACCTTGATGGTGTGAAATTTTACAATATCTACAGTGATTATACTTCTCAGATGTAGGCATATGAGGTTTCTGCCTACTATAGGGTTTGTCATAGTTAGCCGATGCTACAAAATTTATGTCAGTAGCTTCACTGGCAAAACAATGTTTGTTGGCTGTGTAATACGCCGAACCACGTCTCTCAATCTCATCTACACTAGTGCATTCATTCTCTTGCAAAAATTTTGAAAATGCTGATGGAATGGATGAAATGACTTTAACTCTGATAATCAGATCTTCTAATCTTTGATAGTTTTTATCAATTTTAGCTGCTGAAGTCCATTTGGTAAATATATCTCGGACTAAGCAGAGGTAGTCAGAGAACGTTTGAGTCGGTTTTGGGCTCAACTTGCTGAATTGTTCTCTGTAACCTGCCTCATCTAACATAAAATGTGCCATAATCTTTGATTTTAGATAATGGTAATCTTTTCTGAGGTCTTTGGGGATAGTCTCAATGACTTTAAGAGGCTCCCCTGATAAACTCCTCATATAAATAATATTCCATTCAGACAGTGGAATCTGGTAATGGTCCATTAACGTCTCAAAATTTTGGGTAAAGGCTGCAATGCAGTCACCCGAGGTATAATTACGTACTATAACTTGGTATTTCTTGTACTGGTTTTCTTTCTCCAGTCTCTCAGATTTCTTAGACTCTTTGTTAATGGCAGTCTCAGTATCAAGTTGTTTGATTTTAAGTTGCAATTCCAGCTCTTCCCGTTTACTCTGAGCTGCTATTTCAGCTTTCTTCAATTCTGTCTCTCTCTCAATCTCTGCCTTTTTCAATTCTGTTTCTCTTTCACTCTCTGCTTGCTTGGCAGCTCTTTCAGCTGCTCTTTCTTCACGCTCGTGGTATTCAGAGTATTTCTTCTCACTCCACTTTGTCAACTCGTCACCTGTTAACTTTAATTTCAACCCCATATCGATGAAATCATTTAATGACGACATGATGGAAAATACCAATGAAATACCAGCCACACAATTTGTTACAAGTGGTTAGTAAAGTAAACAATTTACAATTATGTTCTATTGACAATACGTGCCTAAATTTGCATCCAAAAGTATATGAAAAGAAAAATATGCTCAAGTGCACCGGATGCGGTGAAGAACGGTTGGAAATTGGCCTAGGAACTGTAGGGTCGCTACTTTACACACAAATGACCTCTACGGGCAAGGGTTTCAGATGGTACAGAAAACCTGCTTTGTTTTTGGAGGAAATAAATTAGCGTCTATTTGATGTGGTGTGCCTGCTTGTCACTAAGTATTGCTTAGGTTTGTATGGCGTTGAGTGTAATTGTAGGTCGTAATTTTGTCAGTCAACAATTTTTTTTTTCAAAACACAAGTCACTTTCTTTCCAAAACTTTCTGCTTTCCACAATTCACTTTACAAAGACAATCTAAATGTATCTCAACACGCTACAACATTGATTACACATCACTTACATCAAGATGACATTCAGTAAGGACATAGACATCAAGTTTACAAGATGGCGACAAGGTCACAATGGCGACAAGTTTACAATGTCGACAAGGTCAAAACGGTGACAAGTTTCACAATCACAAATGTTTTACACGTTTACAAGATCAAACAATATGTATGCACTGTACAATCGCATTTAGTCTCCATGTTTAAATAATGTAATAATATCTATCAAAATGAGCCTTCAACGATCACATTTACATGTACAATAAAGTTGGACACAAATTCTAAGTTCACAAACTCTAGTTTTAACCGTTAATCACATAAACACGTTCATTTCAAAGCCGGACGAATGCCACCACGTCCACACATGTCAGGGTCTTAAACCTGGCTCGTATTTCCTAACACATGTGAGACAGTACAAGTACAACGTGATTTGACTTGAGACTCAACGACACAACGTTCAATGGATTTATTTACAGATCAAATACGATACGATGATCATTACAAGCTATATGTTAAACTTCAATACACTTACATACACAATACAGCTCACAATCTCTCAAGATGAACAGACACTCGACTTTCGGGCACAGAAACCACACAACGCCTTTCTCTCATCATACGTCCAGTCGAGTCCACGTCCCAGAGCTGTCTGTCTATAGCTCGCAATGTGCCTCTCCACCTGAAGTGGCTTCACGAGGCATGCGTGCGTCTTGCTTCGTCCTTGCCTGACCGCTGGCCGTCTCGTCAGCCAGCAACCTCGCAGGCAGGTACCTACTACTCGCCTGGCGGGCGTAACGAAGTTACGGCATCCCGGCTAGGGAACTAAGTCGCCTGGCGGGCGTAACGATGTCACTGCATCACTGCACTTCTCTAGACTCTGACAATCAGCATAATGTCAATGGCAACACTTTGTATTCCACAGTGATGAATTTTCAATTCCACAAGCCTTCAGCCGTGACAAACAACTGTATTGAAGAAAAAAACACACACACACATACACACAAAACGCATTGAATACCAACAGAAGAATAATATTGAAAACTGACATATTGTGGCATAACAAGAAACGTGAGAGCAAACACGTTTTAAAATTAGGGGACAACACACGTGCATACGAATCAATCTATAAACTTCAATGAAAAGAGGACCAACATCTTGGTCGTTAAAAAGAAAGCCCACTACAGAGACATTGACAACTATTTTCACAGTGCAAAACAGGTAATCATGTTCCGTCTCTGAACAGTAAACAGCAAAGTAGACAATCTTTCACGAAGACTCAAAGCGGGTCTGTCACCCATGTGTACGTGTGAACAAACTACACAGACAGCTGAACAGATTCTTAAAAACGGAAACATGATGACTAAATTGTGGTATCATTTCTGGTCACTCCATACGCACATTAACGCACAGCTATTTGGAAGCTTTCACGAACTCAATATAAAAAGCTAACGCGAATACTTGTGTACACATTATTAACCAGCAGCTGAAGAAACAAGAGGAAATGAAAAATAAGGTAAGAAATATAGTCCTTGTACTTTCCTGTCAATTTACAAATTATTTACCCCATGCCTCTGTAAATTCTCTGTCTTTACTAATATTACACATTGCACCACTCTCGGGATTCTTCGTGGTGAAGTGGTCAAGCCGTCTGACTCGGGCTCCGAAGGTTGTATGTTCGATTCCGGACCGCGTCCTTCATTTCACGAGTGCATTTTTTCGGAGACTCCTGAGGGTCGTCGCTGGAGGTACGGAGTTCGCGCTTTGTGCGACGCTTTCGCGCTGCGGAAAGAAACTGAGCCATATGGGATAAAACCCCGACGCAGTGTAGCCGACCCTGTCGATTTTAAGCTACTTCTTTCATGGCACCCACTCCCATACGAATCCGTATACGCATTGTGTGTCATCTGAATTGGCGGGGCTTTCATTACTGTAAACATAAATTTGTTAGCGAGAAATCACTAGTTTTTCAGCAAAACATCAAAGAAATGTCGCCGCTTTCGATTATTTAAGTTGCTTTTTGACCTTTCAAAGACATATTCCTTGGGTGGGGGTAAATATAAGACGGCTGGAAAAATTTCATAACGATGCAACAGAAAGTTTTCAAAATAATTGATCGTGAATGAAGGCATTCTTTTCGGGACATACTATAGCAGATGTTGTAATGCATAGTATATCTTATTTCCAGAGTTGATTCTAGTTTGTATTTCTTCCCTTATTATTTTGGAGCAGTTGAAGATTGCATCGTGGTCTTTGAATGTTTCAGTTCTTTTAATGGTCATATTATCGATGTGTATGTGGCCAGAGTTTTTAGCCTTTCCTTCTCTTGAAATTACCATATATTTTGTCTTATCTTGGTTGCTAACCAGCCCCATTATGTGTGTATATGCCGGTCTCCCTGGCTGAGAGGTTAGCAACTTTCTCCGTAAACCCGAATAATCTGGTGGTTGACGTGAGCGCACGAGAATTGGCAGCGGTTCGAGTCGCGCCAGTGACTTATGAGAGTATGGAGCCGGTCGCTCAGAATGTCGTGGCGTGCTGATGAGCGTAATCTCAGCCTAGGAATCAAATGCAGCTGACAGATGATGATGTTGACCGCAATATCCTGAAACAGGATGGTGGGGAGCATCTCATTTAATTCATATAAGTAGTCATATAAGTTCTCGTTCCCGTTACCGACTATCTGTCTCTCTGTCTGTCTGTCTGTCTGTCTGACCCGGCCCGGCATCGCCCAGCTCCTGGTGTGGAGCATCTAATTTAATTCATATACGTAGTCATATAAGTTACCGTTCCCGACTGTCTGTCTGTCTGTCTGTCTGTCTGTCTGTCCCTCCCTCTCTGTCTGTCTGTCTGTCTGCCTGTCTAATCATTTATTGGTTGCAGTTAGAACAACCTTAGATAATTGAAGACCAACTTACAAAAAGCATTAGAAAGAGCACTTCAAAGATCTGTACATCTTCCCCAACAATTAACTTGGGTAAATGGAGCGGTGGCAGCAGCAGCAGCAGAAGAAGAAAAAGGAGGAGTAGGAGCTAGGAGGAGGAAGAGGGAGGTGGAGGAGGGAGGAGGGAGGAGGAGGAGGAAGGAAGTGATAGGCGGAGAGAGGAGGAGGAGGGAAGAGGAGGAAGGAGGAGGAGTAGGGAGGAATAGGAGGGAGGAGGAGGGATTAGGAGGAGGAGCGAGGAGGAGGAGGAAGGAGTAGGAAGGAAGAGGAGGGAGAAGGATGAGGGAGGAGGAGGAGGAAGGAGGAGGAGGGGAAGAGGAGTAGGGAGGAAGAGGGAGGAGGGGGGAGGAGGAAGGAGAAGGAGGAGGAGGGAGAAGGAGGGAGGAGAAGAACACAGGAGGAGGAGGGGGAGGAAGAGGAGGGAGACGGAGGAGGAGGGAGGAGGCGGAGGGAGAAGGAGGAGGGAGAAGGAGGGAGGAGGAATAGGGAGAAGGAGGAGGGAGAAGGTGGAGGGAAGATGAGGAGGAAGAAGGAGGAAGAGGGATGTGGAGGGAGGAGGAGGAGGAGGGAGGAGGTAGAGGGAGGAGGGAGGAGGAGAGAGGATGAGGAGGGATGAGGAGAAGGGAGGAGGAGAGATGAGGAGGAGGGAGGAGGAGGGGGAGGAGGAGGAGGTAGGAGGAAGAGGGAGGAGGAGGGAGGAGGAGGGGGAGGACGTAGGAGGAGGAGGGAGTAGGAGGAGAGAGGAGGAGAAGGGAGGAGGAAGGAAGAGGAGTGATTAGGAGGAGGGAGGAGGGCGAGGAGGTAGGAGGAGGAAGAGGGAGGAGGAGGGAGGAGGAAGGAGGAGGAAGAGGGAGGAGGAGGATGGAGGAGGGAGAGGGAGGAGGGGAAGAGGAAGAGGGTAGGAGGAGGAAGAGGAGGGGAGAGGAGGAGGAGGATTATAACGCATATGCCTGTAGATAACTGCACTGAAAAGGTGGGTGTGTCTATCTATCTGACCCGGCGTGGCTTCGCCCAGCTCCTGGCGAGAAGCGTCTCATTAAATTCATACAACAACAAAAAGTAACTTAAAAGAATGTCCTTCCACACACCATCCATTATTTTTAATGAAAACTGTTTCTAATCACCCACATGACTGTAGATAACTTCTTAAGCATAAAAAGATGAGTTACAATGTTATGCATTATGCATTATTTTTATGAAAATTTTGAAAATGCCTTAAAGATTGTATCATTATTTATTATAACTCATATGCCTGTACATAACTATAGACAAAGAGTTTATACATCTTTGAAAACCATGCAACAATACGACTATAAGGTATACAGAAAAGTTATTAAAAGTTATGCCCCTTGAAATAACTTTTCTAGAGTTAAGTCCCCTTGCTATATAGAAATTATAATGAAAAATTAAATAATATTAAGTAAGCAGCCGATTTTACACTTAAAAAATATCACAGTTGGCAGCGCGGGAATGAGAGGAAGACGTGTAGAAAATTTCATCTCAATCGGATGGACCGTTCGCGAACGCATAAAAGACATACAGACGGAGATTGCCTTTTATATATAAGATATATATATGTATATATATATATATGTATATATATATATATATATATATATATATATATATATATATATATATATATATATATATATATATATATATATATATATTTCTGGTGCTTCATTGTATTCACCTGAACTCACATGTCACAATTTAATCATCGTCATCATTACCATCCAGTGCGCGTGGGCGATTATGCCTCTCCACAAATTGCGATCTCCGACGGTATGGATCAATTTGTGTCTTGACTCCCTTCCGTTCCATGACAAAAGACTGCCCAGAATCTTCTCACGATGTTTTCATTTAGCTCTCTTTCCACAATCTGTCCGGTTGTGACGGCATGTTGTAGTTTGTGTATCTTGTAATGTAGTCAAATCAAAACGAAGACTAATTATTTATTATATCTGTGATAAGTTACCTAGCGATGTAGCTTCCCTTAAAATGTCCATGTCAGAGTCTTGCTTACAGCAAGGACACTGGCTCATACACACCAGCAAGTGTGATACAAAATACGGTCACAGAATGACTTGAGTGACGCACTACACTTACAATGCAAACACTTTATTTATACATCTCACTCGTCGCAACAATTACATGTATCCTACAATGACAATGACGATGCAATAATACATTCAATAAATATATCAATACACTACTACACATCTCGCAGGTGCACAGTCTTATATCTTCTCACAGGCGTTCTCTCTATTGCGTTCATACACCCAAGTATACGAGCCTCATTCAATCACGTCTGTCTCCGTCAACACTCCCAAGCCGTCTGCCGGCTAACCGCTGTGAGTCTCACTACGCGGGCCTGCGTCACTGCGTGGAGATCATGTCTCACATGCATTCACCGACTGGCCCTTCCTGACACAGTGTGGTTAGCGTCGCTCACCGGTAGACCCCTGGCCGTATTCGCCAGGCGTCATAGACGACGACGCGGTAGAACTAATGGGGAGATTATGACAGTCCAGATTGCTCATTTTGGCTGTCCAGTTAATTTTCAGCAATTTAATATTTTCAGTTATTTAATATCTATGTCAAATCTTGAGTAAACTATGTTCTCGACTGGCTTGTGCGACTATATTTCTATATACCCAATGTCATCTAATTATTTCTTTAACTGCTACATTTCAATGTCATCATCGTCCAATGGCCTGTCTGTTATATTTGTTCCACACTCGTCTGATAATTATGACTCGGGCTCCGAAGGCTGTGGTCTCAATTCTGTGCCGTGTCCTTCGGTTCACGAGTCATTTTTTCGGAGACTCCTGGGGGTCGTAGCTGGATCTTCGGAGTTTGTGCTTTGTGCGACGCTTTCCGCGCTGCGGAAAGTGACTGAGCCATAACGGATAAAAACCCAGTGCACTGAATCGACCCTGTCGAATTTTAAGCGACTTTAAGTCTCTCTCTCTCTCTCTCTCTCTCTCTCTCTCTCTCTCTCTCTCTCTCTCTCTCTCTCTCTCTCTCTCTCTCCCACCCTACTGTACGATTAATTCTGAATTTCTCTATAATAATCCGGATGCGTCGCCTTTGTTGCTGGCAAGTGTAAATTACTTATTTCATCTGGAATCCATCTATGCTGGTTCCCTCTTCTTCTTGGCTGGCATGTGTAAATTGCCTATCAAATCATTGAATCCATCTATGCTGGTGCCTTCCTCTTCTCTTTCTACCCAGGACACTTCTCTCCATAATATCTTGTCTGGTTTTTCATGTTTTTTACATGTTCAATATATTATGTTTTGTTGCTACCTACGTTTGTCTTGATAACCAATCTTCTTCAGTATAGAGTTTTTGTTAGACTGATTTGTTCTCCTTTCCAAAGCCTTAAATGCAAAATTGTAACTTTATTTTAGCATACTACTAATCCACTTTGGTCCAACATTTATGTGTGTATACATTTCTGTTGTAAAATATTAATTTTTCTGTCCATTAAATGTGTATATATTTGTCAAAGCAAATTTATATAACAGAGATGTTTTGTGATTAGTTTACTAAAGACTGGCAAGATAAAAGCTTATGTTGACAATGTTTCTATGAAAAGTTGGTGATACACACGCACTGGTGTTTCTACCTCTGTGTTTATACTGAGCACGGCCATTCTTCAATGTTACGTCGGACTAACTAAAGAACAAGCGACTATGATCTGTACTGTAATAGAAACTGTCGAGGGCTCCAACTATGAACGACTCAAACTAGTAATAACGTCTATGCTACAAATGTCTACAATTATGTGGAGTCTAGGGACGCAGAGGTGTTTCCAAGGCACCAGGGCCAGGTTCTATACTGGCCAAGACTTACTGACGCGTCCTCGCCGAGCGTCCTGGGCAACAGGTCCCTTTGGGGTCCTGGCTAACGTCAGTAGGATCGTTCATTCCTCCGAAGTCGGAGAGTGTCTGCCTGTATGGCGGCATGGCGAGGACAACGGATACTCACACAAACCTCAGGTCCTGTATGACATCACAGTGATGTTGGACAACAGGAAGTCTTCATCCGACATACAGGACTTCACGCTGGAAATCACAGCCAGCGAACACAAGCAAGCAAGCATGTGGAATTATGTAGTTACAGTGATAAAGTGTATGTTAAACCTTATATATTGATGTGTCTTTCCTACGAGAGGTCTGCCGAAAACGTTGCAGGTCACGATCATCCTCGATCTCCATACCTCCAGCGACAACATCCAAGAGTTTCCGAGAAAATTGCACAAGTAAACCAAATTACTGAGCACGGAAGCGAACTTTGGGGGGTTTATGTGATATGGATCTGTCTTCTTCCATAGATCGGTCTGCAGAAAGAGTCGCCTGATGTCCAATAGCTCCAGCGACGACCCCCAGGGGTCTCAGAGAAAATTGCACTCGTGGACCGAATAACGGAGACCGGAAACGAATCCATGACCTTCAGATGGCGAGGCATGGAACATAACTTATTACATTAGTCGTCGACTTACGACCACGATCGGTTCCGACAGACCGGTCGTAACACGATTTGGTCGTAAGTTGAGTACGCTATGTGTACAATAATGTGAAGTGATGTTATACATTATTTAAGTTAAATTATATCATAAATTTCTTTTATTATTGTTATAAATCATAATTTTCGATGGTCATTTTGTGCCATTTCTATCATCTCTACACCATTTTGTTTCTTATTTTTTCATCGTCAGGTTTAAGAAAAACACTGCATTAACTGTACATGTACAACTGGTTTAATATTTGCAAAACATACAAAATACAGGTGTGGAAAATACTATAGGAAACATTATTATTACATGATCTACCATCTCTAGTTCGGTGTCGTCAATAAAGATTGATGGTACCCAATGTGCACCCTGTGACATAATCTGTGTCTTCTTTTTGCTAATTGTTAAACCAAATTCTGAACAAGCATTCGAGAATGCAGATAGTAGACATTCTAATTCTTCCTCAGAGTGGGTCGTAACTACAGCATCATCTACAAAAATCAGGTTATCCATCTAAGTCTACGAAGACTGAGCATGGAATAAACCGTCACACAACCTGATCTTTGCAGACAACGCCGTTCGGCTGATAATTGAGGCAGAAATAAATCTTTAAATATTGAGCACAACCCACTACTGGCAACGCTGATCGCACTCTGGTTTGAACCTAACGCCCCCACGTCAATGTGGAAGCACTAGACTCGAGTTAATAATATGGCTAGTGATTGTGGTCGTGAAGTCGAATGGTCGTAAGTTGCATAGGTCATAAGTGGACGACTAGCTGCAGTGCAAGTCAGAAGTTCAAAATTCGACAGACGCAGTTATCCTCCCATTGCACTCAGAGTGTATAATATGAATTTACTTATATTGTGGGATTGTATGAAAAAAATTTCGATTAGGAATATAACTGTTCACCGCATCTCCTTATTATTTAAACTATATGCCTAATTCTTTACATTCCAACATCGTTACCACATTGAGGTAATTACAACTAGACATATATTTGGGGGGCTGAGTAGTCTCGAGGTATGGTGTCTGCCTCGAGTGCTGGAGGTCCCGGGTTCAGGCCCCGGTGAGGACCAGGATTTATTTAAAGAATCCACCTGGACTTCCAGTAATTTCCCCTGCTCTCTGGGTAGTGAGATCGGACGCCCGTGTGTATTGTTGCGAACGTAAAAAATCCCTTTGCAGTTGGAAATCGAAAAAGAGTAGCCTAACGGCGCTGCCCGGGCAAAATTTCGAGTTAAAAATCTACCGAAAGCATTTCAGGATCCTCGCCGATGCAACGGAGTTCGTGCATTGAGCTGAGTTTCTCCACACTCAGGTTTGAGTTAGGAGGAAAACGGAGCACTTATGGGTTAAACCGTGTGCCGTGATGTTGATCCAACGACTAAAACGACTAAAAGACTAAAACTAGACATATATTTACTTAGGTATGTATTTGCGTGTGTGCGTGTGTGCGTGTGTACGTGCGTGCGTGTATCTGTTTGTGTGTGTGTGTGTGTGTGTGTGTGTGTGTGTGTGTGTGTGTGTGTGTGTGCATTTAACTGATTAGTGGCAAATCGGATCGACACTGGATTGACAAGCGCCACTTTAGTAACAGATTGTTCGTTATTTGTTTCATTTCGCGTATCTTCTGTAATTTTAATGCCCTGTAAATGACGGTTTATACCGGAAGGAGGTCTGTCATTTCAAAACAGCCCACGAGAGGAAGTTAGTATATACAATTTGAGCAGACATTTTTAGTTAAATTGTGTTTACTTTTCTGATGTCAGACAGAAAAAAAAATTTTTTTTTTCTAAAAATGTTATTATTGTGACACACCCCAACTTCCCATTTTCTGCCATCAATTTCTGTTTGTTCCAAACCCACTTTATGTTTGGCAGTGAATCAGTTAAAAACAGGCATGTGTCAATATATTCTAATGGACTCTGAGTTAAGATCTTGATATTATAATTTAAGTCAGTTAATAAATAATCATTGGAATTATATTCTCAGTTATTGTGTTCATTATGTTCGTCAGGCACGTATCGGTTTGAGAACACTGAGAGCCAAAACACCATGTATAGAGGACGCGTGATCAGTACCTTGTCCATTAGAATTTATGTTTTTGGCTACCCAGATTCAACGCTACAACTAGATAGTTAAATATAAATCTGGGATGCAGATATGGAAGAGATTTTAAAATTTGTGACAAACACACATCCACTAGTATTACCGTTTCCAGGATGTTTAGTGTTGATGATCACAGTTTCCACAACTACAATCTTATCGTTAAGAATATTGAAGAAATACTTGTGTACCTACTGCTGCAACTTGCCGTCTTGACATACGATTATTTGTTACATGAATAGTAACTATAACCCATGGTGGTAGCTAATATGATTGCTCAGTTAAATTAGCGCAGTAAACGTTCATCCACAACGGATGCATATGAACACACGGTCATTTTTACCATCAAATATCATCTGACGTCTCAAACGTTGTGTGTGATCTATCAGTAATAATTTTCTCCTTTGTGTTCATTCCATGGCCGATCTTTTCCTTCCATGCATCGCGATCAGTGGCGTCTTACTCCCAAGGTGGAATATCAATGACTGTATCATTCATGTCCAGTTGACACACATCTGTGTAATGTAGTAGAAGTCGGCTCCGAGATCTTTTACCGATATGTAATTCACCAGTAAAGATTACCTTTGATATTCTACCATCCTCCTGTGTCCTATCCATCTAAGACAATAAAGACTGATCACGGAACAAGCCATAACCCCACCCGATCTTTCCAATACTTCAGTATCTGTCAGAAGACTGCATTATTCTTATCTTGCCACTTAATACCAAGTATTTCTCGCAGACACCGTAAATGAATACTGTTTAAACGTTTCTCTTGGTACAATGTGACCAGGTTTCACTGCCATAAATAAGAGTACTAAGAAAGCGGTTGTGATACGCCATTACCTTTCCTTTGACAGTAAGCTTTATGTTCTCCCACTTGTGTACCAATTTCAGTTAATAAAAGACCACAGTACACTTTCCTCTTCATTCAAATCTGTGTGATTGTTACACCTTTTTTATGTGTCCAAATCCATTACTTTTAAAGGCAAAGTTATGTCATAGTGGCTGGCATGTTGAATAAAGCGATGGTCTCTCTAATCAGTTGTCGGGTTCAATCACGACTATTTGTTGTTTTAGACAAAAATAGCACTGGGTTGACACTCTCTCATAAAAATGGAATTATGCAATTGTTAACTTATTCTTGGTGGATCGTGCCTCACTAAATTGGAAGTCATGCAATTGCTTAAGATTACTTAGGAGCTTGTCTTAGAGAGGTAGGCAGTGGACAAGGGAAATACATAAATGTGGCCCCGTGGCAGATATCCCACTAGCGGGTGATATGATATGCTTTCACATATTCTATGCCATGACATAATAAGATGGGTTGGCACGTGTCATTCCTCGTCCCTTCTCCATATAATGGCTGCACACACGTAGGTTGTGAGGATAATGTACATAATGACGTGGACGTACAGAAAAAAAATGATGTAGCAGTTCTTCAGGAAGCAGATAAAACAGCAACTTGATTTAAATCATTAGATGGAGATAAAGTCAAGTATTGTTTACACATTATTATGAGAAACAGTCTTGAAAACCAAACAATAACTGTCACGCATAATGACAAAGGAGCGAAAAGAAAACAGATCAATAGCTAAATGGCTTGACAGATGGCATAACTGGGACAAGACTGTAGACATCCGAGGCAGTGGTGATCGTGTATGATTACAAACAATGATACCGGTATGACTCTTGATGAAGATGATTATGATATATATGAACGCCATTCAGATTTACTAGTCATGTGTTATCCAATGGTTTACATGCGTAGCCTTCTAATTAGCATTGTATTGATTGTATTTGAGAGGTCCAGGTTTAACTAGCACACATGATAAATCACAGTTAAATGTACGCACACATGATAAATCACAGTTAAATGTACGCACACATGATAAATCACAGTTAAATGTACGATGTGTAGCAACAGGCACTGATGGTGCACTGCTCAGTGTTCAGCAAGTATTGTAATTGTTTTTTTTGTTTTTTTCTGAAGCGGAAAGAAACATGAAGAACACGTTTCTTCGCCCTAAAGCAGGGGTGGCCAACTTTTTCAGCAGGCGAGACAAATTTCAGAAATAATATTTCCTCTCCAGGCCAAGTACCTATTAAAAAAAATTAAAGTAAACAAGCAAGCGTGCTATACCTTGGACCACATCGTCGCTTCCCAGTAGGTGAAATCGTGGTCAAACCCATGCCTGCCTTAATGTCCAAAAAAAAAAAATGAAAGTAACAACAAAGAAAAAATGTGTATATTTATATTTTTGAAGAACATAAAGCAAAACTGAGAATAAAACATAAATATTAGACAATTTAAAAATATTTAAAAGTGACTTTGTTTTGCAAAACTAAGTGCATCAAACTTGATCTCGACTGATGTTGTGGCTACACGCAAACAGTTTTCCAAATGAACATAAGTAATTCGTGGTCTCACTTGTGGTTTGATCTGCTCCATGCGACTAAAAAAGCTGTTCATACCAATAAGTGTTTCCAAATAGAGAAACCATAGACAGAGCATGTTTGTAAAATGCAGAATATTTATCATTGTCCAAATATGTTTTAGAGAAATCTTCCAAACCAACTTGATGAAATTTCTCCTTTAACTTTGTATCACAACACATTTCACAATGTTCCAGTTGTAATCTTCCTGGTAATAAATTCACGTCTACCGCAAATGACGTGGCAAATGCAAACAAAAAGCACATGGTGTTTTTTACAATCCTGAAATCGATTTTCAAATTCGAGGTTTAAGTCAGATATCAAAGTAGCGTATTTGTCCGCCGCCTCATGTGTGACGTCTGGTTGCAATGACAATGTAGGAAAGAGAGTAAAGGTTTTGTGTCCTTAACTGTTGTTCCCAAAGACCAAGTTTCATTTAAAATACAGAGATATGATCATACATCTTATTAATTAATTTATCTTTCCCTTGTAGACGAGTGTTAACGTCATTTAGGTGGCTAGTTATATCGACCAGAAATGCAAAGTCGCAAACCCACATTTTGTCATCAAACTCTGGGATATTTTTTGACTTGCTTGCGAAGAATGATTGTATTTCTTGCTGCAGATCAAACACTCTTTTCAACATTTTGGCGCGGGTCAGCCATCTTACTTCAGCATAAAATGTAACGTCATTATAATCTGAGTCCAAAGACTTTAGAAATTCTTGGAACTGGCGGTGAGTCAACCCGTTCGACTTAATGAAGATCACTATTTTGACAACCACTTTCATGACATGATCCATTGTGAGGGACTTCGAACATAAATTCTCTGGATGAATAATGCAATGGAAAATTTAGCATTTAAGTATTACCAATTGTGGAGGCCTCAATTTCAATCAACTTTACTAAATCTTCCTGTTTCCCAACCATTGATGGAGCACCATCCGTTGTTAAGCCCGATAAGTTGTTAAGTTGTAACGAAAAGCGATTCAATGTTGATGTTACTGCTTCTAACAAATCTCGTGACTTCGTAGTGTCCTTAAGTGGATACAGTGTCGCTAATTCTTCTGTCTTTTTAAAATGGACATCAACGCCTCTGATAAAAATTGTCAATTGGGCATATCTGCCATATCTGTGTTTTCATCCAATGCTAGAGCATAAAATATAAACTCGGATGCTCGACTTTTCAAATTATCGTCAATATGTTTTCCAATGTCGTTCACACGCCTAGTAATAGTCTGACGAGACAGGCTTATTTTTGAGAAATCCTTCTTCTTTTCTGGACACAGAATGTTAACGACGCACTCCACACATTCCTTAACCATTTCACCATCTGAATATGGTTTCGTTTCTTTTGCTAGTATCATGGCTACAGCATAACTAGCTTTTACATACCATGTTAACTCTGAACCCGCTCTAGTAAATATCTTTTGTTGTGCAGAAAAGTTATTTTTTTAAAGTCATTTCCTTGGTCTTTTCGAAATTTCCATTTGTACTGTTATAACGTATTTGCATGTTTAATCTCGTAGTGCTGTTTGATGTTATACTCTTTCAAAACAGAAACAGATTCGTTGCATATCAAGCATATGGGCTATGTTTTAATTTCCACGAACAAATAGTTTATTGTCCACCTGTCTTGAAAACTTCTTAATTCTTCTGTGATTCTTCTTTTCTTTGGTCTAGCGCCTTTGCTAGTTGGAGCAGTCAGCTTTGTGCAGAGTCATAATCACATTGAGCCGGGAGTGCAGGGAATGGCCAGTAGGGGCCACGAAAGTGGAAATTCAGCAACTAATTCAGGATAATGCTCGCCCGGGTGATGTGATCATCTACACAGATGGTTCGGTGTCAAGAGATAGGAGAAGTGCCTGGAGGTTCGTAGCAAAAGCTAATGGTCGACGCTTGGTGCAGGAGAGCCTGGCATGTGATACCACAACATTTAGCTATAGAATGGAGGTGGAGGCGGTCACTGCAACTCTCCGCTTAATGGAGAATACGATACATAAACACATTGTGATTGTAACCGACTCAGAAAGCATGCTGAGGAAGGGAGGACAGGCATGCCTCGTGCAGAGTGGCTTGCCTCGCTTCGGAGAACACAGGTGGCAAGCATCGCCTGGAACTTTTCTACTAGTTAAATTAAGTGGCAGACCTTTTAGCATAAATATTATTCAAGTATATGCCCCAACAGGAGAATCCAGTGAAGATAGTGTAGAAGAATTGTATAATGACATAGAGTCTGCCTTAAAGAAATGTAAAAATTCAGAAACATCATAATAGGGGACTTCAATGCAAAAGTAGGAAATCAAGGAGATAGATACACAGTAGGAAACTATGGGTTAGGAGAGAGAAATGAAAGAGGATACAGACTCGTAGAGTGGGCAAAAGAACAGGAAATGATTGTAGGAAACACCTGGTTCAAACAACACCCTAGAAGATTGTGGACATGGAGGAGTCCTGATAGCAGGATTAGAAACCAGATTGACTACACTCTGATTAGCAGAAAATTTAGAAACGCATTAATAATAGCAAAAACAGTTCCCAGTGCTGATTGTTATAGTGACCATAGATTATTCACAGGAACATTGAGGATAAAGTTGAAGAAAGTCAAGTATATAACAGGAAACACTAAATATGATTTGTGTACATTGAGTAATGACAAGGAAATACAAAACAAATTCAACATAGAAGTTCAGAACAGATTTGAAATTTTGTCTGATCTAGAGATCCTATTCCAGGATGTGGATGATCAATGGGAAACGTTGAAGAATTCAATCAATGTGGCTGCAGAAACAACTATTCCAAAATTAAAGAAGGTGGAGCGTAAGAAATGGATGACTGAAGACATTTTACACTTCATTGAAACAAGAAGACTCAACAAAAATAATTCTGTCAAATATGAAGAAATTCACAGACAAGTCAGAACATTATGTAAGGAGGCAAAAGAAGCATGGCTTGAGGAAAAGTGCTTAGAAATTGAAAGCCAACACAACAGTCAAAATACCAAATTAGTGCACAAAAGAATTCAGGAACTTACTAATAAAAGAATAAGTACATCAACAGGGTGTCTAAAAACTGAAGATGGCAAAATCATAATAGAAAAAGACCAGATTCTACAGGTATGGACAGATTATGTGAAACACCTTTATGATGATAACAGAGACGAACAGTATGATATTAGACTTAATAATGAAGGACCGCCAATTTTGGAGATGGAGGTTCGAAATGTTCTTAAGCATATGAAAGCTGGCAAGGCCCCCGGTGCAGGTAACATAACAACAAAAATGATTAAAGCTTTAGAAGAATTTGGACTAGATCAAGTCACCAGACTGCTGAACACATTATATGATACTGGAGATATACCTCCTGAATTATGTAACTCTATATTTATTGCAATCCCAAAGAAATCAGGAACCTTGGAATGTGATCAACATAGAACAATTAGTATAATGAGTCACATCACAAAGATTTTGCTAAGAATTATCATGCAAAGAATGAGGAAGAAGATACAACCTGAAATAGGGGAAGAACAATGCGGGTTTGTAGATGGAAAGGGTACAGTAAATGCTGTGTATATGCTGCGAACAGTTATTGAACGAGTTATTGAAGTAAACAAGGATATACATCTTTGCTTTATTGACTATACAAAGGTTTTTGATAGCGTTAGACATGTCAGCATGGTGGATATGCTTGCAGATCTACAAATTGATGGGAAAGACATTAGACTTATAAAAAACATATATTGGAAACAACAAGCTGCAATAAGGATTGATAATGAAGTGGAACAGTATCAGCCAATTAAGAGAGGTGTTAGGCAGGGATGTGTGATGTCTCCAGATCTTTATTCCCTATACAGTGAAAATATTTTCAGAAATGTAGAGGATATAAATGGAATCAGCATTGGAGGAAGAAACATCAATAACATTAGATATGCAGATGATACAGTATTAATTGCAGACAATGCGCAGTACCTGCAACTATTAGTAGATGCGGTTGTTGTACACAGTGAGCAACTGGGGATAGAATTAAATTGTAAAAAGACGCAGGTTATGGTCGTCAGTAGGAAGGAAGAATTGCCACAATGGAATATACAAGTAAATGGAAATATTCTTCAACAAGTGAATCGGTACAATTATCTTGGAACAGTTATAACATCTGATGGGAGATGCCTTGAAGAGATTAGAACAAGAATCGCCATGGCGAAAGTAGCCTTTAGCAAGATGAAAAACATTCTGACCAATAAAAAGATGTCAATTGAAACGAGAAAAAGAGTGTTGAGGGGATACATAGAGCCTGTTCTTTTGTATGGATGTGAAACTTGGACAATGAGCAGTCAAGCTGAAAAGCATCTGATGGCTGCAGAAATGTGGTTTCTGAGGAAAATGCAAAGAATACCATGGACAGACAGAAAAATTAATGACCAAATACTACAGGAGACAAATGAACATCGTAAACTGATTAGAGAAATTAGACGTAGACAGTCAAAAATTTGTGGACATGTTATAAGAAGAAATGGATTGGAGAACTTTGTGACAACTGGCAAGATCGAGGGGAACAGACCAAGAGGAAGACCGAGAGAAAATACCTGGATGGCTTGGCCACATGGCATGGAAGAGACAGGAACACTGAGCTGATCCACGACACTGGTGATCGAGTGAAATGGCGAGTCATGACCGCCCACGCTTTCCGGCATGGCACATGATTGATTGATTGAGTTATGAGTATGAACCCGATAGCTTCCCGAAGACGTCGAAGATCACAGAACATATTGAATCAGAAGTTGCTTTTATTAAATTTGGTCAACACCTATCGTCGGACAAAAAAAAAATCCACACAAAGTTACATTGAGTGTCAAATAGCGAGATATGTGAAATAGCTAACATCTATGAATTTTCCGGAATATCGCTTAAAGTCGCTCAAAACCAATGAATTTTTTTCCAAACATGCGAGATCTTTCTAATTTCTCTAGCTATAATTTAAAAATATATGATACGAACGACTCATTATATAATGTTCTGTTGGCGATATGCACAAAAAAGTTAACATTTATGTTCATTTCACCCACTTCCGCGGGCCCGCGGGTATCCTGTTGGCCACCCTGCCAATCCGCTCTGGACTGTTGAAGTGGTCAAATCATACCGGCCATTATTACTTCTCAGAATATTGTTGGTGCCACATTTTAGGCTGGTCTCATTTTTAAGCCCTGGTGTGTAAAAACAAAACATGAATTAATAAAAAAAAAAAAAACACCTGCATTTCTGTGAGTTTCTAACACATTACCATGGTCCAGAAAACTAAAGTCTTAGCACATTCGCTACGGATAGTTATTAATTAACGACTTATTGCACATTGCTATATATTTACTGTTCATGGCTTCATTTAGTATATGCATACATATACATTGCGGTTATTTAATAAGCCATGTTTTATACAAATATGAGGGTCCCTTGGCCTGGTGTGTTAGTTCCGGCGCCAGTCAAGGAAGCAACGATCAGTAACACTGTAACATAGAATGCATGTCAAAGGATCCATCGAAGGATGGATGGCCTCAGGCGGCCAACATGCCATGTAGACAATTTTAGCTGCAGATTCCAGCTAAACATTATATCTAGCAGTCTTGCTGGGAAAAGAATATGTACATGACAAATAGATGAATACATAGATGACTACACCAGGTGTCATAATGGGGATTAGAAGACAACGCCGATCAGAGACTTGACGGTGCGAGATGGTGTTCCATGAATACCCAATGTGTACAATCATGATTCAAAATGATTATTGGACAAGATTCAATGGTAGATCCCATTATTGGGATCGCAACTATACATCAAAAAGGGCCCATCCGTCCCAATTGACACTTACGTCTACTGATAGAGGAAGGATTGTGGAACAGATCGGGAAGTCATGAGAAGCCTGTGATGAATGTGGTGTATCTTTGTTGATAGAAAACCAAGGGTGGCCAGGAGTCCAGTGCGGCTGATTCGAAATCCTTTGGCAGCCTATGATAAGCTAATTGAGGTGTTACAAAACTCGCCAGGCGCAGAAAGTTACTATACAACTCCTGGTATAGAGGGTATCTGTAAATAAATAGCATGTATTACAGCCAGATGTTGCTCAATGTTGTGTTATCATTGTCTTGTAACTTGTCCCACGAGCAGTTGGTATTTGCTCCCTAGATACTTAATCAGATGTCTGGCAAAGATGTACGGAGACTCTGGTAAAATCAGGGATATTGAAATAAGAATACAAATTGCAAGACGGGCTTACATAAGTATTTGTCACATCAGGAATATTGTATTGAAACGTGCAACACGACTAAAACAGTTAATAAAATGTACGGACATTTATTATCTGGTACCGGCGTATAACCCATATCTGTGGCGATGGTGTTACGGATGCAATTGGTAATGCCACATACTGCGTTCGAAAGACAGCTGTGGGCAATTTGAACCAGACCGCCTTGCGTTAGTTTCCATAACATAGTATGAGTACCAATCGTTTAGAAAGTAATGGCAAACATTTTATTTGCATATTCTCTTTACAGGACATCGCTGTCAACACCAGCATTTGACAGCTGTTGTTGATGTCTTGGCAAGTTTACCTTCAGTGATTTGCCATTGCTTTCTGAACGACCGGCTCCCATACCAATTAGTTCAGACCCAGCGCGACGCGGTCTGCTGCCAAATCGGTCGCAGCTGTGTTTCGGACGCAGGT
This sequence comes from Cepaea hortensis, assembly GCA_963921405.1. NCBI lineage: Eukaryota > Metazoa > Mollusca > Gastropoda > Stylommatophora > Helicidae > Cepaea > Cepaea hortensis. Next base: position 88,267,819 of record OY992891.1, read on the forward strand.
AAGCGGCTCACGAATCGCGTCCGTAAGCCCTTAGCCACGGAGACTGGCAATTGTAAACTACTGAAGGTAAACATTGGCCCGGGAATCTCACAGTCACAAATGTTGGAGTTAAATGCTACACACTTTAAAGGATATGCAACTAACTGGCATGCATACAATATAGGGGCAAACATGATATGACAAAACCCAATAATACAGAGCTTAGAAATTTTAAAAAAAAATTGAGGAGAAAAAAACATAATAATAATTTTAAGACAGTTCAGCGAATGAGGAGGTGAGTAAAAGATGGCGCTGGATAGGACACACTTTGAGATGTTCTTCTTATGATATAAACGAAAGTCGTTTTATTGGAACCCTCAAGGCAAGCGAGGAGGGGGACGGGGGCAAAGAGTGAGTTGTAGGAGATGGTGAACAATATGACGACGTGGTGGAGCTGAGTGAGGACTTATGCTTCACTGAATAATTAAATGAAGAAGTACAATGTGGGCTACTGTGGAGGCATTGGAATGACCAGAGTTCACACTAGCTGAGAACTTAAAGCCTAGTGGTGTGACCTGGGTCATCAGCTTGGCTAATATTTCATTCACAGCCTTACTTCTCTGCATATCCGATGTTAATTATGGTCTTGCCCATATTGATGGTTTTTAAAGTTGGAGAGGGACAGAGTGTGTAGTTGGTATTTCGATACCAAGATGTGTAGACAATCTTAAACCTGGCTCGTTGGACCTAACATATGTGAGACAAGTACAAGTACAAAATGACTGGACTTGACACACAATGACACTAAGTTCAATGGATTTATTTACAATTCACATGCAATACGATCTAGTTTGGCATGTGATGATCATTACTATACATATACAATACATCAGTACACTTACAGACAAAAACCACAGCTTCAGAGTCTATCTCACAAGATATACAAGCACTCGACTTTCGGGCACAGAACTACACGAAGCCTTTCTCAACCCACACGTCTTGTCATGTCCGAGTTCCTAAGCCGTCTGACGGTTTCCCCGCACAGCGCTTGCCCTGTGGATTGGCTTCACGAGGACTGCGTGCGTCTTGCTTTGTCCTTGTCTGACCGCTGACTATCACGTCAGCCAGCAACCTGCGGGCAGGTAACTGGTACTCGCCTGGCGAGCGTAACGATGTTACTGCATCCCGGTTGGCAACTATTCGCCTGGCGGGCGTAACGATGTTACTGCATCTCGGTTGGAGACATTAGAGATTCTGACACGCTCCCCCGGGGCTTATTCATGAAAGATTTTATATTTCATGCATACTCTACATAGATAAAAGGTTAATCTTTTAACCATGTCAGAATCGACCTTTCTGTTGTCATGTACATTGGCATAGAAAATACGTAAGAAATGTAAGTTGTATGTTAAGTCATGTGGCAAGTTTCATCCTCTCGATGGATGATCACCTGAGTTGCAATATTGACCCAGTCAGATCGGTAGCACCAGCATCCAATGCAACTACCCCGCAACCTCTTAAAAAAAACGAAATAATATGCTTTTTTTGCAACAAAAAACATCAGGTAAGACTGTAATACGTCTTTTTATAAGCCGCATTCAACGCTCGAGCTTCGCCCTCATTTGGCCGGGAGCTCTTCCGTTGGTCTACAACGTCGGTAACCCTATACCATGCCCAGCTGATGACCTCTTGGAGTATTGACAATCTGGCAACACAATGGCTATTTTTATACAACACATATTCGAATACATTTCAATTTACCGCCCTTAGTGTAATACTGTAACAACAATTAAATGAAAAGGGACATAATTTCAAAAGATCTCAAATCTAATCTATTACAATTATTATTCTATTTCTCAGCGTCATAGCTTGATGCTTTTCCATACTACCGAAAAAAATGTCGATAGTGTGAATAAGTTACTCAAGATATGATTCTAAGATTACACTAGTCGAAAAATACTAATACACAATTCGTGTATTCGAAATTGGTGTTTCATAATTATTTTAGAAGTGTCATACATTTTTAAGGTTTTTGTTCATCGGCTGCTACTTTTGGTCTAAATTTACAAATTATCCGGAAGTACACACGAACAGCTGATGTCGTTAAAAATTCTATCACACATGTTCCGCTCTGGTGTAGCAATTCGGAATGTGAAATTGTTCTGATAGTTAATGTGTTCGTTGTTTCGCTGGAAAACTTCTGGATTGCGATTGACTGCAGTGGTGTAAATGTCACAGTTCAGCTCACTCTTTCGTTCACGGATTAAAATATCACTGGATATGTTCCAATCGCAGATACCAATGATAACTTGACTAGTTCGCTTGAGGTAAGTTATGAGCGCATGTGGCACTGTTCTTATTTCATAATATATACAATTAATATTGTTTACTTTCTACCACACACTACGCAATTATCCAAGACGATTACTACACTAATAATAAAATAAGAAAAATATTTGCAGTGGGAATGAACCCTATCACATCGCATAATAGACGTACACAGCTTTTCTGGAAAAAAAAACTTCACTGATGGCTGTGTTGGTCTGCGTGTTTTCTAACACACTGCACTCAGACATTAGTGCTTACTGGGTCGTTCGGACAACGGGACAAAAGATCAGCAATCGTGTTGGTTCTGCCAGCGATATGTCGCACTTCAAAGCTGTAATCTTGCAGCAAAAGTGACCATCGGGCTATCATCTGGTTTGTCGGCACTCCTGAAGTAATAAATTTTAATGGACTATTGTCGGACTCTACAATAAAATGCCGTCCCAGGAGGAATCTGGACAATTTAGTTATACCCACCACTAGAGCAAGGGCTTCTAATTGTGGTGTCGACCAAGCGCGTTCTCTTGGTTTCAATTTTCTAGAGACGTAGTATACAGGGTGTAGAATGTTGTCATGTTCCTGTAACAGAACTGCTCAATCGCCACGGAGCTCGCGTCTGTGCGTAATCTGAAAGGAATATGTAAATTTGGCAATTTGAGAATGGGATTCTTTAAACTATTCTCAGAAAAATACGATAACACTTTCTGGAATGCAACTTTTAGGCATTCATTGTTTACAATCTTTTCAGGCTGGTTTTTCGTTAGTAGGTTAGTAAATTTTTCTGTCAGTTCAGCAAAATCTGGTATGAACTGCCTATAATAATTTAATAGTCCTAACACACTTCTGACTTGTTTCTTGGTAGTCGGAAGTGAGATTTTCAGTATTTTAGACACGATGTTATCGTCTGTCGTGACAAAGCCATTAGATATTTTATATCCTAAACAGGAGATTTCTTGATAGGCTATGTCAACTTTTGTAGGCTTCATAGTCAGTCCGTGCTGTCTGATCCGTTCAAATGTCTGCTGTAATGTCTTTATGTGGTCTGTCATCGTCTTTGTGTGAACACAAATGTCGTCAATGTAACAAATAATGTTGGTTATGTCAACAAGTAAGAGTCGTGTCATGCGTACGAATGTCGCTGGGGCATTGACTAGCCCAAATGGCAATTTGCACCATTCGTACAGTCCCCAAGGTGTGGCAAAGGCTGTTAGATGTCTGCTTTGCTCGTGTACCGTTATCTGCCAATAACCTTTAGTCATATCCAACTTCGTAAAGTACCTAGAGTCTGTCAGTTCTGTCAGTAGATCTTCGCAGTTGGTCATTGGTTCCAGATCTAAAAGTGTTATTTTATTTAATTTTCGATAATCTACACAGAGTCTTATCGTGTTGTCCTTTTTGCGTACCATGACCATTGGAGACGAAAAATGTGATTGGGATCGTCTATTGATGTTGTTTTTCTCTAAGCTAATGATCTCTTGATGTAAGTTTTCTTTGTAATGCAATGGAATGGTGAAAGGTCTGCATTTTATTGGTGTGTTTGAAGTGAGCGTGATGTGATGTTGTACTAATTCTGTTTGTCCTGGGTTGTTGGAGAAGATGGTGTTGTACTGTTGTATGAGATGTTTGCGGCTGTCCGTTTCTGCTTGAGTTAAATTTTGGGTTTATTTTGATTTCTTTCAAGCAGTTTGTTGTGTCTAATGCAGGTGTTGAAATTTCGTCACTATCTTCGTCGTCTTCATGGTCTATTATAACTGTACAGGCTGTTGTATCGTCTTGTTCGTTGTCTCTGTTGTGGTATGGTCTTAGCATATTGATGTGGAATATTTTATGTTTGTCTTTTATTTGAATCTCATAGTCTACCGTTGAAATCTGTCTTATTACTTTAAATGGTCCTTACCAAGAGTCAGTCAATAAATGTCGGTCACTAGGTAGGAGAAGAAGTACGTCCTGTCCAAGTGTCAACGTTATTGTCCTGTTACCTTTGTCTGCATATTGTCTATATGTAGCACCAGATAGTTTTAGTGCTTCTTTTGCAATAGTACAAGATTTGATGATTCTTTCACGCAATGATGTTACATATACGTATGATGATATAGGTTTAAGTAAAGGGGTGGCTTCAGTTAATATTGAATGGTAGATACTCAATGGCATATAGAAAGAATGGAAGATAATAGGGAAACAAAACTCGCTTACACTCAGGAAATAAATGACCGTAGACCCCGAGGTAGACCAAGAAGGCGGTGGAGAGATAATACATGTACAGACCTACAAGCACTTGGAATTAACGACTGGCAAGAGAAGGTCCACCAGAGAGACGAATGGAGACGGATTGTATTTGCAGCAAAGAACCTCAATGGCTCGGAACGCTGAAGAAGAAGAAGAAGAAGAAGATACTCAATGGGCCACGTGGTTTGGCACCATAGATAAGTTCAAAAGGAGAGAACCCAGTACTAGAATGTGGGACCTCGCGATAAGCAAAGAGTATAGCAGGCAAATATACGTCCCAGTTTTTGGGATATTCTTGAGTGACTTTAGCAAGCATATGCTTCAAATCCCCATTAAACATTTCTATGATTCCCGTTGAGTGAGGATGGTATGGTGAATTGAAACATTGTTTCACCCCTAACATTTTGGTGAAAGCTTGAGTAGATGATGCAATGAATTGGCTTCCCCGATCTGATAGGATAGTGTCTGGAAACCCTATTCGTGAGAATATATGGAAGAAAACTTCCATAATATCATTGGCAGTTATGTTCTTTAAAGGAATCGCTTCAGGCCAGCGGCTACATAAATCGATGATGGTAACGATAAATCTATTCCCTCTGGATGTTACTTGATTCAGAGGGCCCACTATGTCGACAGATATTTTCTCAAAAGGTCGACTGGCTAAGTCGGTAATTTGTAATTTTGCCTGTGGGTGTTTACCTTTCTTCACTAGTTTTTAGCAGATATCACAACTTCTACAATATTGCTTAATGTCATTGCAGAATTTTGGCCAATAAAACTGTGTTAGTAATCTTGATCTGGTCTTGGAGTATGCCATATGCCCTGCAAGAGGTATATCATGGGCAAGATGTAAGGCTTGCTTACGGTATTCAATTGGCAACACAGTTTTCTCTGTGGTGCTGTTACCTCTGGTATATTACCTGGTGAGGATGCAATTTTTCAGAGCAAAATGCCATCTTGCATTTTTAGTTACCTTTGGCTTTTGCCCGATCAGATTAAAATATATAGATAATGAAGGATCAGCCTTTTGGGCTGTTACAAAATTCTCCTTCATGGGTTTAGGAGGCAGTATCACTGGGCTAAGCATTTCTATAGCCTCAGTTTGATTAATTTCATCTTGCACTCTAGCAGTAGATCTGGTTACTGCGCTCACACATTCAATGATATCAGATGGTGATGAAACATTTTGGTCAATGATTTCATGAGATGTTAGTGCTCCATTAGCTACCATACATTCATTTGGTGATACCATACTTCCAATGATGACATGTGATGGTGATGATGTTATGTTATCCTCAATGCAAACAGATGTAATATCATGAGGCATATCATTCACCTCTGGTAAGTTCCCAATGATAATATCACACACAGGGTTAGTTAATGCAGCGCATTTTACTTTCCCAGTGAGGAATGGTGTCTGAAAATATGCCCATGCTAATGGGTACTTTTTGATATTTCCAGAGAATGTTCTGCATGTTACGTGCCTGCCTGTATAGTCTGTAGGCATTATGAACTTTCTCTTTAACCATATAAGAAAACTTCCGGTGTCACGAAGGACTGTAGCAGGCTTGCCATTCACATATCCCTGGTGGATGTTTATTCTGCCTTTGGAATCTATTACTAAATTAGCTTCCTCATTGGCAATTGGAATGGAGTGGCCGCATGTTAGAATGCCATCTTTATAAAAGGTATTACAAATAGTACATTTATGTGAATTAAACATGTCAAAAGCCTGTGCTGAGTTCACAGGGTGATTTTCTGAATGTTCTTCATCTGATGATGAACTGTCAAATAAGGCGGCATTTGCTTTCTTGGTCATTTGCCTTCCTTTACACGCATGACGCCAGTGGCCGTACGCTTTACAGAGGAAGCATTTTCGTGCATTTTTAAAGGTTTTACGTTCCTTATCCTGACTATTTATGAAGTTCTGTAAGTATGTAAGATATGCCGCATTTTTGTCACACATTTCACCTTGGTGGTGTGAAATGTTACAAAATCTACAATGATTGTATTTCTCGGAAGTAGGCTTATATGTTCTTTGCCTATTGTAGGGTTCTGATCGAGGTTTTTCATAGTTAGCAGCTGCTACGAAGTTTGTATCAGTAGCCTCACTCGTAAAACAATGTTTATTGGCTGAATAGTAAGCCGAACCACGTCTCTCAATCTGTTCTACACTCGTACATTCATTCTCTAGCAAAAATTTTGAAAATGATGATGGAAGGGATGTGATGATTTTATCCCTGATGATGAGATCTTCTAACTTATGAAAGTCTTTATTTACTTTGGCTGCTGAAAGCCATTTTGTAAATACGTCTCGGACTACGGAGACATAGTCAGAGAACGTTTGAGTAGGTTTTGGACTCAATTTGCTGAACTGTTCTCTGTAACCTGCCTCATCTAGCATAAAATGTGCCATAATTTTTAACTTTAGATAGTGGTAATCTTTTCTGAGGTCTTTGGGGATAGTCTCTATGACTTTCAGAGGTTCCCCTGACAAACTCCTCATATAAATAATGTTCCATTCAGAAACTGGGACATGATAGTGGTCCATTAAGGTTTCAAAATTCTGGGTGAACGCTGCAATGCAGTCACCTGAGGTATAATTTCTCACAATACCTTGATACTTTTTGTACTGGTTTTATTTTTCCAGTCTTTCAGATTTCTTAGACTCTTTGTCTATGGCAGTATCGGTTTCGAGCTGTTTAATTTTGAGTTTTAATTCAAGCTCCTCTCGTTTACTTTGAGCTGAGATCTCTGCCTTACTCAATTCGGTATTTAACTCTGCCTGTTTTAATGCTGTTTCTGCCTCTGCCTGCTTTAATGCTCTTTCAGCCGCTCTTTCCTCGCGTTCGTGGTATTCAGAATATTTTGTTTCACTCCACTTTGTTAACTCGTCGCCAGTTAACTTTAGCTTTAAACCCATCTCGATGAAGTCGTTTAACGAAGACATGATGGAATGTTTCTATGAAAATGAGTAATCAGACACACAGTTTGTTACAAGGTGTTAGTAACGTGACAACTTTAGAATCTTGTTGAACTTACAATTTATGCCCAAATTTGCATCCGAAAGTATATACAAAAAATATACTCAAATGTACTGGATGCGGTGGAGAACGGTTCACACCAGGGCTAGGGACTGTAGGGTCGCTACTTCAAGGACAAATGACCTCTACGGGCAACGGTTTCAGGTGGCACAGAAAACCTGCTTTCTTTTGGGAGGAAATAAGTTAGAATCTACCTTTATGTGATGTGTATGCTTGTCACTAAGTTTTGCTTAGGTTTTTATGGCGTTGAGTGTTATTGTAGGTCGTAATGTCGTCGGTCAACAATTTTTTTCAAATCACAAGTCACTTTCTTTCCCAAACTTTCTGCTTTCCACAACTAACTTCACAAATACAATCTAGATATATTTCAACAATCTACAACTATGATGGTACATCACTTACATCACGATGACATTCAGTAAGGACATAGACATCATGTTTACAAGATGGCGACAAGGTCAAAATGGCGAGAAGTTCAAAATGGCGACACGTTACACAATCACCGATGTTTTACACGTTTACTAGTTCAAACAATCTAAGAGGACGAGCTCTACACGTTCAAACAATCTAAGAGGACGAGCCCCCACGTTCACACATGTCAGGATCTTAAACCTGGCTCGTTGGACCTAACATATGTGAGACAAGTACAAGTACAAAATGATTGGACTTGAAACACAATGACACTAAGTTCAATGGATTTATTTACAATTCACATGCAATACGATCTAGTTTGGCATGTGATGATCATTACTATACATATACAATACATCAGTACACTTACAGACATAAACCACAGCTTCACAGTCTATCTCACAAGATAGACAAGCACTCGACTTTCGGGCACAGAACTACACGAAGCCTTTCTCAACCCACACGTCTTGTCATGTCCGAGTTTCCAAGCCGTCTGCCGGTTTCCCCGCACAGCGCTTGCCCTGTGGATTGGCTTCACGAGGACTGCGTGCGTCTTGCTTTGTCCTTGCCTGACCGCTGACTATCACGTCAGCCAGCAACCTGCGGGCAGGTAACTGGTACTCGCCTGGCGGGCGTAACGATGTTACTGCATCCCGGTTGGCAACTATTCGCCTGGCGGGCGTAACGATGTTACTGCATCTCGGTTGGAGACATTAGAGATTCTGACATAGACAATCTCTACATAAACCTGTCTCCGAAAGACGCTGCGCTTTTTAGAATTTAAACAAACGAAACCTTCATGCACCGGACTGAGGAGTTAAAACTACTTTTCAGGGAATTGCCACAGAATCACAAACCAATATTGACACATATTGTACCGGATAGTGAAGACAAAATTGCCTATCAGCTGTTCTTGTTAGATTTAAGGCTGAACAATCAATCATTTACTTGCTTAATTAATCGTCAGATCAATCGTAACTCAGTCGCATGTTGCATAATTAAGGATGGCTGCAATGAAGCTTGAACACGCTCTGTCTCTCGCACTGATACAATTGTTCGTCCATCGACTCGTGATATCTTTCCACGAGTATCGCTATCTACGTCTTGCTCGCATGTACTCGACGTATACCTCCAGTATAGTTTGTATTTTGTGTTTTTATCTACCAAGACAGTAGTCCGCATGTAAACCCCGGTAGAGGCAGGATTATTTTGTTTTTACCAGTACGGCTCCGTAGTGATTCAGTCCCATCAGATAAGTATCAGAATATTATTATAATTTTTAGCAATATTTTAAGGTAAAGCGAAGAGGAAGACAACTGACTAGCCCATATCATATATTGCCCCCTATAGTGGTCTCGAGGTATGGTGTCCGCCTTGAGTGCTGGAGGTCCCGGGTTCAAGCCCCGGTGAGGACCGGGATTTTTTCACGTGGAATTCTAGTAATAAAATTTCCCCTGGTCTCTGAGTAGTGAGATCGGACGCCCGTGTGTATTGTTGCGCACGTAAAAAATCACTTGGCAGTTGGAAATCGAAAAAGAGTAGCCTAAAGGCGCTGCCCGGGAAAAATTTGGAGTTAAAAATCTACCCACAATATTTAAGGATCCTCGCCGGTGCTACGGAGTTCGTGCACTGAGCTCAGTTTCTCTGGACTCTGGCTTGAGTTAGGAGAAGAACGGAGCACTTATGGGTTACACCCGTGTGCCGTGATATTCTCCGTTGACGACAAATGTTTTTAACACTTTCCAGTATCTTCTGTGGGACTACGTTTATATGCGCTTGTTTTGCATGTACATATGCCGACTCCTTGAGAGATTGGACAGCGAGCCGCACAGAGTTTGAGGTGCAACAACTGATCCATAGTGAGGCGACATATTGATCTATACTGATGGGTCAGTGGTGAGAAACGGTCAGAGTTGTTGGGATTTAATTGCGAAGGCTAATGGACGATTCTTAAAAACAAGCAGTCCGGCATATGCGGATTAAAGGAGGCTGGAAGCTGTCACAACGGCATTCGTTGGTTAGAGGAGACCAAAGCAACATTCATTGCCTTCATGACAGACTCGAGGAATATGCTTAGTAAGATGAAGAAAGGAATGTTTCATATGGAATTGCTCACTTCGCTTCAGAGGTCACAGATTGTGAGAACTGTATGGAGTTTTTGCCCTGGCCATGCGGGGGTGCGGGGAAATGAACATGCTGATAGATTAGCAGGGAATGCATCTATTGATGGTAGATTACCTATGGACAAGGGAGGGGAGATCGATTACCTATGGACAAGGGAGAGGTGGTCATGCGCCTGTGGGACCATGTGGAGAAGATGGAGGAACAAATTGAGGACCGGTATAGGAAAATGATGAGATGCTGGATTGGCAGGAGTTCTTCTAGCATCTCAAAACTGAGAGGTGACCAGGAGAACTTACAATCATATAGCAGTGGGAACGATTAGTAGTGTGACTCTTCGCTGGCTGTTGAAAGACGCGACGGAATGTTAATGAGAATGTTATGAGTGCACTTAGTCAGTTCTTACCTCAACTCAACTCACCTGAACTGGAGAGTCCTTCGAACATTTGCCAAGGCAGCCTTTACAGAACATCGCAATAAAATCCACCATATCTGTATGATTGTTATCTACTAGGGAATGTTCACTTTCAGTGGTTTGCAATTGCTTTCTGAACAATCGACTCTCATCCTATAGAAATCAGCACAAGGCGGTCTGCTTCGAAACCATCTGCAGCTGATGTAGATCCCTTGTTTCGACATTTAGGAGCATCTTTAAAAGCATTCACTGCCCCTAAGCATCAACGCTGGCATACAACCAACGTAAAAAGAGCACGAACGTTTCTATGTAAGAGACCTGGAAGTATTGTTTTATCGAAACCGTTTATTGGTCAACAGAAGCAACACCGTCACACCCTGGTCTGTCTGTTAAGGCTACGTGTTCATCAGCTGATGTTAACATATGTTTAATTTTTTCAAAATACTTCAGCCAGTCTGTAGAATACTCATACACCTCATCCACGCAATCGTGACGCAGCGCTAATTTCAGTTTGCATTATGTGTCCCTCAATCCCGAGTATTGGTTTCTCATTGTATGCTGCATTATTGCACATAGATGTGTCCTTAATCACTTACATAATCCACCATGTGTCTTTTTGAAATAGTTCTAATCGAGGCGGCCCAGACGCCACGCACTCCCTCGTGTACAGTGCATGTATTCATTATTTTTGTCCTTATGTTTGTCGCACTTATAAAAGACATCCATGCATATCACGGCTACTCGTTTTGATCTTCTGTACACTTGAAAGTAAATCCGTTTACATATTGACTTTGGCATTCGCAGTGCATACGAACATGGAAATATAACTGGTGTTTATCAGGGGGAAAGGGTAAAATCGCTCCATTATGACAAAGAGATCGTCGTCCTTGATTGAGAATGGTAACTAAGAGGCAGTGGCGTCACTGGGGTTGGTGTCACCCAGTGCGGTAAACTCTTGTTGTCACCCCTCTAGACTTTCACCATGGTCTTCTTCCGAGTGTTCCTGTACCATATATAATCGCATATAGTAATGTTTGTAAAATAAGTCAAAAAGTTAATAAGGACATAAGAAAGAAAACAAATTGAACAATATAACTTCAATACTTCAGGTAAAACATAAATAAAGAACTTCGACAAACTCTGACAAAGTTAAATTTTTGTTATTTTCCTTTGTCTGCTTTGTCAAATTTGCAATTTTTTTATTTTGGTGTCACCCCTTGATGGTGTCACCCGGTGCGGCCCGCACCCCCGCACCCCCCTAGTGACGCCCCTGCTAAGAGGAGTAAGCTGCCGCGCTGTGGACACAAGAACATAGACTAAGAGAGACAGGCCCGATGATTTGAAGTGAAAATAATATGCAATAAACAGATATGTTGATTTTTATTATTATTATTTTGAATAGTCAAAATAACAAAAAACGTATTTGTCACTCATTGTGCTACAGCATTTGCCTGTCTGGTTACTCTTAGAGTGTTGTATACAGAAATTAGTCGATGGAGCTCATTCACCTCAAAAGAAAATACATTTTGATGAATAATACAAAGAGTGGCAGACAACAGATATTTTGTAAAATTACCTGTAGGAAAAGAAGACTTGGGTAACAAATCCGCACAGAAAATGCGGTTGGTCCGATCCCATACGCCCAGGAAAACAATTTGTCTTTTCGCGATAGAATACACAAAAGCAGGACGATATTTGAGCGATTGCAATAACCATAACTCAAGGTGGGGGATATTCCTTCTTTAATTTAAACGAGAGGGAGTTTAATATGTCATTGCAAGAAATAGACTAGTCAGTCTAAATAAAGATGCATACGACTATCGATTACGGAAAACAAGCAAACCGGATCGTGCTGTAGAAACTGAGAATATCGCGAAAATCATAAGTCGAAATGCATTCCCACAACTTGAAAGATGTGACCACAAACCGATAATAATAATAACATTGAAAGGAACAAAGGACAAGCCTAAAGAGATCTCTCCTCTGGTTGTTATTACAAAAATGCAAATTGTAGCTTTGTTCACTATCACACATTGCAGCGTCCTGTAGAAATGCAGAACAAACAACTCAAAATGTCAAACCAAACATGTTAAATGATGTATCCGTGAGTTAGAACAAGAAGTTTACCAAGATGGTAATTAGAAGACTATCAATCCAACTAGCCTTCAACAATTAAATGAACGCCACTCAGAGCTCTGCGGGACCCCACACGACAATTGAAACAGAGGAAGACATAACAACATACGGGGAGGAGATCGAGACACAAATAAATAATATCAGGAGAGTTGGAGAGCGGCATGAGTTAGTTAATCATAGATCGGTTTGTAGTTTGCCGAGTGTCAATTCTTTAACAGAGGTTAGATGGTTAAAAAAAAAAAATTAAAATGGGGAGTCTGCGTTTGCCTCTTTCACATGGAATTACAGAGCTCTAAAGTTTCAGAGAAAATATGGAGATTAACCTTACAGACTAAAACTATTAATCTTCAAATAAAGTAAAAGACACTACGTCAAAGAGATGAAGACAAGCATCCGTGAAAGCTGCACAGAAAGACGGCCTCAGGCAGTCTAAATAATAATACTACACGACTGTGGAATCTTACCAAAACTACCTTTAGCAGGAAACTGCTCAGGGACACGATTAAATCCCCAGGATGTTTCAGTGAGATCGTTTTAAAAAAAATTACAGCTAGCTCTTTTATTTAATTCTACTTGTAGCTTTTTAGCAAGACACTTGATGATGATGAAAATATATTATGTATCGTCCCTCATATTCTTTCGCGCTATAACTCTCTCTCTCTCTCTCTCTCTCTCTCTCTCTCTCTCTCTCTCTCTCTCTTTCTCTCTCTCTCTCTCCCTCTCTCTCTCTCTATCTATGTGTTCGTGAATGGGGGATGTGTTGGTTGGTGGTGATGTGTGTGAGGGATGTGTGTATGGGTGGGGAGATTGTGTGTGGGTGGGGATGTGTGTGTATATGGGTAGAGGTGTGTGGTTAAGAGGTGTGTGGCTGGGGGATGGGTGGGTGGAGGATTTGTGGGTGGGTGATTGTATATGAGTAAGGGTGTGTGGTTAAGGGATGTTTGGTTGGGGGATAGGTGGGTAGAGGATGTGTGGGTGGGTAGAGGATATGTGGGTGGGTGAGTGTGTGTAGGTTAGGAGATGGTGGGGGATGTTTGTAGGGGTGGGCTTGAGATCTGTGAGTCGGCTGGGGGAGATGGGAGATTATATGGGTGGGTGCGGAATGTGTGTGTGGGTAGTTGCGGGATATGTGATTTGGCAGGGAGATGTGTGTGTGTGTGTGTGAGGAATGTGTTGGAGGTGTGTGGGTGGAGGGGGATATATGGATGAGTGATTGTTGGTGGGTAATGGGACGCGTAGAGGATATGTGAGTGGGTGAGGAGATGTGTGTAGGTGGGTGGATGTGTGTGGGTGGGGGATGTGTGGGTTGGGGTATGTATGTGTGCATGGGGTGTGGGTGAATGGGATGTGTGGTGAGTGAGAGGTGTGTGTGTGGGTGGAGAGATGTGTAGGTGTAGGGCTGTGGTGGATGGGTGGGGGAATGTATATGTGTGTGTGGGTTATGTGTGTGGTTGGGTGGGGGTGTTGGGGTGAATGGGGATTGTATGGGTGGGTGGTGGATGTGTTTCATAATATAGTCACAGATTCAGCCTCGTTCAACCTGCCTCTTCAGCTGTGGTTATTATCGAGGACAGTGGCTTTTGTGGGTTTATTCACCCTAATTCTTGTCTTATGCTCTATTACGAGTGAGTCCTTTCTCGGTCTGGTTATGTATGCGTTTGTGTCTGTGACGTCAGCTGGTGGGGGGGGGGGGGTTTGGTCGGCGGCTGTCCTTTGTTCCCGTCTGCTGGTGGTTTCTTTTATTGGTGAAGGCTCCTGACTCGTCTATCTTGAATGGTTGTAGTCCTTAAAAGGACTTTTTAACTGGTCTTTTACCTCCTTTTTTGTGTATTTTCTGTAGCAGATTTTCGATGTTTTCATTTTCCTCCTTGCGCTCTTTTTCACTTTCGATTTTAAGTTTATGTTGCCTTACGGATTCGTCCTCCGCGGTAAGCCATGGGATCATCTCTCCGTCTTCTATATAGTACTCGTAGCCGGGTCCGTTCTCATGTTCATAGTATACCTCTGGGTAATCTACCGGTCTCCTGAGTTTCTTGGGTTTTTTCTTTTCTTTTTCGTCCCAGTGCCTTTTGTATTCCTGGCACCTTCGTTCCTCCAGTTTTGCATTTTTTAGTAGCTCCTCCAAGGTAGGTTCCCGGGGCCTTTCCGTGCCAACATCAGGGTGCTCATCTCGGTTTTCTTCGGATGTCTGGCGAGATATTGGTTTCCCCTTGTCGGTCGTGGCTGGGCTAGTGGCTTTAGCTTGCGGTTCAGACTCGGTCTCTTGGTTTTCATCTTGCGGTATCTGTAATTTCTTGTACGGCTTCTGTTGTTTTGTTTCGGAGAAGTTCCATTTCAGCTTGCTGTAGTTCTCGCTCTGAATTAACGGTTTGTAGGATTTTCTTCGTTCTCTTCTTTATCAGTTCCGTAAGTTCTACTTCTTGCTTGATGTTTTGCTGGATCTCCTTTATTTCCGTCTGTAGTTTCTCGTTGCCGGATTCGGCATTAGCAGTGCCTTGACTTGTTTCTTCAGCTCGTCTATCTGCTTTTGTAGTTGATCTCTTTCAGCTTGTGGTATACCCGTGACTGTCTCGCCCCTCCGCATTGCTTCGTTGTATGGTGTCTTTGTGGTAATTGCGATCTTTAAGGCGTCTCTATGTCGTTGAAGGTACGGACAACCCAGGTATCTTGTTCCATGCTTGCCCAGACAGTTGGCACACTTTCGTTTGTTGTTGGGTGCTCGGAAGTCCTTGAAGGCGTGGTGGTCGGCGCAATACCGGCAGATTTCCGTCTTACTGCGACACGCTGCTCTGCTATGGCCGGCCCTCTGGCATCTGGAATATTGATTGACTCTTGGGATGAATCTCTCTGGCTGCTGCATTCTCTTGTTGATTGATACTGCGGTCAGCATTGTATATCAACACGTTTTATTGTGAATATATATCAAACACAAAAATATTTTATCCTCGTGTTTTTTTTTTTTCTGCATGTCTCTATGTATGTTTTCCTATCACACTCCTTTTCCTTGTTTTATAACCCTGCAAAACACCTTTGACAAAATCCTCGAAAAGAGTAGCATGCAGGCTCCAGCGACATTTGGAAAGTTGCAATCTGCTTTCCAGAGGACTCGGGAGTTACCCTCCTAGGAAAGACACTTGGGCCAATGCGGCTACTTTTGCATTTCATGTCTATGAGGACTTCCATGATAAACAAGAGACAGTAACAGTAGCTCTTGACCTTGAGAATGAGTATAACAGTGTTAGGTATAATACGTTGATATACACTCTGTTGAACATGGAAGCCTGCCCTTGACTTGTCAAATGAGTTGCGGTTGTTCTTTATGAGCGTAAAATTGCACTTCGCATGGGTTCCTGGACTTCTGACCCCTGTACAATTACACATGGGCTGCCATTCCCACAGTGCTCTTTAATGTCTACACCAGCAAAGCCGCCGCTATTGAAAGTCGCCGCTATTGAGACACCAGTTATTAGTAGAATCTTGACATTTGCAGATGATGTGCTGGTGTACAGACAGAGAAGAGACAGGGACAGTTTGGCTACTGATTTTCAGATGGCAGTTAACAGGGTGGCGGAGTGGTGTAGGGACGTAAGGGCCGCTATAAACCCAGACAAGGCATCGGCTGTGTGGTACTCCCTGGATAACCGGATTTGAGGGCTGATGTCCCATGTAGAATATTGAATGGATGACCTCTTAGTAGAGAGAGTTAATTGAAGTACTTGGGTATCACATTTGACAGGTTTGACAGGTGTACGTCTTTTAAGGACCATGTGGAGGTTTTGGTGGTGAAGGCTGGTAAGGGACTTAATGCACTGAGAGCGATGGCAGCAACCGGGGTAAAACAGCGGACGCTTTGCAGGCTCTTTCAGAAGTTAGTTTCTGTCATTGAGAATAGGTTGCTGACAGAATCAAAGGGTCAGCTTGAAAGATTGGAGCGCATGCATAAAGCGACCATGCGGGTGATCCTGGGGTGCACAAAGGATACACCAATTATATGCATAAGGCATATCACGGCGCTACCATCAATAGGCAAAGGGTTCTTCAGGCGAAACCATACATGAGAGTTGCTGCAAATAGGGATCACCCCCTGCATGGAGCCATGGATATGATCAAGGATCATAGACTAAGACGAGGTAGGTCCTGGATGTCACAGGATTATATATATATATATATATATATATATATATATATATATATATATATGTGTGTGTGTGTGTGTGTGTGTGCGTGCGTGCGTGCGTGCATGCGTGTGTGTGTGTGTGTGTGTGTGTGTGTGTGTGTGTGATAGCGCCAAACCAACGAATCTTCGTTTGGTCTATCTCAAAGTAAAAATCTGGACAACTCCGGAAAAGCCACTTGAAACAAAGAGACCTGAGGCCATTTTTATTGTAGCAGCCAGCTCGGTTTGTGAAGGCAGGCACTTGGGCCCTGGGTATATAGTTTTGTGGCCAGCCTGTCTTGAGACGAGATATGTGGGGTTTCCCATCTGTTCATCAATGAACAACTAATGGCACAGGAGAAAGCCGAGCGGCTGACTAGTTAGTGCCAGCAGGCCTGGGTTCTTGGTGGTGTAGTAATTTGTGTCACAACTCTTTTGTCTATGTCGCATCTTAGGATTTATGTTGTGTAACTTATGTTTTTGTAGCGCCTTATGGTCTGTGCAGTGTTGCTTGTGTCAATGTTCTTTTTGTGTGTCAGTCTAACCAGCTATTGTTTGGAACACCTGTGTTGTGGTACTTGGTGTACCCTGTTGTCTTAAGTGCTGCTGATTGGTTAGGTTACCCACTGTTGTTATTTGATATATACAGTTGTCTGTTGTATGTGGTATTGCAATGTGTTATCCAACATGTTCTGTTAGAAGAAATAAATAAAGAGCTTGTTTATTTGTCCTTGAATTGTTTGTTTAGTCTCTTTTAGTTTTTACAACCACTATTTCTACCACAATCTAACACCTTAATCCGTTGTCTGGACCTCAAATATGACAGTTATTGTCCAGAGTTGAGGCCCCTGCCCAAGATCTCGTATATCATCTTATCTCATTACTGTATCTATTTTAGTCAGTTGAGGGCGGTGTGAGGTTCTCTCTCTATTACTACTTCTCTTCTTTGGCCGTAACGAAGTCAGAGTTACTCTCTACCTCTTAGCACCGTAGCAAAGGAAACATCAGTCTTACTTTTGTGTCCTTCTGCCTGCCTCGGCTACATATGGCGACCCCGAAGAGATCTAGTGACTTTCCTCAGTGTGAGAGACTTGGCCATGCGATGGGCGGGTGTGATATTAGCTCCAGAAGTCTGTGCATACCAATATGTAGAACCTCAAGATTACAGTTCAGAGAGGTGGCCTAATGTCAGTGGTGAGTGTCAAGGGGTCCGGCATGATGATGTGGTGGTGGAGGAGCTTCGAGCTGAACTAGGTCGGATGAGAGACTTAGCTTATTCGTTGCTGTAGGTCAAGGTACGACGTAAGAGGTGCAAGGTTTGTAGAAGCCGGACCCACCTTCAAAACAGGTGTCCGAAGAGAAGGGTTAGTGTTTTTCAGAACCCCTCTGGAGTGAATTGTAGCAAAGTATTTGCAAGTGTAAGCCACGAAGACCAGCTGGGCCTTAAGCGACAACAGAGTCCGCCCCGGGGTGAGCCTTCTAAAGGATCAGCCCCACCAGTCCAGGTGGGTGCAGTATCAACTTCTGATAGCCAGGTGGTTATGCGTGGCAACTAGAGAAATTTCTTTCGCAGGAAGAAGGGACGATGGAAGTCTCCTTGTTTCAGTGTGGTCGACCAGTTAGAGGGTGTTAGACTTGTGACAGATAATCAGGGTGATGTGACCGGTGGTCAGTGTGTTGTGACAGGTGTGAGACAAAATTTTCTGCATACGGATATGTCGATTTGTGACTTTGTGCAAACAGGGATTGTGAAAGCCCACCAGAAAGAGACTATTTCCGATAGACACTGAGGTTAATAATAGACTACGTTTTTACAGTTTCCAGCTACTTAGGAATCCCAGTCTCCCGGATTGACATCCTTAGTTTAGTTAATTAGCAATTGTGTTTTGCTGTTTCTGTGTATTATAATTGCAGGTATATAGTGTCATGTGATGTCATGTGTTCCTTTTAGAGTGTAAGAACACCAGGAAGACCAGATAAAAAGGGTGTCTCTTTATTTGATGTGGTGCTGCCATTACCATCATATCCAGTGGGAAATCAAACTGCAGGTTTCATGTATTGTGTAGACATATTTGATTTCAGGTTATGATCTTACAAGAAACCCCAGTCGACTGGATGCTGATGGGGGATATTATTTAGATAACAATGTTTTGTTGAACCTGTATAGCGTGTTCCTTTATGTTTATATTCAGGTTACAGGTGACTCATGATGAAATGTTCTTTTTAGTGTAGGGGTACAGAGTATTAGAAAAACAAGTCATTTAGGTACCACGGTAGCTGCAGGAAGCTTACATTTGATCAGAAGAGACAAATAGTATTATTTTTAAATACATTTTGTTTCAATTTCCCGAGTTTAAGGCAAGCGGTAACCAATATAGAAGTTACTGGTTAATTGTTTAGGTAGCTTTTATGTTTGTGGAATTATTTGTATGTAGGGGGTGAGTGTGTTATTCATCTGTGATTATTGTTCCAATGGTATTGGTTGGTGCTCTTATAGCAGAAGAGCTATTTCTCCTTACTGATATTTTTTTAGTCATTAGTACCAACAACTGAGTTAGTGTTGCAAACCAGTTGCTGCAGCGATTGATCTTGAGGACGCATACAACAGAGTACCACTGGATTTTTTAATGTTTCAGCTTCTTGAACTAAACGTAAGTCCATTCCTCCTTAGTTGGATCGCTGCAGCTCTCTTCCAACGGAAAGTAGTTTTTAGATGTGGCAGTTGGACTTCGGAACCAACAACAATATATCCTGGCCTACCACAGGGATCACCATTATCTCCGGTACTGTTCAACGCCTACACAGTGAGAATCACCAGTGAGCAGATCACTGGACCTGGCAGGACATTGTCATATGCCGATGATGTTTTAGTGTATCGTCAGGGTAAGGATAGAGAGGAGGTTGCTGTGGAGCTACAAACCGAACTCAATCGCATAAGTACTTGGTGTGATGAAGCTGGGGCAATGGTCAACCCAACAAAGGCAACAGTGACTTGGTTCTCGTTGAATAATCATATTGTCAACAATCCAACACCAACTGTAATGCTGTGTTCAGAGACGGTGGAAAGAACGCAGGCAATGAATTACCTGGGGATACGGTTTGATCGAAGCCTTGCTTATAATGTGCAAATAGACCAGGTGATAACAAAGGCCAAGCGGGGTTTGGCAGCGATGCGGGTGATGGCGGCAGCAAACTGTGAGCAGCGCCATCTATGTCTTCTGTACGAGGGGCTGGTCATGTCTGTTTTGGAGTATGCAATGGCAATCCTGACTGTCAGCCATAAGCAGATAGAAAGGATGGAAAGGATACAGAATGAAGCTATGCGCATTATTCTTGGATGTACAAGAGATACAGCATGCAGGGCGATGCGCTACCTTCTTGATTTTCCAACCATTGAAGAGAGAATGCAAGTTTGCAGGGCACGCGCCTACCTCAGAATTAACGCAAACACACAGCATCCACTGCATAGTGAAATTAGGAAGGTGAAGGGCAGCAGGTTAAAAAGAGGACGGTCGTGGATGGGTCAAGCCGAGGACATTCTTCAACAGGTGTGTTCACTTGAGGACTTAGAACCTGGCGAGGAGTGGGTGCAAGTGCCAACAGACTTCTGCACATCCTTTTCAGTTTGCATCCAACTAGATAGAAAATGCAGACAAGAAAATCCGGCTGCTGTTGAGGCTGAAGTACAAGCGTTGATTTTCGAGAATTCGCTAGACAGTGACGCAGTCATCTACACAGATGGGTCGGTCATCCGACATGTGAGAAGCTCATGGGCCTTTACAGCTCGGGCCGGAGGGAGAATTGTGAAGGAGGACTCTGGTGCTTTCACTGAAACCACAAGTAGCCTGACCATGGAAGTCATGGCAGTAAGTAAAGCAATAACATGGCTCGAGACACAGACATTCACTAGGGCTTGTTTCCTTAGCGACTCAATGAACATGATCAAGAGGATAGAGGAAAGGTCGATCCGAAGAGAATGGTTGCTGCCTCTGAAGCGGTCTCGGCTGGCAAAGATTAGTTTCATCTTCGTGCCAGGGCATGCGGGAGTACAAGGAAATGAGCGGGCTGACAAGCTCGCAGGTGAGGCTACTGTTGAGGGCGGACGCGCCATGGACCAGGCTGACATTCTGAATGCTCTACGAGAAGTGAGACTTTTGCAAGAACCAAGTGATGACTGTGAATCTACAACAATGGCCAGACTGCGAGAGCAGCAAATTAAAAGCGGGGTGGCCAAACAAGAACACTACGCAGGAAGCCAAAGAAGATTGATAAACCAACACAGAACTGGCGTCGTTAGCCGCTACACGCTGCGGGATTTGCTGAGGAGGGGATCCGAGCACTTATGGACTGAATGGTCCGATGTGCAACGAGGATGATCTGTCGACTAACTAACTAACTAACTAACTGAGTTAGTATGGTTTATACTTTTATGTTGAGATTATTGGTATTTGGAACTGACTGATGCCTGGTGATGTAATTTACACTGTTTCACATTGTAAGTGATGTATGAATAGAACAAGACTATTTTTCTTAAAAGTGGTACTCTTCAGGAATATGACCAGCAGTTTAGGTTTTGGGGACAAAGTCCCCAAAGGTGACAAAAAGTTTATTTGTGTGTGTTGAGCTTTGTGCTCCCTGACTAGGGAATTGTTAGGGCTTAGAAGTCTGATATGACTACTTGTTCACTAAGTGTGCCAGGAGTGTCAGGTACATTTGTCAAGATAACAGGTAAAGAGGGGAATTATTATTTATTTTTTTTTTATAATTATTTATGTAACACTGCTGACACTCAGGTGGCAGGGAACTTTTTCTCCCTGTTGGTGTCACTATTCTTGGTAACACTGCTTATGATATTAGTTTTGTCATGAATAATGCCTGTTATCAATGTAAAGGTGAGCTGCATAGGCATATGACCGTGATATTTGTTATCTGATGATTTAAATTTTAGGGGTGTTTCACTTTGTAGGTAATGATGCCTGGCCATGATGGGACAATCTTTTTTTTTTTTTGGTGGGGGGGGGGTAATTAACGCAGTTAGGAGATATAACCAGTGGTTCCCATCATGGGACTGTGGCACTGAAGATGGCTGGTTTCCTTCGAAAGTTGAATCCCTTGACTTAATATGTGTTTCCCTTTGCAATGGGAACTGGTTTTGTTTTGTATTGTGGATAGTTGGCCAAATAAAAAGGAAGTTTGTGTTCGTGTTTGGCGAAGGTGACATCTTGATAACCGTTCGTGTATGGAAATCATCCCCTTTTTATTGAGGTGTTGACATGATTATTGAGTTTAGGTACATGTCTAGTTAGATATTTATGAGTTTGTTATCTCCATGTAATAATTGCATTTTGTCATTTTGATGACTGTTTGTGGGTAGATGTCATTGATTTCTTATTTGATTGATCATTATGTTTTTGGATGTGGTCCCATTTGGCATATATTTTGTTTCTGCCTTTGTCATTTTGATGGCTGTTTATGTGTAAATTTCATTGATTCCTTGTTTCATTGATGATTGTTTTTAGATGAGGTCACAGGTGACTTTATTTTTTTTTGGCATTTGTCATTTTGATGATGGTTTATGTGTAGAGGCCATTAATTGCTTGCTTGATTACTGATTTTGCTTTTTGATGTGGTCACTGAAGACCTATGTTTTTGGTGAACTAGCTATATGTTAACTTTTAAAGAGATAGTTGGGGTAAGGAGATACGACAGTCTATTCCTTTTGTCGGGACGTCAAAAAAGTAAGATGTTGGATATGTGATAGCGCCAAACCAACGAATCTTGGTTTTTGTCTATCTCAATATAAAAATCTGGACAACGCCGGAAAAGCCACTTGAAATAAAGAAACCTGAGGCCATTTGTATTGTAGCAGCCAGCTCGGTTTGTGAAGACAGGCACTTGGGCCCTGGGTATATAGTTTTGTGGCCAGCCCGCCTTGAGACGAGATATGTGGGGTTTCCCATGTGTTCATCAGTGAACAACTAATGGAACAGGATAAAGCCGAGCGGCTGACTAGTTAGTGTCAGCAAGCCTGGGTTCTTGGTGGTGTAGTAATTTGTGTCCCAACTCTTTTGTTTATGTCTTATCTTAGGATTTATGTTGTGTAACTTATGTGTTTGTAGAGCCGTATGGTCTGTGCAGTGTTGCTTGTGTCAAGGTTCTTTTTTGTGTCAGTCTAATCAGCTATTGTTTGGAACACCTGTGTTGTGGTACTTGGTGTACCCTGTTGTCTTAATTGTTGCTGATTGGTTAGGGCTTACCCACTGTTGTTATTTGATATATACAGTTGTCTGTTGTATGTGTTATTGCAATGTGTTATCCAACATGTTCTGTTAGAAGAAATAAATAAAGAGCTTGTTTATTTGTCCTTGATTTGTTTGTTTAGTCTCTTTTAGTTTTTACAACCACTATTTCTACCACAATCTAACACCTTAATCCATTGTCTAGACCTCAAATATGACAGGTATTGTCCAGAGTTGAGGCCCCTGCCCAAGATCTCGTATATCTTCTTATCTAATTACTATATCTATTTTTGTCAGTTGAGGACGGTGTGAGGTTCTCTCTCTCTCTCTCTTTTACTACTTCTCGTCTTTGGCCGTAACGAAGTCAGAGTTACTCTCTACATCTTAGCACCGTAGCAAATGAAGCATCAGTCTTACTTTTGTGTCCTTCTGCCTGCCTCGGCTACATATATATGCCAGGTGTGTTAACTAGAGACCATCAATCATGAAAAAGGACAGGTTAAAATACCGGATTACATGTCGGACTGATACACTCTAATAGCAGTGCTGGGTCGTAAGTGCAAAGAATGGAAGGGGTTCGCACAAAGTTTGAGATGCAACAAATGATCCAGAGCAACACAAATCAAGGTGACATATTGATCTACATCCATTGGTCAGTGGTGAGGAACAGACTTAGTGGTTGGGGCTTCATTGCGAAAATTGATGGGCGCGTCTTGGAAAGGGAGAGTCTAGCATATTAGACTAAAACCTCCTGCATGAGAATGGAGGTGGGACCAGTAACAACGGCATTCCGTTGTTTAGAGGAGACCACTACATCACACATTGTATTCAATACGGATTCAAAGAGAATGCTTAGTAAGGTGGAGAAAGGAATGTTTTGTGCGGAATGGCTCACCTCGCTTCAGTGGTCACATATTGTAAAAATTGTATGGATTATTATCCTTGTCAATGTGGGAGTGCGGGGAAATGAACAGGCTGATAGGCTAGCAATGAATGCACCTCTTGATGGTAGACTACCTATGGACAAGGGAGGGGTGGCCGTCTGTAGGATCAGGTGGAGAATGAGGGGGAAATAAATTAAGAACCCTTGTGTGGAAGGAAGAAGATTGCAGGGGATTGACAGGGGTTCTGGAAGAATCTCACATCTGGGAGGGAAGACCAGGGAAACTTCCAATCAAATAGCGGTGGGAACGATTAGTAGTGTGACTAGTCGCTGGGTGTTGAACGAGGGGACGGAGCGCATAGATGTTGGGGTTTGTGTGTAATACGTATTTATCATTCTCTCCTCACTCGGTTTCTGATGCCCTCTCCATCTTATCAGTTCCCCTCTATATCTATCTTTCGTGTGTGTTCATAGCAAATGTTATAAAAAGTCTGCTTTATCAAACAGGCTGGAAGTCAACATGGCAGAAATTACAAGAGAGCTCGTTCTTAAATACCCGGTATTCTGATGCTGAGATAGCGTGTTAAACACCCAAAATGCGGACTTCTCGTCCATGCCTGGGGGACGTAAATTACACGTACCTCTGAAGTCGGAGTTGGTTCGCCTGTAGGCGAGGGACACTGATAATATGAAAAGCTAATCCACACGCAAATATCAGTCCGATACATTAGAAGTAGTAGTATGTTAAGTTCAAAGAGAAGGAACAATTAAAAAAAAACATCAGACGTCTGTTCTCCTGGAGTAAATTAAACACATCAACAAACACATTTGAAAGGCTATAATATTGTTTATTTTTAATTCAAAACAAATGCATAAAATAAAGAAGTGTAAATTTATAACAATATACATTATTCTGTTAGAAACAGTAGGCACTACATAATAATATTTTATTTAAAAAAAAACACAGTGTTTAAAACCACGCATTCACACTCATATATTATATATTTTTAATGGACAACCTTAGACTTTTGAAACAATGGAAATATCGCAGCTGTCTTTAAGTGAAAGTACATTTTAGAAACCACTGACAGTATTTTCATAACCCACCTCTTCGTCACGTCCATTCGATATTTTATTTGCATAATTAACACGTTGATTTGTGATGTCATACCGTAATTCAATTATTTCCTCGTAGTGTGGGTTCTCTGGGTCTTGTGCCTCTGGTAATTCTTCTAACACTTGGCGTGACCTAATTTGATAATAAAGCATACACATGTATAGGTAATTTATGCTTAGGGATAATAATGCACACATGTGTATATGAGTGTGTGAGCGCGTGTGCCCTATGTCATAGAAGAAAACGTTGAACATAAAGGAAATGGCATTCTCACTTCATGCATGTTTAAAACTGTCCCATAAGTATAGATTTAACCAGACCTCAAACTTCAATGTTCAGTGGTGCTATTGCATTGCTCCAGCCATTACATTTTTTCTTTTAGTGTTGGTCTCTCAAACTCAAATACAGTATTGTATCCACTTGTTGCGACTCTCGTAATAAGACTGTTGTTTCTGTCAAACATTATTCATAATTTCCTGGCACTCCAAGATTGTATTGTACCAATATGAATTGTAGTTGCACTACACCTGTTGGGGATGGTCTCTTTAAGATTTTGCAGTAAAAATATATTGAAATCAAATGTATTTGTTCTGCACCACGAAGTCAGACCATACCATATTTACTTGATGCCTTGATAAACCGCAATTGGAGTTTCATAAGTTCACTGTGTAATGACTGGGTCTATTTTAAGAGTTGCACTCTAGAAAGTGAGTAAGATAGAGCGATGGCTGTTTACGCTGAACCGGTCTTCTACTTCCCTATTATTTGTTCTGTCCATTACGGCTATGGGAACGACTCATCCTCACGAAAAATAGTACCAGACAATGTTTAGTATCTTCTGAGAATGTTCTGTGAATATACGGTGTCGACGAAGAGAACTGACCACCACATCTTAATTGTGGTGGCCTAGAATAGACGAAGGCCAGCAATTTACACCACTCCCAGGCCATTATATTTTCCCAAATTACGTATACTACAGTTATATAGCAAATGTTTAAAACGTATAAAAAGAGGGAACAGGAATTTAAAATGTATCTGTATGCATTAACCTTTAGACATTACAGAAGTTACAGAACACGTGTACTATAATAGTACACAAGTTTGTTTTGCGTGTGTGTATTCTCTACATTAAACACATGACAATATCCTCATTAGCAAATGTGTATATTTATTTAATGTCTCTGGAATCCGTGGCAACTTTCGCAGTATGATTATTGTCTGTTGATGAACGATTTTTGTAAATTGAAGAAATGTGTCATATTGTATATATGCGATTAATTCTGACTGAAGTAGGACATTTACTATTGATAAGAAATACATATTAACTCAAAAATTGACATTTATTATTGAGAAGATATTATAATTTATTGAAGCACCATTTAATGTTTCTAACAAGAAATGTGTATTAACTGAAACAGCCCAGTCGCGAGTTGACATGAAATTAATGTTAACTGAAGCATTATGATTTATCTTTAATAAAAGATTAATGTTAACTCAAGCAGCACAATTTACTGGTGATAAGATAAATAATACACCTCTGAAACAAGTTAAAGCATTCAAATACCTTGGAAGTATGATCACAGAAGACGGCAGATTGGACAGAGAAATTGAAATCAGATGTCAAAAAGCTAGTGCACTTACATATCAACTATCACCCTTACTGAAGCATCCAAACATACCCATGTCCGCAAAACGACAGATAATAAACAGCATATCCACACCAACCCTATGCTATCAATCTCAAACCTGGACTTTATCCAAATTACACCTTCGCAAAATCAACACCTGCGAAATGAGATGCCTGAGGAGAGCTGCCAACTTGACAATCCGAGACCGAGTAAGAAATGCTACTATCAGACAGACTGTGGGATCAACACCTTGTGCCACATTTATTGAAAGACAGAAGATCAAGTGGTTTGGCCATGTCGTTAGAATGCAACATCAGCAACTACCATTACTGGCCTTACATCAAAGATCATCTGCGACGAGACCACGAGGACGTCCAAGAAGAAAATGGATTGACGACATCAGAGACATTGTACAACCACACGGAATGACATTATCCAGTGCCGTCCACCGGGCGCTGGAACGCAAATTATTCCTCCCCACGACGCTTGACGGCAGAAGTGGAAGATGATGATGATGATGATGATGAAGAAATTAATGCTAATTGAAGCAAATGATTTACTGTTTGCTGTACATTTCGCGTTATCTAAAGCATTATGGTCTACTGTTCATAAAAGTGTATTGTTATTTAATACAATACATTATATTCGTTTTTGCAATACGTGTTTATCATTCTCATTTTGATTTCTGCATGCCCAAATGGATAAGAGGGCTTGTTCTTAAACATCCGGTGTGCATTAAGTTAGCATTAACATATGGGTGAACGAGATCATGCCACAAGATTTAAAGGACGCATCGATAGTGCCATGACACAAAGATAGGGCAGACAAGAGTTAATGCATATATAGAAGAGAAATAAATAACGCGACAGAGCGAGGCAGAATAATAACTCAGGGTCATGTAGGATAAGCGATTACAGTTCAACACACGCCGTGACCACGGACCTGTGCACAAGCTTTATTGTAGTAGAATGAGCAATTGTAATTGTGCCATATTTGTTACCGTTGTGTAAGATAGCACCTTTCACATTTCTTTTAAAGCTGTCAATGAAAGGTCGCCACTCATCTGCTGTATAACTTACTCCCATTTCGTTTACTTGTTGAGTTTAGTTGAATTAAGAACCGACATCACTGCACTCAGGACATTCCCACACGTGCTCCGTCCCTTCGTTCAACAGCCAGCGAAGAGTCATACTACTAATCGTTCCCACCGCTATCTGATTAAAAGTTCTCCTGTGCTTCCCTCTCAGTTTTGATATTCTTCCAGAACCCATTCCGATCCCCCGCAATCTCATTCTTTCCACATATGGGTTCTCAATCTCTTCCTCCGCCTTCTCCACAAGCGCACGACCACATCCCTCTTGTCCATAGGCAAACTACCAACAAAAGGTGCATTCCCTGCCAGCCTATCAGCCTGTTCATTCCCCCATACCCCCGCATGACCAGGGCAAAATGTCCATACAATTCTCACAATCTGTGACCTCTGAAGCGACGAGAGCCATTCCACACCAAACATTCCTTTCTCCACCTTACTAAGCATATTCTTTAAATCCGTAATGAATACAACGTGTTTTGCAGTAGTCTCCTCTAGACACCGGAATGCCGCTGTTATTGCCTCCACCTCCATTCTCATGCTGGAGGTCGTAGTCTCATATGCCAGACTCTCCTTTTTCAAAACTCGTCCATTAGCCTTTGCAATAAAGCCCCAGCCACTACGTCTGTTTCTCACCACTGACCCATCGGTGTAGATGACTATGTCACCTTGATGTGTGGTGCCCTGGATCAGCTGTTGCACTTTAAACTCAGTGCGGCCCGCTGCCCATTCTCTGCACCCACGACCCAGTGTTATTATTACATTGTGCCAGTCCGTCATGTCTTCTGGAACTTCAACCCACTCTCTTTCACGATTGATGGTCACTAGATCACACACCTGCCTTATAGAAAGTTCTGCCTGTGCCATCCAGGACCTGCCTCGTCTTAGTCTATGATCCTTGACTATATCCATTGCTTCATGCAACGGGTGATCCCTGTCTGCGGCAACTCTCAGGTACCATTTGGCCTGAACGACCCTATGCCTATCCGTCATTGTTGATAGCGCCAGGATGTGCCTCATGCATATAATTGGTGTGTCCATTGTGCACCCCAGGATTAACTGCTTGGCAGCATTCTGTATGCTCTCCAACCTTTCAAGCTGGCTCTTTGATACTGTCAGCAGCTCCAAACCATACTCAATGACATAAATTATTAACTGCTGAAAGAGCCTGTATAGCATTCTCTGATCTACCCCGGTTGCTGCCATAGCCCTCAATGCCTTAAGTCACCTACCAGCCTTCACCACCAAACCCTCCACATGATCCTTAAAAGACAAACACCTGTCAAAGATGATACCCAAGTACTTCAATTTACTCTCTCTCGACTAAGAGGACATCCATTCAACTTAATAACTTGGGACATCTGCTTCAACTATTCGGTTATCCAGGGAGTACCACACAACCGATGCCTTGTCTGGGTGTATAATGGCCCCTGCGTCCCTGCACCACTCCGCTACCCTGTTTACTGCAACCTGTAAGTCTATTGACAAACTGGCCCTGTCTCTGCCATGTCTGTAAACTAGCACATCATCTGCAAATCTCAAGATTCTACCCACACCTGGTGTCTCAATAGCTGCGATTTTGCTGGTGCAGACATTAAAGAGCACTAGGGACAAGACACATCCCTGCGGCAACCCAGGTGTAATAGTACAGGGGTCAGAAGTCCAGGATACTATGTGCAGTGCAACCTTACGCTCATAAATACTACCGCAACCCATCTAACAAGGCAAGGGCAGACTTCCATGTCCAATAGTGTCTGTATCAACCGATCATACCTGAACCTGTTATACACATCCTCCAGGTCAAGAGCTACCGCCACTGACTCTTGTTTATCATGGAAGCCCTCGTAGACATCAAATGCCAATATGACGGTTAGGCGTTGAACCGTTTAGGCCTGTGGCGTGAGCTGTGAAATTCTCGTGGAATGCTTTTACATATGTCCTGTACAGTGACCTGCATGTTCGGAACAATGGCTACCGGCTGTTGCTGAATTGACTGATTTGCCTTTTCGGTTTACGAGTGCATTTTACAGGAGACTCCTGGGAATCGGCGCTGAAGCTGCGGAGTTCGTGCTTTGTGCGACGTTTTCGGCGTGTCGCCCTGCGGTAAAAGACCGAGTCATGTGAGAAAACCCAGGTCAATGAGGTCTTTCTGGTGACTGCACAATCCATCGACGATGAACTGTGGTTTTTGTGGATGAATTTTGTGTTGGCAGTCTGGCGGCGGCATTATGCACAGTGTACCTTTGCGGGCTGTTAGATTGCCGAGGCTCTTGTTTATTCCACTTATCACATTGGACAGTGGGGAGCATTTTGTGTGATATTCACTGGCACAGGAATGGAGCATAATGGGGACGACCCGTTGCCGTGAAGTTAGAACCTCGACGAACTAACTAACTAACTAACTAACTAACTAACTAACTAACTAACACTCTCTCTCTCTCTCTCTCTCTCTCTCTCTCTCTCTCTCTCTCTCTCTCTCTCTCTCTCTCTCATTCAGTCTATACATGCAACTCGCACTCTATGCTGTCTGTCTTTCTGACTGTCTACCTCTATTTCTCAACTAGTTAGTTAGTTAGTTAGTTAGTTAGTTAGTTAGTTAGTTAGTTAGTCGACAGAACATCCTCAATGCACATCGAACCATTCAGTCCATAAGTGCTCGGATCCCCTCCTCAGTAAATCCCGCAGCGTGTAGCAGCTCACTCCACCAGTTCTGTGTTGGTTACTCCTCCTTGATTACTCCTCTTTGGCTTCCTGCGTAGTGTTCTTGTGTGGCCACCCCTCTTTTAACTTGCTGTTCTCTCAACCTGACCATGGTTGTAGACAGCCATCGCTTGGTTCTCGTAAACGACTCACTTCTCGTAGAGCATTGAGAATGTCTGCCTGGTCCATGGCTCGTCCGCCTTCCACAGTATCCCTACCTGTAAGCCTGTCAGCCTGCTCATTCCCTTGTACACCCGCATGCTCTGTCACTAAGATGAAACTAATCTTTGCCAGCCGAGACCGCTCCAGACACAGCAGACACTCTTCGGACTCACCCCATCTCTATCCTCCTAAGCATACTCATTGAGTCACTAAGGGCACATGCCCGATTGAATATATGTGTCTCGAGCCATGTTATTGCTTTATTTACTGCCATGACTTCCATAGTCAGGCTGCTTGTGGTCAAAGTAAAAGCGCCAGTCTCTTCCTTCACGATATTCCCTCCGATCTGAGGCGTAAAGGCCCATGGGCTTCTCACTCCTAGGACGAACGACCTATCCGTGTAAATGACAGCATCATCCTCTAGAGAATTCTCGAAGATCAGAGCTGTATTTTTCAACTGCTGTTCCACAATCTGGGACCGTTGCTGCAGATCTGAATGAAACATCTGAGGTCTTTTATTTTTACAATATGCATCTAGTCTCTGACAGAATCATGGAATGCACAATGTATGCAATGCATATGGCTATCTCAGGCTGTTTAATCATGGGAAAACATTACCTTTTTATTTTTTAACAAAGTTAGATTGATTTTAATCCGATCTCAAAATATTCTAAACTGCTTCATTATTTTAAAATGTGCATAATGTTAATAATTTTCAATGTCAAATTATAAAGCAATGATTCATTCATGTTCAAAATTGTTATGAAACTAAAGAGGCTGCAGTAGCATAGTGCTTAGTGTGCTTGCTTTCCTTGACAATGACCCAGGTTCAATTCCCAACAGTGGTGGGATTCTCTATTCCCACCAGCGTGGCTCTCCTCCATCAAGCATCCTAGAAGGGGGATTAGATCATTGTCAGCATTTTCTGGGAGAGAGATGAAGCGACGAAGGAAAATGGTCACCAATCTCAATATATTATGACCAGTCATATTTCAACCAATAACGGTATGTGTCATGACCTTGTTTATAAATCAAAACTAATGAAAATAGACACAATTAACAGAGACAAATACAATCCCCAAATATGAAATCTTAAATTGAATTGATCGCATTGTTATCTCTGTTCCCTCTGCAAGGAGGAGCTCCTGAAATCAATTATCATTAATGTATGTATAGATAATATATGAAATGTAGAAATACATGACATATAACGCAGTGTATATGTGTAGGTATGAGCGATAGAGGATAAGAAACACGCTAAGATGAGGCAACTAATTTGATGAGGACTTAATATCACTGGGATAATCTCTGCAAAGCCCTTTGCTTTTAACTACAGTATCACATGGTAGGGACTTATAGACAATAGCAACTTAATTAACTGTTTATGCTCATAATTTTGACATGTATTTGTTCATCAATTTCAACTGATTATGTGAACAAATATGATATCAATTTGATAATTCAACCGATAATTCTAACAAATATGATATGGATTTATTTTCGGTAGTTGTTGGCTGAAAGCTAGATAGTGTGGTTTAGGGGGTATGGTGTGGCAGGCATTGGTAGCAATAACCCTTCCGTGCTATGACACAAGACTCAAGAATCTTTTCACACCATTGTCTTCCTCTATATATCTTTCGGCATATCTTTACCGTTGTGACAACATATGCCCGATTTTGTCGTCTCATAATGTAGCAAAACAAACAATGACATTTTTCTGATGTTTGTGATAAGTTGTCTTTGCGACCCCTCCCCCTTCCCCTCCAATTCCCCATCCCCCCACCCTCCTCAACGTTCAAATTGCTAATTTTTGCTCTCCAATTAATTTTCAGCATTCTTCTATAAAGTGGCATCTCTAAGGCCTTTGGGGATTTTTTCGCCTGTTTAACCAATTGTCTATTATTCGCAGCCGTATGTTAAAACTGGTTCTATGTAACATGCAAGAGCTCATATTTAGCTTTCTGGGACAACAACATATTGCACAACCTATTCTTCATTTTATAGAATGCAGTTGTTACTTGTCCTAGTACGTTCTTTATCTAAGTGATGCATCTTCCATCTGATGTTAGTTATCCATGTGAATAGATATCTGAATTTCTGCACTTGCCCCAAATAATGGCATTTACTTTAACTGAACATTTAGGCACACTCAGTGCCTTTGATACCACCATGACTGCCAATGAGCTAGTATATCTGGCACCATGGTGTGTTGCTTTTTATATATATACATATCAGTATATATATGTATATATCAGTGGGTTGCTTACGATGCCTAGGGGCTATTACTTTGTTCACCATCATCGTGTCATCACCCATGGCTAATTTCTTGCGTCGCAAGCTTCACGTGTAGAGCATCTTCGTCGTGTGCAATATATATTATTTCTTCTTTAGGTTGAGTACGTAAATTTTTCTGGCTCAACCCTTATCATTAATTACCGTAGCATTCTCTCTTCACTCCAACAACGACGAACAGAATGGAACTATTCATAACTCAAATACACCGGCGTTTTCTACAGTGTATGTTCATCTCAGCACATTGTACAATGCAATTACAATGGCACATATTCAACATCTGACAAAACGGACGAATTTATAACATTTAACACAACGAGCGATGTAGTATAAAGCCGTAGCTCTGTATACATCTGACCATGTCCGCACTGGACGATGGCTGAACGCAGACTGCCCTTTTTGGGCTCGCCTCGGAAGCGAGTTCCTGCGTTTTCACGCTTTGTGAAAAGTATCCATTTTCACTATCCCAGTGTCCAATTCCTGAACAAGGTCATAACCTTTGCCCTGCTATAATGTAAGTTATGGCAATGACTTCTGTCTTTCTATTATACAAACTAAGGCTTACTTTTTCACTTTCTATAACCACGGTACCCATCATTTCCTATAGTTCCCTCTTACATGTTGCTATCAAGACAGTGGCATCAGCACAAAGTAAATTAGTTATAGTATGTCCACCAACCAGGTCTCTTAAAATATATTCTGTAGATAGCATTCTATGTTCACTGTACAATGAGACTGCCATGGGTGAGATTTGTGCCGTGTCCTCTAATTATTGTATAATTCACATTGTCATTTATACGAACACATTTGTCAATCTTACACAATATATAGAGTCTCCAAAATTACTATTAATATAATTATTAATGTAGTGGCACAATCTATGGTCATCACTACTTGAAACAGGAACCAGGTCCACATTCGACGGTGGCTCAACCCAGAACTGATCTTGAAGGAGGTGACGCTTCGTCCTTTCATGGAGCAACCCAGGCATTTTTCACGCTCTGCGTGAAAAGTGCTCACAAGCGAGACACTTTTCACGGTTCAGGTGTCCAACTGGACTTTCCTTCTGACCACTGGCATAACCCAGTTTAAGTCAAGTTATGGCATACACCTGCGGGCCAGTAAAACACATCTGGGCCCAGACCAAATTGTTTTCTTTTATTTGGTCTACAATAAGATATTCTGTTATCTTCTTCTTCTTTTCGTTCATCCGGAGTGTTTTTTCAGATGTGATTGCGGTGTGTCTGTTTTGCGCCCTTGGGCCGAAACCCGTAGGCCAACTGTCACCGCCTCACCTTTAGAGATATTATTTAGAGGGCTACAACTCCAGCCCAAGGGATAGAAGAGAGTCACTCAGAGCCCGAGTAATCTAGAGCCTTCTAGAAGGATTGGTCATTGAGTCCAGGGTTCCGTGGACACTGATGTGGCCCGCCTAATGCGGGGTCCACGAGGAACTCGGACAGAGTTACCACCCGTGTCGGATGGGGACACGTGTAGACCGGCAGAGGACAGACGGACTGGAGAGAGGCAACAGGGCCTGCCTTTGAGGGACTCTATAGATATCAATAGATATATAGACATAGGCTAGATAGTTTGCTAGACTGTTGTATGATACCTATGTGTTTGATGTTCACTATCTGTGATATGTAATATAGCGCGGGTCTGTTTACCCACTGCGCCAACGCATACTGTATATGTAAATACAATAAATATTCGATCTCATAGCGAACAGATTTATTGTTGCCTGTATGAACCCAAGTTCAGTTACCTAGATAAGAGCAAGACGATGACAGGCTTTTTGGTGGCTAGTTTTCCGGTTTTGGCATAAAATCTATTGTGAAAGAGCTATTAATTGCCATGTAAAATTACTTAATTGATCATATCACATTGATTTGTTTAAATCAAAAAAATTGTTAACTTTACAAGTTTACAAAAATTAGTAGCTATCTAGCGATAAAATAGAATTAATCTGAGTCCCTCAGCAGTGTCTCAGCAGTGCCTAAGCAGTGTGTCTCATTATTGTGATTTGTAAACTATTTTTGACATGACTGTGACATTTTTTGACTGTTACTAATGTTTTCTCACTCTACGAGCAGATTGTTCCGCGAATAGTGGCGCGTGCAACCTATGTAACCTTTCCAACAGTGGCGAGATTACAAGACAGGCTTTTTGGGACAACATCGGCGAGTTCTCAGATTGAAAGCTAAGTTTCATGTCATACCCATTGTAACTCTAAGCTGTACTTCTCATCTTTCATCAATGTATTATGTTGTTTCATATTGATTTGGTTGCATATTCATGACCTTGTCACCAATATAACCTTGCATTTTGATTTACACATTGATAATTAAGGGAGTTAACCAAATTTTCGACTACACAACATTTTTTCTAAGGGATTTAACTTTATAAATATTACAAACAAGTAAAACACAAAATGTCTACCTTAGATAAATGCACTGAGCAAGGAATAAAGTTAGGTTATAAAGAAGAGAAATTGTCAGAATGGGCACAGAAAACGCACGCAGAAAACATTGCCCGTGAAGAAAGAGCGATAGAACGAGAAGAAAAGAAATTGCAAATGGAGGCCGAAGAAAAGAAAATGCGAATGCAAGCAGAAGAAAAGAAATTGCAAATGGAGACAGAAGAAAAGAAAATGCAGATGCAGATGGAGGCAGAAGAAAAGAAAATACAAATACAGGCAGCAAAAAAGAAATTACAAATGGAGCTCGACGCGGCGGCCAAGCAAGCCCAATTGAATGCTGATACACAAGTGAAACTAAAACAAATGGAAATTGAGTCCAACGCAGAAATATCGATAAATAAGCTAAGAAGCAAAGAGGAAGAACAAAAATATAATAAGTATAAAGGCCTCGTGAAGGCGTTCTGCTCAGGAGATTCCATCAGCGCCTACTTAGAAAATGTTGAGTGTCTCATGGCCTACCATAAGATCATTAAATCAGATTGGGCATTTATTCTAATGAGAAACTTAGCTCTTGAACCACTGAAAGTAATAGAGACAGTACCACAGGAAATGCGAAAAGACTATGATTACTTAAAACAACGCATTCTCCAACATTTTTCTTTAGATACTGCAGGTTATCAACAACAATTTGCCAAATTATCCCCACAACCAAACCAAACCTTTATAGATTATGTCAGTACAGTCCAAGACGTGTGCACAAAATGGATCAACTCGGCTAAAACCAACAATAGCCATGACAAACTTAAAGAGCTTATTATTATAGACAAAATAGTTAGCACCATCCCCACACCTTTTGCTAAGTTCTTAAAACAAATGGACTGTAAAAGTATTCAGGAAATCGAGTCCAAGGGGAATGCATTTTTCACAGCAAAGAGAGACATTTTTCAGCTGAACATAAGTCACAACGATACAGCAGCAGCAGTAGTGAACACCAAATACTCCAAACAAACAGAGAGTAAATTCAAACCTCGCTCCAATGTCAGTAAACTAGTTAAATGCCAGTATTGCGGTTTGAATCACGACAGTTACTCTATGTGCGACAAATCGCCGAACTATCCTCACCACCTCAAGATGATGGTGGAGAAGCAGAAGACCAAGCGCAATGCTTACCAGAGAGCGGTCAAATGTGTTTTTTGCCGCAGTTTTGGCCACTATAGTCGCTTTTGTGATGGCCGAAAGTTATTGAAACAGGCCAATGCCGCACTAGTGGAAACGTCGTCAGACGAAGAGATTGAATCACTGAAGGATTGTGATAATCAACACGACAATGAAAGCGAGCTTGGAAATGCTGTACAAATTATTGACACCATTACAGACAGTAAGTGTAACACCTGTATGAAGTTCCAACTTGACACAACATTACTATGTGGCCACACTATCCCTATTTCAAATGAAACAGCCAACGCTGCTTTGTCATCTACAGGCAAGCTAGTTTTTTCTACAGGGTTTGTAAACAACAAAAAGTGCACATTAATTCGGGATTCCGGCGCAACGCTCTGTGGGATTAAGAAAACATTAATAGACACTAAAGACTACACAGACAAACATGTAACTTGTCGCACATTCTCAGGTACTATAGAGAAATACCCCCTTGCTCTGGTCGAAATTCGAACACCGTTCATATCAGGACAAGTATTGTGCGCTATCCTTGAAAATCCAGTCGCTGATATTATACTTGGGACTTTGCCCAACATACGAGCATGCTCTGAGAAGGAAATCAGAGAGTGGGAGCATAAAAACGGTATCCACCCCACAAACAGCGATGCTATAGAGAAACACCATTCATGCTTGTCTCAATCTGCCAAAAGACCAAGGGAGACAACCACTGAGGTAATTCAGAAAGAATTCACAGAGGTGTACAATGCAGGGGCGGTCGAATCTGTGAGCGATACGACCAAATTAAAACCTCGAATTGAGGATGCTACCGATCTACCAAGTACCAAGCCTGTAGATGTGCAACAAAACACACAACACACAAATGCAATAACACGACAGACAACCCATAAAACCAACACCAACCAACTACAGGAATCATTAGAAATAATAGCACCAAACTTAACCAACATTAATTTTGCAAATGAACAGAAAATAGATCCTACTCTTGCACCATACTTTAAATTAGTAGGACTCAAACCTAAATTAACTAAGAACGCATCGTGGACATTTAGGCTACAGAACAACATCTTAACTAGATTTTACACAACAAAGCAGACCACGTTACAGCAAGTAGTGTTACCACAAGCACATCGAGACAAAGTTCTAAAAATAGCCCATGACTCCCCTTTTGGAGGTCATATGGGGTATGAAAAGACCAGGGCTAGGGTCCTGACCCAGTTTTATTGGCCAAAGTTTTGCCAAGATATAAAAACCTTTTGTAGATCGTGTGATATATGTCAGAAACTGGTGAAAAAGGGAAAAAACCCTACAGCAGAAGTCCAATCAACGACCACTGCCTCGAGGCCTTTCCAAATCGTGGCAGTTGACCTAGTAGGTCCGTTGAATCACATTTCAAATAAAGGGAATAGATATATTTTTACTCTTGTGGATGTATGTACGAGATGGCCCGAAATGCTTCCATTAAGATCTATCTCCTCTAAGGATGTGACGGACATATTATTAAATATTTTCTCCCGTTTTGGCTTCCCGGAGAAAATAATTTCTGATAGAGGAACCCAGTTCATATCGAATGCCACCCAATCAGTAACTAAGTTACTAGGCATCAAGCAATGTTTCACCAGTCCCTATCGACCGGCCGCAAATGGCATCTGCGAGAAACTAAATGGGGACCTGAAACATATGCTATCTAAAGTGACAGCTGAAAATCCAGCCGATTGGGACATACTTCTCCCAACGGTGCTGTTCGCATATAGAGAAGTCCCGCAATCAAGTACAGGGTTCTCGCCCTTCGAATTGATGTATGGAGCGAACCCAAGAGGACCTCTCACCATGTATAAAGAAATCATATCACAACCGGTAGATATCCAACTACCCATTTCTACCTATGATTTAGTCACTGACACCAGAGACAAAATCATACGTTCCTGTATATTGGCCAGAACATCACTACAGGAGAAAGGTTTTAAATACAGGCAGTACGCCAACAGAGGTGCAAAAACAATTGTACTAAATCCAGGTCAGGATATTTTACTACTGCTACCTGACAAAAGAGATTTACTATCAACCTCTTGGCAGGGACCTTTTAAGATTGTTAGAAGAATTTCGGAAGTTGATTACGAAATCTCTTTAAATGGAAAGTTGAAAATATTCCATGTAAATATGTTGAAACCATACTATGCTAGACAGGACATTGAGACAAGTGAACAGACGCAACAAACTGGTGACGGAGACGAAACGACAATTTCCCAACGAAATGACACCTCGACAAACGAAGCATCTTTAACGACACACTCTTACGACGACGAAAACGACGAAGACATATGGACATTACCGACAATCTGTGATATCGACAACGACGACACATTTGACGACATATTGACAACGATTGATCTCGACGACGACGACAATGACATTGAAGACAATTTACAAACAGTAGCATCTGTGATAAATCAGACAGACGTAGATAACACTGAAATCCCTGTACCAATCATGACTGACGACGGAAGTATAAATGACATACATATCTCTGACACTTTGACACAACAACAGCGACAAGACATTTTGACTATCCTTGACAAGTATAAATCTATCTTTTCTAACAAACCTGGACGCACTGATAAATTAACACATTCAATTGTGCTGACAGATCTGAGACCGGTCAAATGTAGACCATATTCTATTCCTCTCCATTACAGATCTAATTTAGATAAAGAAATTTTAGATTTAGAGAAGAATGGCATTATTCAAAAATCGATGTCTCAATATTCTTCACCGATTGTTCTGGTGAAAAAGAAGGACCAGACAATCCGCTTGTGCATCGACTATAGAGTATTAAATACAAGAACAACAACGGATGCAGAGCCAATGAACAGTTGTGAAGATCTTATCTTAAATATGGCTCAATCATCCTTATTTTCCAAGACCGATTTAGCGAAAGGTTATTGGCAAGTTCCACTACACCCTTCTTGTAGACATATAACAGCATTCGCAACACCTCTCGGTTTGTACGAATGGCTATATCTTCCGTTTGGACTGAAGAACGCACCGGCCACATTTGTGAGACTAACAAGATAGTTATTACACGGAATTAAAGATGTAGTAGCCTATATTGATGATATATGCGTCCATTCTTCTGATATGACTTCTCACCTACTTACCCTCAAACAAGTCTTCAACCAAATCTCTCTTTTTGGACTTACTATCAAACCTTCCAAGGTTGAAATAGGTTATACACAAATAGACTTCCTTGGTCACAGAATTTCTGAAGGCAAATTGTTGACAGATGATAAAATTGTTTCTAAGATTCTTAATCTAGAAGTGCCTACCACCAAGAAACAGATTATAAGTTTACTAGGCCTTATTAACTATTATTCTAAATTCATTCCACATTGGGCAGAACTCACCTCAGTCTTTTCTGATATGTTAACTAAAAATCATCCATCAAAAATTTGTAAAAGTACCAGCTTAGATGATGCAATGTGTAGATTGAAACATATTTTTTCTAATCCACCAGTCTTACGATTACCCAACATAAATTTACCCTTTATTTTGACCACAGATGCGAGCGCTATCGCAATAGGATGATGTTTAATGCAGGAAATGGATGGAGTGAGACACCCGATTCTCTACGTGAGCCGCAAACTAAAGAAGGCAGAGACACGTTATGCCACAGTGGAATTGGAGGCTTTAAGCTTACTGTTTTGTATATTGAGATTATCTAAGTTCCTCTTGGGTAGTCACTTTGTGGTCCTCACGGACAGTTCGTCATTATTGGTCCTTAACCATGGGTCGCCTAAAAACCATCGACTACAAAGATGGTGTCTTCTACTTCAAGATTTCGACTTCGAAATCCGCCATATTAAAGGTACCGACAACATTATGGCTGACCTATTATTACGGCAAACGAATGCGCCAGTAGAATAACTCTTAGCACATCGACCATTCGCCACACTATAAACTGTGATACTTTTATTCGGTTGCATATAACAGTGTAACTCTACACCTGCTTGAGAACTCTCAGTGATTATGTTACTTACGACACCCACGAACATGATACTTGAAGAGCTATACATTAAGAACTATACTTTAAGAGCTATACTATCAAGTGCCCAAGCTCTAGAACGATTCCAGCAAGAAACGTTAACTGTGTGTCAACCAATAAGATCAACCAGTGAACTGACTCCGAATTCTGTAAGAACACGTTATATGGGACATTGAGAACATTCCATACTTGCTGTTACTACGAAACTTTACAAACAGCCGAAACAGAACGACATCGACTACAACACTCAAGAGACAGCCATACTAACTTTAACATTCATGGCATAACACGCTAACAACAGGAGGACAACGCGCACATCATCGTTGTATTTAATTATTTAATTAGTTAATTACTAAATATGTATTATATTTGCATTAATGGTGTATATAAAATGTGTTAACCTGTAATTTGTACATATTCTAAGTTAATATTACAGGCGGTGCTATTCATAGGCTAAAGAACCGTCCTATACAATTGTCTCTGTGTAAATTATAACCCATTTTTGAGTCATCGTACAAGAAGTACGTATTTTCTTAAAGGGCAAATATCGCCTAGTCCATTTTTTCTAAGGGCAATAACACTTACCTCAACTTTAATTATATATTTTAACCAAATACTATTTCGAATGAAAGGTGAGTGAATGACTGCGTGAATGGATTAAATGAGAGAACGATACACTTGGCGGACAAATTGTACGCAAAACGTATTTATTTTAATTTGTCTGCGTCTTTCATGTAAAATTGCATGACTTGTCTAAATTGTGAATACATGTTTAGTA
Organism: Cepaea hortensis; assembly: GCA_963921405.1. Lineage (NCBI taxonomy): Eukaryota > Metazoa > Mollusca > Gastropoda > Stylommatophora > Helicidae > Cepaea > Cepaea hortensis. The sequence continues at coordinate 88,309,161 of OY992891.1, forward strand.
GTTAGTTTAATATACTTAGCATAGTAGTTAGATTAATATACTTAGTTTAGCAGTTAGGATACATCTAAGCACCACTACTTGGAATGCCTGATCATGTATTTCATGATTGAGGTTATCCCAACTCGTGACGCTTGGACATAAGCCACACATTCAGCATACACTTTACACAAAACTTAAAACTCAACACTATCAATTTAAAATACATTCACTTTATTAGAAACAGCAACTTATTAGTCAACACACTAACAAGCCAACATGGACACATGTAGTCTGAGGGGGATAAAATAACAAGGTAACTACATATTTAGCATTATACAACATACGAGAGTAAAAGTGTATTGAAATGCACACACAAATCAAGATTTGAAAGTGTACTTAATTAGCCAGGACTTCGGTCTTGTTAACTCTCTTTAATACAGAGGTTAATTGTCTGGGTACCAGTTGGGTACTATGAGAAGGGCGGGTTGTAAATACAACTACTAAAACGTCACGTAACTTCGGTCTGATAAGCATTGTTAAGGACACAGGAGACAGAGTGATCTCTTTACCAAATCAGAGAAGTGGTGTATGGGAGAATACATGAGTTTTAATGCCACTATGTAGGTTACCAGGTTACTGCCCACCAAACCACAAACACCAACTTTATGTGATTCGGTGACAGAATTAGAACATATCTAATTACCCTAGAACAAAACGTCATCAGGGGAGAAGGAGGAATCCTGTCACCGCCTCACCTTTAGAGATATTATTTAGAGGGCTACAACTCCAGCCCAAGGGATCGAAGAGAGTCACTCAGAGCCCGAGTAATCTAGAGCCTTCTAGAAGGATTGGTCATTGAGTCCAGGGTTCCGTGGACACTGATGTGGCCCGCCTAATGCGGGGTCCACGAGGAACTCGGACAGAGTTACCACCCGTGTCGGATGGGGACACGTGTAGACCGGCAGAAGACAGACGGACTGGAGAGAGGCAACAGGGCCTGCCTTTGAGGGACTCTATAGATATCAATAGATATATAGACATAGGCTAGATAGTTTGCTAGACTGTTGTATGATACCTATGTGTTTGATGTTCACTATCTGTGATATGTAATATAGCGCGGGTCTGTTTACCCACTGCGCCAACGCATACTGTATATGTAAATACAATAAATATTTGATCTCATAGCGAACAGATTTATTGTTGCCTGTATGAACCCAAGTTCAGTTACCTAGCTAAGAGCAAGACGATGACACCAACACATCGACTTTAGCGTGCATTTTTGACCAGGTAGCATTCCTGGGAGACTCACTTTTGTGGCGCCATCTGCAACCATGCTGGCCAAGGTGGAACGGTCGAAGACAACGGTCATCCCTCAAAGGAAGGCAGGGACAGTCCATAGCATTTTCCGCCATCCAAGGTTGCTTCCATAGTTGCAGGGCCGACACATAACGCCCTGGATCTCGGCTCACCGAGGGAGATCGTCACGTCCTGCTCATGGCTGCTTTAAATCCTCACTTCAATATATTGGTCATTTCATTTCCCCGGGTCATTCCCGCACAAACCAGACAGGTTTGCAGACAGCATCCACTCAGCGAGTTTTCGGACATGTGCTTGTCGTTGCGCCCATCAGAGCTTTTCCAGGCTCAACAGACATTCGGAAAACTACCCAGTCAGAGCTGTTCCGAACAAGAGCGGCATTCGGAAACTAGGTAGTCAGAGCTGTTCCTAGCACGAGAGACATTCGGACGAGACATTTCACTCGGACGTAATTGCGTAGTGTCAATTTTTAGTTTGCCACCCGTAGGACGACACTTCCGACTTCCAGCGGGCATTTTTTAATGAGGTTAGCCATCCTCTGGTTTCGAGGCACGTTGGACTGTTGTGATGTCGCTAACATCTCAGCTGGTCAAGATAGACCGATGAACGACATCGTGGTCGGCCCTCAAGGGAAGGCAGGGGCAGACCATGAGCATTCCCTCGCTATCCAAGGAGGCTTCCATAATTGCAGAGCCGGCACATATTGCTCTGTGACTGGGCTCACCCGAGGAGTTGCCACGTCCTGCTCATGGCTGCTTTAGTTCCTCACTTCCGTGTGTTGGGCAACTCGTTTGCCACTGATCGCTCAAGCACACACCAGGGACGGTCAGACTGCGAGCGACACCCACGCTTTTGACTTCGGACCACGCAATAGGTTCGCTCGCCGTGCGTTCCATTTTGCGGCATTGAGACGTTCTTCCACTTTTGTCTACACTCTCTATGAGTTAGATACAGTTTTCGCAGCCACTTTCTTCGACTGGGGCACTTTTTGACTTTTTGTACTCGCTCACGAGGTAGGCTACTTGTGCCGCCGGATCAGCACCTTACCTTCGTGCAGCGGTGATCGAGAAACGGCCTGGCCTCTCATCCGGGAATCTCTCATATCCCCCAGCTGAGAGCCTTCGAACTTCTATCAGACCTGAGCATGTAGCTTGCTCAGTATCACGCCTTTATTTTTCGAGTGGTGGCTATCAGCCCGGCTCTCAGGTCCGAGGGTTTGTGGCTTAGAGGCGTTCAGCCACAGCCCTCGACAGGGAGCCTTTAGTGTTTTGTCCGAACCAAGAACTTCTGCCTTCGTGCGCCTGATTTAAATTTTGGACTGCTATCCTCAGTCTCACCTGCAGAGCAGCAGGTTGTGTCTCTCTTAGTCTGGTCCCTATCCCATATGCTGTCCGATATGTAGTTTTTCACCCATCGGCAAGCACATGGGGTCGATGGGACACGCAAGCTCCCCCACCACGGCAAGGTGGAGACACATCGGGGGAGAGATATTCTGTTATTATAACTTAACTAATTCAACTTTATTCAATTATATAAAAGTATTTAAATCAAAATTATAATATCTGATTACTCTTGGGTTGTCTGTTATATATTACTATAACTGGAAATCTGGAAAGACAAGAATCTATAGCTATCTTGTTTCAAATGATAAATGCACGTGTATCATCTTAAGAATAACATATAATGCTCCATGTTTCCTTTTACTCTGTTCAATATAATTATAACTATGATGCATGCATTCTAAATCATGCATATAATAATCATGTTATGATAAATCTATGATCTTAGTATATCTAAAGATACATAATTCTCCAAGAATCACATAAGTGAATTACATCTTACAACAATACAACATTGTCGTAAAAATATTATAAGCATAAGCATGCATACGCACTGCAATAACATATGAAACGTGGATGCTCTAACACTCACCACACAAGAAAAACAAAATATAGTTTATATGGCGGACACGAACTTCCATATCCATGCTCACGTGAACGTCGTGAAGACTCAGTATCCTTTGTATTCGGAGTGCTGACGTCTAACTACCATGAGATCCAATGCCCCTCGGACATCCTCATGCAGTGTCTCATTCATGCACTTGCATGAGCATCTTGCACACCTCTGCAAGCCATTACGCTCTCGGAGAAGGTAAGTGTGCGTTTTGGAAATATCTCGCACTCACATCCACTTACTTACGCATACTGGTATGTGATTTCTCTCTCTCTCTCTCTCTCTCTCTCTCTCTCTCTCTCTCTCTCTCTCTCTCTCTCTCTCTCTCTCTCTCTCTCGCTCTTGTCATTGACCAATGTTTTTTTAATCCAATACTCCCTATATTGCCATTCATTGTATATATTAACAATCACATACTGAAATAAACAATCTAACAATATTCTATTATAAATCTTAGGTACTCCATTCCTTTTAAATTAATGAATCACAATGTAATGAAATATATTCTATTAATATATTTAAATTTATTCAACTACTGTAAAATTACGTCAACAATTACAACATCTTTATTACTTTTTCCGAGCTTCATAATACTATGATGAAATCAATCTCATTTCAGCGTAAATTAATCTAAATTTGTACCTATGCAACACGGAATCAGTCATGCAATCAACACATGAAAATTTCATTACATTTCTCTATTTCTAACTCATGCACATTTATCGTTATTACTAACTGCGCATTTAAGCACTAGACCATCAATTTTGAAGATGGAAGTTCAGAACGCTCTTAACCATATGAAAACTGGCAAGACCTCGGGTACAGATAACATCAACATATAAATGAGCATGGAGAACATAGAGCATGGAGAACATAGAAGAACATGGAATTGACCAAGTCACCACACTGCTGAACGCAATATATAATATTGGAGATATACCTCCTGAATTATGCAATTCTATATTTATTGCAATCCCCAAAAAAATCAGGAGCCTTGGAATGTGATCAACATCGAACAATCAGTATACTGAGCCACATCACGAAGATATTTCTGATAATTTTCATGCAAAGGGTTAAGAAGAAAGCACAACCCGAAATATAAGAAGAACAATGTGGGTTTGTTGACGGCAAGGGTACAGCAAATTCTGTATATATGCTGAGAACATTAACTGAACGTTCTGTAGAAGTAAACAAAGACCTACACCTTTGTTTTATTGACTACACAAAAGCATTCGATAAACTAAGACGTGCCAACATGATAGAGATATTTACAGATTTATAAATTGATGGGAAAGACCTTGGACTTGTAAGAAATGTATTGGAAGCAACAGTCTGCCATAAGAATGGATAATAAAGTAGGCCGATATCAGCCTATTAAGAGAGGTGTGAGATAGGGATATGTAATGTCTCCAGATAAATGTTTCCCTGTTCAGTGAAAATATTTTCAGAAATGTAGAAAAATCGAATCATCATTGGAGGAAGAAACATCAAAAACATTAGATACAAAGATTATACAGTATTGATTGCAGACAATAGTAAGATCTGCAGCGTTTGGTGGATGTGGTTGCTACACACGGTGAACTAATAGGGTTAGAATTAAATTGTACGAAGACACATATTATGGGCACGAAATACCACAATGTGATATACAAATAAATTGGAATATTTTTAAGCAAGTGAATAGGTACAATGAGATTGGAACTCTCATAACATCTAATGAGAAATGTCTTGAAGAGATTAGAACAAGAATCGCTATGGAGAAGTAAGCTTTTTGCAAGATGGAAAACATACTGACCAATAGAAAGATGTCATTTACAACGACAAAAAGAGTATCGAGGTGTTACATATAAACTGTGCTTTTGTAAGGATGTGAGGCATGGACAATGAGCAAACAAGCTGAAAAACATCTGATGGCTGTGAAAATGTGGTTTCTGAGGGAAATGAAACCAATACCATGGACATACAGAAAAACCAATGACCAAGTCCTTCTTCTTCTTCAGCTTTCCGAGCCATTGAGGTTCTATGCTGCAGATACAATCCGTCTCCATTCGTTTCTCTGGTTGACCTTCTCATGCCAGTCGTTGATTCCGAGTGCTTGTAGGTCTGTATATATATATATATATATATATATATATATATATATATATATATATATATATATATTATATATATATATTATCTCTCCACCGCCTTCTTGGTCTACCTCGGGGTCTACAGTCATTTATTTCCTGAGTGTAAGCGAGTTTTGTTTCCCTATTGACTTCCATTCTTTCTATATGCCCCAGCCATTGTAGTCTATTAGCCTTCATGATACCAGTGATTAGCGGGGACTTAAACAGATCATAAATGTCTTTGTTACTTCTTCTTTTCCACTCTCCACTTTGTGTATCCCTAATGGGTCCAAAGATGCGTCTTAAAACTTTGTTCTCAAAGGCTTGTAACAAGGCTTCGCCTCCTTTCGTTGTACTCCAGGTTTCAGAGCCATACAGCACAACTGGTCTGATCAATGTTTTGTATAACGAGCGTATACTCACAAACGAAGGGATATGTTGATGATATTATAAATGCATACACACATGGTAAAAAACAGATTACAAATGTATTCACACAAATAAAAACACATGTAATAGATATTCACTCACAAGTCAGTAAAATTTGCACACAAGTCAGGTTAGTGTAAGAGATAAATTAGACCCTTCTCTGTGGCACGAGAAACTAGTTTAACTGCTAACTAGTATATGTGACTGCTTTTGCAGAGTCCAGATTAAAAATGGATATTAACTGTTTACGAGAGTCAACATTGTAATTGATTTTCCCGTTCGCTAATCATGTTCTTTACAAGTTGATTTTCACCCCTTTTCATTTACGAGCCAAGTGCCTCATTGTTAGTTAAGATAATTGGAGTAACATGGTTTATACGGGAGAGGAGACGACTAACAAATTGGCATTAACTAACTAACTAACTAACTAACTAACTAACTAACTAACTAACTAACTGATTGACTGCTCTCAGCGTAGATATTTTATCATTCACAGCGTTACTGATCAGACCAGTTGTGCTGTATGGCTCTGAAACCTGGAGTACAACGAAAGGAGACGAAGCCTTGTTACAAACCTTTGAGAACAAAATTTTAAGACGCATCTTTGGACCCATTAGGGATACACAAAGTGGAGAGTGGAAAAGAAGAAGTAACAAAGACATTTATGATCTGTTTAAGTCCCCGCTAATCACTGGTATCATGAAGGCTAATAGACTACAATGGCTGGGGCATATAGAAAGAATGGAAGATAATACGGAAACAAAACTCGCTTACACTCAGGAAATAAATGACCGTAGACCCCGAGGTAGACCAAGAAGGCGGTGGAGAGATAATACATGTACAGACCTACAAGCACTTGGAATCAACGACTGACAAGAGAAGGTCCAGAAGAGAGACGAATGGAGACGGATTGTATTTGCAGCAAAGAACCTCAATGGCTCGGAACGCTGAAGAAGAAGAAGAAGCGTTACTAACTTTAAATGTCCATAATGTTTTGATATAACACAGTTTCTTAAATTAAAATGTCCGCAATCCAATACACAATGTTTTTATTAAACAATACACGATCTTCGTATTCGCTAACTCTTTTCTGTGACATCCTATGTAGTATATTATTTCTTCCACACGTCTTGTTGTTCCACATTATGTAGATGTCTAACACATAAGCACACGATTCATTGCTAGAACATTTCCAAACTTTACATGTTTTTCCCGTGCAGAAGTAATCAATACTAGTTACACATGTCTGAAAGTTGAGATTTCCATGACGTGAATCTCAAGTTCATAGAGGAATTCCCTTCGTCATGCTTCGTCGATTTTACACATTCCATTTCGATATTGTAAACTGGGGACTTTGTTGAAGCCTGTTTCTAATTCAGAATAATTGTCACTAGATCATTTTAATAACCATATATTGTACTGTTCTAGTTTCTTCTTTGGCATTGCATTTGTAAACTGTTCGTATCTCTTACATAAATCTACACACACAAAGATTGTTGAAAGTTCTTTGCTGTGGTATAATGTATCGGATTTTTCTGTCCACATTTCGAAATTTACTTCCACTGCAAACCTAAATACGTGTTCCATGGTCCAAACGTTTGTCACTTGACTTATAATCTCAGTTGTCGAGTTATAAATAATCTGTCAGTTGTGTTCTTTTTGTTAGAGTTGTTGATGCTCTCATTACTTCTGCCTCTCTTAAATAAAATATTCCGTCTACGGTTTAAATTTCCCGGTGTTTCCTAGTCCTTTCCAAGTTCTCATAAGGCCATGGCATGGGTGAGATTTGTGCGGGGTCCTTTGGATGATGATGGCTTACCTAATCTTGGGTGGCCGCAGCGTGTCTGCCGTATCCTTTGCGTAAAGAAAATTCTTATTTGCATTAGGCGAATCTTCTCTGTGCGGGTGCACTTCTGTACCGATTCATCTATGTCTAGCGATAACGTGATCTTATCACTGACATCTCAAATACTATACTTGGTTATGGTTAGGCTCTTCCACTCTGTGCAATCCATAACGACTAACTATGAGAACACAACTCAACACTTCATTAAGAACACAGCACTGGCGCCGTTTTTAATATTCAGTTGTCCTCTAATTATTGTATAATTCACATTGTCATTTATACGATCACACTTGTCGATCTTACACAATACATAGAGTATCGACAATTACTATTAATCTAACTATTACTGTAGTGGCACAATCTATGGCCATCGCTACTTGAAACAGGAACCAGGTCCACACTCGATCGTGACTCAACCCCCAACTGATCCTGAACTTGCTGTTTCGTCGTTTCATAGAGCGATCCATGCGTTTTTCACGCTCTGTGAAAAGTGCTCACAAGCGAGTCACTTTTCAAGTCCAGGTGTCCAACTGGACTTTCCTTCTGAACACTGCCATAACACTTAAAACTATGGCTGAAATGGACACAGAGCAGAGAATGTTTTTCACTCTATACCAGCACTTGATCATCTCAGTGATTGATTATGGACTAGGACTGCTCACTGTGTCAAAGAGTTAGTTGGTGAAATTAGATCGCATACAGAACAAAGCTATGCGAGTCATTCTGGGATGCACCAGAGATACCCCAGTAGTGTGTATGCGGTACATCCTTGGTTTGCCGACTGTTACTGGTAGGCTCAAGGTGATGCAGGCGAAGGAATACCTCAGAGTAGTTGCTGACACAGATCATCCGTTGCATGAGGCGCTGGACGTAGTTAAGGGTCAGCGACTGATAAGAGGGAAATCATGGATGGCTCAGGCGGAGGATACGATCAAGCAGGTGTGCATCTTGAAGAACATTAGGCTAGGAGAGGAGTGGGTCAGAGTGCCAGCGGAGCAGTCAGAATTGTGCAGAGTTATAATCACATTGAGCCGGGAGTGCAGGGAGTGGCCAGCAGGGGCCACGGAAGTGGAAATCCAGCAACTAATTCAGGATAATGCCATCCCGGGTGATGTGATTATATACACAGATGGTTCGGTGTTGAGAGGCAGGAGAAGTGCCAGGGGGTTCTTAGCAAAAGCTAAGGGTCGCCGTTTGGTGCAGGAGAGTCTAACATATGATACTACAACATTTAGCTTAAGAATGGAGGTGGATGCGGTCATTTCAGCTTTCCGCTGGATGGAGAATACGATACACAAACACATATCGCGATTGTAACTGACTCAGAAAGCATAGTGAGTAAGATAAGGACAGGCAAGCTTCGCCTGTGTGGCTTGCTTCCCTTCGGAAGTCACGGGTGGCAAGCATCATCTGGATCTTTTCTCAGGGGCATGCTGGTGTGCTGGGGAACGAACAGGCGGACATATTGGCTAGCTCTGCAAAACTTGGTGGAGTATTGGTGCATGATAAGGCAGACGTGGTTGTGGCCTTGTGGGAGCACGTGCACACCTCGAAGGAGCAAATGGATCACCATGGTCTGGCAAGAATACGACAGCGAGGAGTGACGAGGGGATCTGGCCGACGATCGACGCTCTGTGGAAAGGCGAGACGGACATATAATCAGATTGCTACTGGTACTATTAGTGTTGGAACTCTTCGCTGACTGCTGAGGATGGGGACGGAGCGCTTATGGGAATGCCCCGAATGCTGTAATGTCGGTTCCTAAATCAATCAGTCAATCAAACACTGCCATAACCTATGACCCAGTCTAAGTCAGATTGTGACAGAGACATTACATAACCGTGTCTGATGCCTTTCTTGATACACTGAGATGTGCCTACACCAAGTAGTTGATTCTTTTGGCAGCTGGTTGCTGCCAGTGTATGTTCTTTATTATTATCCTATCTTTGCGGTCAATATTCAGTTGCTTTAGTTATTGTATTATTTCGGAATAGGTCATGTTGTCAAATGCTTTTGTTTAGTCTATGATACATAAGTACAGATCTGTTTTTATTTCTATAGCTCTTTCTAATAGTGTCCTGAGAATATATATAGCTTTGTGTGTACCCTTTCCCTCCACAAATCCACACTGTTCATCAATACTTTCTGGTTTTATCTTGTTTCTTATTCTTTTTTATAATTATTTTGAGTAACAGCTTTGTCATGTGACTCATACAACTTATTGTGCGATACCCTTTGCATTCTAAAGCGCATGGTTTCTTTGGCAAAGCTACAAGGATTGGTCTTAATAGGTCACTAGGTTGATGTCATTTATGAATGTTGTCAATATTTCGTTTCCCAAATCGCCAGTGTAATGTTGTCTGTACCAGGTGCCTTTCCTTTCTTTATGCGATGTATTGCATCTTCAACTTCCTGCTTCAAATATTGGTGGACCTTAAATATTGTTTTGAATATGTACATCCAGTCTCCTAACATCTTAGAGCTCTTCCAGATATTCCGTCAATCTATTGGCTATATCATCTTGTCCCATCAATACTGGCCCATTCTTCGATTGTAAAGATCTAGTGGTATTTCTTGTTTTACTACCTGTAATTGTATTTATTTATTGATACATGAATTGTGAGACCATTCCATAGTTTCTCACGATTTCCATGCACTGTTGACTCAGCCATACTTCTGTAGCCAATTTGCATTTGTTTAGTCTTTTTGTATGTATGTTACTATAGTCTTCTGTGTCTTGTTTTTTATTTATTCATTCGTCCATCGTCTGTAAAATTGCATCTGCCATCCGTTGCTTTTCACTATAAATCTTGCATTGTAAATAATATTATATTGATCATTAGTTGTTGAGTTGAGTTGAGCTGAAAACTGACATCACTGCTCTTAGGACATTCCCATTTGCGCTCCGTTCCCAAGTTCAACAACCAGCGTAGAGTCACACTACTAATCGTTCCCACCGTTATCTGATAGGAATTTCCCTTGGCCTTCCCTCTCCGTTTTGAAATTCTACCAGAACCCCTGTCAATCCTCCGCAGTCTCATCCTTTGAACCATAAGTGTTCTGAATATGTTCTTCCACCTGATCCCACAGGAGCACGGCCACCTCTCCCTTGTCGATAGGTAATCGACCATCAAGAGGTGCATTCCCTGCCAGCCTATCGGACTGTTCATTCCCCCGCACTCCCGCATGGCAAGGGCAAAATGTACAATTCTTACACTCTGTGACCTCTGAAGCGAGGTGAGCCATTCAACTCCAAACATTCGTTTGTCCACTTTATTAAGCAATTTCCTTGAGTCCGTGATGAAGAAAATGTGTGTTGCAGTGGTAACCTCTAAGCAACAGAATGCCGCTGTGACTATTTCCACCTCCATTCTCATGCTGGAGATAGTAGCCTTATACGCCATACTCTCCTTTTTCAAGACTCGTCCATTAGCCTTCGCAATGAAACCCCAATCACTCCCACTACTGACACATCAGTATAGATCACTATGTCACCTTGATGTGTATTACTCTGGATCAGTTGTTGCACTTCAAACCCAGTGCGGCCCGCTGCCCATTCTCTACACTCACGTCCCAGTATTACTATTACATCGTGCCAGTCAGTCATTTCTGCCGGTACTTCAACCCACTCTTATTTACGATTGATGGTCTCTAGATCACAAACCTGAGAGAGAGAGAGAGAGAGAGAGAGAGAGAGAGAGAGAGAGAGAGAGAGAGAGACCACACACACACACACACACACACACACACACATATATATATATATATATATATATATATATATATATATATATATATTAGTCAGATCTTAGTCAGATATGACTGAGCTACCGTATGACAGTAGACGGTACTACCTGCTTTCTGTCAGCGCCGAATGTTGGGCGGCGCTTACCAAACTCAACACCACACATTGTACCAACAGCTTCGGGAGGAAGAGCGCAACTGGGAGGGTACAAGCCTTATCCTGGTGCGAGGAAATGCAACCTAAAGACAAAGTGTCATGGCAGGGCATACCAGGCCCTAAGCCTTGGTTGGCAGCTGGTCTAAGATTGAAGCTCCGACAGGCGGACAGCTAGAGCATTGCTTTGCTGATCCGGCAGCTTCTGCAGCGTGTTTTGTTCCAGATGTACACGTGTTACTTTTCCTCTGGAGTGAACTAGGCAGACCGAGAGAGGGATCATGCTGCATGGGTAACTCATGGTCTCTATATTATAGCCCAGGCTTTGTGCTAATAACTCCATCCCTAGTCTTAACCTGTCTCGGAATCAAAGCGAGAGGTAACTGTTACGGGTTATAAGTCCTTGTCAATTGGCGTAGACATGGGGCGCCACGCGTTGCCTCTGACGGTGGGAGACACCTACAGGTGCCACTGATCAGCTACCTCCCGCCTCAAGCTGGGCAGCCCCCAGCCAGTTGGGTGCTGATCCCCCACAGCCTGCCTGCTTCAATGGGTGCTTGGGGCTAGGACAAAATCTGAATCGCAGGCTGAAAACCAATGCACAAGGTACTAATAAAAAGAAAAATAGAAACCTCAAGCTACGGCTTGCACCCTTGAACGTAAGAACCATGTGTCTAGGATTTTCCACTGACTTGACCAATATTGACGATGTGAGAAAAACGGCTGTGATTGATGCCGAACTCATTCGTCTTAACATTGATATTGCTGGCCTGCAGGAGACTCTCCTCGCTGAGGAAGGGTCACTCAGGGAAAATAATTACACATTTTTTTGGAAAGGATAGAGGGCAGGCAGAAAAAAGGCAACATGGTGTGGGCTTTGCATTGAAGAATTCGCTACTGGGAATGATTGATATCCCAGCTGGAGGTAATGATAGACTATTATCCCTGCGCGGGGCAACTTCTTGTGGTTTTGCCACCATTCTCACTGCATATGCACCGGCACTAGCTTCCTCTGATGATGTGAAGGATACGTTCTATGAGGAGCTAGACTCTGTGGTCAAGGCAGTTCAGAAATCCGACTACATTTATATGCTCGGTGATTTCAATGCTCGTATGGGCAAGGACTCGAGTTCATGGCCAGTTTGCCTTGGAAAATACAACATCGGTCGCATGAATGAAAATGGGCAAAGGCTGCTGGAGTATTGCACTAGAAATGACCTATGTACTACAAACTCCTTTTTTAAAACAAAAGAGCTGCTTAAGGTCACTTGGAAACATTTAAGATCCGGCCATTGGCATCAGCTGGACTTCATTATCACACGGAGACAACATATGAACCATACATCATTAATTCGAAGTTACCGCAGTGCTGACTGTGATACGGATCAATCTTTGGTTGTGGCAAAGGTTAGACTGAGACCAAAGAGAATCTACATAGCTAAACACAAATCTAGCCCCAGGATTAACATTATTAACACTCACGATCCTGGAAGGACTTTGAGTTTCAACAGCAAATTGAAGACGCTTTCCCTGATACAACAGAAAATTGTACAGAAAATGAAAAGTAGAGTAATCATAAGGAAACTATTTATAAAACAGCGGCAGGGGTTTACGGTACTCTGGATCATAAGAGGCAGGACTGGTTTGCGGCAAACAGCCTGATACTGCAGCCCTTGATGACAAGAAGAAGATAACTCTCTTAAGAAACAAGGAAACAACAACGCGTAATACTCTAAGTGAGCTGAAGCAAGCGAGGAAGGACGTGCAAAAGGCTGCCAGGCAGTGTGCGAATGACTATTGGATCAAGTTATGTGAGTCCATTAAAATCGCAAGTGATAAGGAAAACATCAGAAGCATGTATGAAGGGATAATGAATGCCGGTGGTCCAATGATTTAAAAGAAGTGCACCGCTGAAAACTTTGACTGGAGAAATCATCACTGATAATAAACAGCAGATGGATAGATGTGAGACCAAACTAACGGATGATGCCCTCAACGCCTTAGAGGCCCTGCCAACTCTTGACCACCTGGACACACTTCCCACTATAACAGAAGTTAAGTGTGCTATAAATGAACTTGCATCTGGCAAGGCTCCTGGTAAGGATAGGATTCCAATATAGGTTATCAGGAGTGAGCAAGACACACTCACTCTACAGATCCACCAGCTAACAGAGCTATGCTGGCGAGAAAGACAACTCCAACAGGATTTCAAAGATTCGAGCGTCATAACGCTGTACAAGAACAAGGGCGATCGGAGCTACTGTAACAACTATAGCGGTATCTCAATTATGTGTATTGTTGGGAAAGAATTTGCCAGAATTATTCTGCGCAGACTTCAAGTCCTGGGAGATCAATTCTACCCCGAATCACAGTGCGGCTTCCGACAGAACCGGTCTACCATTGATATGATATTCTCATTGCGACAAATGCAAGAAAAATGCCGGGATCAATATCTTAGATATCTCGTGTAATTGGGTTCAAATGACAGGTTACACATGTACAAGAAATCGTCAAATCAATGTGTATAGTAATCTATTTAATACATTATATCATTTTGCACAACAACGTTACACTTAGAATGATAATATCGCACAGCGCTCCGTAACACTCTCGCGCGCTCACAATTCGAGATTCAGCTCACACTCTAGCGCACAGGCTAATCATCACCATAATCATTCGCAATAGCAAACACTACTAGTATCATATATTCGGGTCATTCTCTCTTTCAAACTTTTCACTGTTTATTGCCTTCATCGACCAAAAAAAGGCATTCAATTTGGTAAGTCATGAGGGTCTGTTCAAAGCAGTAAAGAAGATTGGTTGCCCACCAACTCTTCTGCCTATTGTGGGATCGTTCCACACAGGCATGAAGGGTATAATCAAGTTTGATGATGCAACTTCAGAAGAGTTTGAAATCAAGAGTGGAGTTAAGCACCATTGTGTACTAACCCCCACACTCTTTGGGATATACTTTTCACTTCTACTGAAATAAGCCTTTCGTGATCAGGATGCCGGTATATACATTCACTCACGCTCAGATGGCGGCCTCTATAATGCTCAGAGATTGAAGGCCAAGACCAAAATTAGGAGAGTACTAATCAGAGAGTTGCTCTTTGCTGATGATGCCGCAATTACGACCCACTCTGAGGAAGAATTACAACATCTACTATCTGCATTCTCCAATGCTTGTTTTGAATTTAGTTTAATAATTAACAACAATAAGACATAGATTATGTCACAAGGTGCACATTGGATACCATCAATCGTTATTGATGACGCCGAACTGGAGATAGTAGACCATTTTACATATCTAGAATCAGAGGTAAATAGGATATTATCCCTAGATCAGGAAATCAACATCGGGATTGGTAAGGCAGCAACAACAATGAACAGGTTAACAAAAAGAGTCTGGGAGAACAGGAAGTTTACTGCCAAAACTAAAGTCCTAGTCTACCAAGCCTGTGACCTTAGTACTCTTCTTTATGGCAGTGACACCTGGTCAACTTACTCACACCAAGAGAAATGTTTAAACAGCTTTCATAGGCGCTGTCTGCGAAGAATACTTGGTATTAAGTGGCAAGACAAAATCACAAATACTGATGTATTGGCAAGATCAGGTTGTGTGATGGTGTGCTCCATGTTCAGTCTTCGTAGACTTAGATGGATAGGACACGTTAGGAGGATGGATGACGGTAGAATACCAAAGGGCATCTTTTTTGGTGAATTACAGATGGGTTGGAGATCTTAGGGTTGGCCTATACAAAGATATAAAGATGTGTTTAAGCGGGACATGATTAATACAGGTATTGATAATGCACATTGGGAGCAAGTCGTCGCTGAATGTGTTGCACGGAGGGCAACTATCAGAAATGGAAATAAAGGCAAAGGAGAAAATGATTGCAGATAAAGCACACGCAGAGCATGAGAGACGTAAGATGGTGCATGATGGTGGCAATGACCATGTTTTCACATGCATCCACTGTGGAAGAACATTTACAGCACGAATTGGCCTTATCAGCCACACTCGCCACCGCCATGGGTTGTAGTTATAAAGCCTTTTTGAAGCACAATGTACCAAACTATCGGCTGTCAAGACGGAAAGGTGCCAATGAGTATTTAAACTTACTTAGAAATCACAAACAGCTAAAACAGCTGGGGTTGACTGCGATGTCCTGTAAAGGATATGCAACTAACTTTTGTTTCATCAATACATAAAATGAATAGAGATTCTGTCCATATAGAGCCTATATTGTTCCATCAATACAAAACGATATGGTCATTCCACCAAATTTCAATATTCTGTCTGGTTTGTTCCATCAGAGCGTAAAATGAATATACATTCTGCCAG
Organism: Cepaea hortensis; assembly: GCA_963921405.1. Lineage (NCBI taxonomy): Eukaryota > Metazoa > Mollusca > Gastropoda > Stylommatophora > Helicidae > Cepaea > Cepaea hortensis. The sequence goes on from OY992891.1 coordinate 88,325,042, forward strand.
CGTTTTCAAATACAACCTGTATTACTCCATCAATTCATCAAATGCATTATGTTTGTCTGTCCTTATAGTCTGTTTGTACCATCAATACATAGGATGAATAGCAACTATGTCCGTCTGTCCATATAGAGCCTGCATTATTCCATCGATACAAAATAGTTTACATCATTCTCAGTCAAATCTCTGTCGCCTTTGTTATCAGAGATGATCACTTAGTGTAAGGTTATGACATATATACATATATACACATTTCTAGTTCACTTACATTTCTTCTCTGTGATCTTCTCATTTTGTGCATCTTCATAAGTATTCTCAAAATTCATTTCTGGAACCTCTGGTTGCTGTGACGGATCCAAGAAAAAATCAACTTGTTCTTCTTTGATCGCAAATGGCTTATCTGGAAAAAAGTATCGCAGTAAACATTACTAAACTAAATATAATCCAAAAATAATCAAGCAATTAATAACAATATAGCTGTTAGATATCAATGAACTTCACACATTAAAACAATTTCTACTTTAAAATTACATTTGCCTACTGGACGCAGAGGTGTTTCCAAGGCACCAGGGCCAGGTTATATACTGGCCAAGACCTATTGACGCGTCCTCGTCGAGCGTTCTGGGCAACAAGTCCTTTCGGGGTCCTGGATAAAGTCAGTAGGATCGCCGATTCCTCCGAAGTCGGTTAGTGTCTGCCTGTACGGCGAGGAACCACCAGTCTGCACACCAATAAGCTAAACATGGGATAACGGATACTCACGCAAACCTCAGGTCCTGTATAACATCATACTGATGTTGGACAACAGGATGCCTTCATCCGACGTACAGGACTTAACGTTGGAGCTCAAGCCAACGAACACAAGCAAGCAAGCAACACTTGCCTACCAACCAGGTGGTCACATTTTCAAGCTCGCTTCAAGGAAGAGGTTTGTTCAAGTGACCTTGATTTCCAGGCAACACAGCCGAACCTGGGTATCAGACAATATAATGGGAAGTAAAGGTGGATGGTGTAATATTGATCACATCACAAATTGTGTTCTGACCAGTCTAAACTATGGGGCCAGCACCATCTACCCAATATAACCCAATGCAAGAAAAGGGGTCAATTTTCTTGACTTTTACTGATTACTACTTCCATTTATAAACTTGACTACTTAGTGACAACTGGCAAAAATTGATGGGTAAAAAGCGAAGACATAAATGCTAAAATGGCTTGGCCACGTGGCATAATCGGGAGGAGAACACAGACCTGATCTAGGACTCTGATGATCATGTCAGATGGTGAACCATGATGGCCTAAGATTATCAGCAGGACACGCGATGGAGCTTATGACTCTCAATCAAACATGAAGCATATAATTATTTCATTAACATTACTTCTTCCTTTACAATCTTGACAATACTGCACAACCCCCCTCCCCCCAACCACAATTCTAAACACAATTACAACAACATGAACTCACCAGAATTTGACAATTTTACAACCGTAGCGTAGGTCTGATCAGGTACAATGTTTTTTGTCTTCTGACCTTCTTGCTTGCCTGCTTGTGGTTTAGGTTTTGCAACTGGTTTTGGCTTTGGGGCAGTCGGTGGCTTTGGCTTGTTTTTATTTCCAGAACTAACATCTTCGTAGGGGTTGCTAGTGTCCTCTCTTTGTTCTAAACGAGGAAGGAAAACTCAAACTGATAATAGTGGAAACAATTTATACTCTGCTGGTTTGAAGTTTTGTAAGCAAAGCCAATTGTTAGTCATGAGTATATATGGATAGCCTACTTCTCTAGATTAACACATTATTAACATTCTGTTTCTATTGAGGATAGGGCACGAGACTGTCTCAAACAGTTGAGGGACATCTAGCTGTCTCATATAGTTGGGGGACATGTGGCTGTCTCAAACAGTTGTTGGGGGGCATGTGTCTGTCTCATATTGTTGGGGGACATGTGGCTGTCTCATATAGTTGGGGGACATGTGGCTGTCTCATATAGTTGGGGGACATGTGGCTGTCTCAAACAGTTGTTGGGGGGGGGGGGCGCATGTGTCTGTCTCAAACAGTTGTTGGGGAGCATGTGGCTGTCTCAAACAGTTGGGGGACATCTGGCTGTCTCAAACAGTTGGGGGACATCTGGCTGTCTCAAACAGTTGTTGGGGGACATGTGACTGTCTCAAACAGTTGGGGGACATCTGGCTGTCTCAAACAGTTGGGGGACATGTGGCTGTCTCAAACAGTTGTTGGGGGACATGTGGCTGTCTCAAACAGTTGGGGGACATGTGGCTGTCTCAAACAGTTGAGGGACATGTGGCTGTCTCAAACAGTTGGGGGACATGTGGCTGTCTCAAACAGTTGGGGGACATCTGGCTGTCTCAAACAGTTGGGGGACATGTGGCTGTCTCAAACAGTTGGGGGACATATGGCTGTCTCAAACAGTTGGGGGACATGTGGCTGTCTCAATTAGTTGTTGGGGGACATGTGGCTGTCTCAAACAGTTGGGGGACATCTGGCTGTCTCAAACAGTTGGGGGACATCTGGCTGTCTCAAACAGTTGGGGGACATGTGGCTGTCTCAAACAGTTGGGGGACATCTGGCTGTCTCAAACAGTTGTTGGGGGACATGTGGCTGTCTCAAACATTTGGGGGACATCTGGCTGTCTCAAACAGTTGGGGGACATATGGCTGTCTCAAACAGTTGGGAGACATGTGGCTGTCTCAAACAGTTGTTGGGGGACATGTGGCTGTCTCAAACAGCTGGGGGACATCTGGCTGTCTCAAACAGTTGGGGGACATCTGGCTGTCTCAAACAGTTGGGGGACATCTGGCTGTCTCAAACAGTTTTTTGGGGGTATGTTGCTGTCTCAAACAGTTGGGGGACATCTGGCTGTCTCAAACAGTTGTTGAAGGTATGTGGCTGTCTCAAACAGTTGGGGGACATCTGGCTGTCTCAAACAGTTGTTGGGGGGCATGTGGCTGTCTCAAACAGTTGGGGGACATGTGGCTGTCTCAAACAGTTGGGGGACATGTGGCTGTCTCAAACAGTTGGGGGACATGTGGCTATCTCACACAGTTGTTGGAGGAAATGTGGCTGTCTCAAACAGTTGTTGGGGGAACATGTGGCTGTCTCAAACAGTTGTTGGGGGACATGTGGCTGTCTCAATTAGTTGTTGGGGGACATGTGGCTGTCTCAATTACTTGTTGTGGGACATGTGGCTGTCTCAAACAGTTGGGGGACATGTGGCTGTCTCAAACAGTTGTTGGGGGACATGTGGCTGTCTCAAATATTTGGGGGACTTTTGCCTGTTTCAAACAGTTGTTGGGGACATGCGGCTGTCTCAATTAGTTGTTGGGGGACATGTGTCTAACTCAAACATTAGGGGGACATTTGGCTGTCTCAAACACTTGTTGGGGACATGCGGCTGTCTCAATTAGTTGTTGGGGGACATGTGGCTGTCTCAATTAGTTGTTGGGGGAAATGGGGCTGTCTCAAACAGTTGGGAGACATGTGGCTGTCTCAAACAGTTGTTGGGGGACATGTGGTTGTCTCAAACCGTTGGAGGACATTTGGCTGTCTCAAACAGTTGTTGGAGGACATGTGGCTGTCTCAAACACTTAGGGGACATGTGGCTGTCTCAGATAGTAGATCATATGGCTGTCTCAGACAGTTGGAGATGTGATTGTCTCAGACAGTAGATCATATGGCTGTCTCAGACAGTTGGAGATGTGATTGTCACAGACAGTAGATGATATGGCTGTTTCAGACATTTGGAGATGCAATTGTCTCAGACAATTGAACATGTGACTGTCTTAGACAGTTGGATGTGTGATTGTCTCTTTAACATGCTTACCTGTATTGTTCATGTTGTAGAGATCAGAATTGTCGATCACAACTGGTGAATAAATACAAGTTCAAAGGTTAATAACTGACAACTCACAGAATAAACTAACAAGTAAGAGTACGGACCTCTTTTCTCACCATGTGTATATTGCTGTGGGCAATTTGGCAGCAGACCGCCTTACGTTGAGTTTTATGAACGGCATGGGTGCCGGTTGTTCAGAAAGAAATGGCAAACTACTGAACGCAAATTTGACCAGGAATCATGAACAGACAAAAAATGCTGGGGTTGACCGCTATGTCCTGTAAAGGATTTGCAACTATATTGAGTATATGATGCCAGCAACATATATTTAGACCAACCGGTACTTGATGGGTGATGTGGTCATTAGCATGTTGGCCACCTTTATTTTCCAGAATAATTCCTGATACCATCTTTAGGTTGAGTCAACCTGGTGGCAGACCATTGACTCAAAGGGGATTTGAACACATGATCACTGGGTCATCAGGCAAGTGTGCTAACCACTGCACCACCACAGTCTTCACAACAGAGAACACACATGACCAATGTTCATCATCATCAAGTGCCATGCTGAAAGACATAGGCAGTCATGGTTCACCATCTCACACAGTCACCAGAGTCTCAAATCAGATCTGTGTTCTTGTCCCAATCATGCCATGCTGCCAAACCATCAAGGTATTTATCCCTTTGTCTTACTCTTACTCTCTTTCCATTAAGTTTGCCAGTCGTCACTAAGTTTTCAAGTCCATTTCTCTTCATAACATATCCAAAAATCTTGACTGTCTTCATCTAATTTCCAGGAGACGGAATACTCCAAATATAAACCCCCAAGTTCAAGGTGGACCAGCGTGCTGAGGAACTGGATGGCCATGGGTAAACTGGTGGTGAACGTTAGACGTCTGGCAGGCATACGGAGCGGCACCAGGCATATGGACTCCTGCGGGACATCCCCTGCCTCTTCCCTAGCAAGCAGGCTATGCTAGGGCGACCGGTTATTTCCTGCAATATCCAAACTTTGCTTATGGAATTAATTCAACACGTGAATCGTCGCCGGAGCCACGGAGCACGTGCTCTGCGCCTGGCACATCTTTCAGAGGCTAGCGAAGAGAGAGTGAGGAGGAGGAGACGAGGAAATTGTGTGAGAAGAAGGCATAGAAATATGAGGGCAAGCACCAGGAGAACAAGACGAAAAGTTGAGAGACTAGGTTTCAACCATTCAAGAATGGGATAGTGGAATTGTCGTAGTGCGAGGCAGAGAGGTCCTGTATTGGAGAGACTAATATATGATTTTGACGTCCTCATGCTCCAGGAGCTAAATAGAGACAAATACCATTGCCCTGGGTACGCCAGTTATATAAACCCTACTGGGCAGAAGAGACATGGGCAAGGTCTGCTGGTGAAGAAAGGAGTGAAGCATGTGGTACTTGACTTGAGCCAGTAGAATCACAGTGCAAGAGAAATCCAGGGTACACAAATGGAGATTGGTGGCTTAAGTTGGAACATCATAAATGTATATGCCACAGAGGACTGTTTTGTCAGAAAGGAACACTGGGACTGGCTTAAGGAATTGGAGGAATTACCAGTTGACAGGCTACTCATATGTGGAGACTTCAATGCGAGGAGCAGAGATTGGGACAGTAGTGGAGAAAACCGACAGGGAATTGCCCTTTCAGATGCCATGGTGGACTCCGATGTGGTCTGCATAAATGATGGTAGGCCGACTAGAGTGTCAATGAGGCCATGAGACACAGCTATTGACTTGGCACTTGCCTCCCAGTCATCAATCCTTGATGTAAAGTGGACTGTTTTAAATGACCATGGGAGTGATCACATGCCATGTTCAGTCCTGATCTATAAATCCAGGAAAGTTAAGGCTGGGAGAGCGTGCAAGACCTTCCGGTATGAGTGGACAGATAGCCTTCATGGACGCCTCAGACAGGGTGCTTGCAACAGGACTGTTAAAACTCCTTTTTTGTAACCCCCATGGTGGACCCCAAAAGTAGACCAGGCTTGGAAAGCAAAGAGAGCTGCAGTGAAGCAGATAAGGAAAGTATGACAGACACAACGAAGCTCACGAGAGGAAGTGGACACAGCGGAAAATGTCAAGAAAGTCAAGGTGGAGGTCTTCAAGCGCTGTGCTGCAGAGGCCAAGAACGCAAATTGGGAGTTGAGTTGAGTTAAGAACCGACATCACTGCACTCAAGACATTCCCATACGTGCTCCGTTCCCTCGTTCAACAGCTAGCGAAGAGTCATACTACTAATCGCTCACACCGCTATCTGATTAAAAGTTCTCCTGGTCTTCCCTCTCAGTTTTGAGATTCTTCCAGAACCCCTGGCGATCCCCCGCAAGCTCATTCTTTCCACATATCGGTTCTCAATCTGTTCCTCCGCCCTCTCCATTTGGTCCCACAAACGGACGATCACCTCCCCTTGTCCTTAGGCAAACTACCACCAAGAGGTGCATTCCCTGCTAGCCTATCAGCCTATTCATTCCCCCGTACCCCGCATGGCCAGGGCAAAATATCCATATAATTCTCACAATCTGTGACCTCTGAAGCGACGAGAGCCATTCCACACGAAACATTCCTTTGTCCACCTTGCAAAGCATACTCTTTGAATCCGTAAAGAATACAACGTGTGTTGCAGTTGTCTCCTCTAGCCACCGGAATGCCGCTGTTACTGCATCCACCTCCATTCTCATGCTGGAGGTCGTAGTCTTATATGCCAGACTCTACTTTTTCAAGACTCGCCCATTAGCCTTTGCAATAAAGCCCCAGCCACTACATTTGTTTCTCACCACTGACCCATTGGTGTGGATGACTATGTCACCTTGATGTGTGTTGCTCTGGATCAGCTGTTGCACTTCAAACTCTGTGCGGCCCGCTGCCCATTCTCTGCACTCACGACCCAGTGTTATTACTACATTGTGCCAGTTCGTCATGTCTTCCGGAACTTCAACCCACTCTCTTTCACGATTGATGGTCTCTAGACCACACACCTGACGTATAGAAAGTTCTGCCTGTGCCATCAAGGACCTGCCTCGTCGTAGTCTATGACCCTTGACCATATCCATTGCTGCATGCAGCAGGTGATCCCTGTCTGCGGCAACTCTCATGTACCATTTGGCCTGAAGGACCCTATGCCTATCCGTCATTGTTGGTAGCGCCAGGATATGCCTCATGCATATAATTGGTGTGTCCTTCGTGCACCCCAGTATTAACCGCATGGCGACATTCTGTATGCGCTCCAACCTTTCAAGCTGGCTCTTTGATAGTGTCAGCAGCCCCACAACACACTCAATGACAGAAATTATTAACTGCTGAAAGAGCATGTACAGATACCTCTGATCTACCCGGGTTGCTGCCATAGCCCTCAATACATTAAGTCCCCTACCAGCCTTCACCACCAAAGACTCCACATGATCCTTAAAAGACAAACACCTGTCAAAGGTGATACCCAAGTACTTCAATTTACTCTCTCGACTAAGAGGACATCCATTCAACATAATACCTGGGACATCTGCCTTGGAGATCCGGTTATCCAGGGAGTACTTTTTAAAAAAAAAAAAACAGTTGCAGTTGATAACTCATCACTTTACAACATGGGTGAGAAATCAGAAGAAGGTAGGTTTCTAATTTCTCATTGACATTGCTTTGTTATTTTTGACACAAGTTTATTAGTTTTTAGATGTCAGTAACATTGGACAAATGAAAAACAGAGATTGTTTAGAGAAATTAGATTGATTGATTGATTGATTGATTTAGGAACCGACATCACAGCATTCGGGGCAAATTCCCCATCCTCAGCAGCCAGCGAAGAGTTCCAACACTAATAGTACCAGTAGCAATCTGATTATATATATGTCACGCATTTCCTCTGAGCGTCGAGCGTCGGCCAAATCCCCTCGTCACTCTTCGCTGTCTCATTCTTGCCAGACCATGGTGATCCATTTGCACCTCCGAGGTGTACACGTGCTCCCACAAGGCCGCAACCACGTCTGCCTTGTCATGCATCAATACTCCACCAAGTTTTGCAGAGCCAGCCAATCTGTCCGCCTGTTCATTTACCAGCCCACCGGTATGCCTCGGAGAGAAGATCCAGGCGATGCTTGCCAACCGTGACCTCCGAAGCGAAGCAAACCACTCTGCCCAAAGCTTGCCTGTCCTCACCTTCCTCAGCATGCTTTCTGAGTCAGTTACAATCACGATGTGTTTGTGTATCGTATTCTCCATCCAGCGGAAAGCTACACTGACCGCCTCCACCTCCATTCTTAAGCTAGATGTTGTATCAATTGCCAGGCTCTCCTGGACCAAACGTCGACCATTAGCTTTTGTTAAGAACCCCCCCCCCCCCCCCCGCCCCCAGGCACTTCTCTTGCCTCTCAACATCGACTCATCTGTGTAGATAATCACATTACCCGAGCGAGCATTATCCTGAATTAGTTGCTGGATTACCACTTCCGTGGCCCCTGCTGGCCACTCCCTGCACCCCCGGCTCAATGTGATTATAACTCTGCACAAGTCTGACTGCTCCGCTGGCACTCTGACCCACTCCTCTCCTTGCCTAATGTTCTCCAAGGGGCTCAACTGTCTGATCGTATCCTCCGCCTGAGTGTGGGGGGGGGGGGGGGGAATTAATATTATTTCAAGATCGCATTAATACAAGAACCAGTTACTTGATATTGTTTTTCCCTCTAAATTTTACGGTTCTGTACTTCTCACCCTAATGAAATTCGTTTTATATCGTACGTAGACCCGAAAATCACGTTTTATGTAGATGTCTAGACGTGTTCTAGTATGTGTCATTAAATTTAGCTTCCATGTTTATGTATACTGTCTAAGGGTGGAGGGGGTGGGGGGATTTATAGGGAGGAAATTCGAAAGGGGGCGGGGGAATGACGTTCTGACCATATGGTAATGGGAGGCATGGGCCGAAAAAGGTTGAGAACCACTGATCTACAAGATGACAATAATATTTAATCAATCCATCATTTGTGACGGGTGACCTCTTGCTCTTTCTCCATCATTGCTAAATGTTAGAGCTCTCTGTAGACCTCTGTTTGGTGATAATCTAAACTCTCCAGACACTGTGTTATTATTTAACATTACACCCTTCCTCTTCTCAAAATAACTTTTCGCAGTTTTAAATCTCACAATTATGCAACTAGTTTGCTAGTGGCCACTAAAAAAACACCTCATTTTTAGAGGGAAAATATAAATGGCCTATGACAATGCCATAATGCAATACATTTTATACACCAAAAGAAACAATTACATTTATCAAACAAACAAACAAACAAAAAGAACATGTACCTGATTCATCACTTCCATATATTGAATGCCTGCAACAGGAAGTAGAAAAAATTTCATTTCTCTCTCTCTCTCTCTCTCTCTCTCTCTCTCTCTCTCTCTCTCTCTCTCTCTCTCTCTCTCTTGTGAGGATACTCACGATAATCGTCAGTGTATGCGTGTGTAAAGTGTGGGAGTTTATCATATTAGTTTTAGTGATTATGTGAATCAGTGTGTATGTGAGTGTGTGTGTGTATGTGTGTGTGTGTGTGTGTGTGTATGTGTGTGTGTGTGTGTGTGTGTGTTTATATGTGTGTATGTGGATGTATGAGTGTGCAGTCTATATGTGTGTGAATGTGTGTATGTGTATGTATGTGTGTACATATGTGTATGTGTGCGCGTGTGTGTGTATGTGTGAGTATGTTTGTATGTGTGTTAATGTGTGCGTACAAGTGTGTTTATATATATATATATATATATATATATATATATATATATGTGTGTGTGTGCGTGTGTATGTGTGTGTATGTTCGTGTATGTATGTGTATATGTTTGTGTGTGTATGTGTGCATGCACGCAGTGTATGCCAGGGAGTGTGTATTCGTGAGTTATGTATGTACGTGTGCATAAGTATGTGTGCATCTGTGCGGATGTGTGTAGGTGTGTGTATATGTGTATCAACCTATTAAGAGAGGTGTTAGGCAGGGATGTGTAATGTCTCCAGACCTTTTTTCTCATATATAATGGAATCAGCATTGGAGGACGAAACATCAATAACATTAGATATGCAGATGACACAGTATTGATTGCAGACAATGCACAAGATCTACAACAATTAGTAGATGCGGTTGGTGTACACAGTGAGCAGCTGGGGTTGGAATTAAATTGTAAGAAGATACAGGTTATGGTCATCACTAGGAAGAACGAAGTACTACAATATAATATACAAGTAAATGGGAATATTCTTCAACAAGTGAATCGTTACAGTTATCTCGGAACAGTCATAACATCTGATCGGAGATGCCTTGAAGAGATTAGAACAAGAATCGCCATGGCGAAAGTAGCCTTTAGCAAGATTAAAACCATTCTGACCAATATAAAGATGTCAATTGAAACGAGAAAAATAGTGTTGAGGGGATACATAGAGCCTGTTTCTTTTGTATGGATATGTACCTTGGACAATGTGCAGTCAAGCTGAAAAACATCTGATGGCTGCAGAAATGTGGTTTCTGAGGAAAATGCAAAGAAACCATGGACAGACAGAAAAACCTATGACCACGTACTACAGGAGACAAATGAAAATCGTAAATTGATTAGAGAAATTAGACGTAGACAGTAAACAATTTTTGGACATGTTATGAGAAGAAATGGATAGGAGAACTTAGTGACAACTGACAAGATCGAAGGGAACAATCCAAGAGTAAGACCGAGCGGAAAATACCTGGATGGCATGGCCACATGGCATTGACGAGACAGGAAGAATGAGCTGATCCACGACGGTGGTGATCGAGTGAAATGCCGAGTCATGACCGCCCACGCTTTTCGGCATGGCACATGATTGATTGATATGTGTGTATGTTATGAAGTGTGCGTGTGAGTGTGTGTGTGTATGTGAGAGAGAGAGAGAGAGAGAGAGAGAGAGAGAGAGAGAGAAAGAGAGAGAGAGAGAGAGAGAGAGAGAGAGAGAGAGAGAGGAGAGAGAGTTGAGCTCACGCTTGTCATGTAACAAGTTATTCCATATATTTTAGGTATTCTTCTTCTTCTTTCGTTCGCCTGAAATATGTTTATAACTGCAATGTTGTCTCTTGTATGAATCTAACAGTCTTTTTTAGTTCACTCAGCGGTCCATAGAGTTTATCTTCCACTGTGGCCACTGTAGGCCAGAAGGTTCGCCTGGATATGTTGTAGTTTGGGCAATCCTGGAGTATGTGCTCTGCTGTCTGCGACGCCAAACCACATGTGCACATGGCTGAGTCACCAATCTTGAATTTTGTATACATGTGGTTGCGTAATCTATTGTGTCCTGTTCTGAGGCGCAGAAGAATGACCTGTTCTGGTCTGTCCATAACGTGGTAGTCGTCTTGAGTAAGGTTTGGTGGCCTTCTGATTGATTTGATCATTCTTTTCTTTTGGTGGTATGTAATGGGCATATCAGGTTATTCTTCTTTTGCTCCTTTCTTAACCAATCGATCAGCTCTGTCGTTTCCGGGGATTCCACAGTGGGATGTTATCCACTGTATTGTGACCTTACGCTGACTGCTAAGTTCAGAAAGTAGTGTCGTTAGAACTGGCAATTTCCCAGACAGGAGCGCCTCTAATAAGGATTTTGCATCTGTCAATATCACTGCAGGTTGTGTACCATGGCTGGTATTTTGTAATTTCTCTGTGGCTATCTTAATTGCCTCAATTTCAGCATCATAGTTATGGCAGTACTTTCCTGTTGGAACTCTGGCCGCGTCCCTAGTATTATTTGGGTATTCTATGTACACTCCCGCTCCTCCATTTCGAACAGCATTGTGTGCTGACTCATCTGTGTAGACTCGGATCAAGAAATCCTGTGGGTATTAGTCATCAAGGAAGCTGAGAGTGGCTGTTCTGCGCTGCACACTGTTCTGTTCTTCCTTGTCAAATATTCCTCTCACTTTTGTCTGGATTTGTAGCGATAGTCTGTGTTCATCTTTCCAAGGTTTCACTCTGGAATAGTTGATAGGGGGGTGCCAACTGTGGGAAGATCGGTGGTTTCTCTGCAGAGTCGTTTGGCCTGGTGGATGAAACTACTTCTTTTCAACCGCCCCTTAGATAAGTTTTCAAATCAGTTCTTCATAGTGTGGCCTGGCAAGCTGAGGAACTTTTCTGCTTGTATTAGTGTTTTTGTACCTCTGCGTTCTCTTAGAGCAGTGGTTCTCAACCGGTGGGGAATTCCCCCCCCCAGGGGGGAATTTGGGGGTTTCCAGGGGGGGGGGGGGGGGGGAATGAAGATTATTTCAAGATCGCGTTAATACAAGAACCGATTACTTGAACTTGTTTTTCCCTTCACAGTTTACGATTCTGTACGTCTCACCCTTCTAAAATTCATTTTATAAAGTAAGTAGACCCACAAATAATGTTTTATGTGGACGTCTAGACTTGTTTTAGTATGTGCTTCCATTATTACATATACTGTGTAGGGGCGGGAGGGGGGAATTTTTATGTAGGAAATACGAAAGGGTTGAATGACGTTCTGAAAATATGGTAAAGGGGGGCACGGGCCAAAAAAGGTTGAGATCCACTGTCTTAGAGCTTGTGACCTCCCCATTTTCTCCATTGCTACTATAGGGGTTGATCTCATCCCTCCTGTGATGACTCTAAGAGCTTGATTTTGCACCTGCCCAGCTCCTGTAATGTGGTTTTTGATGCTGAACACCACGTAGTTGACCCGTATTCCAAGTGTGGTCGCATGCTCTGTTGATACACTTTGCTAAGTATTTTCCCACTGGCTCCCCATGTGGTTCCACTTAGCTTTCTCAGGATGGCTATTTTCCTTCTGGCTTTTTTATGTGTTTTCTCCATGTCAGCCTGTCGTCGAATGTTACACCAAGGTATGTTGGTTCTTTATCTTCTCTTAGGGGTGTTCCATTTATCTGAATGATCATTGCATTTTGTTTCGGAGAAAGGGTAAATAGAGTGGTGCTGCACTTGTCAGTGTTTATGCTGACACGCCATCTATCCGCCCATGCAACAAATGTATCTACGGCTCTCTGTAGCAATATGGTGGCCACTGATGCATGTTCATTTGCGCTCCACAAAACCAGGTCATCAGCGTACATTGCCGCTTTAATTCCATACGGTAGATTAGCAACAAGATCATTGATGTAGATTAGAAAAAGTGTTGGGGACAGGACTCCGCCCTGGGGAACACCGTGAGGTAATAATACTTTCTTGCTCTTGAGACCGTCTATTTATACTCGGGCTCTTCTGTTGTGCAAGTATGCTTTCAACCATTTGTACATTCTTCCATTGACTTTAGTTTCTCAGTTTCTTCATCAGACCTTCTTTCCAGACTTTGTCAAACGCTTTCTTCAGATCTATTCAAGCCACAAGTACCAGCTTCTTCTCTTGGAATGCATCCTCAACTTCTTAAGAGAGGTAGGTTGTCTGATCTTCCGTAGAGTAGCACTGCCTAAAGCCAGCTTATTGTGGCACAAGGATGTTTTCACTTTCAATGTACCACTGTAGTCTGTGATTGATGACGCGTTCCATTGTTTTGCAGAGACAGCTGGTGAGGCTAATGGGTCTGTAGCTAGTGGCAATGGAGCTGTCTTTCTCAGATTTTTAGAGGGGGATCATGATTGCTTCTCTCCAGACTTGTGGAACACTGCCTAAGGTCCATGTGTTATTAAAGATCTGTAGCAGCTTTGCTTTGGTCTCTGTTCCTAGGTTCCTGATCATTTCATTGGAGATACCATCAGCTCCTGGTGACTTTCTTATTTTAAGTTTTGATATGGCTAGCTCTAGTTCACTGATTGTGATAGGTGCCTCCATAACCTCATGTACAATTTCCTTCTGTCCTGTATGCTGCCATTTCTCTCGAATCTTTTGTTGTTTCTCTGGACTAATTTCGATATTGTTATCTTGTGCAAAATGTCCCCACACATCCCGCACCTACCCACTTACAAATCCCTCACCCGCCCACACAATTTCTCGCCACCCACACATCCCGAACTGTTGTGCAAATGAATCCGCAAAATGGTCAGCTGCTTGCTTTCCTGTTAAGATGTTTCCGTCTTTATGTAGTGCAATTTTTGAGCTTCTCCCTGTGCCCTCATCGTTAAGCTGTTTTATTAGCTTCCATAACTTCCTTGTGTCTCTTTCAAAGTTCAGTGACTCTGTTTTCTTCTGCCAGCTTTTCCGTCTAGCCTGCAGCTGGGCCCTTTGAAATTTGGCTTATGCGTGCTGATATTTATTGTGGTGCTCTTGGCTGGGATTGGCCTCTGCTAGCTTTCTACACACTTCCACATCATTATGCAACTGTTCCAGTTCACTACTCCAGTAGGGTTTATAATGTTTACGGGCTCTTCTAGGTATTATTCCTGTAGTATGCATTTCCCAAACTCTTCAACTACTTTATTTATGTCTTTCTCAGTGTTCAGGTTTCTAACCAGTATGCTGGGGCGATGCTTGTACATTGCCCAGTCTGCTTTCTTGTAGTTCCACCTCGAGAGGCTACTGCTTTCACTTACAAGCTCATTTCTACAGTTTGAAAGACTGGCCGATGGTCACTGCCACCAAGTTGTTTCCCAACAATTCCCAATATTTAGGTATTCTCATCTTTCATATTACAAGGTATCACTTTGTATGCCACTTGAATTTATCATGTATAATATTAACACATGCACATTTCTATAGAATGAGTGAGAGAGTTAGTGAGTGTGTGTGTGTGTATGTTTGTGTGTGTGAGAAAGAGAGAGAAAAGAGAGAGAAAAGAGAGAGAAAAGAGAGAGCGAGAGAGAGAGAGACACACACAGAGAGAGAGAGAGAGAGAGAGAGACAGAGAGACAGAGAGAGAGAGAGAGAGATGAATTGCATCACTAATCTTTATGTTACAAAATGTATATGTTCAATTTTTCTCCAGTTTTTTTTTTTCCAATTTTGCGAGAATGCTCGCGACAATAGTCACTGTATGTGTGTGTAAAGTGTGGGAGTTTGTTCATAATAAGTTGATGGATGGTGGCGGCTGTGTGTGTGGGTGGGTTCGGGATGTGTGGGTGGCGAGAAATTGTGTGGGCGGGTGAGGGATTTGTAAGTGGGTAGGTGCGGGATGTGTGGGTTGGTGAGGAGATGTATGTGTGTATGTATGTGTGTGTGTGTGTGTGTGTGTGTGTGTGTGTGGGTGGGGGATGTGTGGTTGGAGGATGTTTGTTTGGCTAGGTGGTTGGGGGTGGGTGGTTGGAGGAGGATATGTGGGTAGGTGAATGTTGAAGGCTTATGGGATGGGTGGGGGATATGTGTGCGGGTGGAGAGATTGTGTAGGTGGGGTGTGTGTGGGTGGGGACATTTTTGTGTGCCTGGTATGTGTGTGGGGGGATGTGGGCGTGGGGATGCGTGACTGGGTGGGGAGATGTGTGTAGATGGGGGTGAGGGTGGGTGTGGGGATGTGAGACTGGGTGATGGAGATGTGTGTGTGTGGTGCCGGCTGTTTGAGTGGATAGTTGAAAATGTGTGAGCGTTGGTGGGTGCAGTCTGTATGGGTGGGGAATATGTGTGTGGGCGGATGGGTGATGGGTGAGGGATGTGTGAGTGAATGGGTGTTTAGGGGCGTGGGGATGTGTGTGAGTGGGGAGTGGTGTGTGATGGGTGTGGGGAATGTGTGTGGGGCGGAGGTTATGTCGTCCGTTTTGGTGGGGTGTGTGTGGGTGGGGTAAGTCTGGGTGGGTGGAGGATGTATTTGTGGGTTGTAAGGCTTTTGTAGGTAGGGGATGTGTGGGTGGGTGGGTGAGAGATGTGTGAGAGATGTGTGTGTGGTTGAGCGATGTGTGTGGGGGATGTGTTTGTGGGTGGGGATGTGTATATGGGTGTTGTGTTGTATGGGAGCGTAGATGGGTGTGCGCGAGCGATGTGTGTGTGGGTGTGTTGGTGTGAGTGGTGGAGGGATAAGTACGTGAGTGGGGGATGTGTGAGAGAGATGATTGTATGGGTGGCGGTGAGTGTATGGGTGGGGGATTTGTGTGTGGGTGGGGGATGTGCGTGGGTCGGGTATGCGTGGGTGGTGAGGTGTGTGTGGGTGGGAGGTGTGTGTTTGTGGATGGGGGATGTGTTGGTGAGTGGGGATGTGTGTGAGGGATGTGTGTATCAGTGACGAGATGTGTGTGTGTGGGTGCGGATGTGTGTGTATGTGATGAGGTGTGTGGTTTAGCGATGTGTGTTAAGGGATATATGGTTATGGGATGGGTGGGTGGAGGATGTGTGGGTGAGTGTAGGATGTGTGGGTGGGTGGGTGTATGTACGTTGGGAGATGGTGCGGGATGTGTGTGTGTGGGGATGGGCTCTGGATGTGTGGGTGAGCGGGATGAGATTGTTTGGATGGGTGCGGGACTTGTGTTTGAGTAGGTGCGAAATGTGTGACTTGGCGGGGATGTGTGTGTGGGTGACGGATGTGTGGTTGGGGGGTTGTGTTTTTTCTGTGTGGGTGGGGGAGGCTATGTGGGTGGGTGATTGTTGGTGTGTTATGGGATGGGTGGAGGATATTGTGTCGATGAGGAGATTTGTGTTAGGTGGGGGATGTCTGGGTGGGGGTATGTATGTGTGCCTGAATTGTGTGTGGGTGGGTGGAGGATGTGGGTGTAGGAGATGTGTGGTGTGTGGTAGATGTATGTGTTGGTGGGGAGATGTGTAGGTGTGGGGATGGGTGGATGGGTGGAGGCATGTATGTGTGCCAGATGTGTGTGTGTGGGGTTGGGTGAGGATGTGTGGGTTGATGGGGGATGTGTGGGTTGATGGGGGATGTGTGGGTGGGTGGGGGTGTGTCTGATAACATAGTAATATTCATTGTTTATGTTTACAACATTCATTTGACAATATTTTTTCCTATGTGAATGAATTATGCACTATTGATGAATGAAAGATGAGTGACTGGAAGGGCCGAATGTAAGACGGGCCTGCGTGCCCAGTTTGCTACACTTTGAAAATAAAGTCCGTTCGTTTGTTCTCTCTCTCTCTCTCTCTCTCTCTCTCTCTCTCTCTCTCACACACACACACACACACACACACACACACACACACACACACTGTTTGGCAACTGACAATTGAATGCTTGTATCCACTGTCTCTTGTGAATTCGTTTTTTTTTTAAATTTAATTATTTTATTTGTAATTCTCAACTTGAAATTGCGTATCAATGATAGATTAACTTTCACATTAATTATGGAACGTAAGAAACTGTGATAGCATAATGTTTAGTGTGCCTGCTTCCCAAGACAATCGTCCAGGGTCAATTCCTAGCAACAGATGATTGTTAGCTCTGTTCGACGAAGGCTCATAAAATGGGTACTATACCATTTTCATAAATGTCTGGGAAAGAACACAGCCAGAAAGAGAACTGGCCTCTAACCTCTTTATGCCATGAGCACTCCCACACACCACTAGCACTCCCACACACCTCTAGCTGTAATTGCCTTGATCTTGTTTGTGAAACATAATATAATGTAAACAGACACAGTTAACAGAGACAAATAAAACCCCCACATACGAAATCTTACATTGAATTGTTAGCATTTTGATCTTTTTTCCCTCTGCATGGAGCTCCTGAAATCAAACGTCCAAGCAACTTAATTAACTGTTTATGCTAATACAGATTGCATGTATTTTTACACCAAGTTCAAAACAGAACAAAAAAGACAAGCTGAATAGGCTACTGTCCAGCAATAATTCTAAAATTAGAAAACCCACTAACAAAGACTATTTATAGCATATGTGATTTCTACATACACATGTGGATCATCACTGGCACTACATAATTAATGCAATGTATTGAGATTCTCCTGGGGTGATCTATGGGAGTAGACTGGAGCATTTCTGGAAATATTTGTGCAACGAATGTGATTCTTTACTAATACCTAATGGCACAAGTAAACAACAGTAGCAATATCAACAACAACATCAAATTTGACATGTAGAACTATTCATCAAAAACGCCTAATTGCTTTTAAGTAATAGCATTAAATAATAATATGCAACATGCGATTTGCTTGAATACATACCTTTCCTATTAACAAGATAGACAATTACAACGACTATAATGATGACTAGTACAGCAGCAACAATGCCACCAACTATAGCTCCAACATCCAGTTGAGAGGAGTCACCTTTCTCAGAGACAGATGGTACTGGATATTCAAAAATGATACATTAATCAGAACCAACATTCTAACACATAAATCTAATCTGAGTACAGAGAATAAAAACTGCTTATCATGGTGTGGCACAATCATTACTTTGCTGCATAACTATGGGCAATAATGATAAAACATTTGTAAACATCCCTAAAATCAGCGATCACCATCCACAAAGCATGCATGAGTGCACAGCACACTGCTTCCCTCAGTGTACACACAATAAATAATCTTAAATGTGACACAGAGAATTATTCTCAAACACACCCGCATACATGTTGTGTTAAAGAAGTATAGGACCTTTGAAATATTTCAAAAGAGGTGTCCATTGTGGAAAGAGTATTTTTTTCCTTTATTTCCTATATACATTATCAATTGATGTTTGCATCACTAGAAATCTATAATTATAAGTAAGATCATATGACACTGAGCATTACATTGATTATTATTGTGCATGTATCATGATTCTTTTGATTTTTGATTTATTATTTTTCCTGTAAGTTAACGAGTGATTTATTTAGTCTCCATTCATGTTGGACAATTCACTGCTATAAAAATGTTAGAGAAAAAGTTTTTAAAACATCAGCTTAGTTGACAGCAGCAGGTATGGAACCATGACTAGATGTGTTAATATTTCAGGACTAGATGTCTCAGAAATAGAGAAAGAGAAAGAAGACTGAAGCCACAAGGAAGAGAAAATAAACTGGTAACAAATGAGGAGCTTTTATTAGCAGTGACAGAGGTTAAGAAATTAAAAGCAGACTAGTGGATATTTGGGGGATGGAGAGAGAGAGAGAGAGAGAGAGAGAGAGAGAGAGAGAGAGAGGGAAAGGGAGAGAAGAGAGAGGAGAGAGAGAGAGAGAGAGAGAGAGAGAGAGAGAGAGAGAGAGAGAGAGAGAGAGAAGCTAAAATGGAAAGAGAAAGATAACATAGACAACATGAGATCAGATTCAGATAGTTGGAAATGTTTGCTCAGTCTACCACTTACAGTGCCTCTAACCCTTGTCAAGGTCTCACATCCGAGGTTGCGACGCGTTGTCTGTACCAACGCCAGACAACATAACAACACGCTACACTGAGTGATGTTAAACACTGCAGAGAGAACGCGGCGTCTTCGACGACGCCCGGATAAACAGCCAAGCACAGCAATTGAGCGAAGCTTAAACGACCGCTGGTCAGCAGTACACCCCGTGAACCGTGCAGGGGTCACACTAGCTGACGTGAGCGCCGACTGGCGTGTAGCGTGTAGAACGCCAGAACTGGCAGACGGGTTTAGGTGTTTGAATGGACAGGTCGCATGGGTATGCGAGGAGTGTTTGAATCTGCATTGAGAGCTAGCCTGTACGACAGTGGGAGACTGATTCGAACGCTTGAATAGTTTGACTTGTAAGTGAGATGTTTATTGCTTGCATGTATTATTATGTATTGTAGTGATAGTGTTCATGCCGTAATGATTGCTATGGATTGTCATTGCGCGATGTTTGTGGGATAATAAATGCAGCGCGTAAATAAAGCGTGTGAATAATACTTTCGGATATTCACTTCGTGTGATTTGATAGTTTTATATTGCTTCACACTTGCCAGAAAACGAGCTACTTGTCTTGCTCTACGCAAGACTCTGACAAGTGCGAACGTGGGGGCTTTCGTCCGGGTTTTGAACCAAATGCGAACTTGTAAAAATTTTTTGTCCGAGTTTGAAGCGAATGTGAACATGCCGATAGAAGTGCGCAAGTCATAGATTAAGGTAAAGTAACGATTAAATAGAGTTGATTTAATTAAATTATAAGTGTGAAGATATTATTTGAAGCCAACCGAGGCGTCTTCAGACTTATCACTAAATTCAACAAATTGTGTACCTAAAATCCAAAATGGCGGCCGTGCCCTTGAATGTCATTGAGTAGGGTTAGTTTGAGCGTGAAAGTTGTTGATTGTGGTAACGACTAACAATAATACTTGACAGCATACAAACCTTTACAGACTTCAGTGACATTACACACACCATACATTTACAAACGTTCTAATTTCGTTTAGTTTAAAAAGTACAGGGTTTTGTGTCAACTTTACCTGAGTCTGGTGAACTTCAAAAATTTTTTGTGCGTAAACCCGAAAGACGTTCCAGTGTGATTTCGAGCACCACTGAACAGCACATTACCCAAGGATTACTTGAGTATAAATTTTTTTCATCTCTCTTTATACTTTCGTTAGTCTGGCTTTAGACATTAACTGTGCTATAAATATTTGTAACTTACTAACATCATAAGTAATTTTGTTTATATTTATTCCATCATACCTATTGTTCATCATGTCTTCTTTAAACGATTTCATTGAAATGGGTTTAAAAATGAATATGTCTGGTGAGGGATTGAGAACATGGAGTGAAAGTAAATATGTAGAATATCTTGTGAAACAAGAGCAGATGATTGAGCGTAATGAAAGAGCTGCCGAAAGGGCGTTGAGAATGAAAGAGGCAGAATCAGAAGCTGCTTTAAAGCTTCAGCAGGCACAATCAGAAGCTGTTCTAAAGGACTCAGAAGCTGCTTTAAAGCTTCAACAAGCACAATCAGAAGCTGCTCTAAAGCTTCAACAAGCACAATCAGAAGCTGCTCTAAAACAATCAGAAGCTGCAGTGAGGCAATCTGAGATCTTAGCCCAAAGTAAGAGAGAAGAGCAAGAAACACAACTGAAAATTTAACAGCTAAAAGCTGAATGTTCTAAAGATAAAGTGAATAAAGAAACAGACAAAGATCAACCTCATAAGAAGTACCAAGGTCTGATCAGAAGTTACAACACAGGTGATTGCATAGCAGCATTTACCCAAAACTTTGAATTTGTTATGGATCATTACAAGCCAACACACACGTTCTCTGATTACATCTCAGAAATTCAAAATATTTTTTCTAAATGGCTGTCAGCAGCCAAAGTAAATGGAATTTTTGACAAATTAGTTGATCTTATGTTGAGAGATAAGATTATCGCATCTCTCCCACCCCCCTTTTCTAAATTTTTGTTGGAATGTCAGTGTGAAAGTGTTCAACAGATTGAAAGTCGTGGCTCTGGTTATTTTGCAGCCAACAAGCATTGTTTCTCTAGTAGTCTGACCAGCACAGACTTTGTAGCAGCAGCTACATATGGCAAATATCAGGCAGGGTCAAATACCAAACAAAGACCTTATAAACAAGCTGCAGAGAAATTGTATCAGTGCAAATATTGCGATTATAAACACAATGAGAATGATATGTGCGACCAACACCCTGGGTACACTACGTACTTGCATAATTACATTTCTAAGCAAGATAAAGAAAGGAAGAACTATAGAAAAGTTACCAAATGTTACCTTTGTAAAGCTTATGGTCACTGGCGTAAAGATTGTAAAGGCAAGTCAATGACCAAAAAGGCTAATGCAGCCATGTTTGACAGTTCTTCGTCAGAAGATGAAAGTGTACAAGATCACCCAGTAAACTCAGCACATTCCATTGAGGTGTTCCATCAGGAAAAATGTACCATTTGTGATCAATTTCATGAGGATGGCGTGTTAACATGCGGCCATTCTATACCTGTTACCAGTGAGGAGGCCAATTCTGTAGTAAACTCCAAAGGTAAACTAAACATCCACCAGGGGTATGTTAATGGTAGAGCTGCCACAGTTTTACGTGATAGCGGGAGTACTCTCATTGGTGTAAAGAGAGATTATATTTTACCATCACAATATATTGGTAAATATGTCACATGCAGGACATTCTCAGGAAACATAGAGAAATATCCACTTGCATGGACATATATAACTACACCATTCCTTACAGGAAAGGTTAAATGCACGGCATTAACCAATCCTTGCTGCGATATTATCATTGGAAACCTTCCTGAAGTGAATGACATACCACATGACAGCAGTACATCAACTGTCAGTTGTAATATTGATACTACCATTTCACCTTCATCACCAATCACCATTCATGATGTATTACCACCTGTAAATGAATGTATAAATACCAACCTGGCTACGCCAGAACATACATGTAATTGTGTGAATGTAACATCAATGTGTGATGAGAATGATCGTTGTAATGTAGTAAATGCAGTAACTAGATCCACTGCACAGATGCAAGATCGAATCGATCAGACAGAGGCTTTACAACGAGTAAGTCCAGTTGTAACATCTCCTGAGACAACTAGGGAGACGTTTATAACATCTCAAAAAGCCGACCGATCTCTGCAAAAGTATTTTAAACTTGTAGGCCAAAAGCCAAGAGTAGCAAAGAATGCTCAATGGTACTTTGCTCTGAAGAACGGAATTCTAACACGGTACTACACCAAAGGTTCCAGCACTATAGAACAAGCAGTGCTACCGTTAGAAAACCGCAAACAAGCATTGAATCTAGCTCATGACATACCCTTTGCAGGACACATGGCGTATGCTAAAACTAGAGCAAGGTTACTTACTCAATTTTATTGGCCAAAGTTTTGCAGCGATACCAAACAGTATTGCAGATCGTGTGACATCTGTCAAAAGCTTGTCAAAAAGGGTAAACACCCACAAGCTGAATTGCAAGTTACTGATTTGGCTAACAGACCGTTTGAAAAGATCTCGGTCGATATAGTTGGTCCTCTGGACCATATAACATCTAAAGGTAATAGATACATTGTAACACTCATTGATCTATGTACTCGTTGGCCAGAAGCGATCCCAATGAAGAACATAACTTCCAAAGACATCATGGAAGTGTTCTTTCATATTTTTGCGAGGGTAGGATTCCCTGATACCATCCTTTCAGATCGGGGTAGCCAGTTTATTTCCTCAGCTACACAAGCCTTTACCAAAATGTTGGGTGTTAAACAATGCTTCAACAGTCCATACCACCCACATTCGACCGGTATAGTGGAAAAGATTAATGGCGATATGAAACATATGCTCTCTAAGTTAACCCAAGAACATCCTGAAGATTGGGATACTTATCTGCCTGCCATTTTGTTTGCATATAGGGAAGTGCCCCATTCCAGCACTGGGTTCTCACCATTCGAAATGTTATATGGTGCACAACCACGCGGCCCATTATCTCTGTATGAATCTATGTTGACTGAAAGTACAACTTTGTCTATACCCATTTCACCATATGAACATGTAACATCATTGCGTGATAGAATTATGAATTCATGTATGTTAGCTAAAGAAGCTCTCCAAAAATCAGGAGCTATTTACCGACGATATGCTAACAGAGGAAATAGAACTATTACACTGACGCCAGGACAGGACGTTCTTCTTCTTTTGCCAAGTGATAGACATCTCCTAACTGACTCATGGCAAGGACCGTTTAAAGTACTATGACAAATTTCGACGGTAGATTACGAGATTGCAGTTAGGGACAAACATAAAATTTTCCATATTAACATGCTCAAACCATATCACCACAGGCAAGACGAACAAGTAGAGACCGCAGCAAGCACCTCCATAGTGGACCAGACGGACGACAACGACACTGACGAGATACCGACACCAGTTCTTGACACAACGACCAACTTACAGGACATTAAGGTAAATTCTAAACTGACGCAGACACAGACTGACAGTTGCAGACAACTGATACAAGACTACAGGACGATCTTTTCTGACAGCCCAGGACAGACAGATGTAGTGCAACACCAAATCATCTTAACATCTGACGTTCCTATTAAGTGTAGACCATATTCCATCCCTATACACTATAAAGAAAAACTTCATCAAGAAATCATTGATTTAGAAGCAAATCATATCATTCGACGTTCACAATCTCATTTCTGTTCACCAATAGTTTTAGTACGCAAAAAGGACAACACTATTAGACTTTGTGTGGACAATCGTAAACTCAACAGCATTACACAGTTGGATTTAGAACCGATGAGCAACTGTGAAGACATCTTGACTGAACTATCTGACTCACGTTATTTTACTAAACTTGACATGACAAAAGGCTACTGGCAGATAGCTGTACATCCTGATAGTATACATCTGACTGCATTTGCCACACCGTGGGGTTTATACGAATGGTGTAAACTACATTTCGGATTAGTCAATGCACCAGCTACCTTCGTCAGAATGACAAGAATTCTTTTGACAGACATTGCTAACATCATTTGGTATATGGACGACATTTGCATACACACAAAGGACATGACAGAGCACATAACAGCACTACAGCAGACATTTGACAGGATTAGACATCATGGACTGACTGTAAAACCTTCCAAAGTTGATATAGCCTTTCAGGAAATTTCATTTTTGAGCTATAAGATCTCAAATGGCTTTATATCAACTGACGATAACATCATGTCCAGAATTTTGAAATTGTCGCTTCCAACAACTAAGAAACAGTTGCGAAGTGTGTTAGGTCTTTTAAACTATTATAGACAGTTTATTCCTCATTTTGCTGAATTGACCAAATGTTTCACTGATCTACTAACAAATAAACATCCCAACGTGATTGTAAACAGTGAATGTTTAAGGCCAGCATTTAATAAGATTCTGTCATATTTTTATAAATAACCTATTCTGAAATTGCCAAATTTGAATATTACTTTTAGATTAAGATGTGATGCGAGCTCCGTAGCCATTGGAGGTGTGCTTCTCCAAGAACACGACCAGATCTTGTACCCAGTATACTACGTCTCTCGAAAACTGAACACCAGCGAACGAAATTACAGTACACCGGAACTCGAGGCTCTTGCCATGGTATTTTCGGTACGTAAACTTTCTAGATTTTTGTTAGGCAAACATTTCATTATTGAAACAGATAATAGTCCGCTGACAATTATTACCAGAGGAACGCCAAGTAACAGCAAGGTGGCAAGATGGTCCCTTCTTCTGCAGGACTATAGCTATGAGATTAACCATATAAAGGGTTCACAAAACTGTCTTGCAGATCTCTTGTTGAGATGTCCATACAACGAACCTAATACCCAGTCAACACCAGAGCACAGTGCAGAGGGTGTATAAAACTGCAACGTAGATAGTGCTCAGTACCACAGCCAATTGTGACAATGTGTCAGTAACGCTGTGTACAACAATGTGATAGGGTAGATTGCATCTCCCAATGTATATAACATATGTACATATTTGTATTCTTATTATCATCATGCGAATGAATGCATGTATAATTGTGAGATATGAGAAAGAATGGAATCAGTATTATGTAAACTAATGTGTTGTATAACTGTGAGATATGAGAAAGAATGTAATTATTATTGTAAATACATAAATATTGTAACAACCAGACACTACAGAGAAGTGTCACTGGACAACACTACAGGATCCAGGAAGTAACGTAAGGTAATCCTGAAGGTATTCAGACCGAGGTGTCTAAGACGTTTTAACAAGGTACGAAAGATGACTGCGACAGTACAATCCGAGCAGAAGGCGGAAGAGACGATCCAACAGCTGATGGTAACAACTACTACTCCGTTTATAGAAGATCCATCCAGTACGGACCAACGTTGTATGAATGACACCACAACACATGTAATAGTACAGCTGTATACTTCCCGATTTTTTGCATATTAATATTAAAAGTTATCAGACTACGCTAAAAAGTCTATAAATGTATGACAATTGTATTAAATTGTGAGTTAAAATATTTCCATATACGGAATTGTATATGTCGATTTTTATAAGATGTAATCTCAGCATCGTAACTTGATTGCTTCTTTACAAACGTGACTTTTTGTGCACATTTGTCAATAAGGATCAAATTATGACACTAAGAAATAAATTTACAGTGGTAATTTATGTCTTGAAACGACGATAAATTATTGTTCCTAAATTTTTTGTATAATAACCAGGGAACATTACTCTAAATTGTTGGTGATATGTAAATATGTATTGTAACCATTAACATGTGTGCTTGATAAATAACATGTCAATGTAACGTCGTTTAGATATGGACAGTATATTACCAAAACTGTTGACCTTCATTAGAAACTCTAAACAGAGGTCTGATGATGGAGCTATCTCAGAGGGAGATGCTCACGGCTTGACCTGATGATTTTAGTAATTTTGTTCTTGGTTGTGAGGTAGGGGCCAGTTTAGCCGATACCTACCGGACTAGCTGTGTCACAGCGAGGTAATGCCCATGAAATAGATTGTACTTGACTGTTGTACGTCATAGTGCAACATAATTGGTGTATACATATTGTTTACTATTCACCTGTATATATTTATTATAATTGTTAAGGTATAATGTTCGACTTTGACATGTTAGAATAACACCTAGATATATATTGTACATGAAAGGAAATCCTTTCATGAAAAATGGGTGTGGAGAGTGTCAAGGTCTCACATCCGAGGTTGCGACGCGTTGTCTGTACCAACGCCAGACACCATAACAACACGCAACCCTGAGTGATGTTAAACACTGCAGAGAGAACGCGGCGTCTTCGACGACGCCTGGATAAACAGCCAAGCACAGCAATTGAGCGAAGCTTAAACGACCGCTGGTCAGCAGTACACCCCGTGAACCGTGCAGGGGTCACACTAGCTGACGTGAGCGCCGACTGGCGTGTAGCGTGTAGAACGCCAGAACTGGCAGACGGGTTTAGGTGTTTGAATGGACAGGTCGCATGGGTATGCGAGGAGTGTTTGAATATGCATTGAGAGCTAGCCTGTACGACAGTGGGAGACTGATTCGAACGCTTGAATAGTTTGATTTGTAAGTGAGATGTTTATTGCTTGCATGTATTATTATGTATTGTAGTGATAGTGTTCATGCCGTAATGATTGCTATGGATTGTCATTGCGCGATGTTTGTGCGATAATAAATGCAGCGCGTAAATAAAGCGTGTGAATAATACTTTCGGATATTCACTTCGTGTGATTTGATAGTTTGATATTGCTTCACACTTGCCAGAAAACGAGCTACTTGTCTTGCTCTACGCAAGACTCTGACACCCTCATTTGTACATTTCGGACACTAATTCAATTTAGAATGCACTGGTAGTAGCCATGCATTTAAATTTGAATCAAATTGACGAAAAACATGACCCTACAGACACCTACCTGGATACGTTCCAGGGGATGACTGACACTTTTGGTTTGAGAAATAGAAATGTAATCTCAAGATACTGCATAGTTTATGAGGAATGGCAATTTATGTCTATCTGCAGCTATCTCTAAGTCAAGAGAATTATTCTGAAAGTGTGAAGCTCTTTTCTCAAATGATACGAGCTCACGTTGGCTAACTACTGGCAAAATGGCTGCAGGTACCTTCAATTTCTCAACTTTCAACATTTCTCAAGAGCTACCACTGTAAGCGGAAAGTAATGAAGTGGGGTGGAGTTAAGAAGACTGCAACATCCAGATGCAAGACATTTTTTTTTTGCTGAGCAAATCAAGGTGCACATGTCAAAGCATACACACACTTTCTTGGCAGAAAACAAGGATGAGTAGCTGGAGGAAATTATAGTTCTGACAGAAAAGAACAAACACATAATGCACAATGGGACTACAAAGTCAAAAGTACAACCTCAATCTGTCAAGACTCACTTGTCAACATCCACAAGATCTCTATGCTATAAAATCTGTAGCAATCAGATTGATAATTTTAGAGGTTTTCTCAAGGTTACTATCCATGTTTATCTGTTAAATGGACTAAAGTCACATACAGAATGTAAAACCAAATAAACCAGATTACACGTGATTACGTGATAGAATATACCAGAAGAAGAAGTGAAAATTTTGGAAAGCTTGTATTCAAGTTGCACAAGCTAGAAATCCCTTGGCAGTTGTAATTTTTTTAAAAACATCAGGCTGCTCAGCTTAAATTCTTGAATTATACAAATACTATTCAAAAAAGAATGCTTATAGCTTGTGTGACTATTGTGTATACACACAACCTGATCCTCTCCAGTGCAACATAGTTCATGCATTGTGCTGAGATTCTCACGTGTGATCTAAGGGAAGAGACTGGGGCTCTTATATTGGTATCAGTATGTTATAAAAGAGATGTTTAACAAAAACCTACCCAACCAAAATCATGTACACAAAATGTACTTACCTCCATCCACTATCTCAAATGAGTAAGTCAGTGCTCCCTCGGTATTGTTAATGTTCAGACAATAATTTTGGAAATAGCTGGCGTTTTTAATATCGATCTCCAATGACACAGTGCCATAGGGTGGTTCCTGTTTTGTGTAGGTCAGTTTGTAGGATTCAGAAGAGATGATGTATTTGTTACTATTCAAGATCACAGTTGGTTCTGGGTATCCAAAGACAGGGACATAGATCAACACAGAACCATTTACTTGTTCTTTATAACTCTGACTCAGACTGTCAGGGTATCGGAACTGTTGAGCACCTGTAGATGACATGGCGAGTTGTTGTCACAGAATGCGCACTAGAGACTACAGTTCTATCAATAACATAAAACACAGGATTAACTGTTACCTCAACAACATTGATATGGTTTTTAACTAATATATGATTCCCTTTCTTTGGTCATAATATGAGAAGAGAGGCATTGAAGAACATTGTGATGACTAGAAAGATCGAGGGAAAGAGAGGCAGAGGCTGACCAAGAGAAATGATGCTGGATGGATTGAGATGGTGGCATTGAGGAATATCAGCAGCAGATTTGATCCAGAACACCAAAGACTGAGATATGTGGAGAGACAGGAAACCAAAGCCAGCTGGCATGGCACTTGGTGATGATGATGATGATGATGATGATGATGATGATGATGATGATGATGATGATGATGATGATTTCTCACACCTCTCTTATCATTACATTCCCATCCAGTGTATATAATTGTACTTTGAATTAGTACGTGTGCTAACATTAATCAGGGACAAACCAGTTACTTCATGCTCACGTTATGCATATTTAAAAGTATAAATATATACACTGACATAAATAAAGGGATTTACCCTCTATTTTCATTATTATTGTTTATTGA
The DNA here is from genome assembly GCA_963921405.1 of Cepaea hortensis. Lineage (NCBI taxonomy): Eukaryota > Metazoa > Mollusca > Gastropoda > Stylommatophora > Helicidae > Cepaea > Cepaea hortensis. Next base: position 88,353,960 of record OY992891.1, read on the forward strand.
GTATTTAGATAAGGAATAATATCACAACATTCATTACATGTTAACTCAATGTGTTGGGGAATAAGTGAATTAAAATGAGAAGTAAATTCACAGGCGACGATCAACACTCGTAGAAGCAGAGGAAAGAGGTAGAGATTAGAGTAAACAATCAGAGATTAGAGGAGACATAAGACAATACACCCATTTAAAGTTATAGTTACCACACAGTTGACACCTGTCAACTCTAAAATGATGACATACCATTGATGGGTGAATAAATGAATTTTGACTGAAGGCCAACCAGACACCCCTAATCTCTACTTCTTTCTTCTACTTCTGTGAGTGTTATTCAATATTAGTAAATATTTTCACTTTAACCTCATGAAACAAATTGACCATAATCTCCAGCTTCCAAATACATGAGCTCTTGAAAGGAAAGGCTCAAATTTGGCAGCATCGTATCACCTCGTGACCTCCACTATATACGATTTATTCTAACAAATAACTCTGGTAAACTTGTCTTCGTGATGACAATTTCCAGCACCTGCAGGAAGTTGTATAAAGTGAATGAATTAAATCTTCTAGGTTTTCTCTAATTAAATTTAAGGAATTAAAATAAAAATATATCATTCATCACAAAATTCAGACAGAAAATAAAGTTAAAAATCCATTTCATGTTTTCTACTGGGAGAAGACATCATTGGTTATATCTATCCTAACTCTGTTAAAAGAAAAACTTGTGATTGTTTAAAATATTAAGCCTTCTATTTCCAGCAAACACTTGTTTATGGTGTACAGAGAAACATCAATCACTCTGAAAATTTCACATCTGAATTTTAAGGAGTAAATATATGTTTCAAAAATAATATTTTATGCTGCACATACAAACAATATGAAACTGGGCTAGATCATATTACACATATAAACAATTTACCTATAAAGTGTCTTGAAAGCTGGAATGGCATCAAAATCTTGATAAAAATCTTCCTGAGTCTAAGTATTTTTACATGTTTTTCACTTCTTGTCACACTATGAAGCTATATGTTGTTATTCCTATATATTTTGACAGACCAACACATGATGGATGGTATGGTATATATCATGCGGGCCATCTTTACTTCCAACCTTTTTTTAAAGGTTAGGACTACCTGGTATCACACACACACACACACACACACACACAACTGCATTGAAGGACGTTGAAACACATGGACACTGGACAGACAGGCAAACATGCTAACCACTGCAATCACGTGGCTCCCCACCTTTATATTACTTTAAATCAATTCATGCTCTTTCCATGTAATATTTTTGTTGTTGCTTTGAAGTCAAACATAGTCCATACACATCTTACTACGTCCACTGCATTGGACCAGTTTTTGCACGTGGATTAGCTTTCCCTAAGTGTACCTTGCCATCAGGCAAACACACTCGACCTTCTGAGGTACTTGTAATTTATTTTCCCAAGTCAAGAGCGAGAAGTCCACATTTTAGTTCAACTGACCAGTGTAGGGGTTGAACCCGCCACCTCGGCATCATTACAATGGCTATTTAAGAACCAGCGCTCTTATCCATTCAGCCAGGCTGACCTCCAATCATGTCATGAGACTGAGCTGTCTGACATCTGTAGTTACATTCACTGAGTAAAGTTATAGCAGGTGTAAATAACTATTACAGAGACACAGAACTTACATTTCACACAAACATACTGAGCTGTCTAGCATCTGTAGTTACATTAACTGGGTTAAGTTCTACCAGGCGTAAATAACTATAACAGAGACACAGAACTTACATTTCACATAAACAGCCACTGTTTTATTTGTAGCTGCCTGACCTGTCTCAGCGAGACACATGTAAACTCCTGTATCCATGCATTCTGCCATGCCCTTGTTGTAAGTCAGGGTTAGATTGGATTTATGAGTGGAGTCGCTAACTGGTTGTATTTCTCTTCTATCCTTTCTCAGAGAGAGACTTGGAGAAGGGTTACCCTCAGCTTGACAAGAAATGCTCATACTGGAATTCTTTTCTAGAATTATTTGTTTTGAATTGTTGTTGGCCTCAACAATAAAGATAGTGGGTCCAACTGTAGAGGAGAAATATTGAGCTATACATTTGCATTCTGACCCAAAAAAAACATTATACACATCAGATAACATATCACATGGGCTGAAACGTTTGTAGTCTCTGAACTCACTTTTATATGATACATGTAAACACTACTTACAGACTAACTTAATGGACGACTGCTGGAAACAACTATTCCAAAGCTATCAAGCTAGATTTATTAAATACATATACACATATACACATACACTCCATTTGCAAACATTGAGAATGAGACAGAAATAATTATAGAGAGAAATAAAAACCTCTGCGAGAGAGAGAGATAGAGAGAGAGAGAGAGAGAAAGAGAGAGAGAGAGAGAGAGAGAGAGAGAGAGAGAGAGAGAGAGAGTGGTGGTAGAGAGAATGAAGAAACTGTATTTTAAAAGGGTTTGAACAATCATATAAATTTGCAATGTGTGTGTGTGTGTGAGAGAGAGAGAGAGAGAGAGAGAGAGAGAGAGAGAAAGAGAGAGAGAGAGAGAGAGAGAGAGAGAGCTGTTTGCACATATAGAGTTTAATTTACAGTCCACCATGCATTTTACTTTCAATAATTAACCCAGTTCTTGTATTCATGTCTTTCCTGACATACAGCCTACCAACTTGCCATTAAACACACGCTTACAGACATGAAACATCTATGTACGGAACTTTGGAATTGTGGGTGGTCTGTGCACTCCATGTATTGCAGTCATAGTTAACAAATCCATGTATTGCATTCATAGTTATCTTTTTCTGAGCTTTATTTGTGTTAAATGGAACACTTCAGTAGAAAGATGGTAATGTATGAAGAAATAAGCAGGTATTACTATTATTATATAACTATAACTATAGTGATTGATTAATTTAAATGCCATATCACAAATACTTTATGTGTCTAAATGTCCAGTAGTGTTTGTCTGCCTGTGCCATCCACTTTTTCTCTAATGAGTTCTCCAATGTCATGCATACATTCTTTCATGCAGTTTGTCTCTGGGACAATGCAACATTATGGGCATAATTACTGCCATTCTCAATCATCAGCAATCACTTAATCTTTTGAGGTGCCACATTCTCACTATTGTCATGTCTTTAAATATTGATTAATTGTGTTCTCTTCATAAACATGCAATGTTGGTTAGAAGCAATGGTTATATGAGGACATGCTGCTAGTTCATGCAGTCTAGAACACAGATGACCAAAGACACTTGCTTTGTTTGAACTAAGTTCATGTTTTAATATCATTGCATGGTAAACTCAAACAGTATCAGGAGGTTTGCATGCACAACAGTGTTATATTATTCCTAGTCGAATTACAGCAACTCAGTTTCAATCCATGTTAAAGTATACTCTCATGCCATGTGGTATCTTTATCTTAATGATTAGTGGTGTAACGAAATGACCCAGTACACGTGCCTTCACACTGGGGAATCCTCTATCGGCAGGCGCTAGGCGAGTGGTCTCCCGCATAGGCTAATAATACCCTGGGAGAACCCGTCTAAATTTGTCTATTCTGGACGTTTCTCGCAACACCGAGAGAAATGATCGGTTGAGCTTACGAGATATCCGTAGTCACGTAGGACATCTTGCAACAGGTGTATCTCGGGAATTTGGTTTTCTCCGTGAGACATTAGAAATTCGAAGGTCGAGTGGAGTTCGAAACTCCACTGATTAGCTTAGTTTGTCTCAGTCGCCAACCTCCAGTCAACCTAGGCGGACAGAATGTCAGACCTGTAAAATTGATGTCTTCAAGGCAAGCCAGAGCCTGACAGCCATACAGCTGATATTTGCCGTGTCTCTAGACGTAAGGTAATTGAAATAAGTAGTTAGTATTTGTTATGACCGAACCGCAATCCGTTAAAATAACATTTAATGGCACGTGATGTTTTCCGTCCGATCTTATGAATAATTAATTAGATTTATTGGTCAGCCGTGTGCGAACCTAGGTCAGAGGTCCACTGTTACTATAGGTGTTTCCCAGTACCAGCACACTGTTGCGTGTGTAGTTTAGATTTACTTCTAAGTCCTGAAAATAGGCGTGGTAGAAGGAAATAAACATCATCTTGGTCTCATCTCATCTCATCATGTCCCTCTTGTACCTTGCGGTGTCGAGGTGAAGTATAAACTTCGTGAGAGTGCCCGATTATGGGCTTCATATATCAATATTCCCATGGACTCTGCTAATAGCTCAGTCCAACGTTTACGTGGTCGGCCTCTTCCTCTGTTTCCATCTGGTCTGTACATCATTGATTGTTGTGGTATGCTGTTTACTGGTAACCTACTTGCATGGCCAAACCATTTGACTTGCTGCTTGTTAATAAAATCTAGTGCTGCTTTAACCCCCACTTTAGTCCTGATTTCTTCATATCTGATCTTATCTCTTCTTGATACGTTGTTCATTTCTGTTGTTGTGATTTTTCTTTTCTCTTTTTCTGTCATCGTCCAAGTTTGGCATTGGTAGCATAGAGTTGGTAGGAAGATTGTGCTGTAAAGTGCTTTCTTAGAAGTTATTGATACATGTTTGTTCTTTAGTATTGGTGCCATTTGTCCAATGAGTTGATTTGCCTTATTGCACCTATTTTCGATCTCGTCTTCTGATCTGCCATTTGATGATATTATACTTCCTAGGTACTTGAAACTCTTTACTTGTTTCAAGGGATGTTCGTTTAGGTGAATTGTTGTTGTTTGTTCTTCTTTAGTGGTATTGACAGTGTAGAGAGCTACCCAGCTTCAAGATTTCTCTACCAGTCAGAACATCTTGACAGCATTGAACTTAACCGGAGTTTTGCAACTCCAATGGTAGTCTTCATTTAGGATGAACTCATGAACATTGTTTGGTAGATAGCTACCCAGCTTCAAGATTTCCCTACCAGTCAGGACATCTTGACAACATTGAACTTAACCGCAGTTTTGCAACTCCAATGGTAATCTTCATTTAGGATGAACTCATGAACATTGTTTGGTAGATAGCTACCACACTCCAAGGTTTGGTTGTTTAGAACAGCCCAGTGATTGTGCTAGTATTTGGAGCCACCACGCTCCTCTTGGGTGCTGATGATTACATAATTCCAGTGACTTTATTCTGCTGAATAGCTACCGCGCTCTTGTCTTGCTCTAAAGTGGTTAACATCAGAGAGGACACAGGAATCCTAGGGTCGCCCTGTTTCATCAGTAGTGCGTATTTGGTGTGGTTGATGACGTCACCGGGTGACTACCTATTTTAGTGTGTTCCAGTGTCCGTCAGATATCGGGCAAGAGCATGGCTGTTCCTATCTCTTACACTTGGTGAACTGGTGTACATTACCTTCCAAGCCCCGGGGGTCTTGTTACAAGTGGTCTCTGTTATATGTGTATATTTGGGTGCATTTTATTACATCAAAGCATCACAGCTTTATTTTCATCATGCACTTTATTTAGTTAATCTTATATATTCAACCTTCATGAGATTTGGTATGTTAATTTGAGACGAGAGATAGATATCCTCAAATCCGTATTGCCGACTACTAATTGAAAACCAGAAATGGCTCGCAAGACTCCTTGTACTGGATCAGACACAAATGGTAGGATTCCACTAAGATATCAGGTAAGGTTTCCTAGTAGAAGGCCAAGAGAGCACAGGAAAGGCACTGCCCTCAGAGATGAGAATGCTCACTCTTGTGAGCTGAAGACAAGTAGTATCCCTGCCACACAGCTCTCCTGATCTGTTGTTAAGTGATGTAGTACTATCAATTTAATATTTAACACAGTTACACACACATAACTCTGATAAAAATAAAACTAACTCCTAGAAAAAGGTTAAAAGATTATAATAATATTGTTATGGTATGAGCACAGATATCAAAATTAACACATTAATTATTCAACACTACTGATAATTAGACACAGAATGTGAAAAATGTCAATTGTCTATAACAGAGGTCGACAAACTTTTTGTGCGGTGGGCCGCATTGACAGATGTAAAGCTATTGGCGAGCCGCATATATATATATATATATATATATATATATATATATATATATATATATATATATATATATATATATATATATATATATATATCACAATAAGTAATTATTAATTATTTATAGGTTATTAATCAGTATAAATAACTTATTATTGCAATTTTATTTTACTTATACACTTATACATTATTTTTGACAATATGGACAAATACATTTACTATTTTGTTAACAAGATTGTACAACTTGTTATTGTAACAAATATTCTTTATTATCTATCAATGGCTTTAATTTAGATACAACCCGACTGCACTGTCACTATAATTGTTGATTTCTAATGAGATGTATGTAACTGCTTGCACTTTTTGACAATATTCTTGAAATCTGGAGCGAGTTTACTTGTTGAAATTCGCATGACAGCATGCAAGTTGCAGTCCAACCATAAAGACCTATTCTTAGATTTGTTGATCTTCAAGCAAGAGAATGTTTGTTCATAAATGTATGTTGATCCAAACAATGATAAAAGTTTAGCTGCAAAGTTTTTCAAGTTGGGAAATGATTCTTGTGGTAAAGATCCATAGAAATCCAGCAAACCATCTGTCATGAATTTCTTTTTCAGGTCAAGATCTGCTTGTAAGTCAAGCAGCTCCAACTGTAAGTCCTCTGTGGCTGTATCAGCCTCTGCACTAAAAGGGAAGCTGAGAATATTGAACTGTGGCTCTAAGTTCTTGAAATCTTGGAATCTCCATCCAAATTCTTCAATCAATGCATTTAATTGGGCTTTGTACTTTTCAGTCATTTCACCAGAAATGGTTTCTTGTTTCAGCAAATGGAAGTGACAAAAACTTTCATTACTTGCTTGTCTGGAGAACAGTGAGAGTTTTGCCTGAAATTATTTTACATGTACATGCAATTCATGTGCAAACACACCATTGCCCTGAAGTTTGACATTCAGTTCATTTAACTTTTCCATAATTTCAAAGGCAAACATAAAGTCTAACTTCCACTCTTTATTGACAATGTTAGTATTAAAGTCACATTCAATGCTCTTTATCTCTAGGAACATCACTATTTCTTCTCTGAGTTCCCACACTCGCCTCAACACCTTGCCGAGACTCAGCCATCGAACACTGGTGTGGTATAGGACATCGGAATGTTCAGTTTCCAAATCGTCAAGTAATGCCTGGAACTGTCTGTGATTAAGTCCTCTTGATCTGATGAGGTTGATGACACTGACAACTGGGTCAATAACATGCTTGATATTCAAAACAGTTTTACACATACTTTCTTGATGAATCACACAATGAAGTGGTAATAATGTGTGGTCTGGATATTCTGCTTTAAGCTTATCACTTATCAACTTTACCAGGCCTATTTTCCAGTCAAAGCACGAGCTCCGTCAGTTGTAACACTTACCACCTTGTTCCAAACCAATCCAGTTCTTTCAATACAGTTAGTAACATCATTGAATATATCATCGCCTCTGGTTGTGCCTTTGAGTGACTCAACACTCAGTAACTCTTCAGTGAATTTGAAAGAAGTGTTTATTCCACGTATAAATATCAATAATTGGGCAGTATCATGTACATCGGCACTCTCATCCAATGCAAGAGAGTACCACAAAAATTGTTTACTTGCATCTTGACGTTTATGCATCAAATTGTCACGTATCTTGTCAACACGTCTGACCACAGTTCTCCTTGATAAAGTGATGTTGTTAAATCTGTGTTTTTATTCTGGACACATAATGTTTGCTGCATCTAGCAAACATTCATTGATGAACCCGCCATCAGAAAATGGCTTATTCTGTTTTACAATTCTGTGTGACAGCACAAGACTTGCTTCAGTTGCAGCATTTTGAATTGAAGACTGTTTAGTGAAAACAGTTTGATGTTCCTAAAATTGTTCACCAACTCAAGGCATTTCCTTCCCCTCCCTTCTGTTGTTAAATTGTATCCGATATCGGAATGTTTTGTTTGATAATGTCTTATTAAATTGTACTCCTTGAAGACAGCCAATGACTCACGACACAACAAGCAAACTGATTTGCTACCAACTTTTATAAAACAATACTTAGTTGTCCATTCATCATTAAAAACACGGCATTCATCTGCAATCTTACGTTTGTTATTGACACTCATTGCTTTAATAAAATTCGAACAGTTAGAATTGTACAAACCTTTAAAACTGAAATGAAACAAAACCTACTTCTGGCTGTGTGTGAAAATAAAATATCTGGAAAACATGTAGTAAACTCAGAATAAATTTCAGAAATATATTTAGACTACTACAACAAATAAATTAATTCGAATATTGTAAATGTGGAAATAATTTATAACAGCAAAAGACTTTTAAATTTAATATATTTCTCTTTATAAAAATCGATAAATTCGCATTTTAGCATTACATGGTTCCAAATGTTGCTGTATGTAGTCAGGGGCCGGGTTGGGGTGAGCGCCCAACCTTACATAAATACCCTAATGGCTCGTGCATTCATCACCTATGAAGCAAAAGTCCAACTCCTGGCCTTCTCGTGGAGGAACTGTTTTAACTTACAGTAGAAGGGGCGACGGCGAGTCACTGGCGCCGAGAAATATCCAAAACGCTCTAGGTGTGTATGCACGTACATGCATGCGCAGAAATATGTGTGCGTGTCTACACACCTAAACTCGAGTAAGATCACAGTCTGCTCTAGCAAAGGAAAGGTGCTGGATACGGTGGCAACCAGCCAGGAGGCGCACCACAGACATCAGGATGCCACCAATCACGCGTAATCAAATATGTCGACTGCTGCTAAATGTTACGGTGCACGCCCTGTTTTGAACCCCCCAGGCAGGTGCAGTGCCGGGGCATATGCCTCGAAGTGTCCAACCACAGCTACTGGAGGTCCTTCTCAGATGTCATGTGGAGCCAGGGGACCTGAAAATAGAGCGTCTGGCCATACCAAACAAATACTAAAACTTATGCACTGGAATGCGAAGGGATTCAGCAACAAAACAATAGAAATAGAAAACATCTTGGACAAAGAACAGGTAAGCGTATGTTGCTTGCAAGAAACTCACCTCAACGAAAACGAAATGATGTCTTGGAAATTATCAGTACTAAGGACACTACTTTCTGAACTTAGCAGCCAGTATAGGATCACCATACAGTGGATACGATCCCACTGTGGAGTACCCGGAAACGACAGAACTGATCGATTGGCTAAGGAAGGAGCAAAAGAAGAACAGCCTGATGTGCCCGTTGCATACCACCAAAAGAAAAGAATGATCAAATCAGTCAGAAGGCCACCAAAACCTGCTCAAGACGACAAGCACGTTGTGGACAGACCAGAACAAGTCATAATTCTGCGCCCCAGAATAGGACACAATAGATTACGCAACCACATGTATACAAGATTCAAGATTGGTGAACCATTTATGTGCACATGTGGGTTATCGTCGAAGACAGCAGAACAGACTGCCCAAATTATAACATGTCTAGGCAAACCTTCTGGCCTAGAGAGACAACAGTGGAAGATAAACTCTATGGACTGCTGAGTGAACTAAAAAGGACAGTTAAATACATACAAGAGGCAACATTGCAGTTATAGACATATTTAAGGCGAACGAACGAAGGCTTTCGATAAAGTGAGACATGTCGACATGATAAGGATGCTTGAAGATCTACAAATTGACGGAAAAGACCTTAGACTTGTAAAACACATATATTGGAAACAACAAGCTACCATAAGAGTTGATAATGAAGTAGGCCAATATCAGCTTGTTAAGAGAGGTGTGAGACAGGGATGTGTAATGTCTTAAAATCTGTTTTCTCTGTAAAGTGAAAGTATTTTCAGAAATATTGAAGATATGGAAAGAATCAACATTGGGGGACGATACATCAATAACATTAGATATGCAGCAGATACAGTCTTGATTGCAGACAATGAACAGGACCTGCAACATTTAGTAGATGTAGTTGTTACACACAGTGAACAACGAGGGTTAGAATTAAATTGTAAAAAGACACAGGTTATGATCGTCACTAAGAAGAACGAAATACCACAATGTAATATACAAGTAAATGGGAATATTCTTCAACAAGTGAATAGGTACAATTATCTCAGAACGGTAATAAAATCTGATAGAAGATGCCTTGAAGAGATTAGAACAAGAATCGCCATGTCTAAGGTAGCCTTTAGCAAGATGAAAAACATACTGACCAATAAAAAGATGTCAATTGACACGAGAAAAAGAGTGTTGAGGTGCTACATAAAACCTGTACTTTTATATGGATGTGAAGCTTGGACAATGAGCAGTCAGGCTGAAAAACATCTGATGGCTGTAGAAATGTGGTTTCTGAGGAAAATGCAGAGAATACCATGGACAGCCAGAAAGACTAATGTACAAGTCCTTTAACAAATAAACGAAGGTCGTAAACTGATTAGAGACATTAGACGCAGACAGTCAAAATTATTTGGGCATGTTATGAGAAGAGATGGATTGGAGAACTTGGTGACAACTGGTAAGATCGAAGGGAACAGACCAAGAGGAAGACCTAGAAGCAAATACATGAATGGCTTGGCCACATGGCATAGTCGAGACAGGAACACGGAGCTGATCCACGACTGTGGTGATCGAGTGAGATGGCAAAACATGACCGCCCACGCTTACCGGCTTGGCACATGATCCATCCATGATGGATGGATAGAAAGAAGAAGAAGAAGCATTACATTACGAAGGTCAAGGACTGTTTACCAAAAAAGATAATTAGAAAGAAATTTTGTCAAAACTGTTAAAACAATCATAACGGTCATGAAATCTTTTAATATTCAACAAAATAATTTAAAAACGAAGTAAAATTTTGTATTCCTAAAGGCCCTCGCGGGCCTCATAAAATCAGTTGGCGGGCCGCATGCGGCCCACGGGCCGTAGATTGCCCACCCATGGTCTATAAGAATCTACTGCTGGGTATTGTCTCTGGCTTAATTGAATATAGTTGACTGTATTGGTTTCTTTAGCTAATGATAGAGTTCTCTTTTCTGGATAAACAATGTTGGCAATTAGGAAGTTGAGGTTAGTTGCTTTATACTCAGATTAGGTTCTGGGTGGCAATGTTTAGCTATGAGTGGTAAATGCTGATAAATAGTCCCCTAATCTTCACTGCAGTAGAAAGGTGGAATCCCTCATCATTCACTGATGATTTCCACAATATGATACTGATGTACCCTATTTAGGTACTCAATAAACCACCAACTAATTCAAAAACACGACATAAAGTATGTCTGTTGCTTGTAGTCATCCAAGATCTCAGTAGCCGCACAGTAGGACTATACATCTTCTATCTCGGTCCCATGTTATAATACGATGAATATACATGTAGGTATATATATATATATATATATATATATATATATATATATATATATATATATATATATATATATATATATATATATATATATATTGTCAGAGTCTAGAGTAGTGCAGTGATGCAGTGACATCGTTACGCCCGCCAGGCGACTTAGTTCCCCAGCCGGGATGCCGTAACTTCGTTACGCCCGCCAGGCGAGTAGTAGTTACCTGCCTGCGATGTTGCTGGCTGACGAGACGGCCAGCGGTCAGGCAAGGACGAAGCAAGACGCACGCATGCCTCGTGAAGCCACTTCAGGTGGGGAGGCACATTGCGAGCGATAGACAGACAGCTCTGGGACGTGGACTCGACTGGACGTATGATGAGAGAAAGGCGTTGTGTGGTTTCTGTGCCCGAAAGTCGAGTGTCTGTTCATCTTGAGAGATAGATTGTGAGCTGTATTGTGTATGTAAGTGTATTGAAGTATAACTTATATCTTGTAATGATCATCGTATCGTATATGATCTGTAAATAAATCCATTGAACGTTGTGTCGTTGAGTCTCAAGTCAAATCACGTTGTACTTGTACTGTCTCACATGTGTTAGGAAAAACGAGCCAGGTTTAAGACCCTGACATATATATATATATATATATATATATATATATATATATATATATATATATATATATATATATATATATATATATATATATATATTGGTGGATATATGGATTGATGTAGCCAACATCTCACGTCTCGGAAGACATATACCCCCATATTCATGCATTTCTTGTCCCACAATCCACCACCAGCGGGTTTCAAATTCACCTAGTACACTGGGCGCCTCTCGTTAATTATGATCTTCTCACCACATTCTGGCGAGAATCCCCTTCTTCAGTGTAGATGGCCGCATAAAATCACAACATGTTCATTTTACACAGAATCAGTATATTTGTAGAAGATCATGCACATATGCACATTGTAATATATAAAAGGAGATTATAAAGTAGTGAAGAAAAATATCTTGGTAAATCTTCTCAATAACTGTAGAACAAGCAAAGAGGATACCAAGTCTGATATTACTTCTTAATGAGAATCGTACCTTTCATTAAATGCGTGTAACCGGCAAAGAAAGATAACCAATATATCTTCAGAGTCTTTCTTTTAGTGAGACGGAATCACTAAACCCTACTCTATTATATAGAGACGTTCTAACCATTACTGAAAGGTTCGAATCTTCTTCAAGATAGTTCTACTAATACAACGGGTTTTACTATATGTGGTCACTCACCCTGTACCCAGAAATCCAGAGGTCCCCTGTAGTTAATCCAACCAAAATTACTACTTGCACTCACAACAATAAAATTACAAGTAACCCTTATTCTAGAATATCCATTCAGTTTATAAACCCAAAACATCCCTTCCACCAGGTATGCAGTTTATCTCCTACACATTCTAGAAATATTCAACCTCCACTCTATGTGGTAAAATACATATATTCACCTTGTACCGTGATCTTCATGTTATTGCAACCAGTCCATTGTTTTACAGATGACTCTCCGTAGGTCTAAACATCCATTCACAGGAGGTAAGACAAACATTCCATTTAGGCACTGTCTGTTGTTTATAATTAACCTGTCTGCTTCACACATTCCTAAACCCGCGAGAGATGTTAAAACAATAGTGTCGACTGGGAGTCAACTATTCTCAAGTTGCAGTTGGGTGGTACATTGCAAATATCACATGAGAAAATCATGCATTAAGCTGCTTCAGTTTACTAGTGGTCCTTGCTGGGTAAAGCTGGGGCGACCATCCCCAACCCAGCGCGTCCACAGTTGGCGGATCGTGGAACTGTCTCTAGATATAGAGGTTAGCTGCGAATACCCAATAAGCAGCCGCGGACCAACTGGCGATGGGCACAGAGGGCGAGGCCGGATCTCAGTGTGGGATCTGAGTTCCTTAGAAATTACCTCATATGCTCGGAGACGTGAATGCCAAGCGAGTCAGGTGCGCCCCTGCAGATTAGTGCCTTAAGTTGGAACATCGTAAATGTATATGCCACAGTGGATTGTTTTGTCAGAATGGAACACTGGGACTGGCTTAAGAAATTGAAGGAATTACCAGCTGATAGGCTACTCATATGTGGAGACTTCAATGCAAGGAACAGAGATTGGGACAGTATTGGAGAAAACCGACATGGAATTGCCCTTCCAGATGCCATGGTGGACTCCGATGTGGTCTGCATAAATGATGGTAGGCCGACTAGAATGGCAATGAGGCATGCAGTAATTATTATACACATATTCAAAATGCACACCCCTTGTCCCCCAATAATATTCACATCTGACAGTGTTCAAGAATGCATTGTTCAACTATGGAAAATTTACATTTGAAATATGTAAAATATCAAAATATGAAACTCAACAGAAAACTCATTCATTCATTCTTTCAATAGCATGTTCTTTGCAGAACCTCGCTCCCATAACAACCTGCCGGAAAACCTCTCGATCATGAGCAAGATGTCCCGCGTCCGATACACCCATCTGGAGATCATCCGCCACATCCTGCACCCATCTTCTCTTTGGCCTTCCTCTTCCTCTCTTCCCAGGCATATACCCCTCCATTATTGTTCTCTCCAAACTTTCATGACGTTTCAAGTGACCAAAATATTTCAATTTTCTTTGTTTTGTCGTCTTTAATAGCCTTTATATATATATATATATATATATATATATATATATATATATATATATATATATATATATATATATATATATATATATATATTAATGATGAATAGCCAACCTTCTTCAATATTCAGCTCTTGAAGTATGGATGCATTAGTTCTTTTCTTTACCCAAGACATTCTTAGAACTCGTCTATAACATTTATATTCAAAGGCATTTATGCGTTGTTCAGCTTGTTTAGTAAGTGTCCAGGTCTCACAGGCGTATGTTGCAATGGGAAAGATGCATACTCTTAAAAATCTAATTTTTGTAGTTCTGTCTGTCCCATTCCATAATTTATTCAGTTGTTTTAGTCTTTGAAGAGCAATTGATAATCGTCGTTTAATTTCTTTCATTGTGTCACCGTTGTTGGTAATCAATGACCCAAGATATTCAAAATTTTCCACCACCTCCAATTTTTCCTCATTAATATATATTTCTTTCTCCATGGTGGTGTTATCTGTATGCATTATCTTTGTTTTTGCAATGTTGAGATACAAGTTGTGATTTTCACTATTCAATTGCTTTGAGGTTATTAGATTTTCTATACCAGTCTGTGTTGTGGATAGCAATATTGTATCATCAGCATACCGAATCTCTGGTATGTCATGACCACCAATATTTAGGGCATCATATAGCTCCCTGTTTATATCATCTCTTACATTTCTCATTATATTTTCGGCGTACAGGTTAAACAAATAGGGGGACAGCATACATCCTTGACGGACTCCTTGCTTGATATCAAACCAATCTGATGTCTCGCCATCTATTCTAACCGCTGCTTGTTGGTCTAGATAGAGCATTTGTATAAGTTGTACTACATGTGATGGAAAGCCCATATTCCTCATGATTTCCCAAAGTTTCTGATGTTGTTCACAGTCAAATGCCTTTGAATAATCCACAAAACATGAAAATAAGTTTACATTAAATTCTCTGCACTTCTCTATTATTAAGTGCATATTGAAAATGTGATCTATTGTTCCTCTTCCTTGTCTAAATCCAGCTTGAACTACGTTAATTTCTTCTTCCATTTCTTACGAAGTCTTCCCATTATGATTTTTAGTAGAATTTTACTTGCATGACTGATCAGGGCAACAGTTCTATAGTTGGTGCATAATTTCAGGTTGCCCTTTTTTGGTATTGGAATGAAGATAGTTCTCTTCCAATCTTTTGGCCATATACCATATTTCCATATCTTTTTTACATAATGCATGATAGATTTGTTTGCTTTCTTCTCCTCCCGCTTTAATTAGCTCAGATGGTATCTCATCACATCCAGGTGATTTACCATTCTTCAGGTTCTTTATTGCCCATGCAATTTCATCTAATGATGGTTCAGGTTCTGTCTCTGCTATCGTTGGCTCATGTATCTTATTCGCAACCTCACTGTCTCTCATATTATACATTCCACTGCAGTACTCCTGCCATCTTTCTAGAATTTGTCTAGATTCTGTTAAGGTATTTCCCATCTTGTCACAGATAACATTCAATTGAGGTTGAACATTTCATGTCAATAACTTCATTTCTTTGAACATTTCATAATCTCTTCCAGTCTTATGATATTGCTCTATTCTGGTACATCAACCTTGTATATATTGATTTTTGTCCTTTCTTGAGTTCTTTCTTATTTCTCTAGTTAAAGATTTATACTTCATCATGCTGTTATCGGATTCACCTCCTTTCTGTTTCAGTTCCCTTCGTTGTTTTATTAATTCTAACGAGTCTGATGTAATCCATGGCTTAAGTTGCTTTTTTTTGGTCGGAATTAAATCTTTGGCTGCAGGTATCAAGAGATCTCTAGCTTGTACTGCCAGTTCATCAGGTGTCATTTCCTCTTGTACAGACATCAAGACCTCAAAACGATTCCTAACTTCTACGGTGTATGCATCTGGTATGTTTGTGAGATCAAAACAAAGTGGCCTTGGTCCTCGGGTAAGCTTTTTGAGTTTTAATTTCAGATCTGCTTCTAATAACTGATGATCTGTATCACAGTCTGCACTCCGTAGGGTTTTTGCAGATGTTATGCTTGATCTCCATCTTCTTTGTATTAAAATATAATCTATCTGATTTTTGGTAATACTGTCTGGAGACTTCCATGTGAAGAGTCTTCTTGGATGTTGTTTAAAAAGTATGTTGGCTATCATTAACTCATTTTCTGTGCAAAATTCAATTAATTTGTCACCTGCATCATTTCTGTTTCCCAATCCAAATTTTCCTAAAACGTGTCTCTCATTTTCAGCTCTTCCTGTACCCACTTTTGCATTAAAATCTCCCAGTATTATGACTATATCATTATGACCAATCTTATTTAATGTGTCTTGTAGTGTGTTGTAAAAATCTTCAATTTCATCCTCCTCTGGTGTTGAAGTAGGTGCATATATCTGTACGAGTGTTGTGTTTTTTGGACGGCCTTTAAGTCTAATAGTGGTTATTGTGACAAGACCGCCGGGGCTTGGACTGGTTTGCCACGATAGTTACTATCCCCTGCCTTTGCTCCAACCACCTCAATAGCACTCTACATCTACCAGGCCCCACACAAGCCGGGACAGCTTAACCTCCCCTCCCTCACCTAGGGTTCCAAACCCCAAGGGGGCTCGGACCAGACACCAGTCATATCACTGCACAAAGTCATAGCTAAGAGAACATAAAAAATTTAATTCTGAACTACGTCAACCACAACACAGAGAAGGATGGCTGAAAGCCAGACTAGAAGAACTATGTACAAGATCAAAGACGCAGATGAGTATTCATCATGGAGGCGGACGATAGCTCGTGCGGTTGTCCAGTCGTGGTAGCGACTCACCCAGGCTCCTCCAGTGGACTGGAACTCCAAGGTCTGCTGCCTCTCCAAAGTTCCCTCTTCACCCAGAGAACCAAGCAAGGGCTGATCAAGCGCAGTACCACTGCCTGACTGACACTGCACTGATGAACAAGGATCCTTCCTTGCTGTCGTACTATTTCACTCGTCACACTCCTGATGAAGTCTGGGCCGACCCTATAACATTAGCGGTCTCCCACTTGCAGAAAAAATACATGTAGCGCCGTCTCAAAATACACAAGAGCCAGGTCACTCTTCTATCTCATCAGTGACCCACACACTGATATGTCACCTACACAATAAGCGGTTGCTCCACCCGAACACACAATGTCACTGGTAAAGTCTATCAGGTGACTAAACACTTCACCTTAGTTCCATGTCCTTGGACAATAGATCTTCACACAGTATCATGTACCTACCCTGATCCATGGGTAGTAATCACAACCTAGCATACACTGTCAACAGTTCATCACGTTGGCATGAGGTAGCTCCCTACCTTCACAAACATTGTCAACAGTTCATAACGTTGGCATGAGGTAACTCCCTACCTTCACAACCATGTCACTCAGGTGTTTCCACCAATGTTATAATCAATGTCCTAGTTCACTGGACCACATGTTGGCTTCATAAAGTTAACCAATGTAAAAACACTATTTAAGCATCAACTGATACATGGTGTCCCATAACCCAGCCGGGCCAGAAGCATATAACACAGGTCATGGCGACCGGTAACAATGATCACTCTGCACAACTTGAAAGGTCACTCCCTTGCAATTACCAAGGTTTACACAGAGACTGAATGTCACCAGTGCTTCACTGGCTTGAATCACCAGACGTTTCAGTGTTGGATCCTCTCGGGATCGGATGACACTCGTCGGACTCTTGACGGAGGTCCTAACCTAGACCTACCGACTTATTCAGCACTCAGCTCCTTCCAACATTGATCTCGCAGACTCAGACAACCACTCCCAGTATAGCCTCAATCAACTTCTGGATAGGCACTGGAATGAGTGGGCTCATAGAGCTCATGGTGCAGCTCTCGAATCTACTTCTGTATAGTACTAACAGATCCTGTGATTGAAGAATCACAACCTTGACTGTAGATGTCCGCACTGGCCGCGAATATTGACATCAAACTTACATCAGCCTGTTGGCTGCGATCTGTCTACGCTGAGGTTTGGTGGGCGACTGCCCACGACAAAGTCAGTGCGCCTTCCCCTCGCCTACACGGGCCGCGTGACTTTCATGATACATGAAGAAAACCAGAGTCACGATAAGTTCCCCCACCCCGTGCTGCATGAAGCACGCGTGAACTTAGAGATCTCTACCATGTACGCACTTGAGGGAACATTCTAGATTTCTATAAATAACTAGAATAGCTCCGCCCCGCACTATTTTTCGATGTGGAATCCCCTATTAATTGATATTAATTCAAGGGAGACCAACGCATCGCACTCCCTTCAAAGGGATATTATGCAGAGATCTGCCGTTCTTTATCCGTTTCGTCACATAGGCCCCCACTTAAGATGGTCGACCCGGTCGAACTCACTAGACAAAGATCGGTCTGAACTCTGAACCTCTACTCTATCAAGATTGGATTCCCAGGAAAAGACGTTCCATAACATTCACTTTCCCTGCGGAGATCCACCAGAATGGTATGGATGCTGGATCACCCACCACCGCCTCAAACATACGTTATCTCCAGCGATTAGGCCCGAAACGTAACGGCCTGGTGATTGGCTTACAGGATCTGTCTACACTGGACTGTTCCGCATCCACCTGTTGCAGGCCATCGGTTACTTTACTGAAGGTTCGTTCGTCCCTTCCGACAATAGGATATTTCCTATCCCGACTAGGCATCACCTTCGTGGACTGTTCGCGGATGTCGACCGAAATGAATGGTCGCTTACTCCAGGTTCGTCTGGAGTACCCTTGCTCCTGCCTTCTCTCCCGCGAGTAAGGACAGTGAGCCTGTCGGCGTATCGAGTCACCCGACGATCCCGTCGTGCCAGATGTGACATCGCCTGTCCGACCTCGATTCCCAGTGTGCTTAACACCATGGGCCTCTTCCCGACGGAGCCCGTTCGCCCTATCTACGGTTGAACGCTCAGGAGACCGCAGACCCTCCCCACAGGATGTACTGCGTAGGACTGAGTCTTCCTCGCCCTCGTCTGGACCCAGAACCGAATCTAGCGCGATGGTAGTCGCACTATCTTGTGGAGAAACTACCTCGGACCTCTACAAATTCTGAAGGAGAGTACAATGGAACTTACGCAATTCCCCGCGGACCTTCACCTCATACGTGGATCGGGACATTATCCGCTCCACAGGAAAAGGGCCCTGCCATCCGAGTTCGAATTCCGCCCCCTCGATTGGGAGAAGCGCGAGAACCCTATCTCCAATCTGCAGAGATATACCGTTTTTGGTCTTGTGCTTTGGTGCTGCCAGACAACACGTTGAGCACGACCGGATATATCTCCGCACGTCGCCTGTCATTCCAGGCCAGTGGTAGTGGCTGGAAAGACACTGGACTGTTGTCCCCACATCCTTATGTCCGGTTAAGGATAAGGTATGCACTCTATGTATCAAGCGGGATCTGTAGTCAGTAGGGACTACCATCTGACCGTACTGGCTATCCCCTTGCCCGGCTCTACGATACAGCAACCGGTTTTCTACATAGAACTGACCCGGAGTTGGCGGGACAGAACTTTGGGACACCTCCAGTAAGTAAGGACGCAAAGTCGGGTCCCTACTTTGAGCACTGCTCACTAACCTCGCAAGAGAATGGTCTATTTCCTTACCACACTGCCTTTTTCCATCCTTAGCCCTGGCCTGCCTAGCGCTCACTAGACAATGTTCCCTGGGGTCCCCCAGGAATACATGCGGACGACCGAGGATCAAAGGGTAAATAGGATCAGGCAGCACAGCCGCCTGGATGCTACCCGTAACGTACCTGCACCGAATGTCAATCCGAGCAATCGGCAAGTCCATAGCTACGGAGCTCCTCATGGCCAGCTGAAATTCTCTTGTCTCGCCGGTGAGCTGCCCTGGGCTCACAAGGTGGGATGAGATTACAGCTTCAAACTGCAATCCTGTATCGTATAGACATTCCACCTGCTTCCCATTCACCTCTATCGTTTCGATCACAGGTGATTTCTCAGACTTTGGTTTCTCCCGACCCTTAGGTGTGGTCTCGCTAGGTCTACCTCTAGTAGAGGCGAGACACGCAAAGTGCAAGTCCTTTGGCTTCCTCAGACAATCTACAGTATGATGGGAAGGAGACTTACAGTGCTTACACCACCTCTTACTCCACTTCCGTTTTGGGGAGGCGGGAGGGCTTTGCTTATCGGGTTTCTTACCAGAGTCTTTTACCACAGGATCTGCTACATTGGATGATTCTTTGGGACCTTTGGTCTTGGGCTTCTGATCAAGCCCCTTTTGCCTTTTCTGTGAATCAGTCTGACTGGAATCCCCAGTCTCACCATAGACTTCCACATACCTTTCAGCTAACTTATTTACTATGTCTAGCCTTTCCGCCCCATTTTCCCCTAAGAAATTCCTTAAAGGCTTGGACATCTGCATTTTCATTTGATCCACCACCATCAACTCTCTCAGACTCTCATAATCCTCTTTGAAATTGGCCAATGCCATCCACTTCAACAGGTATGAGTTCAACCTCACACTATAGGCCGAGAACATCTCACCTGGTTCTCTCTTGGAAGTTCTGAACCTCCGCCTGTAAGCATGGGCTGTCATTTCGAATCTTTTCAAAAGAGCCGATTTCAGGGTTGGATAATCATTTTCCATCCCTGGGGGAAGACGCGCATACACTTCGTACGCGGTGCCACGGAGTCCTTGTGAAAGCTTAAGATTCCAACGCTCAGGCTCTAAACCCATAGCTTTACACATTGCCTCGAACTTCTCTAAGAATTGATCTATCTTCTCTTGGTCCGGTTCAAATGGTGGAAACGGCCATTTCATAGCATGGTAAGCTAGTCTGCTGGCTACTGATGAGCTAGGTAAAGCTACTCCACCTACTGCTCCCTCAGACTCACCAACCGATTTAGCCTCTACCTCAAGTTGCTTCATACGGAACTCATGTTCCATTTCCAACTTCCTAGCATCTAATTTCTTAGACTCTAGGTCAGCTGCCAGTTTTTGTGCCTGTTGGTCTGCCACCAACTTTTGCTCTTCAAGTGCTACCTTTCGAGCTTCCAGCTCAATTTCTGACTTTCTTCGCTCCCTCTCTTCTGCTCTGAAGTCTCTCTCTACTTCCAGTACATAGGCTTTGCACTCCTCACCTTCCAATCCCATCTCAGTTGCAGATGCCCGCACCTTAGCTAAATCTAAAGTACGAGTAGCCATGCTTAGTGTAACTTAGTATCAGTATAGATATGCAATACTCAATCACAATGCTAACTGTACTCCAACCAACACTGTAACTATGTATCTATACTAACTTAACTAAATGTCTGTCCACGTCGAAGAGAAAGGTTTCAGTAGCCCTACTCGTCAAGTAGATAATAGGTATAGGACAGATGACACTATAACCTATTCCTACGAGATGTCAGAACAAAGAGAAGATCCCGGACGAGCCCCCACTCTATCTTGTGACAAGACCGCCGGGGCTTGGACTGGTTTGCCACGATAGTTACTATCCCCTGCCTTTGCTCCAACCACCTCAATAGCACTCTACATCTACCAGGCCCCACACAAGCCGGGACAGCTTAACCTCCCCTCCCTCACCTAGGGTTCCAAACCCCAAGGGGGCTCGGACCAGACACCAGTCATATCACTGCACAAAGTCATAGCTAAGAGAACATAAAAAATTTAATTCTGAACTACGTCAACCACAACACAGAGAAGGATGGCTGAAAGCCAGACTAGAAGAACTATGTACAAGATCAAAGACGCAGATGAGTATTCATCATGGAGGCGGACGATAGCTCGTGCGGTTATCCAGTCGTGGTAGCGACTCACCCAGGCTCCTCCAGTGGACTGGAACTCCAAGGTCTGCTGCCTCTCCAAAGTTCCCTCTTCACCCAGAGAACCAAGCAAGGGCTGATCAAGCGCAGTACCACTGCCTGACTGACACTGCACTGATGAACAAGGATCCTTCCTTGCTGTCGTACTATTTCACTCGTCACACTCCTGATGAAGTCTGGGCCGACCCTATAACATTAGCGGTCTCCCACTTGCAGAAAAAATACATGTAGCGCCGTCTCAAAATACACAAGAGCCAGGTCACTCTTCTATCTCATCAGTGACCCACACACTGATATGTCACCTACACAATAAGCGGTTGCTCCACCCGAACACACAATGTCACTGGTAAAGTCTATCAGGTGACTAAACACTTCACCTTAGTTCCATGTCCTTGGACAATAGATCTTCACACAGTATCATGTACCTACCCTGATCCATGGGTAGTAATCACAACCTAGCATACACTGTCAACAGTTCATCACGTTGGCATGAGGTAGCTCCCTACCTTCACAAACATTGTCAACAGTTCATAACGTTGGCATGAGGTAACTCCCTACCTTCACAACCATGTCACTCAGGTGTTTCCACCAATGTTGTAATCAATGTCCTAGTTCACTGGACCACATGTTGGCTTCATAAAGTTAACCAATGTAAAAACACTATTTAAGCATCAACTGATACATGGTGTCCCATAACCCAGCCGGGCCAGAAGCATATAACACAGGTCATGGCGACCGGTAACAATGATCACTCTGCACAACTTGAAAGGTCACTCCCTTGCAATTACCAAGGTTTACACAGAGACTGAATGTCACCAGTGCTTCACTGGCTTGAATCACCAGACGTTTCAGTGTTGGATCCTCTCAGGATCGGATGACACTCGTCGGACTCTTGACGGAGGTCCTAACCTAGACCTACCGACTTATTCAGCACTCAGCTCCTTCCAACATTGATCTCGCAGACTCAGACAACCACTCCCAGTATAGCCTCAATCAACTTCTGGATAGGCACTGGAATGAGTGGGCCCATAGAGCTCATGGTGCAGCTCTCGAATCTACTTCTGTATAGTACTAACAGATCCTGTGATTGAAGAATCACAACCTTGACTGTAGATGTCCGCACTGGCCGCGAATATTGACATCAAACTTACATCAGCCTGTTGGCTGCGATCTGTCTACGCTGAGGTTTGGTGGGCGACTGCCCACGACAAAGTCAGTGCGCCTTCCCCTCGCCTACACGGGCCGCGTGACTTTCATGATACATGAAGAAAACCAGAGTCACGATAAGTTCCCCCACCCCGTGCTGCATGAAGCACGCGTGAACTTAGAGATCTCTACCATGTACGCACTTGAGGGAACATTCTAGATTTCTATAAATAACTAGAATAGCTCCGCCCCGCACTATTTTTCGATGGGGAATCCCCTATTAATTGATATTAATTCAAGG